>CM053593.1:374847530-374858371 GCA_028646575.1 Pseudocheirus occidentalis
CTCTCTTTCTCTCTCTCTCTCTCACACACACACACACACACACACACACACACACACACACACACACACCCCAGATTGTGAAGGTGAGGTGGGCAGAGAACTGTCACTAACCGGACATGGGGGCAATGTGACTCTGGAGTTGGAGGATTTGGGTTCCCATGTGGTCATAAGTCACAAAGGCCTTCCCCCAACCTCATCCTCAAAGGCTGACCCAGCACTCACCACTCAACGCCTCTGGTTCTCAGTTTCCTACTCTGTAAAATGGCCTCAGAGACCCTTTCAGCTTTAGATCTGAGGTCCTCTGAATGGGAGAAGAGGGGAATTTATCCACTCACATCTAGTCTAGCATTTAGAAGCTTTTGTTCTCTCTGCTTGGGACAGCTAAGTCAGTCCTCCCAGGACAAAATAAAAGGAGCTGGGCTAAGGTTGGACGGCTAGGAGGTGTCATAATGCTCAGAGCGCCATGCCTGGAGTCAGGGAGACTCGTCTTCCTAAATTCAGACACTTACTAGCTGTGTGACCCTGGGTAAGTTACTTAACCCTGTTTGCCTCAGTTTCCTTATCTGTCAAATGAGCTGGAGAAGGAAACAGCAAACCAGTCCAGTATCTCTGCCAAAAAAACCTCAAATGGGGTCATGAAGAGTCTGACACAACTGAACAACTGAAAGGTCTGTTTGGAATCAAAGGGGGAAATTATTGAGCTTTTTATAATGATGGAAACATTTAAGATGTAAAGGTCTCCCAGGTCTCCTGTCTCAAGATTCCTTCACTGAGTAGAGGTTTTGTTGTCATTTTCTTTTTAAACCAAACATCTCATCTGAGAACATGAGAGAAAAGGGGAAGACTCATGGGGCAGGAAAAACTGGAAGTGCTTTGTAAAAATCAGTGGGTTCAAGTCCAGCCCCAGGTTGGCCTAGTGACCCCTTGGGGTTCTTTGAGATTCTGAGATTCGATGAGTATCCCATCTACAGAGGGAGTTAGAGGCTCATGAAGTCTGGCTGGGTTAACTCTGATGATTGATGGCTCTGCTCCTCATCTTCCCATCCCAGAGGCTAATTCCCTGGTGAAATTCCCCCAACAGGCAGCAGTGAATATTTCGGAGCTCAGACAGCCTCTAAGGGACTTTTCTCCTTGGTCTGAACACATGGTGCCTTGGAAAGATGGATGGATTTGGAGTCAGAATTCTAAGGTTCACATCCCACTTACTGCCTTGGTGGCCATAGGCACAGCGCCGCATCTCCCTGGCTCTTAGCTGCCTCCTCTGCAAAATGAGAAGGTTGGGCCAGGTGATGTCTGAGGTCCTTCCCAAAGACCAGGGAGCCCTTTCAAGTTGAATCTGACTCATTAACGCTTTCTCCATCACTTTCTTAAGTCTGGACAGTCAACAAAACAATGAATCCAGCCCTGATTTATCATGTTTGTGGCTTTAAGGTATAAATGCTCATGATGAGCATTTAACAACCAGCTTTCTCTCCTATGAGCCAGTTTGGCCTGGCTCCAGCACTGCCGCCCCCTTCCAACTCTAGATCTAGGCCTCACCCTGGTTATGTCTTTTTTTTCTTTTATCTTGTCTGCTGTGGAACCCCCCAGGACCACTGGACCTTCTTATCTGTTCTGTTTTCAAAACCCTCCTTGAACTACGACTCTGGGGTCTGAGGGGTCCTGACTGGTGAGGGGGCTGTGTGGCCCACTGTTCCCATCTGAGAGAGCCTAGTGGTGCTTCAGAGTCTAACCTGGCCATACCCCCTCCCTATTTGCCCTGCCTATTACTCTGAACCCTACCACAGGTCCTGCTGCTGCTGCCTCTAGACCAGGGGTAGGAAACCTTGTAGGTCCTCAAGTACAGCCAAATGCAATTTCAGCCAAAGGGTCTCACTTGAGGACCTATAAGGCCACATGTGGCCTTGAGGCTGCAGGTTCCCCACCCCTGTGTCTAGCCCTTCCCCTCAGTGCCAAGCACATGGTAACCATGTAAGAGACACTCATTCATTCATTCATCTTAGGATCCTACTTTCATATGAATCTGGACCAAGGTCATCTTCTGGCTTAAACACACACACACACACATCCATATATAAACACACATGTATGACATCATTAAAATACCTCCATCTATCCCTTCCCCTACCCCCTGGTCTTCTGGGATTTTTGCACTGAAAGACTGATTCCTTTTCTGAAATGGTCTCAAGTTGGGAGTCAGACTGGAGAGGGATGAATGCAGCATATTAAAGACCTGAAATGTCTGAGACAATGTCATAGTCTCATACAAGGACAGGCCCAGCCGGGTTCTTGAACCTGGGCCCTGACCCAACCCTGGAGGCAGCCCTGGATGCAGGTAGTGAGGAGCTCTGCTCCAGAATAGGGGATAAGGGAATAAAAGCAAGTGGCTGAGATGGATGGAAAGGTTTTTATAAAAGGGATGTTGTTTCAGCCATTGCCTCCCAAGTCTTACCCTAGGTTGCTTTTGGAGGAAAAAACCCAAACAACCCCCCAAACCAGATCACTCTCTGAAATGAGAACCCATACAATAGAATTTACAAGGGAAGAGAAACGTTCAAGAAAAGGGACTGAGGGCAGACAGGGAGAGGAGCTGGTGGCACTTCAGAGAGAAGGGAAAGCCCAGAGATAGAGTCCAGGTAAGAAAACTTGAGGGAAACCTGAAGGGGACGTTATGCAAGGTTGCAGATAAAGACTGGGAAGAGGAGGCCTGAAAGGTGCTGGCCAGCTCACAGGGCCAGCTTCCTGACTCCAGCTTTCCAACAAAAAAAGCTTACTGTGTGACCTAGTCACACAATCTCCCTGGCCCTCAGTTTCCTTATCTATAAAAAAGGAGGGGCTTGGGCTACATGACCTCTGAAGTCCCTTCAGATGTTAGACCCCAGTCAACTTATTGTCTGAAGGCAGATTATGGCGGACTCAGTTAAGAGTCCAGTTGGTCTGATCAACAGCTCAGCTTCAGAGACTGAAAGGTAAAACTTTTGAGACAGAACAATTAAATTTATTCTCCTGTTTAGGGAGGTTTTGAGTTATAGACAGAAAGGGACTTCTGTCCTGGTTGCTCTGAGAGGACTGTTACTCATTCCCAGCCTGAGGAGGAGGCAGGTTGGGGAAACTGCTTAGCTTTCCAGTCAATATTCATGGAACATGACCAGGCTGAGCTCCTTTGGTGGGGAGGGAGGAAAGACTACTTCTCCTGACCTGGATGTTTATAGCAGGGCCCCCCCCCAGCATGTCCTCTCTGGGCTTCATTTTCCTCATCTCTGTCTGTCTGTCTCTCCCTGGGTAATTACAATGTCTGACACAACTGGGCATAGAATCACATATCTTCAAGTCTTCAATAAGGGGGCTGTCAAGTATATTGTTCAGGGTTGGGTGTTGTTGCTATCAAGTATACTGTTTGGTGCTGTGGCCTACAACAGTTTGGGGCTGGTTATTGCTTTTTAGGGGGGACATTCACAAACTGGAGTGGTGCCAGGATGGTGAAATATTAAAAACTCTTTCATCTGAAGGTCAATTCTTAAGCCTTCAAAATTCCTGAAGCTTGAGGTTTCATGTTCTATAAGAGAAAGGTACTAATATATCAAAAGGTCTCAATTTCTGAAAGAATGAATTTGGCTAAAAATTAGGAATATTTGTATAAAGGTATATCTTGAAATCAGTTAGAAATGATTTGCTGTTGCAGGTTATCCCAATGATTGCTCCTCCTCCATAGATAAATTTAAGGAAAAAATGGTAGGTGCAGGAATGCTTGGTCTCTCCTAGGCATCTAATAATGCAGCCCAAGGTCCCTTTGTTCAGGCGAATAGACAACCAGATTCATCAATCTTTATAAAAAGGAGCAAAGATTTAGACAGCAATAGTGCGAACGGATTAGCAAACCAACCGTGCAATTTGAGTCTAGACTCTTAGACTCCTGGTCCGGTGGCTAAGTATATTGTGGTGACACAAGATGCTGGCTGAGTTAATCACTTCCCTCTCCTTTGGCTCCACCCGGCCTTGTCCAATTGTTTTTAGTCCAGAACTGTGATTCCACAGATGTAGGGAATTCCTGATGAGGAAACACCCCAAACCAATGCAGGTGAGTACCTGCTTTCTAACTTAAGAATCTTAGAGACTGCCTGGAATACTCATAGGTAGCTGGTGGCTCAGTGAATAGTGTTGGACTTGGAGTCAGAAAGACCCAAATAGATCTGTGTGACTGTGTGACCCTGGACAAATCACTTAACCTCTGCTTGCCTCAGTTTCCCCACCTGTGTCCCAGGATTGATGGGAGGGTCAAATGAGATTATATTGGCAAAGTGCTTTCTGAAAGTGCCCTAGAAAAGCTACAGTCATTAATACTCAAGCACCTTGTCCAGGATCTCATGGCTCAGGCCTCTCTGAGTCACTGTTCCAAGCTGCCCCTGGGGCTCCCTCACTTTTCCACTTGAGCAGGCAGGATCCCCAAGGTCATTGGTGGCTTCATCCCAGTGAGGGGCAACTGTTCCAAAGTTATCTCCCACCTTTCCCCGGCATCCTCACTGTGTCCCTGCTGCTTCTGCCACTGGACTGTTAATTTGGGGTTGCTTGTTCTTCTATTTATTCCCCGTCTGCCTCTTTTAGGTTTGGGTCAAGCTGGAGTCGAACCCCCCACCACACACTGGCCTTCTTGGGACTTGAAAGTGGCTATCACAGTCTGCCCTGGTTCCTTCCTTCTCTTCCACCTGCCTCCTCCCTGGGATCCTCAGCTCCAACCACACCCCTCCTAAAATGCAGCAGCCAGCCTTTGTGACCAGCATGGAGCATGGCAGGATGGCAGTGATGGTGGCCTCCCTCATCCTGGACCCCACATGGCTAATAGTCTAGTCTCAGGGCACACCGCTGCCACGAGGAGTCACATCACACCATTCTCACATGCACAAAGTCTTCTAATGCTGTTGTTCGATGCCCTGGCTAATCCCTTGTGGGGCATAATGAGAGCTTTGGGTTCTTCCTCTGACACTTAGGAGTGAAAAGGCCCTGAGCAAGTCACTTGACCCTTTTTGAGCCTCAGTTTCTTTATCTGAAAAATTGGGATATAAACAGTCCCCACCTCACTGGGTAGAGTACGTCAAACAGCCAGCCCGACCTTAAAAACAAGAGGCAGCCATTGCACTGTCCAGAGGGAACTGGCTCAGGGATGGGAAATCTTGAGGTCAAGTACTGCTTCTGACCCAAATGGACCGGGTGGCTCCAAGGCCTTTTAGACCCTCGGTACCACTAAGTGGGATAGCTAGGTGGCGCCATAGCGCAGAGTGCCAGGCCTGGAGTCAGGAAGACTCGTCCTCACGAGTTTAATTCTGGCCTCAGACACTTACTCAGACCCTGGGGAGGTCACTTCAGCTTGTTTGACTCAGTTTACTCATCTGTCAAATGAGATGCAGAGGGAGATGGCAAACCAATCCGCTATCTTTGCCAAGAAAACCCCAAGTGGGGTCACAGAGAGTCAGACATGACTGAAAATAACTGAACAACAACAAACACCATTTAATTGCCTATTCGGTGCCGTCTGCATTGGTGGAGGCTTTTTCCTCACTGGGAGTTCCCTACCTAGTTGAAATCACAAATCTAGCTCAAAGATGAGCCACATGTGGCTCCATCCAGGCGGCTGATAAGAATCTTGGGTAGAGGGTTATGATGATGAGCAGGGATGAGCAAGATGCCCTCAGAAAATCCTGGAAAGATTTACACGAACCGATGCAAAGTGAAGCAAGCAGAACCAGGAGAACACTGTAACACAGAACAGCAACATTGTATCCTATCAACTGTGAATGACTCGGCTATTCTCAGCCATACAACGATCCAAGACAATTCTGAAGGACTCGGGATAAAAAATGCTGTGTATCCTCAGAGAAAGAACTGACGGGGTTTGAATACAGATCGAAGCATACTTTTTACACTTTATTTTTCTTGGGGGCTTTTTTTGGTGTATGTTTTCTTTTACAATGACTAATATGGAAAAAAAAATATTGGGTAGACCAGAGCCAAGGACCGAGCCCTGTGACATGCCATGAGAGATGAGGCTCCAGGATGACAGGAACCCCATTTATCAGTACCCAGCAGTTGAGGCAGGAGGGATAGAGTGCTGGGCCCTGAGTTCAAATCCAGCCTCAGATACTTACTAGCTGTGTGATCCTGGGTGGTGACATTTCGCCCTCAACAGTAAGATGGAGATAATAATAGCACAGACCCCTGGATCCCCAGTTGTCGTGAGGATCCGATGAGTTATTTACAAATTCCTCTGCAAACCCTAAAGCCCTGTGTGAACACTGGCTATTCTTTACATCACCTTCTATTAGTGATATACTATTTAGTTATTTTATACAAGAATGCTTCATTTCCCCAACAACATTATAAAGTCGGCCAGGATATGGAACATATTTCTTTTGGGGGGGGAGGGCAATTGGGGTTAAGTGACTTGCCCAAGGTCACATGGCTAGCTTTTGTGTTAAGTGTCTGAGGCCGAATTTGAACTCAGGTACTCCTGACTCCAGGGCTGGTGCTCTATTCACTGAGCCACCTCGCTGCCCCAATGGAGCATATTTCTATATGTTAAAGAATGTAGCTGAGGGCTGGATGCTTGTGAGAATTCAAGAAGTGATTTCTGTATTAAATGTTCAACCTGAGAATAATGGGTGTCCTCCCTAGGCCCCCCACAGGGTGTGAGGGGCAGGAGAAAAGAGAAAATGCTTGGCACTCCCAAGAAAACTGCACTGTGGGAAGGGGAGGCCCTGGGGGTCCCACAAAGCTGGTAGAGGCTGAGGAGGCCTACTCCTGGTGGAGCAGTGGCTGGCTGACTGCAGAATGGCCAATCCCAGCACTTTTGGCATGGGGACTTCAAGGCTGCACTCAGCGGGCTGCTCTGACTGGCAGGAAGGACTTTTCCACATGAAGAGAGAAGCCAAAGGAGGGCCCAGAGGAGAGGAGGCCAGAGGTTAATGAGAGAACTGTTCAATGCCAGCCCTGCCACCCCATGCCCAGAGGAAGTTTTGGAGGAAACAAAGCCCCACCTGTTCAGGCTCTACACACAAGGCCTTGTTTCCCTTTCCTTGCCAGGCCTGACCCCCCCCTCCCTCCCCAAACCTCCCTGGGTCCTGGCCCCAGGCCTGGGTCAAACTCTCAACAGCTGCCTCCTTCTATTGTCTGGCCTCTCAAGTTCCTGGCCCAGTGGAATCTAGAACTCATCTGCTTGTCTTGGGAAGGTCCCTCCCTCCCCGCCAAGAGAGGACTGATGGCCCAGGCCTCCCCGGGTTCTGAGAGACCAAGCTGGCCAGGGCTGTGAAGCGGTGTGGCTCAAAGCTCTTTATGTATTGAGCTCCTGCTGACCAGCTGACCAGCTGACAGGCAGGCTCTGCTTCTCGAAGCCCCAGGATGAGACCCTGGAATCCCCCCCAGCCCTGGCTGGATCATCCCAGGCAGTGGGCAGTTGGTGACAGAAGGGAGCATCTACACTGTGGTAAGGGATCTTCTCCATCCTCTCTGCACATGGAAATCAGCCACTGAGATGAGGGAAGAGCCCTGGCTCTGGAGTCAGAGGAGCTGGGTTCAGATTCCTCCTCCACACTGGGTGAGGCCCTGTATCTCCGGAGCTTCCGTCTCCTCATCTGTAAAAAGAGGGGGTTGGGTTCAACAGCTTCTGGGGTCCCTCCCAACTACGATCCCCTCTGAGTCTCTTCCACCCAGTCCAAACTCCCTGCTCCCTTCTCTGCACACGAGCATGGAACATCTGTACTACTGGGTCTGGCATTCAATGCCTCCCCCAGAGACACAGCAGAAAGCTGGGCACACAACAGCTGTTCATTCAGGGAAGACCCGATGCCTCCACTGAAGATGGGGCCTCAAAGTGGAAAACACCAAAGACACTTGAAAAGGAGGAGCCCTCAAAGGGCTTGAGACCCCCACATACATACACTTGCGCTCATTCACATTTACATACACACTCAAACTCACTCTCACACATACTCAAACACATGCTTGCTTTTGCTCACACCCATACATATTCAAACTCACACTCACACACACTTGTGCTTTCCAGGTGAGGACATTCCCTCCACCCACAAAGGCAGGCTGCTGTCTGCAGGTCACAGTCTGGGAAGGTTGCATGGGGCAGAGGTCACAGAGCCAGTAAGTGTCAGGGGCAGGATGTGGACTCAAGTCACCCCCCTTCTGGTCCTCTCTCCACTAGCCCCTGCTACTTGCCAAGAAAGAGGAAAGAACATTTGTTCCAGAATCCAAGGTCCTGTGTGCAAATCCTGCTTTCGACATTAAGTACCTATGGGACCTTGGGGAGGTCCCTTCACACCCCATCCTCAGTATTCTGAGCTATAAGATGAGGTCAGACTAGGTGACCTCTAGCCTCTAAGGTACCTCTCTGCTCCAGATCGATAAGCTCATGAGTTTCCAAGGAAAACCCTGTGAAGTGGGGTTACAGGAGGGAGTCCTGAGGGTGACTTGGGCAGTATGCTGGAGATGAGAGCCCACTTACACAGAGAATGGGGTGAGGCTGTTTCCCCCTCCCCTGAAGACAGAATGACCAAAAGTTGGCTCCAGCCACCAGGCTCTGGTTGGCAGGCAGGGACCATGCGTACACACATGGTCATGGTCATGAAGGGTGAGGTGGGTCACAGCTTCTCCAGAAGCTGGTTTCTCCTTGGGAGTCAAGCCTTAGGACAGAAGGACGGATGGAAGACACACTGGGGGAAAAGCAGAGGGGTTTTCCTGCAGAGTTTGCATCAAGAAAGGTCTGGGGAACATTACTGGGGAGCTGGAGATGGGATCAGACATGGAGAAATGAAGAGAAGGGGAAGCCCCCGCCCTAGCAGTATCACAGGTATTCATTGGATTTTCATGCTCAGGGTTCTGTGGGCTGTCAGTGCTCAGGCCCCTGCCCTCTGTGCCACAGCTAAGCTGGCAGAGAGGAGGTCTGTCCAGGTTCTGGGGGGAGGGCTGGATCAGGGTGCAGGGTTTGGCCTGTGACCTTCCTGCTGATAGTGGGAATCTGGTACTTCCTTGACCATGAATGCTTGTTGAACAATCACCATTGGAAGAGGTGTTTTGGCCAGGGAGGTGGATGGAAGACCCAAAGTTCCCATCCGTTGCTTGGGAGATTCAGTCAAAGAATCAACGCGCTCACCACTTGCATTGGAGAAAGGCTCCTAATGTCAGCAGCATCTGATAGAGTGAAGTAGGAGCAAAGTGCCAGGGGCCACTGCTTCCCTCCAGGGCTGGGGGGGTGAGCCATGAAGAGTGTACAAGCAGCCTTGGCAGCAGTCTGGCTTGGAGGGGAGGGGGCTTCTAGCTCTGACCTGCCCAGAAAGGGTTATGAGGAATAAGGAATAGGAAGAAATGAAGGCAGAATCTGTAGGTGGGAAAAACCAGTCTGTGCGAACCAGGATCAGACACAGCTGGAAATAACTGAAAACCAGTGGGACTGCAGTTGGTGAAGTGGAACTCAGAAGCAATCAACCCACAAGCGTCCGTTAGACACCTACAGCATCCCAGGCTCTGCCCGAAGTGTTGGGATGCAAATACAAAGGCTGAACAATTCTTCCTCTCAAGAAACTTACATTGTCTTGTGAGAGACAGCAGTACACAAATAAAATACACATTTAGCTATGTGTAGAGACCAGTTTTTGAAAAAGTACAAGCAGTTTGGGAAGAACAGCATACATCAGGAAAGGCTTCCTGTGGAAGACGGTGCATATCAAAGGACAGCTAGTACAAAGACATGGAGATGGGAGATGGAAGGCTAGGAGGGAAGAATGGAGAGAAGACCAGTTTGGCTGAACCCCAGAGTATGAGAGAGTGATGTACAATGAGACTGGAAAGGTAGGTTGGAGCGGGGTGGGAAGGGCTACAAATGACAAACAGAGGAATTTGATCCTAAAGGAAACAGGGAGCCATTGGATTCTACTGAGCATGGCCCAGAGAGGGCAGAGACTCGGAGAAGGGGAATAATTAGAAGTCTATTGCAACTGTCCAGGCTTGGGGTGAGGAGGGGCTAAATTGAGGTGGGTGTGAGAAACAGAGAGTAGGAGGATACATATGAGATATGCTGTGGAAGGAGAACCCTTCTGACAACTGACTGGTATGTAGGCAAGGGAGGAGTCCTGGATGGTCCCATGGTTACAAACCTGGCAGCTGGATTGATGGCGGTGCCCTCAAAAGAAAGGGAGAGGTGTAGAAGAGGGCTAGATTTGGGAGGAAAGGAGTGCTCTTCTGGACAAGTTGGGTTTGATGAGCTCAAGTCACCAGGGGCCTGGATGGACCAACGGATGTGACTGCTTGGCCACCGTCAGTGATTTTCAAAAGATTGTGGGGATGCAGAATGGTGACACAGGTCTATGCAAAGGCAGCTATGGAGAGTTTCAGAAAAGTAAAGAGAGAGGAGTCTTCAAACTAGTGGCCAGTGAACTTGAGTTCTGTTTACAGAAAAATTCTAGACTGTATTATGAGAAGGATGGTTAGTGAACCTCTAGAGAAGGAAGTGGTTGATCACAAAGAGCCAGCATAGCTTCATCAAGAACAGGTTCTAGTAGTTAACTATTATCCTAGCACTTTATAGTTAGCAGTTCTATAGAGCTTTATAGCTAGAATTGAGTGTTTTTTAGCTAGCAGTTCTATAGTGCTTTACAGCTAGCATTGAGTATTTTATAGCTAGCAGTTCTACAGAGCTTTATAGCTAGCATCTAGTATTTTATAACTAGCAGTTCTACAGAGCTTTATAGATAATATTGAGTATTTTATAGCTAGCAGTTCTACAGAGCTTTATAGCTAGCATCTAGTATTTTATAACTAGCAGTTCTACAGAGCTTTATAGATAA
>CM053593.1:374858471-374891595 GCA_028646575.1 Pseudocheirus occidentalis
TACAGAGCTTTATAGCTAGCATCGAGTGTTTTATAGCTAGCAGTTCTACAGAGCTTTATAGCTAGCAGGGTTTTTTTTTTGGAGGGGAGAGGGCAGGGCAATTGGGGTTAAGTGACTTGCCCAAGGTCACACAGTTACTAAGTGTGTCAAGTGTCTGAAGTCAGATTTGAACTCAGGTCCTCCTGACTCCAGGGTGGTGTTCTATTCATTGCGCCACCTAGCCACCCCAAGCTAGCAGTTTTATAAAGCTTTATAGCTAAAATTTAGTGTTTTCTGTTGTTGCTGTTGTTATGTTATTGTTATAGGTATTATATTGTTATTGTTACAGTGGCTAGCATGCTGGCCCTGGAGTCAGGAGGACCTGAGTTCAAATCTGGCCTCAGACACTTACTAGCTATATGACCCTGGAAAAGTCACTTAACCGCATTCCCCTTAGCTTCCTCATCTGTCAAATGAGCTGGAGAAGGAAATAGCAAATTACTCCATTAGCATTGCCAAGAAAACCCCAAATAGGGTTACAAAGACTCAGACATGACTAACCAACACAACTGCTAGCATTGAGTATTTTGTAGCTAGCAGTTCTATAGTGTTTTATAGCTAGCAGTTCTACAGAGCTTTATAGCTGGCATTGAGTGTTTTATAGCTAGAATTGAGCATTTTTTAGCTAGAAGTTCTATAGCGCTTTATAGCTAGCATTGAATATTTGATAGCTAGCAGTTCTACAGAGCTTTATAGCTAGCATTTAGTATTTTATAGCTAGCAGTTCTATAGTGCTTTATAGTTAGCAGTTCTACAGAGCTTTATAGCTGGCATCGAGTGTTTTATAGCTAGTCTTTAACGTTTTATGGCTAGCAGCAACATGGAGCTTTAAGGTTTACAAAATGCTTCACAAATGTTATCTCATTTAATCGTCATAACAGTTTAGTGTCATGTTATTGTTATCCCTGTCTTACAGAGAAGGAAGAGTCTCTGAGGCAGACAGAGGTTTGGTGAGTTGTCCAGGGCCTAAGTCAGGATTTGAACTCAGGTCTTCCCAACTCCAAGTCTGGCAGTCTTTTTGCTGTGTTACCATTCCAGACTAACCAGTATGATGGTAACTCAGTGGAATGTGGATGCTGTGGATGGTGTGTACTTGATTTTAGTACCTCAAGTGATAAAGTTTAAATCCTAGTCTTTGGGATGAGACAAAGAGATATAGGTTGGATGAAAATACAATGCAGGCGACTTTGGAAGTGGCCGGACCCAAAGAGTGGTTATTCACGGGTTAATGGCTCAGTGGAAGGTCTTTAGTGGAGTGTCCCAGGTAGCTGTGCTTGGTCCTACATTGGGTAGCATTTTCACCAATGATTCTGAGACAAGGCTGAATAGCATCCTCATCAAACTTGAAGATGGCCCAAACCTAATAGAGAAATGAGCTAAATTGTGATAAGACAGGGATGAGATCCAAAGAGTTTTTGGCAGGTTAGAATAGTGGACCAAAGTTAAGAAGACATAATTTAATGGGGATAAATGTGGTCTTATACTTGGGTAAAAAAAAACTTAACTTCAGCAGCACTAAGAGGTAACAAAATGCAGGTCAGTTCTAATAGGCAATGATAGTTAAATGATTAAAGTTAAAGCATTTTTTCCTATAAACAAAGGAAAAACTACAAAGATAAAAAGTGACAGGTACTGTCAGCTGTGTATTAGGCAATTTTGTTTAACTGTTTTTTTGTGTGTTTAGGTACCATGGAGAGTTATTTGTGAGGAAGTGACATGTGTCAAAACAAAATATATCAATTTGAAAACTGTTTCTAGAAATTTAAAGAAGTTTTTCAAGGCCACTTTGCAAGTACAAGATAGAGGAGGTGTGTCTAGAGAACCAGCAGCCCCTTACGGTGGTGTTGAGGACCTTGGCTCAAATCCTGCCTCTGATTCTAGATATGTAACCAAGGGCAAGTCTCTTGATCTTCTGGGGAGTTGGTGAGAGTTGGCCTCCAGGGTCTCTGGGGTCGCTTTTGGCTCTGGTTCTAGGACCTTCTGACTAGCTGGCTGCTAAGGGGCCCTTCCAACTCTCAACTGAAGGTCTTCTTACTGAGGGCTCATACTTGGGCACAGCCACAGCCCACAGAACCCTGGAATAGGGTGGAACCATTACTAGAGCTACTGGGGTCTGGACAGCAGGGACTTCAAACATAGGGTGAGCTGCACTAGGAACCCAAAGAGTTCTTCTGAGAAGCAAAAAATCTTAGTGGTCAGAACAAACAGGTCAGATGCTGGGAAGTAAATTCTAAGTATAGTGTAGCCAGTCTCTTTCTTCTTGGCCAGCCAAACTGGGAAGAAAGCAAATTAATGAGGCCTTGCTACAGCCAGAATGACCCCAGCAGGGTGCTGACGAGCTGCCCTGGGTGGGAGACCTCACCCCCTTCATTATCGACTGTCTGACTTGGGAGGCTGTGGGTACAACATGAGAAATCCTGTAGCCCCAGCAGGGGCAGGGCCATGGACTTGCCCTGGCAGGGTCTGTCAGAAAGTGCCAACAGTTCATGCCGAAGGAGAAATCTCCCTAGCGGCTGTCATACCAGGAATGTCTGTCTGGGAAAATGAGAGGGAGGACTGGGCTCATGGTCCAGAGGAAGAAAGTTCAGAAAGGCTTCATGAGCACAGGCATCCTGCTGCTCCTGCCACCCCAGTGCCCTCCTCCTTTTTGCCTTTTGCTTCGGAACAATAATTAAATTAATATTAACATTGCTAAAGGAAAGGATGTGACCACGAATTTCCTTGTGATGTTTAGAACAAGGTTCCATGTCCTGGCAGCCGTCCTTTCTACTAGAATATAAGCTCCTGGGGAGCAGGCCTACTGGTCTGTGTAGCACTGCCAGCCTTGAACGCACCCTCTATATCCTGGGGCAAAGCATGTGACCTTTCAGTTTCCCCACTTATGAAATGGGAAGGTTGGGCTGTGTGACCAAGGGGGTTCCTGCCAGCTCTAAATCTAAATTTTGGCTAGGAATGACATTGGTTCTCAAGTCCCTACTTGGGCTATGTGACCCTGGGCAAGTCATTTATCCCATCAAGGTCCCAGGTAACTCCCTAAGACTCCAAATTGCAGAACATGTACTCAAGGGCATCAGTACAGGGAGGCTTCTCACCAGCTGGCTCCCCAGTGGTAGCTCTTGTAATCCCTCTGTTGCCTGAGGGATTAAGTCTGGGAAGGCACAGAGAACCTAGAGCAGAGATGGCTGGTTGACTGAGCCAACCTGGCTTGATGCCTGTTTGGAGATACAGAGATGGCAGCACCCCACTCTGCACCCCAGACACTTGCTTCCCTTAAATCTCTACAGTTAAGGTGGCCCTGAAGCCCAGAGAGAAAGAGCAACACTGATGCAGAAATCGCCAAAGGATGGATGGATCATGGCGAGAGGGTGAGGCCAGGACTTCAGCACCCAGAACACTCTATACCAGTGGTTCTCCACTTTCCTAATGCCCTGACCCTTTAATACTCATATGTGGGCATATCTGCATGTGGGCGGACCGCCTGGAGACAGAGGAGCCATGTCTTGGTTCCTAAGACCATCAGAAATATGTGTTTTCCAATGGTCTTAGGTGATCCTGTTTGACCCCCAAAGGGGTCGCGACCCACAGGTTGAGAACTGCTGCTCTATACAGAAAAGGCCACCTAGGATTTTTTGGGGGGAGACTCTTACCTCTGACTGCTCTTCAACTGGAACCTGGGCCAGCATCCTGAGGCCATGTGGGGGCCCAAGGAGCTCCACAGCACTACATTCTCTCACGGGGCAACTGGTTGCGTTCCCCAGGAAGGAAGGGGGTGCAAGGCAGGGGCTGGGGTGACTGGAATTCCCCTCTATTTAGGCCCATTAACTGGAACTAGGTTGATAAATGGCAACCCCTGAGCATGATTTTCCAGGCCTGGAAACTGCTTGCCAGGGTTCACTCTCCAGGTCAGGGAGATATTTTTAAAACACGACAAGAAAGGATTACCAAGAAAGGACTGGGGGATGAACAGCCCTCCAGAGGACCATTTGCCAGGAATCATTCTGAAGTCGGTGAAAGCCCCAAGATGTGAGCAAGTCATCTGGGAAGGAGCAGCTCTCTATAGGGGAAGCCACATTCACATTTAGGAGGCACAAGCCTTGTCCCCAGGGTCCCAGGCACCACCTTGGGCTGCTTTGGCTCCTAGTGCCCCCATTGGCCCCTCTGTCCCCAGGCACCACCCTGGGCTGCTTTGGCTCCCAGTGCCCCCATCGGCCCCTCTGTCCCCAGGGTCCCTGGCACCACTCTGGGCTGCTTCGGCTCCCCTTTCCAGAAAGCCAAGTTCTTTCCCACCCCTTCTCTTCTCAGACATAGCATCATCAACACGCTTCTTTAAATATCTTTTCAGGAAGACTATATTTAGTAGCTATCTGGCCCTTCAAACAGGGCTGATTTCCTGTGGTAACAAAGTTCTTAGCAACAGTGGAAAAGGCCGGCGCGATCCTGAGGCACTCACACACACACACACACACACACACACACACACACACACACACACACACAAGAAAAAACCCTACCAAAAAAAAAGCATTTTTAAAGCTTGTTGTGTTCAAGGAGCGTGAGGATGGCTAATTGCCTTTTCAGGCTAGGCAGGCCTACCTGGTACCAAGGAGGCTGGGATTCTGCTAGAGGAAGGAGGGAAAGGGCAGGAGAGAAAGCTGACACACCGAGTTTAGTCTAATTCCTTGGCTTCCATGCCAGAAGGCAGGTTGGTACAGGACTGGCAGTTTCGGGGTGGCAGTTTGGTCTCAAATGTTATTGACTAACAAAGACCCTTTCAGGGAGGCAAAGTGTGGCGTGTTCATTCATTCATGTGTCTAACACCGAAGTGCAGGGGGGGCCACAAGGAGCCTGGGAGACTGCAAAGCCAGCCCAGTATCATGGAAAGAAGACTGGATTTAAAGACAGAAGACCTGAATTTGAGTCCTGACTCCATGTGCATGGGGTGTATGACCCTGGGCAAGTCACTTCTGCCCTCTTTGGACTTCAGATTATTCATCCCTAAAACGGGAGACTCCCATGAGATTTCAGTACAGTTGGATAATAGGGAAGCATTTGATCAAGTCTCTCAGGCTTCCGTAGTGGGCAAACAAGATGGCGCAAGAAGGGCCAGATGATGGGAAAGCTAAGTGGATTTGGGACTAGATGAGTGGCTGGACCCAGAGAGTAGTCGGTAAGCCAGAGGGTGATTATCCCCCAGCACTGTAAGCACAAGTGAGTGCTGGTAACAATAATAAAAGCTAACATTTACATAGCACTTACCACGGGAAGGCTGAGCACCGCACAATTATGATCTCGTTTGATCCTTACAACAACGTGGGGGGTGGGTTACTTTATAGATGGGGGACACAGGGAGGAAGTGACTTCTTCCTGATGCCAGCCTTGGCACCATTTTCTACCCGGCTGCAATAACGTTTGTTCTCTGGTCTAGAAATAAGCATCAAGGTGGCACAATGGACGGAGTGCTAGGCCTGGAGCCGGGACAACTCATCTTTGTGGGTTCAAATCCAGCTTCAGACACTTCCTAGCTGTGTGACCCTAGCCAAGTCACTTCACCCTGTTTGCCTCAGTTTCCTCATCTGTCAAATGAGCTGGAGAAGGTGATGGCAAACCTCCCAGTGTCTCTGCCAAGAAAACCCCAAATGGGATCTCAAAGAGACAGACACGGCTGAACAACAATAACTAGAAATGGGAATTTGGGTTGGAGATGTGGACAAATGGACAGAGCAACCATCTTTGCTTTTCTTTTGCCATTGGACACACCTAGACGACCAGAGGAAAGACGCCAAACCAGGAGCTCCTCCCACCCAGGAGCCCTGAGTCTGCTTGAGCTTCTTCTAATCAGACTCACCTCTTCTTCCCCAGAATGTGTTACCCCTGCCCTGAAGGAGGTCAATGCTTCTGCACCCATTCTGCCATCTGCATGTCCATGTACCTGCCTTATGGCCCGAGGCTCTTCCAGGCTGGCACCAGGCTTAGGGCGCTCTCTGTGGAGCACCTCGCACCTTGGAGATACAATATGAGATCAATGCTAACTTGGAGTGAGAATATATGGTTGGGATCCAGTGTAATGGATGACAAGTAACCTCTTGGATGCTGTTTCTTTTTCTCCAAAATAAGATGAGTAAATGACTCCTAAAGCTGGCGCTGGCTTTAAGCTCTATGACCCTATATTCCTACCCCTATTCCCCTAGCCTGGTACTTAATGAATGCCTTTGATGATGGAACAAGGAGATGCTATCTTGGAAGGTGGAACGAGGACACCTCCCTAGCCTGAGCTGATTCACTTTCAAGTCTAAGTTAATGTGTTGACACTCAGCAAAAGGTCCTGGGAGATGCAGGCTGTGGTTACCAAGAGCTCAACACTCTAAGGACCATCTGGGGAGGCTCTGCTGCCTGTTTGCAGGTTCAGAATTAGGATGCTGAGGGATTGAGCTGGAAGCTGGCTCCATTAAGAACCCTGAGTGTGGGATCATGGGCGAAATATCTAATCACAGAGGAGTGATCCTCGCTCTCCTCCAGAGACACACAGAGTACTGGGCTCCACCCTGGTCACTCACTTTTAACAGGCAGCACGAGGTGTACCGTAGAGAGTCAGTCAGTCATCACTCTGATTTCAGGAGCTACTATTTGTAAAGTACTCTGAGCTCGTACAAACAAAAGGACAGGCAAAGTTCTTGAGCATAGTCTGGTTGGAGGACACAGATTCAAGAGCTCCTACAGAACAAGAGAAGGCCTTCAAAACGATCACCTCAGATTTCCCATCTTGGGAAAACAGAAAAAATCATCTAGTCACAGACTCAAAGAATTGGAATTAACCTCACTGAACATCTTGTCCCACTAGTACCCGAAAACAAGGCAACCGATCGACTAACCGCCGCTTGAAGCCCCATGGTAGGAGGGCACAACCTCCTGGGCAGCCCAGGATAATGTCTGGATGGCTCTCATTACTGGTTCCTCCTGAGCTCAAACCTAAGTTTTCCTTTTTGCAAAGTCCATGCATCACTATTCCACCCACTGGGGCCAAGGAGAATCGATGGAATTCCTCGTTCACATTTCAGTCTTTCTGTTCCTTGAAGACAGCCAGCTTATTCTCCCTAAATCTTCTCTTCAATGGGTCTTCTTCAACTGGTCCTCCTATGACATGGGTTCAAGTACCCTGACCATCCTGATGGCCTCCTCTGGACATGCTCCAGCTTATCAACGCTTCTCCTAAACTGAGACACCCAGAATGGAACGCAATCCTCCCAGTGTGGGACCATCACCTCCTTGTTCTTAGAAGCTCTACCTTGCTCTCTGCATCCCAAGACGGTACTAGAGCTTCACGTTGCTGAAATGCAGTGTTCATGGAGCCTGGAGGCTGTTTTTGATCTGTTTAATGACATCAACCCCCCATTTTACAGAGGATGAATCTGAGGCCCAGCAGCTGGATGGCACTTAATGACAACCCTGTAGAGCATTCTGTCTCTGAGAGGGCACTGGGAAATTTATCACTGTCCCCCAAGACTTCAAAGACTAGGGAGGCCTAGTTGGAGTTATTGCTATAATAATAACCCCCATCTGCAGAGTGCTTGGAGGTTTCCCAGCATGCTTTTCATAATCAAGCACTATGATCACCCCTGTTTTGCCAATAAGGGGGGTTGGAGTGAGCTGCCCAGAGTCACTCAGTAGGTGTCAAAGCTGGCACGTGAGTGCAAAGCAACATTCTCTCCATTAGGCCAGGCCTTCTCCCCTCTGTTCCCCATAATGCCTGCAGATCTGAGCTCCATGGAGGCCTTTACAAAATGCTTATCTCTTTAGCCAGTGTTGCCTTGGATTGCATTGCCCTCCCCCCACCATATGAAGTCACACTCTCTTATTCAGCCTGTTTCCCCCTCTCAAGTTCTGAAAGACCTTCCCCTCCCCCACTTTGTCTATTCTAGTTTTTTGGGACTTGATAGCATCCAGGGGCCCACACTCAACACAGTAAAATGGAGGGCATGTGTGTGATGGGAGGCCTCAGAGTACAGGACAAATCCATGCTGAGGGAAGTTACGCAGGAAATCACAGAATCTGAGAGACCAGAGGGATGTTGATGGTGGAGTCCACTCCAGACCCAAAGGGATCCCTACTGTCAAAGTGGTCCACCTGCCCGTGTGTGGAGACCTGAGAGGGGAAGAGGAAGGCTACCTGCCTGTGCATGGAGATCTGGGGTGGGGGGAAGGCTACCTGCCTGTGCATGGAGATTTCCGGTGGAGGGAGGGAAATCCCACCAGCCTGTGCTTGGAGACCTCTGAGGAGGGAGCCCTTCAGAGGCAGCTCACTCTACTCTGGGACAGCTCCCATTGTTAGGAAGCTTGCCCTGACATCCAGCCCAAACATATCTCTTTACCACTGCTCCCACAAGCCCCCACAGCCTCTACTTCTGCCTTCTGGGCCAGATAGAACCAGTCTAGTCTCTTCTCCACATATTGGACCTTCAAATACTCAGCAGGCTCAGTACCCTCTGTTCCACTCTGTGATCCTCCTAAGCTGTGGACCCCAGGCCTGAAGTTTGCCAGAGGCAAACTGGAAACCACATTTTAAAGACAGGGGTGGAGAAAGCCCCAACAGGGAGGCAGAAGGTGTGGGTGTGAGCCAGGCGGGAGAAGGGGCTGGACCCGTGGTCCTGGGGGTGTTAGCTCTCTGGGTCTGCACCCTTTTCTGTAGAATGGGGAGAAGCCCACATCTACTTCCTAGCTCACAGGGGAATATGAATGAGGCATTTCTAGGTCACCACTGAGTGCTATGTAAAACATGAGCGAGCATTCTTACTACAGAAGACTTCAGAGTTTATCTAATGTGATTGCCTTATTTTACAGAGGAGGGGAAGGACAGGTACTGGAAGGAAGCTGGAGAAAGAAACAAAGGAAGGACTGAATGAACAAAGGAGTCTCGTCTTTAGTGTTTCCTTCAGACCCAGACAGTGGCTTATCTACAGTGGGGAGAGATCTAGGCCTGGAATCAGGAAAACTCACCCTTCTGAGTTCACATCTGGCCTCACACATTTCCTAGCTGTGTGACCCTGGACAGGTCACTTCATCCTATTTACCTCAGTTTCCTCATCTGTAAAATAAAGTGAAGAAGGAAGCAGCAAATCAAGAAAATCCCAAATGGGGTCAGACATGACAGAACAACAACAGGCAGCACAGTGGATAGAGCACTGAACTTGGGAGTCAGGAGGACCTGGGTTTGAATGTTGTCTCAGACACTTACTAGCTGTGTGACCCTGGCCAAGTCACTCAATCTCTCAGTTCGAGGTTCTCCATGTTCTGTAAACAGCTCCCACTTTGCAGAGTTGTGAGGATCAATGGGATAACATGCAAACTTTTGCAAACTTGAAAATACGATCTGAGTGCTGGTTACCATTATTAAAGGACAATCACTCAGGGCTTCCTGTGTGCTAGGTAGACTAGATCAGGGCTAGGGACCTATAGAAAAAAGGCCAGCAGGAAAGGCCAGCTGAGAGGGACGTAGCAAGCCTCCCCTGGCGGGAGGCACAGAGGCACAGGCTCTGCTTGGCTGCAACAGGAAAGCCACCCCAGCAGCATGACAGGGAGAACGATGAATGGGCAGCAGGCATCTGCCCTGGAAAGTAAGGCAGGAGTTCAGATTCGATATGCTGGGCCAAGGGTCAACGTGGCTTTGGTTGAGGGATGCCCAGAGGCCATGGGGAGATGTCTAAGGCACAGCCAGAGAAGAAAGAAAAGGGAGAAAAGATAAAGGGAGAAGGAAGAGGAGGCTCCTGAGAGAGGCAGACAGAGAGAGAGGAAGAAAAGGAGGGAGAGGCAGAGGGGAGGAACAAATGGGAGAGAGGGGCCGGGTGTGGGGCTGGGCAGACACACCCTGTGTCCCTGGTTGCTCTGTCAGATGGGCCCCAGAGGCCCTTCACAACCAGCCTCCCACCTTCTCTCCAGGGATTTCCCACTACTTCCCTTCTCATACACTCAAGGTTCCAGATTGGCCTCAGGCTCAGGGAGCCCCACTGCCTCCCTTTGCCTCTAGGATAAAAATGAAGATCCCCGCCACGTAGCCCTGGCTGCCCCCTCCAGGCTCCAGACTCTCCATCCCACGCTCTAGGCTGTAGCCAAACCTCCCTCCTTGTGCTCCTGTCCGTGCAATTCCATCTCCCCATAACACCCCCAGTGAAGAAGGGGTCTGCCACCCCACTGATGGCCAACACCTACCACAGACCAACTACCCCTCAATGGTGCGCTGGCAATAGCAATGCCCCCCTTGATGGCTGCACCTGCTACCAGCCTGGCCCCAGGGTCATCGTCCAGTCCCTGTGGAGATGTGGCCCGGTGGCTGGCTGCCTCTCCAGCTCTGCAGCAATGCCCCCCCCCATCCAGCAAAGAAAGCCCCCACCAGCAAGTCCTGGCCACTGCCCAATGGCATGGCACCAGAAGCGGGTGTAGTTTTATTCATCTCCCACCATCAGCTTTGTCCATTCACTCTGGGACCCCAAGCTTTTCTGGCTGGCCCTCCTATCAGTGTGCTCCCCTCATCAGAAAGTGAGGGCCTAGAGGACACCTTTACTTTCAGTTTGCATCCATAGCTCTTACAGTACTTTGCCTCCAGGAGCACTTAATAAAGACATTTTTTTTTTACAGTAATTGTTGTTTCCTCCATTCCTAAGTCCTTCAGGGCTCAGGTCAGGCTACGATGGCCTCTTAGGCAGGGGACAAGATGAACAAAAGCAGCTCTGCTAGATGCTAGGGATACAAAGGTCAAGCAAGCGCCATTCATTTATCAGGCAACTGCTGTGAGCTGGGCATTGTGTGGAGGTGCTAGGGAATGGACCTGAAGACAGTCTGCTGCCCTCGGAGATGCATACTGAACAGTTATGAGATAAAGACAGGAAGGACAAAGGGAAATGAGCTTTCGTCCTCAAGGAGCTGACTAGGGACAGGAGATGCCCTCCGTCATTTGGGAAGGAATGGGGCATTTACTACCAGCTGTAGAGAAGAGGGATGGCTAGATGCTTTAGTGGAGGTGGCTCCTCAGCAGGGCTGGAAAGGAGGGTGGGGCTCCCCTCATCCACAGGACAGAGAATGTCAAGATCAGAGGAGAACTCCAGGGGGGATGGAGGGGAAAAGCATATGGAATGAGGCTGGAAAAGCAGATTGGAGCTAGGCTGTGAGAGGTCTACAAGAAAGGCTGAGGAGTGTTTGCCCCTAGAGCAGCAGATATTAACCTAGACCCAAAGGTCTCTCTGGCTAGATTTCAGGGGAGTCTGTAAATTTGAATGGAAAAAACCCCCCACCACAAACTGTATTTCAATATGATTGTTTTTTAAAAAAAATAATCCTAAGTATTTTATTTTTTGCATTCTGAAGGGTCCACAAGCTTCACCAGGGGCTATAGAAATCTGAGGGTTCAAACCAATCTTTTGAGAAAACTCCAATAACACCAGAAGCCAGGACCATACTGGCCAAACCCTCAGCATCGCAGTCCAGGCGGCTCTTGGCAGGCAGGCTTTTCAGATGCAAAGATAAACCCCAATTTCCCTTCTATTCAGCTAAGCCCCCTTTTCTTGCCTAGCAGGAAGCCCTAGACTGTACCCAATAGTCAGATTACAATGTGGGGAGTCCGCAGTGGGTCCCCAGCCAGCAGAGCAGGAAAACAGGAAGCAGCCTTGAGCCCAACCCACCCTGCGAGGGTGGAGCAGACACATTCATTCTCCCAGGTGGGCAGCCAGCCAGGGCATCAGTCACTTGGAGTGATGGGAAGCTGGCTGGGGGGAGGGGGCGGCTCCACAGTCTTCTCCAGGCTATCCCTGGCCCAGAGGAATTCTAGTGAGCCGTGAGCTGTTACAAAAGAAAACTCGGCTTGGGGATGGAGGGGGTGGGGTGTGGGTGTCCAGAACCAGCTTTGGGGAGCTGTCAGACCCGACTTCAAATCCCACCTCAGACACTTACCAGCTGTGGGACCTAAACAAATCACCAACCAGGGGTAATAGTAAGCAGGTGCAACAATCAAATGAGGTCATGCACATAAAGGGCTTTGGAGCTTACTACTACCCAGAGTCAAGGGCTCTGGATTTAGAACAACAATTAGCTTTAAGGTTGCAAAGGCCTTCCTAAACACTATTCCACTTCATCCTGACAACAATCCTGGAAGGCAGGTTCAATTATGATTCTCATTTTATAGGTGGGGAAACTGAGGCAGGCGGCAGTTAAGTTACTTATCCACAGTCACACTGCCAATTAAGTATCTAAGTTGGAATTTAAACCAGGGATGTACTGGTAAATATTTAACAAGAAGCACCCTTTAAAGTTTAATCTGCATCATTAATATTTTACCCACTACTTTCTTAAGTATAAAGGTGTCAAGCACACAGATGCCATAGTAAAACTTTGGCCCCCACCAAAACAAACAAAACACAGATTAAAAGGTAATTAGGAAACATTTAACAAAATGTATAACAATGCAATACAGATAATGGTAATTTGTGGTTTTCTAAGCCAGTACTTTCAGACAATCCATCAAACAATAAATCAAGCCCCGGTTTGCAACTTTTACTGATTTTTGAGGCAGAAAAGCTCAGGTGGAATTAAACTAAAGGCTCTCCGGCTCCATCCACTGAGCTATTACAAGGCCTGGGTCCAAAGACCAGGGTATCCACTCACTAGCTGTGTGACTTGGGGCATGTTCCTTAAAAACTGTAGCCCTGCCTCATTTCTAAAATATACAGAGAACTGAGTCAAATATATATGAATACAAGTCATTCCCCAATTGATAAATGGTCAAAGGATATGAACAGGCAGTTTTCAGAGGCAGAAATTAAAGATATCTATAATCATATGGAAAAATTCTCTAAATCACTATTGATTAGAGAAATGCAAATCAAAACAACTTTGAGGTACCACATCTCACTAGTCAGATTGGCTAACATGACAAAACAGGAAAATAATAAATGCTAGAGAAGTTGTGGGAAAATTGGAACACTAATGCATTGTTGGTGAAGTTGTAAGTGGATCCAACCATTCTGGAGAGCAATTTGGAACTATGTCTGAAGGGCTATCAAAATGTGCACACCCTTTGACCCCTAGAGCTGTATCTCAAAGAGATCATACAAGTGGGAAAAGGACCCACATGTACAAAAATATCGCGGTTTTTTGTGCTGGCAAAGAATTGGAAAATGAGGGGATGCCCCATCAATTGGGGAATGGCTGAACAAGTTGTGGTATATGAATGTAATAGAATACTATTGTGCTATAAGAAATGGGAAGGAGATGGACGTCATATTTACCTGGAGAGACTTACATGAACTGATGCTGAGTGAGAGGAGCAGAACCAGGAGAACATTGTACACAATTACAGATACATTGTATCTGTGATGACTAACTTTGATAGACTGGGCTGCTCTCAGCGATACAAGGTAAGAAGACAACAACAAAAGACTCCTGATACAAAGGGATATTTACATTCAGAGAAACAAGTCCGGAGTCTGAACGCAGACTGAAGCCAACTCCTTTCTCTCTTTTGTGTTTTATTTCTTCTTTTTCATTGTTCACCCTACTGGTTACAATCCTTCTTTACAACTTGACTAATGTTTAATGTGAAGGTATTTGTAGAACCTATATTCAATTGCAGGCCACCATGGCAGGGGAGGGGGAGAAAATTTGGAACTCAATGGGTTGTGGAACTAAATGCTGTAAACTAAAAGTAAATCAAATTAAAAACAAAACAAAACTCTGGGCCTCTGCATTCTCCTTCAAGAAATGGGACGTTTGGGCTTTGTGCTCTCACTTCTCAGCTACCTTCACAGCACAGCTCTGGCCTTTGGGGGGGCACCTTAATGTCAGTAATTCCTGGCCCCAAAATGATGCTGAATTGACTTCTTTATATCCATGATAAATTGTGTCCCCTTCCCCAAATATAGAGTAGGTTCTTCAAGGACCTAGATAATTTTTTTTTTTTGGCTTCTCTATCTACAGATAGTAGGTGCTTTAACAAACACTCCTTGAATTGGTGATTTAATTTTTAAAAAATCCTTTCTAAAGAAACACAAAATCCTGCCAAAGCATCGACTTTTTTAGCCATCGTTCAGGCCATCCCCAATGTGCTGGAGGCCTTTGGTGGGCTCCCTTATTAATAGCTGACATGACATGTGATTAACCCTAAATCTCCCTTGAAAAAAACTGTGACCTTGATATAAGCCCATGTTTCTGCACCCTTGGTTTTCCCAGAGAGGGAATGCAGCTGTGATAATTAAACAGCAGCAACAAAGACCTCCCTAAGAACTCAAATTTGAGCAGCTGGGTGGTGCAGTGGATAGAGTCAGGAGGACCTGAGTTCAAATGTGGCTTCAGCCACTTGACACACACACACAAAACTAGCCATGTGACCTTGGGCAAGTCACTTAACCCCAACTGCCCTGCCTTCCCCCTCCAAAAAGCAAATAAGCAGAGAGCTACAAACAGGACATCCACCTCAAGGCTCTCTGGGTCTTCCTGAGCCCCAGTCACATACTCTCTGTCCTTTCGAATTTACTTTGTGATGAAAACAGATTCTTTGCTCTGATGCTGATGCTGATGCTCTGATGCTGATGCATTATGAAATGATAAACACAACATTCAGTTGAACTAAGTAAGACCAGGGATTCTGAATGTTTTTTGTGTCACGGATCCTGTGTCTCTGAATCATGTTTGCTGCTTCTGTTCATAATCAAAGGACATGCTCAATATAATTGAGAGTTCAATAAAAATAAAGATGTGTCTCTTTCCACACCCAAGTGTGGAGATGCCCTTCAATCTCCTCAGACTCTTTGGGACCCTGTAGACTCTAGGGTGAGAACCCCTGAATCCAATGGTTTCAAAGCTTCCTTCTACTTCAAAAGTCAATGGATTTCTCTTCCCTGGGAATCGACTCTGCTCATCTATATGTCAATATTTCTCCCTTCCTCCAAGTCTCTTTCAGATGTTTTTAGGCCCTCCTCCCTCTCACCCACTTAGTTCTGCTTTATCAGGACTCAGATCTGGGCATTTACCGACTTCACAAAGCTATCTGGGCTCCAAAAAGCCACAGGGGCCCTGATTCTTCCTTGGAACTGCCCAGTCTCACCCTAAAGCCTTTACAGACCTGCAAAGTACTGGAAAGAGGAGGGGTCCTTAGAGGGGGCCTCTTTCAAGGCTCACTTTTTCCAGTGGAGGAAGCCAAGGTCCCAGACCCCCATTGATGGCAGATGGGAAACCAGAGACACTCATGTGTTGGGTGAGAATCTGAGACCTGCATTTACTTCCTCTCCCACATTCCCCAATCTCCCCAGTGCCCAGATCTCAAAGCTCAGGGGGAAAAAAAAATCCCTGAAGGGGAAGGGATAATGAAGGAATGGATGAGAAACCCTTTATTAAGAACTTACAGGGTGGAAAGCATTGGAGACACACGTACAAAAGTGAAGACAATAGCAGGATCCCCCCTTTTCCCTGGTGGTGGGCATCCCAACCTCAAAGTTGGGAGACCTGGAGACATCCAAGGCTTTGCTGCTTGGGAGTCCACATAAGGATGTCAAGTAGGGAGGCGGTCACCTGGGGAGCAGGTTGAGGACACAAGGGATAACACAGGGCTGCAGCTGCCCATTTTAACCTGGCCACTGGCTTACTGACAGCTAATTAAAGATGAAGTGATGCTTAGAAGCCAGTCTCTCCACGGCACCAAATCCATTCCATCCCATACTCCAGGACACACTCCCCAGCCTCCACAGCCCTGGCCAAGTACCGTCTTTATTAAGAAATCCTCAGTCCTCTACAGAATACTCCTTTTTACTTCTGTAATTCTACCTCTGATTTTTTTTAACTTAAAAAAAATTTGAACTTAATCAATGCCAAACAAGATGAAAATGTCCTTTTACAGAGCAGAACAGTAAAAGAGTCCTGATTCTAACCCTAAATGCACATGCAGCCTCCAATCAGAACCCTCTAAGCCAGGTGTGGGGAAACCGAGGCCTGGAGGCCACATGTGGTCCTCTAGGTCCTCAAGTGCTGACCTCTGAATCCAGACTTCACAGAACAAATCTTCTTCATAAAGGCATTTGTCACCCTCTATTCTAACATCAAACAAGCCTCCTTCCTAGGAAGGGCTGGGATTTGATCTAATCTCTGCCCCTCTTTAGCCATCCCAAGGCTGGGGAAAATGCTTCTTAGGCTTCCAGGAAGTAGGGCTGGAGGGCCCCTGAGAGACCATCCAGACCAGTTCTCTCACTGGATATTTGAGGAAGATGACACTCAGACATGGTAGGTGACTGGGCCAAGGTCACACAGGTAGATGACAAATAACCTTCCTTTGACTCTCAGTCCAGGGTTCTTTTCTCAGTGACATGGGGAAATGGCACTAATCAGATTTACAGAAATTGGAATTTATAGAGTTCCTAGATTAGAAATTAGATTTCCTAACACACTATGGTGCAGTAAAGGTCTTGTATTAGACATAATGGGTATACAGAAGAAAGGCAAAAAAAGCAAAGTGGGGTTCCCTGAGTCATGGAATTCTAGGGGGGGGAAAGGGATCAATGGTAGTAGAAGTGAAACAAAGTGTGTTGGATGAGGAATGAAGGAATGAATGAATGAATGAGCATTTATTAAGCACGTATTGGTGCCTAACACTATGTTAGGCAGTGTGAATAGAGACACAGAATGGATACAGTCCCTACCTCCCATGTAGCCTGCACTATAATAGGAAAAAACATATATAATGAATAAGTGAAGAAAAAATCATTTATTAAGCATGTCCCAGGCACTGTTCTAAGTCCTGGAGAAACGAACAGGAAGAAGGAGACAAGACAGCCCCAGATCCCCAAAGCTCACACGCTAAATAAAGGGCAAGTGGAACCAGGGAGGTAGTTTGCTACTGGGCAGTCCCAGGGTTGGCAAGGGGACTGAGTCATGGAGCAGCCGTATGTCCCTCTCTGTCCAGCAGCAATGGTACTACGGATGCTGTTACTGTCCTCATAGTGGGGTGAAGAGGGAGGCTATGCACGGGGCACCCGACAAAAAGCCTAGGGTGGACAGATGTGAAGCATGGTCTGGCCAGTCACGGTCATCTGGGCAGGCAAGGTTACACCCGCTCACCCATCAATCACATCAGCTCAGTCCCCTGGCAGAGCTCCCAAACTCTCCCAGATACGGGCAGATCTGATGGGAGAGCTGATGTGGAGGGGCTTGGCTGTTCTGGGCTGGGCAGGGCGGTCAGATGCCAAGCTGGCCAAGGCGGCTACATGGGGCAGGAGACCACCATCCCTACGGCCAGGACAAGAAGTCTTCTTTCATTTGAGAATGAAGTCGTCAGGAAAAGAGGTCTTCCTGGACCTTGGTGGGCTTACCTCTGTTCCATACCTCAAGAAAAACTTGTGTTGACTATATTTAAACATGTAAACATGGGATCAAGGGCAGCTAGGTGATGACATATTGAACACGTTGTCTGGCCTGGAGTTAGGAAGACTCCTCCTCCTGAGTTCAAATATGGCCCCAGTTACTCACTAGCTGTATGACCCTGGACAAGTCACTTTACCCTGTTTGCCTTAGTTTCCTCATCTGTGAAATAACCTAGAGAAGAAAATGGCAAACTACTCTAATATCTTTGCCAAGAAAACCCCAAATGGAGTCAAGAGGAGCTCGACATAACTGAAAAAATGACTGATCAAAGAACAACAAAAAAATGGAGTCAAGGTGCCCGTGCAGGCAGGAGTCAGAGGGCTCTGCTCTCTTCCTCTCCACAGACCCCCACGTCAGCTGCCAGCCTCCCTCAGGAGGCTACAGAACTCTCTGGGTTTATGTAGTTTAACTGAAGACCGTCTGGCCACTCGTACGGCCATGAAAACCAAATTGAGAAGGGTGGGCAGGCAGAATTGTGCCTTAGCATCAAGTAATAGGGGAGTCCAGTCAGAAACCGTGCCCGCAGTTTGGTGAAGGGGGAGAAGGGTGCCAATTAGTGCTACACAAATCAATTAGTCATGCTTTTTCCCAGGGCAGAAGTTCAGAGGATTCAGTTATTAGGGTTTTTTTAAAGTGTGATGTTACTTTAAATTCAACATTTATTAAGTACCTACAATGTGCTGGCCATGCCACAATATGGCTCAGCTTCCAGGAACAGAGAGATGGTCTGACTCTATTGTGTGCCTTCCTGAGAGGCCCAGCTTAGGAAGGATACTGGCAAAGTAGGGGATGTCCCAAAGAGGACAGCCAGGCTGGTGAAGGCCCTGAGTTTGTGGGGCCAGCTAGTCCAGAAGAGGAGATTTCCAGTGGGATTTAGGCATGGGGGAAGAACTGCCAGGGAAGAGATTCAGCACTGTTCTTCTAGGCCCCAGAGAACAGGACTAGGGGTGATGAAGGAAGCTCCAAAGAGGCCGACTGAGGCTGGATGTCAGGAGGAACCTCTTCTCGGAGGCTGAACTGAGACAGGGCTCTGCACTTGTGGGGACAACGCATTTTGATTTCTTGTAAAGGGGAAAAGCCAGACCACAGACAGACAGTCTTCATCTGAGGGAAGCATATCTAAATGATACATACTCTTGAGAAAATGGAAAAGATCTAAGAAGGGCAGCACAAAGTTAGGGAACTGCTGAAGGGAACTGAATTGGGAGCTAAATTAGGCTATAACACAGATTCAGAGAGGCTCAGTGCCCTTGGGGGCTGAGGAGAGTCTCAGGCCAAAAAGATCCCACATTAATGGGTGACTGGTCACAGGCTGACCAGATACTTTCCACTGTTCTGCCCAGAGGCAGCCAGGTGTTCAAGGTAAACATCCAATGGGCTTTCATGGGGAGCCATGGTCTCCTCTGCCCACAGTCCCTTGCTGGCCAGTTGGACCCTCTAGAGGCCAGTCCTCACACCCTGACTCTCCCTAGAGCTGTCCCAGAGTAGAAGGGGCTGCTTCTAGATGCAGGGGGGTTCTTCCTCACTGGAGGGCTTCACACAGTGGCTAGAAAAGGGTTTGTGGACCCCCAGATTAAGAACTCCTTCTGTAGACCCAGGCTGCCTCCTATTCCTAGGAATCATGGGGGGTTGAGGGGGCACAGCACAGCTGGCATTTAAGTAGAGAAGGTGTGGATCTGTATTATTTTTATAAAGAAAGTCTTCCTTCTTGCTAGTGGGAGACAAGAGGCATGCTGCCTTATAATGCCTAGGGATGATGAACTTGATTTCATCTGGTCCTCTCTGGGCCCCAGGTCCCCAAATTCCACCCTACCTGACCTTACTGAGCTCATCCATAATCCCTGGCTCTCACCCCGACCCTTCCCTCTGTTCTCAGCTGGGGAAGTTTGTCTGCACCCAAATATACAAACACCACCCCCCCCCATCCCCAAACAAAACACAATCTGAGAGAAGGAACCAAAAAGAGAAAGGCCAAGCAGGTCTCCAGCTCTCAGCCTGATTTATTTTAGAGTCTGTCCGTCCACAACATTTCTCAAGCCCTCTCCTGGGGTTGGGTTTGCATTTTTATTATTCTGATAATGGTATTTCAAAATAATTGGCTCACCTCCTAATTCTACGTATTCTATTTGTGCATTTAAAAACATGACTCTGAGAAGGAGTCTTTTCTTCATCAGACTGCAGCCAAAGGTGGAGAATCTTGGGGGCCCAATCTATAACATGGGAATAATCCCTTTAGAGCCACAGTGCATTGGACAAAGGATCTACCTTGGGGTCAGGAACCTGGGTTCAAATGCTGCCTCTGACATGGGCTGGATGTAGGATCTTGAGGAATTACCTAACCTCTCACTGCAACAGCTGCTAAGATTAAGCTGTGGAAGGAAGCTGATCAGCATTGCTGAAGGGAGTTTCCACACTGGGAGATTCCTGCGTGGTGCGCCTCCCCCCACCCATGAAATTACAGATTGATATTCTTCCCACCCCCACTCCCAATCCTTTAGCATTTTCTCTCTATTCTTTCTCACAAAGAACAAACATGGTAACATATATGAAAATAAAACGCTTTGGAACTTATCAAAGACTAGAGATGGTCTCTGAGGCCCTGCCAGCTCTGAATCTATGATCCTATGAAATGGAAGGGTTGGAGCTTGGCGGTTTGTTTTCTTTTAAATCACCACCCCAACTTTGGTGCCGCGGGCTACACTATGCTTTTTTCCTCTTGCATTTAATTATAATTCCCATTTGGAACGAACTTGAAAGTTTGTGAAATGTTTTCATACTTTAGCTCATAAGAGGTAGGTGTTATTATGATTATCTCTATCTTACTAATGGGGAAACCAAGGCAGAGACAAGTCAAGCCGTTTGCCCAGAGTCACACAGCTAATAAGAGCCTGAGGTGGGGTCTGAATTGAGGTTTTTCTAACTCACATCTGGCTGGCACACAGTAGGCACTTAATGAATGCTTGCTGACTTGGCTCTCCACCATGCTTCCTAGGCAGAAGCTGTGTTCTCTATTCCCATTATGTCTCGTAAATCAGGTTTACCCATAAAAGGGAGGGAGGCTGGACAAGATGAGCTTTCAGTGCTTCTGGTAAGCACCCACTGTGGGGAGAACATTGTCCTACATGTGGTGGGGAGATAAAGGAAGTGTGTTTCAGTGAGAGAACACTGACTTTGGGGTCCAAAAAGCCAGGACTTCACCCCACCTCTGCTCCTTCCTCTGTGAGATGGGAGAGGGGAACAGATGTTTCTGGGGCCTTGGACTGCTGGTCCTGGTGGGGAAAGGGCTGGGCTTTGGAGGCAGAGGACCCGAGTCATGTCCTAGCCCGATGACCTTGGGTGTTATTTCATGTCTTGGGGTCTCAGTGTCCTCATCTCTAAAACGAGTAGCTCAGATGAGATGGCTGCTGAAGCTCTCTATCAGAAGAAGGCCAAGGTCTGTGCTCCCAGGTCCCTTCCAACTCCCAAGGCCATGAGCTTGTGGGCATGGCCAAAAAGCCTGTCATGCAATGAAGGGGCAACAGGAGAAACCAACACACCAGAGGCAGGGGCAGGAATATTCTCCCAAAGCAAGCTGGGAGAAGTCGTAGCGGAGGTGCTGAGGTGGACCTAGAGCAGGTCAGCCAGTCTCCGGCTCAGGGACGTCCTGTAGCTCTGGCCTGCTTTGTACACAGTGAGCCCCCAGAGTGGGCAGGAAGAAATCACCGCTTTTATAAGAGGTAAAGCAAAAGTAAGCAACGCCTGCCTTCAGGGAGCTTTCCTTCTAATTGAGAAGAAACACATCCTACTCAGCAACAATTCCTCCTGAATGCAGGCAAGCCAACTGTAAGATGTGGGGGTGGCCTCAATGGCTTCTGAGGCCCCTTTCAGCTCTAGGGTAACGACCCTGTGATCTATAACTATGGAGATGCAAGGAGAAAAAACACCACCACATCCTAGCCTTTTAAAGCCCAAGAATGATCTTAGAATATGGAGATGAATTGTTGCACAAAAACTGACAAGCATTTATAAAGTGCCTATTATGTTCCAAGCTCTGCGTTAGGGAGCGAAGATGCGAAAGTGAAGACAAAATAATCCCTGCCTCCTTAGGGGTGACAACTAACCAGCAAGAGAGGAAAGAAAAAACTTCAGACTCTGGGGGTTAGTTTTTGGTTTGTTTTGAAAAAGATCACAGAGGCCCTGGTTGGTCAGTCCTGGTCCTGCCATGGTCATGTGGGTTATCCCTCCTGTGGTGTAGGGAGGCAGACACCTCACATTTGGAGGGGGGGTATTTTCAGATCAGGGGGCTCGCACAATTCCCTCCCAGGCCTGAGGTGCCTTCCCTCTCCCTTCTTGGTCTTGGGAAGAAAAAGGGGCTGAGATGAGAAGCAGGAAGTAGAAGTGATGCCTCAGTGGTCTCTAAGCTCCTGGACAGCAGAGATTGTGGCTGATCCAAACATTTCTCTTCCCCCAGAGCCCAGGGCTACATGCAGTAATTGGGCTGCCCTTGGTGCAGCAGCAGAAAAGGCACCCAGAGAGACCCAGGGAGGGAGAGATGGGAGCAGAGGTCTGTGGCTGGAAAGGCCTCTGGAGGTCATGGAGCCACCTCCTCAGACCCTTCCAGGCCATGTGACCCTGGGCCAGTGACTCCACCTGTCTGAACCTTCTTTTCACTCTCACCAAAAGACCCAGCAAACCAAAACTCCCCCTATGCTCTGGGGGCATCTTTCCTCTTCCCTACTGTGGTCACACACACAGAGCCGGTAAGAGCCAGAGTCTGAGGTCAGATCTCTCCAGAATTGTACCAGCACTGAGGTGGAGCTGGACGGGTCTGATCACTCACTTCAGAGATTAACTGTAGCCCAGAGAGGAAGGGGCTTGTCCCGAGTCCTAGGATCTAAGCTTTAGAGCTGAAACAGTAAGGGTCTCAGGCTAACTTGGACCCAGGGGTCTACCCTCTCCCTACACCACCCTGACTCTCTCCATTGGACGAGCAATCAAGCACTGCCTTCCAAAAGAATGTTGGCTCCCAGAGGGCAGGGACCGAGCTATTTTCAACTCCATAACCCAAACAGCCAACATGGAGCCTTGGCCTAAGTATTTGCTGAAGTGAAATATGCTATTTTTGCTTCTCAAATGATTTCACTTTTGACAGGCCTGCCTTGAGTTAAAGGGAAGGGTAGATATCTGGAGCCCACTTGTTCCAGCCTACTGCTCTAGGGTCACTATCTGTGGGCAGACCCCAGGATCTAGACTATAAGCCCAGGAAGCCTTGGGCTCCAACCTGGCCTCAGATACCCACTAGTTGTGTTCGAGCTCTGAATTTCTGACCCTGTGTCCTCCCCTCTCCTGGCCTTAGTCACTTCAGCTGTAAAATGGGGGGGTCCCTTCCCAGGCTGGTCCGCCTGTCACTGAGTTCTGGTGGCCCTCCTCCCAACCAATCTTTGGTATCACAAACATTCCAAATGCTCCCCCTGCCTGCCCCCTACACACATGCATCCCCATGTGGGCATGAGACAACTGGCATATGCTCACTCCCCCTGCATACCTCCTCCCACCAAAGTGGCGCCAGGTCAAAGGCAGACAGTGGCTGGCCAGCCAGTGGGCCCCAGACTGGGAGGTTACAAAGCCCTGGCCTCACCCAGCCCCGCTTAGCTCCAAGACATACCATGCCTGGCTCGGAAAGTTTTCACAGAACTAATTTCCATCAGCTCAGAGGGTTAGTATCTTCAGTGGATTTCTCCATTTGGTTCCAGATTCTACTCAGCTGAAACCTCAGAATGAATTTTTCCTGGTTTTGAAATTGTCTTTATTTATTTATCCAGTTCAAGGGGGCGGGTTGGGGGTAAGGAGAGAACCCAAACCAAAAACAACCAAACGAAAATATTTGCAGGCCTGGGAACACGAAAGCAAACTCCTCTCAATTCCAGCCACAACAGGGCACAATCTCCAAACAATCTCAGAGGCCTCTGACTCAGAAGATAAAGGCCTAGAGAAGGCTAATCTTCCAACTCTCAGCCTCGCATTCCAGATGGAGAGATAAAGCACCTTCACCCCAACTGGGCCCAGGAGATCAGTGGTAACCACTCACTTCCTCTGTGGGGATGGCATTGTGCAAGGAGGCCAGACGAGGTCCAGATCACAGTCTGCCACTACTCACAGTGCCAAGCACTGCCAAGGATGGGATGGGCAGAACACTTTCTCCTTCTCAAGGTTCCATTTGTAAAAAGCTTCACCTCTTTGCTCAATTTTTCTCCAAGCCAGTTCTCTGTGGAACTTGGTCGTGAATTTGTTCCCCAACTGTTTTGATCACTGTATTTTAATATAATTTACTTCTTCCATAGTCCTATGTATTTTATTTTGTGCATTTAGAAACTTTTTTTTTCCTGAAAAGGGGGTTCGTAATCTTCACCCTGCTGCCAAAGGGGTCCATGACACCAAGTTAAAAAGTACTGCTCTAATCTGAAATCCAATTGTTTCCTTTCCATTTTTTGGATGGTTTTACAATTACTTGCAAAGCCCTTTGTCGAAGGTCCATGGCATCACAAGAGATGTGTCACAGGAGTGGGATCATGGGAAGGGGCCTCAGAGGCTACCTGGTTTAATTACCCTTGATTTACAAAGAGGGAAACTGAGGCTCAGAGAGATAAACTGATTTGCCCAAGGTCACACAGGAAATGTATGAGGCTGAGCTGGGCTGTGAACACACATTTCCAGCCCTCAGTCCACTATTTTTTTCCCACTGTAGCATGGAAGGATTCATTCTGCTTTTTAGAAACTTTGAGACCTAGCCTGTGAAGTGCCTTGAAGATAAAACTAGTCATTATTAATATATTGATGCTGAGGACCAAAAACAACATGGCCTTGGCGTGCAGTTTTCACCAAAGAGAGGAAGAAATCGGCTCACAGGCATATCTGTCATTTCTGCTAGTTTTGTTTCCCCAGTGCCTGCAAGGCCAGGCCATTGTGATCAATCAAGCGCCTACTATGTGTCAGGGAGACAAAAAGAGACAAAAGACAGTCCCTGCCCTCAAGGAGCTTATAATCTAATAAGGAAGGCAACATACAATCCAACAGGCACAAAGTAAGCTATCTACAGGATAAATAGGATATAATTAACAGACAGGAAGCACAGGAACTTGGAGATCTTAAGGAAGGTTTCCTGTAGGAGGTGGGATGTTAGCTAGAGCTGAAAGGAAGTCAGGGAGGTCAGCAGGGAGAATGGGGGAGGGAGAGTGAGCCATTCAGGCATGGGGGATGGTTAATCAATTCATCCCCTGGTGAGGCTGGCCACTGCTGGGCCAGACCAATGGGGGTGTCAGGCTGTGTCTGGTGCATGCTGGAGCCAAGGGAACCAAAGCATAACCTCAGAGCTCTGTGATCCACCAGTCAGGTGGGCAGGGAGGGCACCCCCCCAAGATTCCTGGCACTCTTCTCCACTCACCCCTAAACCAAAGCACTTCTTTCCCATGTTTTCTTCTTTATTGTATCCCTACAGCTTAGTGTAGCGCCTGGAGCATTGGAGCTGTTTCTTAAACACTTACTGATTTATTTTCCCATTGCTTTTTCTGTCTGAAGCAGTGGCATTTGGAATAGGAAATCCTGGGTTTAAATCTCACCCCTGCCACTACTACCTGTGTGAGGTTGGCCCAGTCATTTAATTTCCCCTGGCCTCAGTTTCCCTGTCTGTAAAATAAGGGGTTGAATGACACAATCCCTAAGGTCCTTTCCAGCTCTAAATCTATGAGCCTAGAGAGGTGGCTAGCTTGATGGGGCAGTGGCCAGGGTACTGGTAGAGGAGTCAGCAAGACCTGATTTCAAATTCTCCTTTAGAGAATTATTAGTTATGTGACCCTTGACAAGTCACTTATCTAGTCCTCAGTTTCCCCATCAGAAAATAGAGATAATGACAACTCACAGAGTTGTTGTGAGGATCAAGCATCACCTATGAAATTCCCACAGACCTCCAAGGACTATAGAAATGTTGGCAGTTGGCCGTGAAGCCCTTTCTGGCCCCAGAGAAGCAGCCCCAAAGAGGTGGGCTGCCCACTCTTCTCCCTCTGACTGCTTTCCATCTCTTTCCTTGGAGCAGACCACTGGGTTTATACTTTACCGAGCCTTTCTCATCACAGCCCCCCCCCCCCCGCGAGGGTCATTACATGCCTAGATGGGGAAACTGAGATTTCCAGACTCATTGGGTTACACATGTAGAAGTGCCAAGAGCCTGGTGCCTGGACCTGCCTGCAGACGGTGCTCTGTTCTCCATACCTGGCTCCCTGCCCATCCCATGCTCGCCCCGCTTCTTTGGCCCACGCTTGCGGGGAGCTGCCCCGTCCTGAGACCTGAGCGATGCTCTGGCAGCCTGCCGGGTCCGACGCTCTGCTGCGGGCTCCTCGGCTCCGGACCTCTCCAGAGTCATCCCCGAAATGCCCCCTCTCCGTCGCTCTGGCCCCACAGTGACCCCCGCACCCCGGGACCCCCGGGATCGCCGCTCGGGATCCCTCTGCCTTCTCCTTACCCCCTCCCACCCCCGGCATCCTCAACCCCGCCCGGGACCGATCCCCGGGGACCCTCGGTGGCCTCACCTGGCTCCGCTCAAAGCTCTCCCGCTCCGCCGCCTCGGGCCCCGCGCCCGCCCCGCGCCGGCTCAGCACCTTGGGCAGCGGGTTGGGAACCTGCTTCATGGAACTGGCCACTCGGTCCATGGCGTCCCCTGGACTACCCGCCGCTGCCGCCGCCGCCGCTGCTGCCCCGGGATCCCCGCGCCCCGCCCCTCGTGCTTTTCGCCACCGGGATCCGGCGCCAGCGGGCCCGCTGAGCCCACTCATTGGCTGCGAGGCCCATCAGTCTCGCCCTTCCGCCCCGCCTACCCGCCCCAAGCTCCTCCCATTCTCATAGAGGCTTTCCCCGCCGGCTCCCGCCCACGGGCCATCTTCGCTATGATTGGTCGGCTCCGGCACGAGGGTGGGGCACAAGTGGTCCCGCGCCGTGCCAGTCACCCGGTGCTTGTCGATTACGCTCGGACAGGGGCGGGAGGAGGGAGGAGGAGTGGGAGGAGTCAGGCCGGGAGTCGGAGCCCCGCCCCGGCCCACCCCAGCTGCAGGCAGTCCTGGAGCCCGTTATCTCTCCCGGCTAGCTGCACGTGGGCAGCTCACGCACCCGCCTTTTGTGGGTGGGAGTGCAGGACAGGGAAGGAATGCAATCCCAGAGGAGCCGATGGGATGGCACCCACGTGCCGTGGACACCGAAGGAAGGTACTCCTGCTCCGAGTGGACAAGGAATCACCCTCCTTCCTATTTTACAAAAAATGGAAACCGAGGCTGGAGGACGTGAAGCGACTTGTGTAACGGAGGTCACGCGCCGGGACGCAGCAGAAGTGGGAGCTGAGCCCGGTCAGCGGCCACACGGTGTGGCCCTGAGGCCTGACGCAAAGATCATCTCTGGCAAGATGCATCCAGGCTAGGGGGTCCAGATTGCTGCTGCAGGTTGTTAGGACCCAGTGAGCCTGCGACTCCATTTAAAAAACTAGGTTTACTGAAGCCGCCATAGGGCAGCGTGGAGATTCAGGGGTCGTGGAGTACTCTGTGAGCAGGTTGAGAAGAAGGCAGGGCTGGGAAGAGGCAAATATTACTCTTAGGAATGAGGGGAGTTGGTGCTTGCTTGGATGCCACTAACGCTTCCCTGCTGCTCCCTCTCTACCCTCCCCCTCGAAGTTTTCACGTCCCCCATCTCACGCAAACTCAGGGACTGCCTGTCCTATTTCATCCGAGGACAGCTTGACTTTAAGACATGAAAGCCTGCTCCCTGAGAAACCTCGAAAATCATTCCCGGAATGTTGTGTCATGTGATCTCGCTTCCCATAGTTGGTCTAAAGACATCCTATCCCCACATCCTTGGAGAACAGTTTGTTTTCTGGGAGAGCATTTTGCACGTGGGAGGACCCACATCATGACAATTTGTAATTCCGGTTGGATCTCAAGTTCCGTGGGGTCTGGGGTGGATCATGTAGACATCCTATATGTACCAGGAGAATTTTCCATCCTAAAGGTCACTAGATGAACCCCAATTCTCAAAGTTCCTTTGCTCTCATCCTAGGAGTTCCTGTCTGCAGAATGCTGGATCTGCGCTGGATTCAGTTCTCTGCACTGGATTCAGTTCTCTGCACCTACAGCCATTGCCCGCACCATCTCTGGGGTAGGGCACACCCTCCTTTTTCACAAGGACCTATTCCAGAGTTTCCTATGCCTAAAGAAACCATGGACTCTTGTCCTGGTTTGGTAACAAATACGCAGGGGCAAAGTGGGATTTACTTTAAGCAGAAAATGCTTCTGGCCACAACTGTGCTGCTTTTTCCAGCTCTTTCATTTTCAATGCTGTTCTGATTCCTTGGTCCAGCTAAAATGGCCTTCTTGCTCCTCACAGGTGATTCTCCATCTCCTGCATCTTTGCCTTTACATAGGCTGAATCCCCATGCCTGGAATGCACTCCCCCCTCAACCTCCTCCTAGAATCCCTAGCTTTCTTCAGAAAACTCAAGGGCCCCCTTCTGCAAGAAGCCTTTCCTGAACCCATCCCTCCCAGCTACTAGTACCTGCCTCACAATTATTCTTTAATTTTGCACATAACTTTATGGAGTAGAGGAACCACATGTTGTTTTCAGTCCACTTGAGTACACTCACCGTGTCTGATGGATGCCATTCTCACAAAGACTTGGGAGCATGTGCAGGCGTTCAGGAATTGGTTCCAGTCTGCCAACTGATTGGTTGGGGGAAGAGAAGCCTTTCTGATAGGTTTTGGAGCTGTATCTAAGGTGCATTGAAATGACACTAACCATCGGTTCTAAACTAATCACTAGTTATCAGAAAAATGCAAATTAAAACAACTTTAAGGTACCTCCACACACCTATCAGATTGTTAACAGAAAAGGAAAATTATAAATGCTGGAGGGTGTGTGAAAAAAAAATAGAGACAATAATGTATTGTTAGTGGAGTTGTGAACTGATCCAATCGTTCAGGAGAACAATTTGGAATTATGCCCAAAGGGCTATGACACTGCATATCCTTTGACTCCCACAATATCACTACTAGGTTTATATCCCAAAGAAATCAAAGAAAAAGGAAAAGGACTTATATGTTCAAAAATATTTACAGCAGCCCTTTTTTGTGGTGGCAAAGAATTGGAAATTAAGGTGATGCTCATCCTTTGAGGATGGCTGAACAAGTTGTGGTACATGAGTGTGATGGAATACTGTTGTGCCTCTAAGAAAAGAAGGGATGGTCTCAGAAAAGCTTGGGAAGACATATGTGAACTAATGCAAAATGAAATGAGCAGAACCAGGAGAACAGTAATAGCAGTATGGTAATGTGAAAGACTATCTACTCCGATCAATATAATGATCTATAACAATTTCAAAGAACTCATAAAAATGCTATCTAGTTCCAGTGAGAGAACCAATGAACTCTGAGTGCAGATTGAAACTTATTCTTTCCCTTAATTGAAGGATTAAAAAAAAAAAAACAAAGCCAAAACTGAGTCCCTGAATGCTGGTCCTCGTTCCTGCCTGGCTGTGTTCAAATGACAGACAAGGACTAAATCCATGGTGGAGAGAAGCCTCAGACCATCAACTGCAGAAGTGTGTTCTATGAGGGTATGTATGTCTCTATTGTGTTGTGGCTTTCCTTCTTTTGGGGTGAACAATATCTGAGATGGCTACTACCTTGTGAGCTTTGAGAGATCGGGAGAGTTGGCCGCCAGAAATCTGAAATCTATAGTCCATGCCAGGACTTCCCAGAAGCTGGACAGTAAGGAGCTTGGCTCAGTCCAGCAGTAGCAGAGCTGTGTGTCCATGATCTGCAATAGTCTATTTGGAAGTGGACTTGGTTGGGTAAATATTGTGTAGAAATCACTTTAAGTTTGAGGCCACTATCCCCAGAGACCAGGGTGGTATAGGAAAAAGGATGCTCCCAGGTTTTGGGGGGAGGGGGCGGGGAAGGTAAGGTAAATGTACTTCTGTTCTTGCTATATCTCCTAAGTAAACATCACCTTTTAAAAGCTAATTGATATATTAATTGGTAAAATTGGAGGGCTAATTACTGCTGACTAATAGTGGGGTAACACTGGAATGGGGTCTCAATGGAATGCTAGTTTATGAGACACTCAATCCCTCAGGGTGCCCTAGGATATGAAGTGGAAATGTAGCCAGGCTCCCTTTGGGAGAGGGAATGCAGAGTATCACACGATGTATGGCACACACTATCTCCTCCTATAGAATGTGCATCCTGTGCCATCTCTGCTCATCCTGATGAATATCTGGTCACTGGCTCCAACTGGCCCTGGAGGAGAAAGTGAGGCTGGCGACCTTGCACAGCCCTCCCTCTCTCAAATAAAAATCAACTGGAAGTCATGTCGTCATCTCCTGGATGCTGTGGTCCTCCTCCAGAATGAAGGACAAATACAACAAGCTCCTAGTGGGCAGGGACTGTTCACTTTTTATCCCCGTAGCCCAGTATAGTACCTAGTTCATGACAGGTGCTTAATAAATGTTTGTTGTTGATTGATTGATTACAAAAAGGAGAGCTGTCTTTCCAGGGCACTAACCTCTAACTCTTTAGAGTTTTCCTGTGGCCTCAAACAAAGACTTAACTCCAAACAAGGTAGACATGCTCTAATTTAGTGGTTCTCAACCTTCCTAATGCTGCGACCCTTTAATATATACAGTTCCTCATGTTGTGATGACCCCCAACCATAAAATGATTTTCGTTGCTGCTTCATAACTGTCATTTTGCTACTGTTATGAATCGCAATGTAAATATCTGACATGCAGGATGTATTTTCATTGTTACAAATTGAACATAACCCACAGGTTGAGAACCACTGCTCTAATTCAAGGCATTTGCCAATAGCAATGAAGGTCAGGGTCGCACTTGAGAGTGAGATGTTCATGTGTTGCTAGGGCACATCTCAAAATACTTGCTACCAAGATTCCTGCTCTACCATTCCAGAGGAAGTAACTTCCTCTCTGGTTTTTGTTTGGTTTCATAGGATCCCCAGAGGGGCTCTATAGCTTAATACCTTCATTTTATAGATGAGGAAATGGAGTTCTAGTGAGTGGTCACATAGTTGGTGAAGAGCCAACATTTGAATCTACAGTCTCTGGCTCCAAATAGCACTTTTCCCACTACGCCCTCTGACTCCTTGTTTGGATTTGGGTGGGTGGGGGGAGGTAGTTCTTTGGAGTCCTGACTTCCTTTTCCTTGGCAAATTATTTCTGTGTTTCCCTAAGCCATTCCTATAGTAAGAATGTATTTCTGAGCCTCTCTTCAGCTACATAATAGTAAGAAACCATCTGCCATCAATAACTTTAGGTAAATCACAACCTTTTTCTGCACCTCAGATTTTTTTGCTATGAAATGGAAAGGCTTCACTAGTTCAGAAGTTTTCAAAGTGTGGTCCATGGGCTGGGGGCCCCAGAAACCCTTTCAGGGGTTCAAAATTATTTTTACAATCATACTGATATATTATTTGTATTACCCACATAAACAAAAACTCTTAGGCATCCTTAATAATTTTTAAGAGTGTAAAGGGGTCCTGAGGCCAGAAAGTTTGAGAATCTCTGGTCTAGATGATTGCTAAGGCCCTTGCTAGTTCTTAAATTCTTATGAATCAGAGAAGAGTACTAGATAGTTAAGGATGGTGTTTGCTAAGCCCCCATTCAAAAATTCTCTGCATACCATGCCAAGAGATACATGAAATCAGAGCAAAAGACATTTAATTGAAATAGATCAGCAAGGTAAATGACAAGGAATCATCTCCCCATTTGCAAAGGGGCACTATCTTCTACAGATTCCTCATGCCACAGGAAATAGAAACATTTCTTCTCAGAGAATTTGTGACTTAGGGTTGTCCTCTGACTCCCAAATGAAACACTTCTCACAGATCTGTCAACTCAGTCTTTCAGCACTGATATTTACTCTGTCCTCTGTTGCTGTTCTGCCCAACTTGGCTACTTGTTTTAAAATAAGTCCCCCAAAGCTGGGCTTCTTCTTTCCTGCACTTCTGCTATCTGATGGAACTATGTGCCGCTTCTGGAGCTTCTTCCTCTAAGGAAGTGTAATTAATATTTTGTGAGATCTTCCTGGACAAAACAGAACTAGTGCCAATCAGTACATTTTCAGCATTTTTGTTAGTCAGGCCCACAGACACACATGGCTAGCCTAGTAGAGGACTGCCAAGTTAGTCTTTTGGTGGGGGGAATGGGAAGAAGCAACCTTGCTCCACTTCTTTGGGAATCCCCCCAGCTTTGTGATACTTAGGTTAGGGTGAGTAATATATTTCAGTTGCCATCGTGTCTCTGGCACCTAGTACCAGGACCAATCAGGCTTCTCTGGAGGAGATACTTAACAAACCTGGAGCCAGCAACTGTTCCCAGAATCTCTAAAAGTACATTCAAGTCACTATCTTCTTCACAGACACCTTTAAGGTAAATGTGTCAATTGGTATACCAGCAGTGGGCTAGGTTAGACGTGTGAGGAACACAGAGATGTCTATGGTCTTTGCTGACAAGGAGACAATGTCATGATGGGATGGAAGACTCTGGATTTAGAGTCAGAGAAGCTGAGCTGTCTGTCCTTGGATATGTTGTTTAACTTCTCTGGGTCTCATTTTTAACATCTCTAGAATATGGGGTTAGACTTAAGGGGCTCTGAGGTCCCTTTTGTTTCTAAATCAATGATCCAACGGTCCTAGTTGGTGAGACGGGCTTGACATACATGAAAAAATAACTAATACTTTAAGGAAGGACATGAGCTATATTTGATAAGCTGCCCCTTGCATTTGCAGCTTTTTTCAACGATTGGTGAGTGAAAGAGTTTATTTGTTTTCTGTCACCGAGATTTTCCGCATCAATGAGTAGATGAGGTAGGGAATTTGGGACCAGTGGGGCCTTCCCAGAACTACTGATGGTGGCCTGTTTTGTCTGTAAGAAAGGCTGTCCTTGGGCACATCTCTAGCCCCTTTTGATGGCTTGCATCAGTACTAATGATTGTGTTCTGTGAAGCTGGATGGAATAAGCCAAGAGAACATATCTTGATTTTCAGAAGGCACAGCTCCTGCTCTTAGAAGAGATCAGGTTGGTCCTTCTGGTTCTAAATCTATGAACCTCTCTTGAAATCTAGTTGAAGAAGCAAAGGGCTGGCCTGTGAAGCACATACAGATACAACTTGGCAGCACACCAGTCCAATGCCTAGGATACTTCAGCTAAAGTGGCAAGGCTGGGAGAATGGCCATCTCTCTCTCTAGACATCTGACTCAGCAGGCAGCCTCTCCTGGCACCCTGGAACTGCATTCTGGTTAATGTGTTTGCTGGATGTCTGTCTGCTCCCTGGGGAAGAAGGCATAATGGGTCCTGCAATAATGGATTAATAATAGAAAAGACGATGAGATCAAGCAGAGTAGGGAGATGGGGCAGGGGGAGGGAGGAGGACAAATTGATGCTGAAGGATTGATGCCAGTGCCTAATGCCCCTCCCCCATTATCCAGCTACTATAACAGCTCTGGAAGCAGGAATTCTGGCGCTAGGCAAATTCAACAGAGTGATGATGATGATGATGGTGATGGTGGTGATGATGATGGTGATGATGATGATGGTGATGATGGTGATGATGATGGTGATGATGGTGGTGGTGGTGGTGGTGATGATGGTGATGATGATGATGATGATGATG
>CM053593.1:374892095-374907735 GCA_028646575.1 Pseudocheirus occidentalis
CTCAGCTGCCGGAGCTCTTAGTGGGGTGCTGCAGCTCCCCCCCCCAGCTTTGGCTCACTGAAAGCGCACCCCAGGACCACCACTCAAGACCCCGATCCAGATCCAGGCCGCTCAACGCAAGAGCCCTTGGCCTCGATGGGTCGCGTCAGCCCCCCTGCTATCTGCAGGCCGAGGGCTCTGAAGCAGCCCAATGGAAGCCTCTGCGGCTCTCAGCTGTTTCTGTTGCTACAGCCGCCTCCCGCTGCCTCCTTGCCCTGGGAGCAGTTTGGCCGGACCACTCTTCTCCTCCCCAGTTAGCAAAATCCACTGACCTTTCTCTTAGCCTTTTTGTCTTCTGGCCTGATAGATGTGGTAATTATGCCTCCAATGCAGCGGATCTGCTCTCCTGTAGACGTGGCTCCCCGCCCGATGCCCCAGGGCCTGAGCTGGCCAGGTTTTGGGCCGGGGGTCCCAGACTGTTGTGAAGAGCCCCTCCTGCTGCGCTGCCTGTAGCAACAGATGTGCTTTCTGTCTTGTGGAGAGTTTTGGAGCTTGAAAATCTGTTTTAGAGTCCCATTTTATGAGTTTTTCAGCGTGTTTGTGTGGGAGCGGCGGTGCTTTGCTGCTTCTACGCCGCCATCTTGGCTCTGCGCCCCCCCCCCCCAATTCTTATGGCATGATAATATTCCCTAACATTCATCTAAGGTGCTGCCCTCCAAGGCCCTGAGTTTGGATCTGGGCTCTGCCATTTAAGAGCTGTGGCCTTGGGCAAATCCCTTGACCTCAATTCTGACCTCTGGAAAATGAGGGTGTTGGACTCACTGACTTCAGAGTTGTTTCCAGCTTTAAATGTCTGATCTTCTGATCTGCCCAAATGTGGTCAGTCACTCCCTAACCACTGGTCACACTTTTCCTCTATGTAACTACCAAAAATGCTGCTAGGACTATTTTTGTATGAATAGGATCTTTCTCTCTGTCTTTGACTTCCTTGGGCAGTATGCCTACTAGTGTGATGGCTGAGTCAAAGGATATTTCATAGTTTATTGATTTTTTTTCCTCATTTAGTATAACTCCAAATTGTTTTCCAGAACTCTTAGACTAATTCACAGCACCAAGCACAGTGGGGCTTGTAACCTACATGTTACCCCACAGTGTTGCCAACATATACCGTGTTTGTTTTTGTCATATTTCCCAACCTTAGGGAAACAGTGGGATACAGTGGGTAGGTTGCAGGATCTGAAGTCAGGAAGACCAGGATGCGAATCCTGCCTCATCTGGGCAATGCTGGGCAACTTATGCCATCGTTCTGGGTCTTGGTTTCCTCACCCATAAAATGAACAGTTTGGACTTGATGACCTCTAAGATCTCTGCCAACTTGAAATCTCCAGTCCTATGATAGGCATGAGGTAAAACTTTGTTGTTGTTATTAGTGAATCAGGGTGTTTAAAAAATGTGGTTATTGATCATTTTGACTTCATTTTGTTTGTTTTGAAAACTGATTGCTCATATCTTTTGATTACTTTTCCATTGGGAAGTGGAAATTGGCCTTATATATTTGAATCAATTCCTTACATATTATGAGTAGTAAAGGTTTACTGTTTTCCTGGGGTATCTATCTAAGATGAGAGGCTTCATGGGTAGAGGATAATGAAATGGGGCCTGGTTTCAAATCCTCCCTCTGACATTTATCAGCTATGTGATATTTTGATTACTCTATGTCAACATAATTCATTTCCTTTATAATCCTATCATTTCATGTTATACACTTGAAAACCTTATCTTAGAAGGAATCCATAGGTTTCACTAGAGTCCAAAAGAAGTCCATGACCTAAAAAAGGTCAAGAAACTTGTGTTAGTCCAAGGGACCTACTCCCTTGTGGGTGGAGTTGTGGTTTCATAGGCCAAGGCCAAGAATCTCTTGGAAAGAGAACTTGGCCGGATTGTAACCTAGTTCAAGGGGTGTTGAATGTTTTCTCCCAGCTGTAGGAAGGGAAAGAGGATGTATGTATGTAGAACTCTGGAGGCCAGATGGCTCCCAGCCTGGTTCTACATTCATAGAACCTGGGGACATTGTCTTTTCCCTTGACAGATTTTCATGTATCTTATTGTTTGGTTATTTTGGTCAGTTCTGACTCTTCATGATTCCATTGGGGTTTTTCTTGGCAGAGATACTAGAGTGGTCTGCCATTTCCTTTTCCAGCTCATTGTACAGATGAGGAAACTGAGGCAAACAGGGTTAAATGACTTGCCCAGAGTCATATTGTGTGTATCGGAGTCAGATCGAACTCAAGTTTTCCTGACTATAGACTTGGCACTCTATCCACAGTACTATCTTGCTGCCCCTATTTTCATGTATAATGCTATGAACAAGTAAGACAGTTCATCATTATTATTACTGATGCTTTTACCATCTTAACCCGTTGAAGAAACCTTCACATCTCTCTCTCCCTCTCCCGCTCTTCTCTCTTTCCCTCCTAAAAGTAGATACTTCAATATTTTAGTGGATCTAATCACATTGACACCCACAATGCCTTCAAAATTATGTTATCTCTAGTTTGGTGAATACCCAGTGTTTAATAAATATTGACTGAATTAATGCGTGAACTCGGAGCACCCTGGAATTATGTTCCAAAGATTGCAAAGATTGAGCAAGCAAGGTGGCACCAATTGTCACTTTCTTTGTTGTTAGTGCTACATTTTGAGTTCTGAGTTGTCTCCTTCCCTCCCAACCTCACATTAGTGAAGGATGTATGTATGTATGTATGTATGTATGTATGTGTGTATGTATGTATGTGTGTGTATGTATGTGTGTATGTATACACATATATATATACACACATATATTCCAGTTCTTTGCCCTCATAAAGATTATTGCTGTAAATATTTTAGAACATGTAACTTTTTTTCTCCTTATTCCCTGATTACCTTGGGAAACAGATGAAACAGTGTGGTATTGCTGAGTCAAAGAGCACATACAGTTTTATAATTCTTTGGACATAATTCCAGGTTGGATCAGTTTATAATTCTACCAACAGTGTATCAATGTCCCAATTTTTCCACATCCTGTCCAACATTTGTCATTTTCTCATTCTATCATTTTAGCCATTTCATATGTGTGAGATGTTACCTAAGAGTTTTAATTTGCATTTCTCTAATCAATAATGATTTAGAGCATTTTCATATAATTACATTTAGCTCGGATTTCTTTTTCCAAAAGCTGCCTGTTCATATCCTTTGATCATTTATTAGTTGGGGAATGATGGACTCATATTCTTGTGAATTTGACTCCATTTTCTATACTTTTGAGATAGGAAGCCTTTATCTAAGAAACTGGCTATAAATTCCCAACACTCATCCCCCCCAATTTATGCTTTCCTTCTAATCTTAGCTACATTGATTTAATTTGTGCAAAACCTTTTTGATTTAATGTACTCGAACTTATCTACTTCATGTCCCCAAATGCTATCTCTTGTTTATTCAGAAATTCTCTTATATGTCAGTCTGATAATTAATATATTCCATGCTCTTCTAATTTACTTATGACTAGTCATGCATCCATTTTGACCTTATCTTGGTAAATAGTATAAGATATTGGTCTATATCTAGTTTCCATCAGACTTCTTTCCAGTTTTCCTAGATTTTTTTTTTTTACCAAATAGTGAGTTCTTATACCAAGAGCTTAGATTTTTGCATTTATCAAACATGCAGTTACTATTATAATTTGCTACTCTGTATTGTTTACCTATTCTATTTCATTGATCCATGATTATATTTCATAGCCAGTATCAGATAATTCTAATAATTGCTACCTTATAATACAGTTTAAGATCTGGTACTGTTAGACTTCCTTACTTTACATTTTTTCTTTAATTCCTTTTATATTCTTGACCTTTTGATCTTTCAAATAAATTTTGTAATTATTTTTTCTAATGCAATAAAATACTTTTTTCATAGTTTAATTGGGATAGCACTGAATAGATTATTTTTGATAGAATTGTTATTTTTATTATATTGACTTGGATCACACATAAACAATATTCCTCCAATTATTTACATCTGACTTTATATAAAAAGTGTTTTCTAACTATGTTCTTTATAGTTTCAGGGTTTGTCTTGATAGGTATAATCCCAAATATTTTATATTGTCAATAGTTATTTTAAATTAAATATCTCATACTATCTCTTTTTTTTTTGCTTTTTTTTGGAGGGCAGTTGGGGTTAAGTGACTTGCCCACAGTCACATGGCTAGTTTTTTTGTGTTAAGTGTCTGAGGTCAGATTTGAACTCAGGTCCTTCTGACTCCAGGGTCAGTGCAAAGCATTTTTCCCCCCAATTTATTTATTTTTAGTTTTAATCATTCATTTCCACAAGATTTTGAGTTATAAACTTTTCTCCCCATCTTTCCCCTACCCCCACCTTAAAATAGTGAGCCTACTGAATACCCCTTCCCTCAATCTGTTCTCTCTTATATCCTCCTCATCCCCAATTGATCATGCTTTGTTGGTGATATGCAAAAATGCTGATGATTTATTTGATAACCTGTTATTTTGCTAAAATTATTAATTATTTCAACTAATCTTTTAGTTGAATCTTTAGCATTTTCCAAGGATATCATGATGTTGTTTGCAAAGAGAGAGTTTCATTCATTGCCCATTCTGATTCCTTCAGTTTCTTTTTCTTCTCTTATTGCTAGATTTTCTAGTACATAGGGAATAATATTAGTGATAATGTGTATCCTTGTTTCCCTCCTGATCTTACTGGGAAAGCTTCTGGTTTATCTTCATTACAGATAATGCTTGCTAATGGTTTTAGGTAGATCCTTCTTATCATTTTAAAGAAAAAATCCATTTATATCTGTGTTTTCAAGTGGTTTTAATAGGAAGTTGTATTTTCTCAGAAACTTTTTCTGCTTCTATTAACACAATCATATGGTTTTTGTTGCTTTCTAATTGATATAATAAATTGTGTTAATAGCTTTCCTTCTATTGAACCAGCCTTGCATTCCTGGTGTAAGTCCCACTTGGTCACAATGTATAATTTTTGTAATATATCACTGTAGTTTTCTACTTAGCACTTTATTAACGATTTTTCCATCAATATCCTTTAGTGAAGTTGGTCTATAATTTTCTTCCCCTGTTTTTACTTTTTCTGATTAGGTATCAGCACCATATGTGATATGTAAAAGGGTAGGACTCCTTCTTTGCTTATTATTCCAAATAATTTATTGGAACTAGTTGATCTTTAAATGTTTGGTAGAATTCATTTGTAAATTCATCTGATCCTGGTGCTTTTTCTTAGGAAGTTCACTTGTGACCTGTTCGATTTCTTTCTCTAAAATAGGTTTATTGAGATGTTTTATTTCTTCTTCTGTTGATCTGGACAATTTTTTTTATAAGTATTCTTCCATTTTACTTAAATTGTTAAATTTATTGGCATGTAATTGGGCAAGATAACTTCTAATAATTGCTTTAATTTTATTTTCATTAGTAGAGTATTCACACTTTCCATTTTTTATAGTAGTGATTTGGTTTTCTTTTTCTTTTAAAAATAATATTAATCAATGATTTGTTTTATTGTGATTTTCCCTTTCATAAAACCAGTGACTAGTTTTATTTATTAATTCAATGGTTTTCTTACATTCAATTTTATTTATCTCACCTTTAGTTTTCACTATTTCCAGTTTGGTATTTAATTGGGAATTTCCCATTTTTTCTTTTTCTAGTTTTTTAAACTAGTTTTAAGCTAAATTCAATTAATTGATTTGCTCTTTCTTTATTTTATCGATATGAGTATTTAAATATATAAATTTTCTTCTACCATTTTTGCTGCATCCTATAGGTTTTGCTATATTGTTTCATTATTATCATTCTCTTTAATAAAGTTATTTATTGTATCTATACTTTGATCCACTCATTCTCTAACATTAGGTTTTTTGTTTCCAGTGAATTTTTCATCTTTGTTTCCATGGTCCTTTACTAAATGTAATTTTTTATTGTATTTTGATTTGGAAGAGCTGCTTTTTTTTCTTCTTTTCTGCTTTCAACTATATAAGGTTTTTTATGGCCTAATACATGGTCAGTTTTTATAAAGGTCCCATGTACAACTGAGAAAAAAGGTATATTCCTTTCCATTCCCATTCAGTTCCTTCCAGAGGTCTATCATATTTAGCTTATGTAAGATTCTATCAATGTCCTTGACTCCTTTTCTTATTTAATTATTTTGTTAGTTTCATCTAGTTCTGGGAGTGGAAAGTTGAAGTCACCAACTATTATAGGTTTGCTGTCTATTTCCACCTATAAATCAATTACCTTTTCCTTTATAAATTTGAATGCTATAGAATTTGGTATATATATGTTTGGTATATATTTTACTTCATTATCTATGGTACCTTTTAACATAATGTAGTTTCTCTGCTTATCTCTTTTAAGTAAATCTATTTTAGCTTTAACTTGTCTGAAATCATGACTCCTATTTGTTTGGGGTTTTTTTGCTTTTTGGAGGGGGAGAGCAGGGCAATTGGGGTTAAGTGACTTGCCCAAGGTCATACAGCTAGTAAATGTTAAGTGTCTGAGGCTGGATTTGTACTCAGGTTCTCCTGACTCCAGGGCCAGTGCTCTATTCAGTGCACCACCTACCAGCCCCCATTGTTGTTTTTTTTTACATCAACTGAAGCAGCCCTTTATTTTTACTCTATATATGTCTCTCATTTTAAAATATGTCTCTTATAAACAACATATTGTCAGGTTCTAGATTTTGATCCATTCTCCTACTGGTTTCCATTTTATGGGTGAGTCCATTCCATTCACTTTCAGATTTGTAATTACTAGTTGTGTATTTCCCTCTATCCCATTTTTCTACCACTGTTTACCCTTCTCTCTCTCTCTCTTTTTCCCAGTCCTTTTTCAGAAGTCTAATTTACTACTGACCACTGCTTCCCTAATATGCACACCCTTCTAAGATTCCCTCCCTTATCCTATCCACTGGCCCTCCTATTTCTCTGTAAGTTAAGAAGACTTTTATACATATAAACACATATGTATTATGTATGTATGCATGTATCCTGTGTATGCATGTAAATATTCTTCAGTTCATACCTCCGTTGTATGAGATTATTTGCTCCATTTTACCCCCTCCCTACCCAACTTTCTTTTTTAGTATCATAATCAACTGAAGCCCATTATCTACATATATCTTTCTAGCTACCCTAATAATGATAACATTCCTGGAAGTTAAATGTTATTTTCCCACATATGACAGTAAACAGTTAAATTTTGTTAAATCCCTTATGAGTAATCTTTCATGTTTACCTTCTTAGGTTTCTCCTGATTCTTTTTTTTTGACAGTCAGATTTTCTGTTCAGTTCTGGTTTTTTCCTCAAGAATGTCTAAAAATCCTGAGTGAATTGAGCAGAACTAGGAGAACGTTGTATCCAGTGAGGGCAACATCAACTATGATTGACTTAGCTCTTCTCAGCAATACAACGATCCAATACAATTCCAATAGACTAGTAATGGAAAATGCATCCACATCCAGAGAAAGAACAATGGAGTCTGAATGCAGATGGAAGCATATTATTTTCACTTTTTTGTTTTTGTTATTTCTTCTTTCACAATATAACTGATGTGGAAATATGTTTCTGTGATTGTGCATATATAACCTATATCAGATTGTTTGGGGGAGGAGAGGGAAGGGAAAGAGAAAAATTTGGAACTCAAAAATCTCACAAAAATGAATTCTGAAAATTATCTTTACATATAATTGGAAAAAATAGTATTTACAAAAAAAGAATGTCTAAAAATCTTTTAAATCATCAAATATCAAATTTTTCCTTGCATGATTATACTTGGGTTATTCTTGGCTGCAAACCCAGTTTCTTTGCTCTATGAAATTTTGAATCTTTTAATGCAGGAGCTACTAATTCTTGTGTTATACTGACTATATAATATTTGAATTGTTTCTTTTTCTAGTTGCTTGTGGTATTTTCTCCTTGTCCTAGAGGTTTGGAAACTTAGCCATGATGTTCCTGTGAGTTTTCGTTTTGGGATCTCTTTCAGGCAGTATACATGTAGTGGATTTATTTTTCAATTTCTATTTTATCTTCCAATTCCAAAACTCCAGGGAAATTTTCCTTAGTAATTTCTTGAGGTATAATGTCTGCACTCTTTTTTTATCATGCCTTTCAGGTAGTCCAACAATTCTTATATTATCTCTCCTCGATATGTCTTTCCTAAAACATGATGCCCAGAACATTGCTTCAGATGTGGTTTGACCAGAGCAGAGTTCCCCAAAACTATCACTTCCTTATTCCTAGAAGCAATATATCTCTCTCAAGGCAGTTTAAGATTTTATTAGTTGTGTTAGCTGCCATTTCACACTTTAAAATCCTATGGTGTTTTCCAGATAAACTAGTATCAACCCTCCTCTTGTGTTTGTGATGGTAATTTTTTTAAACTTGTACAAGACTTTCAATTTATGCCTATTAAATTCCATCTTATTAGATTCAGTCTAATGATTTGACCTAAAGTCTATTGAATCTTGTTATCTAGTGTATTAGTTATTCCCTCCCAGATTCATTTCATCTGCATAATAAAGAAGCAAGCTATCTATGCATTTATGTAAATCGCTGATAAAAATCTTAAATGAAAGAGGGCCAACTACAGATTCCCCAGGTCTCCCCACTGGAGAGATCCCTCCAAATTAACAGGTGGTTGTGGTTTTTTTTTTTAATTTTGCTGTTCTGAAATTTTATTATTTTAAAATATTCTTTTCTTTTTCAATTTTGAATTTCAAATTCTATCCCTCCTTCCCACTCCTCCCTCATGCACTAAGGCAATCAAAATAATATAAATTAATTATACCTATAAAATCATGCAAAACATATTTCCATATTAACCATATTAAAAAAACAAGCAAGAAAGAAAATTATACTTTAATTTGCACTCAGAATTCATCAGTTCTATCTCTGGAGGTAGATAGCATTTTTTTTCATCATGAATCATCTGATGATCAGCTCAGATATTGATCAAAGTAGCCAACTCTTTCACAGTTGATCATCATCTCAACATTGCTTTTACTGTGCACAATGATCTCCTGATTCTTTTCACTTCACTTTACATCAGTTCATATAGGTCTTGCCATGTTTTTTCCCCCTAAAACCACCCCTCTCATCATTTCTTACAGCACAATAACTCTCCATCACAATCATATGACGTAACTTATTCAATCACTCCTCCAATTAACCGACATCCCCTCAATTTTGAATTCTTTGCTACGACAAAAAGCTTCTATAAATATTTTCATTCACATACACACACACGTGTGTGTGTATGTGTGTATGTGTGTGTGTGTGTGTGTGTGTGTGTATGCTTTCCCCTTTTCTTTGATTTCTTTGGGGTACAGACCTAGTAGTGGTATTGCTGGGCCAAAGGGTATGCACAAGCTTTTACAGGGTGCAGTTCCAAATTGTTCTCCAGAATGGTTGGACTAGTTCACAACTCCACCAACAGCATTTGTCATTTCTGATAGGTAAGGGTGGTACCTCAGAGTTGATTTAATCTGCCTGTTTCTAATCAATAGTGATTTAGAGCATTTTTTCATATGCCTATAGATAACTTTTATTTCTTCTTCTGAAAATCATCTTTTCATATGCTTTGGTCATTTATCAACTGAGGAACAGCTCTTTATAAATTTGATTCAGTTCCCTATATATTTGAGAAATGAGGCTTTATCAGAAAAAAATTGCTGTACATTTTTTATATTACTTCATTGTCTATGGTACCTTTTAGCATAATGTAGTTTCCCTGATTATCTTTTTTAATCAGGTCTGTTTTTGCTTTTACTCTGACTGAGATCATGATTGCTACCCTTACCTTTTTTTTTACTTCAAGTAAAGCATAATAGATTCTTCTCCAGTCCTTTATTTTAACTCTATGTGTGTCTTGTGTTTCAAGCATGTCTCTTGTAAATAACATATTATTCATTGTGGTCTCTAATCCATTCTGCTATCCACTTCCATTTTGTGGGTGAGTTCACAATCACAGTTAGGATTACTGTCTTTCCCTCCATTCTATTTCTCTTTCTCTTCTCTCTCCCTCCCTCTCTCCTTCCATCTCTCTCCCTCCCTCCCTCCCTCCCTCCCTTTCTCTCTCTCTCTTTCTCTCCTGTCCCCCTTCAAAATTTTGCTTTACTTCTGACTACTGCCCCCCTTAATCCATTCTCCCTCTTATCACACATACCCCACATACATCTTCCCTCCTTTTCCTCTTATTTCCCTATTGATTAGATATATATCTCTATACCCAAATGAGTGTGTCTCTGGATGTGTATTCTTCCATTTTTTAGCCAATTCTCATGAGAGTGAGGTTCAAGTATTGCATGCCACTGTCTCATTTTCTCCTCTACTATAGAAGTTCTTCCTTGCAAAACTCTTTTAGGTGAGAAAAATTTTCATATTCTACCTCTTTCTTCCCACTTTTCCCAGTGCAACTCTCTTACTCCATTTTTTTTCTTTGGAAATCATCCCAACACAATCAACTCACACTTGTGTCCTCTGTCTATGTAAACTTCCTTCTAACTGCCCTAATAATGATAAAGTTCTTAGTAGTTACATGTATCATCTTCCCATACAGGAATTAACCTTACTGAGACCCTCATGATTTCTTTTTCATTTTTAATTTCTTATACTTCACTTGAGTCTTGCATATTTGAGCATCAAGCTTTCAATTTAGCTTTGTTCTTTTCATTAGGAATGCTTAGAAGTCCTCTATTTCATTAAATATCCACTTTTACCCCCTGAAGTATTATACTCAGTTTTGTCAGGTAGATTTTTTTTGGTTCTAATCCTAGTTTCTTTGCATTCCAGAAGATCGTATTCCAAGCCCTCTGTTCCTTTAACTTCATAGCTGTTAAATCTGTGTAATCCTGCATGTATGTCCATGATATTTGAATGGTTTCTTTCTGACTGCTTGCAATATTTTACCCTTGACCTGGGAGCTCTGAAAATTGGCTATAATATTCTTAGGAGTTTTCGTTTTGAGAACCTCTTTCAGAAGGTGATTGGTGGTTCTTTCCATTTTCATTTTACTCTCTGTATCTAAGATAATGGACCAGTTTTTTGGGGTAGCTCCTTTTACATTATTGTCTTTTTTTGAGTTTATATCTTGGTCTTTCCTGTCACCATAATAGCTTTTTATGGTCAAGTTCTTTTTGTTGTTGGTGCTGCTGTTTGTTCATTTTCCCAGCCTATTTCTTGACTCTGAACTTTATGTCAAAGTTGGACTCTAGGGAATTGGGGTGGGGAGTCATTGTGCTAAGCTTTGGGCTTTTTTGTGTTGCTTTTTTCTGGGTGTCTGCAAGTTTTGGGTGTTTGCAAGGTGAAGTTATGCAGAGAGAAAGCACTGTCCTCTGGGCTTTACAAAGGACAAGCTGCTGCTCCTCTGAAGGCACAAGTGCTAGGGTTCCTCTTGGCCCTGGGACTGTGACCAGGATCCCTGCTCCCTTGTGACTGATCACAAACACTGCTCTCTACCCTGGAACTGAAACCTGAAACTGCATGTGGGCAATAGAGTTGTCAGTCAGCACCAGCTGCACCCAGTGCCAGCAAAAGTCCCCTGTAACCTCTTTCTGACTAGTTTTCTGACCCCATTGCCATCTCTGGGCTGAGAACTCCTCAAGCTTTTTACCTCCTAAGTTGTCTCAAACTGGAAAATGTCTCACTCTGACCTTCTGTTGTCTCTGTCACTCCAAAATTTGATTTATTTTAAAGTTGTTTGGAAAGGGATATTGAGAGAATTCAGCTGGGTTGCCACCTGTACTCTTATCATCTTGGCTCCCATCCTCCAAGTTAACATTGAACCATTAATTATTACTTTTTAAGTTTGGGTATTTGATTAGTTCTGAATTTATCTACACTCATCTAACCTACATCCCTTTCTGTTGTCCATAAGAATAGAAATTTTAGCAAATGCTTGGATGAGATCTAGGACAGAGGTGGGGAACCTGTGGCTACACATGGCCTTCTAGGTCCTTGGGTGTGGCCTTTTGGCTGGGTCTTAGTTTTATAGAACAAATCCTTTTATTTAGGGGATTTGTTCTATAAAGTTTGGATTCAATCTAAGGGCCATACTTGAGGAGGTAGAGTGCCACATGTGGCCTCCAGGCCACAGGTTCCCTACCCTGTTCTAGGAAAACTGTTTGTAGGGTCCTCCTGTACTATCAGTTAAATTATATCCAAAAAAGAAGTAAGTCTAGTCTAGTGCAATCTGTTCTTGATGAAACTATATTGGCTCTTTATGATCATTGCTCTGTTTTCTAGCTATTCATCAATCATTTCATTAATACTATATTCTACTATTTCCCCAGAAACTGAAATCAAGCTCCCCAGATTATAATTTGCAGACTCATTCTTTTCTCATTTAGGGGGATGTATCAGCAAGCACCCTAGCATACCCAGGGTGGCTGCTAGCACAGGTTCTTAGATGTGTTTTACTAAAGGAAAGCAACTCAAAATGGGTTAACAATCTTTCTTTAATCAAACAAACATATCATTTACCTAGTTTAGGGGGAAAAGTCAGCACCCTGAACTTCAGAGAATATAAACCCAAGTTACAAGCACAAGTTACAAGCAGACCAAGAAACAGATCAGCAGATGGGCTTCCAACCATCTGACCATCACATCTGTACCTATTCAAGTTACCAGAGAGGGAAGCATCAACATCTGGGTTTTTCAAAGCCGGGGGGCTCAACAGCTTCCCAGAGTCTCCTCTGGCAAAATCACACAACTTTTCTCAAAGTCAGCCCCAAAGCAAAGCCTCACATCAAGGCATATATATAGCCTTCTCCTAGGTCAGAGAATGTCACAGCCCTCTTGACTCACTGTCCAATTACAAAGTAACAAGGTGTGGTCATTCCCCCAAAAAAAGCCTCCTGCCCCAGGCTCCACGTGACCACATTCAGCCTATTAGGGGGAAGAGTATACTTTCAAATCAGGGAACATTCTCAGAGCCACTTAAGCCTATCAAAGGGTCTAGGGGCAGGAAAGATCTTCAGGTTCTCATTACAGGGGATCAAGACATGTGCCCTTCTTCAATATCAAAGTACCTCTCTTATTCTTAATAGACTTTATTTAAAACAAATATTGATATCTTCTGCTTTTGTGTTATATTCATTCCCAAACAGAGCCTTTTCTTCTCCCCCAGCTAGAAAGCCATTCCCTAAAACACAGAATAGAAGGAAAAGGGAGAAGTTAAACAACATATCAGCTATGCCCGAGGCCATGCCTGGTACACAGATGGCAGAACTAAGATTCAAGTCCAGTTCTTCCAACTCCAAATACTGGGTCCTTTCTCTCGTACCACAATGTCTAGCATTTTTGTTTCAAGTTGCATAAAGGTAACTCTGCATCTCAGAATAGTAGATATTCCACACAACAACCACATTGCCCTTGTAGCATGAAGGTGGTTCTTACAGGTGTAAACCTGGGCAACTCAATAAACTCTTGTCCTCCCAGAGTAACAAACTCCATGATAGCAAGAGGACCAGACCCAGGATGCTCCCTGGTTAGAGCAAGAAGAATGAGACTGGCTAGACCACACTCACTATCCAGACTGAAGGCTTTCCTGGGCCCTTCAATGAATGACTTGGAGATTTTTGCCATCATATAGTCACAGTCATAATAACAAGAGCCATCTCTAATAGAGAAATAGTTAAAATATATGAACAGGCCGTTTCCAAAAGAGAGAAATGAAAGCCATTAATGGGAAGAAAAAGCAACACATATAAATCACCAATAAGGGAAATGCAAGTTAAAGCAACTTTAAGGTTCCACCTCACTAACATCAGATTGGAGGAATTAAGATATACAGGCACTGGGGTAAGGAGATCCATCTTGCCCTACCAGAAAGTCAGAGGGGTGATGGGGGAGGACATAGGAGAAAGCAAATTGGAGGAGGGGGCATACAGTGGGATTGCTGTTTTGGGGTGGTGGGTAGGGAAAAGATGGGGAGAAAATTTGTAACTCAGAATCTCATCAAAATGAATGATATAAACTAAAAATAAACAAAAGTTAATAAAAAACAAATATCAGGTTGGCAAAAATAACAACGAGAAAAAGGAAATGACAATATCACAAGAGCTGTGGGAGGACAGACATGCTAATGTGTGTTAATAATAATGTTGTGAATTAGTTCAACTAATCTAGAAAACAATTGGGAACTATATCCCAAAGGTCACTAAATCGTGTCTGCCCGGGGGCGGCTAGGTGGGGCAGTGAATGGACCTGAGTTCAAATCCAGCCTCAGACATTTAACACAAAAAAAACTACCCGTGTGACCTTGGGCAAGTCACTTAACCTCCAACTGCTCTCCAAAAAAAAAAAAAAGCAAAAAAAAATCATGTCTGCCCTTTGGTCCAGAGATGCCACAATTTGTCCACAAAGATACCACAAAGACATCAAACAAAGAGGGAAAGAACCCATAAGAACAAAAATATTTAAAGAAATGGAAACAAAAGAGGTGCCCATCAACCGGGGAGTGACTGAATAAGTTGTGACATATGAATGTAATAGAATATTATTGTGCTATAAGAAATGGTGAAAGGGATAAATCCAGAGAAACCCAGAAGAACTTGTCTGAACTGATGCAAAGTGGTCTAGAAGTTTAGTGGTCTACCTTGGAAGATACTGAGTTTCCCCTCACTGGAGATCTTCAAAGAAAGGCTGAATTCCAGTACTGAGTGTGAGATTGGATTAGGTGATTCTAAAATTCCTTCTACCTTTCTTGGCTTTGGCTTCCCCATCTGCAAAATAAGGCTAGTAATTCCCGGTGTTTTGTGTCTAATAGGGTTGGTAGGTTCATTGGAAGTAGGGGGAAACCTTACCAATAATTAGAACTATCCAAAAAGTGGGAAGGACTCCCTCAAAGGCATAGAGTCCTCTTCACTGAGCATAGGGTCCTCAAGCAAAGGCTGAATGACCACTTGGCTAAGTTGTAAACTCTAAAATGTAGAAAGATTTGGATTTGGTGAGATAACTATGGAGCTCTCTTCCAAGTCTGAAATTCTATGATTCTAAATTAATAAGCTAAAATGAACAAAACCAAAATTTAATCCATGTTAAATTTTCATAGTGTGTGTGTGTGTGTGTGTGTGTGTGTGTGTGTGTGTGTTTATAGGCAATTATATAACTATTGTTGGGGGGAGGTCATTTGGGTTAATAGCTGTTTCTGGGGAAAGGAAGGTGGACCAATAGTAAATGACCACAGACTCATTCTGGACTGGTTCCAGACTTCCAAAGAAGCTGGTGCAATGATTTGTTTCCTTAGAGAAATCTGGCATCCAGGAAAAGATAGACCCTGAGATCTGTGCCTGAATCAGATTACATTTGGAATACTTTGTTTACTGCTGGGCCTCACCCTGAAGAGACATTCAGACAAACTGAAGTGTATCCAGAGGAAGGGGATATGCACGAGTGCTGGGTGGTTTGAATCCCACTTCTAAGCATGATAGTCACAAGCCACAAACCCTGAGCCTCTATCACCTCAACTATAAAATAGTAACAGTAGCACTTCCCTCATACTCAAAGACTCGGGTGATACAATATCTATAAACTGCAAACCTCAGAGAGCTCTATAACCTTAAGTTCTTTCTAAGTATATGCGGGGGGAGG
>CM053593.1:374908235-374924033 GCA_028646575.1 Pseudocheirus occidentalis
GCTGGATTTGAACTCAGGTCCTCCTGACTCCAGGGCCAGTGCTCTACTCACTGTGCCACCTAGCCGCCCCTTGATTCTCTACTAATCTGAAACATACTGTCCATTCAGAAAGGTACCAACAGGCTGAACCAAGAGCCCACCTGGGCTGATATGTGTTGGTGAGCATGCAGCAGCAGGGAGCTGCTATTGGACGATCTGAATGAGATTCCACGGCAGCTCTGAGACAGCCCATACTGGGGAGATAGGCCAGGGGCCACACAGGTACTATTTCCCCAAAAGAGTTTGTCTTGTTACTTGTCCAATACTTTTTAGCAACCACTTTCGGTTTGAGCCCGATATATATATATATATATACACTGAGAAGGAAAAGTGTGCCTCTACTTTGGTAGAGATGTTTATAACTTGTTTATAACTTCTCTTTCAGTAAATATCCATTTGTGAAAGATGGTGGAAGTTAATTGTTTAAATGATAGTGGAACTGCTGTGGTGGGGGCTCTGCTCCCTCAAAAACTGTTGGGATTTCATGATGTATTGTGGCGGAACCGTCTCAAAGAATTCAGAGTCAGACCACCTCTAATCCAGTTTTGGCATTTATTGAGAACAAGGCCTCTCATGAAGCAGACTAAGTTCCAAGAGGAACCAGCAACTTCAGAGAGAACAAAATGGATTTCTATGCTCATTACACAATCAAAATTTACATAGAATATAGGAGTATTATTATTTGTTAAAAGGCAGGAGGAGTTTGTTAAGGGATTAGGTAATAGAGGAGGGGTCCCATCTATGGTTTGGTGGTTAAGCACTCTGGTCACACTGCCCTCCAATTGACTAGTTACTGTGGTCCTGTCTTGGGCTAAATGGATGATGTGATTGTGGTTGAGCACAAGAACACACATGTTTCTGTGGAAATCTTTCTGGGGTCAGGGACCAGGTGAGGCAGTGGCTGGGATCTGATCACATGGACACACCTGCTGTTTCTGTGAGAACTATGAGTTCTTGGACACACCTGTTGTTCTAGTGAGTAGCGAAGCACATATGAAGAAGTTAGGATATTGGTGGGGTGTGAGGTGGGGAGGGAAGGGCTAGGTAGGCACAGTGGGATCTATAATGAAAGTAGAATATTGGGGCTAAGGGCAACTCTATTAGGACTCCATCAGGGTATTAATCACTGGGTAAATCAATTATATAAGGGAGGTACTAACTGTAACTGGTGATTGATATTGGGGAGAACATACTTAAATGGTGGCATCAGAAAGACATCTCTGATCTCTTAGGGTTATTCTTAGAATTCTGAGGGAAGATGTCATCTTACTTTGGTAGTCTGATGTATCAAATAAGGGGGAGGTGGGATGAGCACCTCAAGAGTTTATAGGTTACAATTGTCAAGGACTTGGAGAGACTGAATTATTCAAAGGGATCTGTGGAAAAAATCTTACTGAAAAATGAAGAGTTTCCTTCCCTATTTTCTGACCTGTAAAAGTTGTCTTTTTAAAATAGCAGATTTACCTAGAATATCAGCTGTGGCCATGGCCTGGGGCCTAGGTCAGGGATGGGGAACCTGTGGCCCTGAGGCCACCTGTTTGGATTCAGTCAAAGGGCTGCACTTGAGAACGTAGAGGGCCACATGTGGCCTTGTTATTTGTCCAATACTTTGTAGTAGCCCCTTTGGGTTTCAGCCCACTTTCCCCAAGGACTGAGGTGACAGAAGGAAAAGTGTGCCTCCACTTTGGTAGAAATGCTTATAACTTCTCTTCTCAGTAAACATCTGTTTGTGAAAGGTGATGGAAATTGTTTAAATGATAGTGGAACTGTTATGGTGAGGGCCTTGAGGCCATAAGTTCCCCATCCCTGCTTAGCCAATAGAGCAGTCTTCTTCCTTCATCAAAGGGTACACTACTGAAGAAATCTTCAAGGCTGGTGCTTGGCTCTCCAACTCATGTATATTTTATCTCTTAGGACTGCTAGAATTTGGAAACTCTCTCATAAAGCCATTAGCTTCCATTTGCGCCATTCTCATTTTGAAGAAATTACTCTCTTCAGTGAGCTTTTGAACCTCCTTTTCCATTTGGTCCGTTCTGCTTTTTAAGGCATTCTTCTCCTCATTGGCTTTTTGAGCCTCTTTTGTCATTTGAGTTAGTCTATTTTTTAAGATGTTTTTTTCCTTCAGTATTTTTTGAGCCTCCTTTAGCAAGCTGTTGACTCATTTTTTTTGTTTTCTTGCATCCCTCTCATTTCTCTTCCTAATTTTTCCTATACTTCGTTTACTTGAATTTCAAAATCCTTTTTGAGCTCCTCCATGGTCTGCAACCAGTTCATGTTTTTCTTGGAGGCTTTTTGATGCAGGAGATTTGACTTTATTGTCTTCTTCTGGTTCTATGTTTTGATCTTCTTTGTCACCAAAGAAAGATTCTCTGGTCTGTTTTTCCCCCTCTGTTTGCTCATTTCCCCATCTAATTACTTGACTTTGAGCTCTTTGCCAAGGTAAGGCTCTGCCTCCAGAGTGGAGAGTGCTCTGTCCCAAATTTTTGGGGTTTTGTGCAGCTGTTGTCAAAGGTACTTCTAGGTACTTGCCTCAAAACTGTGAGGATGACTGCCTCTCCACAGCCACCACAAGCTCTGCCATGCCAGTTCTCTTCCTCACCCCAGGACTGCTACCTACATCTAAGCAGAGCAAAGCAAGAGAATCCTGCCTTAGCTCCAACAAAGAGATTCCTGCACTTGCCCTCTGATCAGCTGTTTGGTGCCCCCACCATCTGTGGGCCTGGGGCTCTGGAAGCAGTTACTGATGCTGCTGCCACTGCTGCCTCCAAAGCCCCTACTTCCTGGGGCCAGGGCTGAACCTTGCTCTTCTCTCACCCTGGCCCAGCAGAGTTTCTCCACTGACCTTTTACTTTATCGTTGGTGTTTGTGGGTTGAGAAGTCTGGACACTAGCACAGCTGCCAGGGATTCAGTCCCCTGAGGCCTGCTCTAGCATGGTCTGTGCTGGTACAGCCCACACAGGACTGTGCTCCGCTCCCAGCCTGGTGTGATAGACCCTTCCCGTTGGCCTGTTAGGCTGGAGGTGTGTTTCGCTCTGTCATTTTGGGGTTATGTCGCTCTAAAATTTGTCTAGAGTCATTTTTACAGGCGTTTGGAGGTGATTGGGGGCAAGAGCTCAAGCCAGTCCCTGCTTTTGCTCTGTCATCTTGCCTCCCAGTCTGGATTTGGGAACTCTCAAGCCCAGGATTGATTATCCATGAGGCAATTCCCAAGGCTGGGAAAGCTCATTGTCAAGGTTACTGACCTGCCCTCCAAAAAGGAAACAAAATGGCAACATAATATGGTCAGAAGCCAGAGGTCCAGGCCCTTCCTTCTCAGCCCTCCTTAGTTCTTGTGCTATTTGCTCTTATAAAGCACCATGATCAGCCCTGGGTGGATGGGTGGGGAGAGGAAAGGGGTGAACTTTTCTCTATTATCCTTGCTGCATTCTTATATGGAAGTTCAGGGGAGACAGTGCACATGAAAAGAAAAATAGATAAGCGTCAAACCCTTTTATAGCTTCTTTTTCTATGCTGCAGAGGAAACAGTAGCTCTTCTGGAAAGTGTATGTACCCCTTGACTTCAGTGGCCAGTCATCTTGGAGGTGGTCTGAATTGTTGGAGAGTACTCTCTGCAAGTTTTGAAGGCATCCCGAGATGTCCTTCAGACAAAGATTCATACCTTAAAATGTTTGCAGAATATACTAAAGATTTTTTAAAGCACCTTTAATGATGTTCAGAATAAGATCAGAAAAGGAATGGGGAACCTACAACCCCAGAGCTTGGGCAAGAAGGTATAATGTCATTTTGCTTTTCTGTCATGTTAGTCAATCTGATAGGTATGAGTTGGTGCCTCAGAGCTGTTTTAATTTGTATTTCTCTAATCAATAGTGATTTAGAGCATTTTTTCATAAGACTATAGATAGCTGTAATTTCTTCATCTGAAAGCTGCCTATTCAATAAACAATAGTTTAACAATTTACCAACTGGGGAATGACTTGTAGTCTTATAAATTTGACTCAGCTCTCTATATCTCTGAGAAATGAGGCCTTTATCAGAAACATTGGCTATAAAAATTATTTCCTAGCTTTCTGCTTTCCTTCTAGTTTTAGTTGCATTGGTTTTGTTTGTGTGAAAAAATTTTAAATTTAATGTAATCAAAATGATCCATTTTGCATTTCATAATGCTGTCTGTCTCTTGGCTATAAATTCTTCCCTTCTGCATAGATATGTCAGGCAAACTATTCCTTGTTCTCCTAGCTTGCCAGTGGTATCACCCTTTATATCTAATCATGTATCCATTCCAACCTTATCTTGGTATATGGTATAAGTTATTGACCGATGCCTCGTTTTAGCCCTACTATTGTCTAGTTTTCCCAGCAGTTTTTGTAAAATAGTGAATTCTCATCCCAGAATCTGGAGTCTTTGGGTTTATAAAACAGTAGATAACTATAGTCATTGTCTACTGTGTCTCGTGCACCTACCCTATTCCAGCGATCCACTACTCTATTTCTTAGCCAGCACCAAATAGTTTTGATGATTGCCCCTTTATAATACAGTTTTAAAATTGCTATGGCTGGGCCTCCTCAAGAAGATGTAATGTTACTAGATGACCAAGAGAGGGCAGAACTGCCCAATTCCTTTTTTTTTTTTTTAACCTGAAAGGCCAAAACAAAGAATTGAAGCTTAAGGCAGGAGAGAAGGCATTTAGTAATTACTTGCATTTATTTGCTCAGCCCTCCAGGCTCAGGTGAATAGCAAAAGATGTTCAGATGAGGGCTCCATGGACAGGAAAAAAGAGTGTGTCATATTGGCTGGGGAGAATGTGTTTAGTTTGTCTGGAGATTTGGCTTATCTAGTTAAAAAGGCTTTTAAAGTAGAAATTCTTTGTGGCAGATACCCCTTGGGCAGTCAGGTGAATCCTACCGAGCCCTCCTCAGAACAAATGTTTTAAATGAATAAATAAGATACATGGTATTACAAAGGAAATGAATTATTATGAATGATTATCTATAGTGAGATAGATAAGACAGATGGATAGATGGATAGAGAGAGATGCTTGGATAGAGATAGAGATAGATGGATGGATAAACGGATGGATGGATGGATAGAGAGATAGACGGATAAACAGATGGACAGATGGACGGACGGGTGGATAGAAGGATGGATAGGTAAGTAGACAGAAAGAGAGATGAATCAATCGATCAATCATGAAGCCCAAGTTAAAAACATACAATGAAGGCATAGAACTAGATGACCTCTGAGGTGGTTTTAGTTCTATTATCCAAGAAGTGACTTAATCTCCCTGGACCTTGTTTTCCTCAATGTAAAACGAAAGGACTGGAATAAAGGGCCTCAGGAGTCCCTCCAGCTCTAAAGCTATGATCCCATGATCCTATGAATTAGAATCTTGAGGAAACCTTTGAGTAGCCAAATTACTGAAGACCAGAAGGGTGTGGGGATTTCTCCCAGCAGTTACAAAAGCCTAGGATAAGATCCAGAGATGGGGGTACTGAGGAAAAAAAGCAGCTGTAAAGTCCTCCCTCATCCTCAGACACTTACTAGAAGTGTGGCCTTTGGTAAGCCATGTCACCCCTGTTTGCCTGTTTCCTCATCTGTCAAATGAACCGGAGATGAAAACGGCAAACCATTTTAGTATCTTTGCCAAGAAAACCTCAAATGAGGTCATGAAGAGTCAGATATGACTGAAGAACAAACAACAATTACAAATTCACTTCAAAATAACGGTTTTCATCTTACTATCCCTATTTTTTTGCCTCATAATAATTTTTTAAAAGGCACTGTATCAATCAACGTAGCTTGAGCTTTTGAGGTACTCTTCAATCCCAGTCCTTCTTTAGGCTCCCAGCCTTCTGTTTTCTCATCTGTAAAATGAAGGAGGTAAATCAGAAGGCTTCCAAGGTTTCTTCCAGCTCCAAAGATCTCTGCTCTATGTTTTCTTTCTTGCATTTTTATTGATATTTAAAAAAAACATAACCTAACCTTCAATTCCAAACATCCCTCTTCCCTCCCTTGGCCAGACAGCTATCTTTTATAATGAAGAATAAAAGAGGGAAAAAGTATTTTGGCAAAAATGAGCAATAGATCAATTGAATTTGGCTATATTTTCAGAGTTCCATACCCATAATGCTCTACCTCTACAAACAAGAGACAGAGATTCAGAAAATGATCCTTGTTGACACAGAGTTAGGCAAAGGGATCCCTTCCTACATGAAGGTGTAGTTAGCCTACAACCAGAATATACACTTGTACTGGGTACATGAAGTGCTGACCCATAAGATGGACTACAATGCCTTGGTTAGTTGGAAAAGTTGTTAGGAATTCTTAAAAAAAAATTCTTTAAAATTCTCCAATAGGAATGAGGTCATTCGAGCCACCATCAGAATTATTAGAAGTGTGAGGAATAATTACCAACTGTCCCAGAATGCACCTCACGGTCGTGGAGAGGAGAGAAAGTCAATAGGGACTGGGGGAGGCGGGGTGACAAGATGCTAAACCGAATCGGGCATGAGAAAGAACGGCAGGGGGCCATAGCTGATGTGATTATGAATCTGTGATATCCTCCCTTTGGACGTTCCCTCCGGTGCTGCAGATTACAACCGATTCCAGTGCCTCACCTGTACATAGTCCCCTACAATGGTCCCACTCCACATGTGGGCAGCCTTCCTCCCTTTCTCCTGATTGAGGAAGGGCCCAGTTGGGCTCCTAACTTACCATCATCCCCCCCCCCCCCCCCGCCTTGTTCACGTGGTCTGGTCTTTTTTTTCTCAGCACGCATTTTCCTGATGACATCTTTCCTCCTGTTTCTCGAAGCTCCTCATTGGTCAAAGGATTGCGACCTCTCACACCTGACACAGCCTCCTTTCCACGGCCTCTGTGTCATAGCTCAGTTTTCGTCCTTTGTGGATCGCCACATTCGTGTCTTACAGCCATTTGTGGAATCCCGGTGTAGCCTGGGGCCCTCTGGGCGAGTTTCAGACATGCCGATTGACCTAGCCGAGGTGCGGGGGGGGGGGGGGGGAGTAGAGGACGGGGGAACGGTGAGGGGGAACCTCCTTTGATTAACTCCTTGGGTCTTTGGTGGGACCACCATTTCTTTCTTTCCTGCGCCCTTTCAGAGACTCCTCTCTGCTTCACCCAGTGTGGACACAGGCTGAACTAAACTGATGAGAAGGGAGGGACTTGCCCTTCCCTTCCCTTGCCCTCCGGCTCTGTTACCCCAGCTCTGAGCAATGACCAGAGGGTCGTTGTTTCTGATCTCTGTAATTTGTCCTCGGTGTCCGTTGCCAGAGATGATCCCCATGAGATGCAGCTGAAGCCAGCATTGCACTCAGGGTGGTGCAGCCATCAGCCCGGCATGGAAGCCCCGAGAACCCAGGGCGCCTGGACCTGGAGCCTAAGGTGAGCTTTGGCTTTGGACCTAGGGCTGTGCTCCGTGGGAATTTAGCTAACTGAGAAGCGAATCGCTTGGCAAGGTCTGCAGTGGCCTGGGGCAGGGAGGAAGACGGAGTTTCCCGCCTGTTTGAGGAGTAATTTTGTATATATTTTTTTTATCTTTTGAGTAAATACTCCTTTCTTATTCAGGTATTGAAAAGATGGGCCTTTGCTTCTAGAGGAAATAAATTCTGCTTCCTTCCTTCTGTTTAATTTTGGACTCAATTCATTGTCCATTTGTACAGAAAACCACATTGAGGGACAAGCTCTATAAGCCTCATAAAACCCATATGTAACCCAGAAAATGGTATTATTATACTCACAAACATCTCTAAGGCCTAGGGACTGGCTTGGAATTCCCAATCTGGCCAGTGGCATCTTTTTTTTTTTCTTTTTGGAGGGGGAAAGGTAGGGCAATTGGGGTTAAGCGACTTGCCCAAGGTCATACTGCTAGTTTTGTGCTGTGTCTGAGGCTGTATTTGAACTCCAGTCCTCCTGACTCCAGAGCTGGTGATCTGTTCATTGCACCTCCCGGCCGCCCCCAGTGGCATCTTTTCTGGGCCAGCTAGTCTTGATTAGACAGTCTGATATAATAAGTACACTCCTGGACTTGGAGTGGAGAACCTGGGTTCCTATCCTGCCACTGACATTGATTGATTATTATGTGAGTTTGGGCAAGTCACTTAACTTCTCTCAGACTCAGTTTCGTCATCTATAAGATGGGGATAATAGGAGCTCCTATCTCCTAGGGTTGTTCACTCTCTGGGTCCGTTTCCTCATCTTTAAAATGGGTGCCTTGGGCTCCTATCTCCTAGGGTTGTTTTGAAGGATTCAGTAAGAGAATGTACATAGAGCATTTTGCCAGTCTTAAAGCACTGTGTTTATCTTAGCCGCTATTATTACGATCATACTTTGACAAGTTCTGTTCTCATGGGGTCACAGTGTTCCTTCATTCCTATCCATCAATCACAGCAGAGGTGGGACCTAGAAAAACTGGCATTAGTTCTAGGAACACAAATAGACCATTACCTCGATGACATATCTGTGAAGAGATTAGACTGTAAGGTGTACGCCCTGTATGCAAGTCCTTGCAAGGCTACATCCGGACTCTGGAAGACTGAGAACAGGCGGTTACTCTACATAAAACACAGTGCCCTGCTCAGTAGATCAGGTTCTAGGACATGTTGGAGGAAAAAGGAAATACCTTCCCAGTGAAGGAGAAATTACTGAGGTTAGTCTCTCCAGTCTCCAAGAATGAAGTTTTCAAACTTGTTGACCTCTGTTTTGAAAGCTAATGTTCCTCTTCTGGGGATGTGTCTTAACAATGTCAAAGACAGAAAGTCCACACATTCCGCAAAATATTCACCATAGCCCTTTTCACAATAACAAAGAACTAGAAACAAAGTAGATACTCATCAACTGGGAAATACATGTGCCACATGAATACAATAGAACTTTCCTGGGCTATAAGAAAAGATGACTATGAAGAATATGGAGAAGTATGGGAAGACTTATATGGACTGATGCAGAGGGAAGGGAAAAGAACCAGGAAAATGACACACAGGATTAAAACAATGTTCTTGGAATTAGTGGCCAAAAGGGTCAAAACCCAATGCTCTGTAATTATAATGATCAAGTTTCACCTCCATAGATGAGATGAGAAAATGCATTAGCGTTCTCTTCCCCTTCTCTTATTCTTTTTCTGCTCTCTGAATTTGGGAATGGTGAGAGATGTATTTGGAAATGAAAATATGGAAGAAAAAAAATTTTTATTAGGTACAAATGTGCCAGAGACAAATACACTGATTAAATAATTCTAATTCTAGGCAATTTTGCTGAAAGAAAATCCAAAGGGGCACAAATCCATTTTACCTTTGAATATCTTTTTTTGCATTACAATTTAGGGTTCAAGCATAAAGACAGGGACTACTAGGTGGTGCAGTGAATAGAGCACTGGCCATGGAGTCAGGAGGACCTGAATTCAAATCCAGCTTCGCACACGTAACACTTACTAGCAATGTGACCTTGGGCAAGTCACTTAATCCCAATTACCCTGCCTTCCTTCTCCCCCTCTCCCCCAAAAAGAATAAAGACAAATTCCACAGTCTAGATCAAATAGGGACAGAGACCAAGCAAGATTTTGAAATATCAAATGACTTTTCACTGTTGACTCACCTGAAGAATTGTCATTTAGTCCTGCTTTAGCCATTCCCTCTTAAGGATGCTTTTTTTTTTTTTTTTTGCAAAGCAATTGGGGTTAAGTGATTTGCCCAAGGTCACACAGCTAGTAAGAGTAAGTCTGAGGCCGAATTTGAACTCAGGCCCTCCTGACTCTATTCACTAGCTGCCCGACCAATGGTTAAATAAAAGAGGTTTTTATTAACTGAATTAATCAAGGTCTTTTTCCTTTTCTTCATCAAACCATTTCCCTAACCTTGTTAAAGCATGGGGAAAAGAGAAAAACTGCCCTTGTGGCTACTCTAATTCTCAGGCCAAATGTTCTCGCCTACGTCCTCTTTTAGAAGCAGATTGGGTCTTTGCAAAAGATGCTAAAATTTTGAAAGACTTAAAAAATCAATGCAATGAGCAACCCCAGTTTCAGAAACATGCTCCCCACCTCCTAGCAGAGATACCATGGACCTGAAATACAGAATGAGTTGGACATTTTTGGACATGGAAAACGTGGCCATTTGTTTTACTTTGCAATACATACTTGTTACAGGGATTTTGTTTGTCTCTTTTTTAATGAGGGAAATAGGAAGAAGAGGAAATAACAAGCCAAGTCAATGAGCATTCATTAAACGTTTATTATGTGCTAATAAATACTGTTTGAAATAAAAATTTAAAAACAAATAAATGAAAATTTTTAAGAAAAAAAAAGATGGGAAATGAAAAGGATTTCAGATGAGGACACTGAGTACTGAAAAGGTTTTCTAGGCAGGTGGGACCAAGAAGTAGAGAGTAAAATGTTCTAAATCAGTGGTTCTCAACCTGTGGATCATGACCCCTCTGGGGGTTGAATGACCCTTTCACAGGGGTCACCTAAGACCATTGGAAAACATATATTTCCAATGCCATTAGGAACCAAGACACTGCTCCTCTCTCCTGCCCCCACATGCAGATAGGCCCACATACGAGTATTAAAGGGTCATGGCATTAGAAAGCTTGAGAACTGCTTTAATGTTTATAATATGTTATAAATGTTTATATTTTGCAGCATGCACCCTAAAGAGGGAATTGTGGTTGGAGGTCAATTGGCTTTCACAAGAGTGACATGAAAACAAAAGATTACTAGTCAAACTATAATAAATGAGGGAAAATGAGACAAATGAGACTATATAGGAATTGGAGGTAGGCTATGTCTCCTCTAGAATATTCCATTCACAACCATTTACCAAATGATTAGAAAAGAGAGTGAATTTGATTGGGGACCCACACACTGGAAGCATTTCAAAATGCCCAGGCTGGAGTTCAGCTGGCTTCTCATGGCCATCAGGACCCTCTGTCTCCAAAGTAATCTGACCGATGGTTTAAAGCCACAGTGGCCCTTGACTGTCCTCCTGGAGCCTGTGCTAAACCACAAATGGGAATTAACGGAATAGGCTTTTGGTCTAAATATTTGCCTTTTGAAGACAACTATAGTTTTGACAAGCAGCTGGCCAAAGATTGTTAAGTGCTGGTAGAGACAGGGAGACTGACCTTAAATCATCATGAAATTCTAAGATTCAGACTCCTTTCTTGCTCATGCCTGACATTCTGTGAGATCGGAAGGGGCTGAAAGGCCAAAGGCATAACATAGAAATGGTGCCCATAGGATAGGGTCAAGCCAGGCCCAGGTGGAATCTCCCACCTATATGGAGAGGTAACTAGGCTCCCTAAGGACCCCAGGGCTCCTCTGTGCTCCTGAGCCAGGCTGTGGCCCTCTCCTCTGCTAAAGTACAGTGATCATGAGGGGCGTTTGTGAAAACTCTCAGATAATGTCAATGCAAAAGTAAAGGAAGTCTGTGGGTTCCCTGATGGGAGGCACAGACTCACAAATTAAGGTATTAATAACAGAGTTATTTATATATTGTGTCCCACAAATTAGATTGTGGGCTCCTTGAGGTCAGGGGCTGGCTTTCACCTTTCTTTGTATTCCCAGCACTTAACATGTTTTTTGGCATGCAGTAGGAGCTTAGTAAATGCCTATCGACTGATCGACTGATAAAATATCCTCATTACCTCTGAAGTCAAATACAAAATGCTCTTTTCAGCATTTAAAGCCCTTTACAAGCTGGTCCCATCCTATCTTTGCAGCCTTATCACATACCACTCCTCTTTATGCTCTCTCAATACAGACAAGTTAGTCTCTTGGTCTTCCTCATACGTCATCCTCTATTTCTAGTCTCCAGCTCTTTGCACAGGCTGTGCCCCATCACTGGAATGGATTCACTCCTCACCCATGCCCTTTAGTATCCCTTTGTCATTCAGGCATTTTTCAGTCATGTCTCACTCTTGGTGACCCCACCTGGGTTTTTCTTTGCAAAGATACTGGAGAGGTTTGCCATTTCTTTCTCCATCTCTTTTTACAGATGAAGAAACTGGGGCAAACAGGGTGAAGTGACTTGCCCATGCAGCTAGTATCTGAGGCTGGATTTGAACTCAGGTCTTCCTGACCCTAGGCCTGGTGCTCTATCCATTCTTTCACCTTAGCTTCCTTCAAAGCTCACTTTCTTGATGCTGCCTTTTCTATTCTAATCCTCCTCCTCCCTATATTCAAGTGCCTTCCTCCCCCAAATTATGACTTTATACATTTTCTATATATACTTATTCCATAAGTATGTTGTCTCCCCCACTTGAGCTTAAGTTTCTTGGGATCATCACTCTAGACTTATAGGGAATCTTAGAAGACATCTAATCCATTTTACAGATGAGAAAACTGAGATCCAGGGGGGCAAAGACCCCATCAAGATCACACAGATAGTCAGTTTACAGGAACATACATCTAGGGCTGGGAGGGGCCTTACCAGACACCTAGTCCAACACCCTTATTTTTATAAATGAAACTACAAAGGTTAAGCGCCTTGTGCAAGATCACACAGAGGTTGGGCAGCAGAGTTTGGCTTTGAACCCAAGTCCATCCAGCTTTCCGCTGTGCCACACACTTTCCTTTGAGGGCAAGCATTGCTCCTTTCTCTGTGCTTGTGTCCCTGGCACAGTGTGTGGCCCTTAATAGGACGTGAAGTACTATTGAATTGATTGAAGGACAGTCCTTGATAAAGAAGGGCTGAGTCAAGTGCTCCTGGCTGTTGTTATGCGAATCTGAATATCTTCCCTGCCCCTAGGCCCTTTGATAGGCTTAAGTGGCTCTGAGAACCTTCCTGGATTTGAAAGTATACTCTACCCCCTAATAGGTGGAATGTGGTCACATGGAGCCTGTGGCTGGAGGTTTGTTCTTCAGAAATGCCCACACCTTATTACTTTCTGATTGGGCAGTGGGTCAAGAGGGCTGTGACATTCTCTGATCCAGGAGAAGGCTATATATACACACTGATGTGAGGTTTTGCTTTGGGGCTCACTTTGAGAAGAATTATGTGATTTGGCCAGATGAGACTCTGGGAAGCCATTGAGCCCCCTGGATTTAAAAAACCCAGTTGTTGGTGCTTCCCTTTCTGGTAACTGAATAGGTATGGATCTAATGGTCAGGTGGTTGGAAGCTGTTTGCTGTTCTGTTGGTCTGCTTGTAACTTCTGCTTATAACTTTAGTTTGTATTCTATTTGCATTCTCTGAAGTTCAGGGTGCTGACTTTTTCTCCTGAACTAGGTAAATGATATATGTTTGATGGATTAAAGTGAGTCTGTTAACCCATTTTGAGTTGCTTTCCTTTAGAAAAGCAGATCTAAGAACCTGTGCTAGCCGCTGTAGGTATGCTAGGGTGCTTGCTGATACACCTGTTGGTGTATCATTGCTGCAAACACGGAATCAGAACATCTTCTACATCTCATATGAGATCAAGACCACCCTCCTCTAACCAATAACCCTGGGAATTTCCACAGCCTCTGTTGTGTGTAGCTAATGACTCAAAAATGGAACAAAAGCCACCAAAGTCCAGCTGGCAGATTGGAGCTTCACCTCTCTGGAGTCAACAGCTTTGGAAAGAACTTCATGCCTGGTCAGCCCAGGACTTACTGAGGCAGGGTGTGACTCAAAACTCTGCCCATAGGCAAAGACTTGATTGAGGTGAGGCCCAAGAACGGCAAAGCTCACCTGCTGAGCTGAGGATGGTAGAGATCGCCATCGCCACTATTATCTCCAACCTTGGCAGGGCACTTATATAAAGCCAGGATGGGGCTTTGGGCACATTTGGGTCCTGAGGAGGGGGACAGGCAGCAACAGTGGCTGAAAGCTCCCCCTGCCAGACTATGAGACCCTACTGATCTGCCTGAAGCAGAACCATCCCATGAGGAAAAAGCCTAGGAGAAAGGTGGCAGTTTGGTTCCATGGCTCCCTGTGTCCACCATGCAGAAAGCCTCACATGCCAACTAGAGTGAATTGTTATCTTTGGTAAAAAGTGTCACATGTGACCAGCACAGTCAATGGACTTGAAATCTGTATTATAATTTCTCCCAAAGTCCCAAACATGACTTCATTGCATGTCATTTGTAGCATAATAAAGAGGGCTGAGAATTTGGAGTTAGAAGGCCCGAGTTCAAATCCTGATTCTGCCACTTACTACCTGTGAGACCATGGGCAAGTCACTTCACTCTCTGGGTCCCAGTTTCCTCATCTTTAAAATGGGTGCCTTGGGCTTAGACCTGTAAGGTCCCTTTTAACTCTGAGTCTATGACCCTATGATTTCATCAAACCAAGAAACACACTTCTCTGGAAAGAGTATTTGCGGCTGGGCTGATGAGGAAGGCATGACATGGGCCGGCAATGCTGTCTGCTGCCCCTAGGCTCCAATCATGGTAGAGAGATTGGTACAACAGTGAAGTGTCAGTGGGGTGGAATGCTGGCTAGAAAGCTGGACTTGGAGACAGGAAGAGCTGAGTTCAAATCTTGGCCTACTGGCTGCATGACTTGAGCAAGTCAACCTCTCTTGGCCTCAGCTGTTCTTAATCTGCAGATAATAGCATAGACTTGAAAGGACCAGAATGGAATAGAAAAATTCAACTTTGGTATACAGGACTCAGGAGAAGCATGAAAAAGTAAACAGGAAAGGGAAATGGGAAGGGACTCAATGAGATTAAACTGTTTACATTCCTATGTGGGAAGATGATCTTTGTAACTAATAAGAACTTTCTCATCATTAGGGCAATTAGAAGGAGTAAATACAGACAGAGAACACAGGTGTGAGTTAAGTATGAAGGGATGATATCTAAAAAATTAACTTAAGGAGTGAGGAAGAGAAATGTGCTGGGAGAAAAGGAAGGGAAGAGGTGGGATGGGGCGAATTATCTGACATAAAAGAGGCATGTGGAGGGGAAGAAGGGGGAGGTGGTGGGAAACACTTGAACCTTACTCTCATCAGACTTGGCTCAAAGAGGGAATAACAGACATTCAATGGGGTATAGAAATCTATCTTACCCCACAGGAAAGTGGGAGGGGAAGAGAATAAGAGAAAGGGGGTGAAACTCAAAGGATTGTGGAATGGAATGTTGTAAACCAAAAGTAGATAAATAAATTTTTAAAAAGGAGGAAGGGGTGCTCATAGAAGGGAGGGTGGATTGGAAGAGGGGAGAGTCAGAAAGAAAATACTTTTGAGGAGGGATAAGGTGAAAGAAGATAGAGAACAGAATAAATGGGGGGGATAGGATGAAAGAAAATCCAGTGTAAAAAAAAAATTGAAGCAAATTTCTCTGATAAAGTCCTCATCAATCAAATATATAGAGAAATGAGTCAAAGTTGAATTATTTACATGCCAATATGGAAAAACAATAATAGTGACTTATGAAACTTTTCTTAGTATGAGGATAGGTGAAGGGAATACAAATGTATATATATGTATACCTACTCATATGTCTATATAGGAGGGTATATATGCATATGAATACATATCTAAGCATGGGTATATATGTGTACACAGAGGGTTCAGGATCGATTGATTAGGAAGAAATGATACTTCAAAAATTTTAAAGTGGGTGAAATTTTGAAGTGGGAGAGGACTTGAATGAGAGGAAGACAGGGAGAGATAAAATGGGGTTAATCATCCCATATAAAAGAGGCAAGGGATAACTGTTACAACTTTACTTTCATTTACTCTCATTAAATTTGGTTTAGAGAAGGAATGACATAAACTCTAAACTGAGTATCTTGCCACACAGGAGAGTAGGGGGGATGTGGATGGG
>CM053593.1:374924533-374947593 GCA_028646575.1 Pseudocheirus occidentalis
CTCTCACAATATGCCCACAATGGAGATGTCCTGCATAATTACACAGGTACAGCCTGTATTGAATTGCTGCTCCTTCCAGTGGGAGTGGATGACAAGGGAGGAATTGCAAGAATCTAGAATTTAAAGCTATACAATCAAATGCAACTGGGATATAAGACATACAGGGACAGGGGTAGGGAGACCCTCCCTGCCCTACTAGAAAGTTAGAGGGGCGTTGGAGGAGGACATAAAAGGGAACAGATTGTGGGAGGGGTTTTATGGTGGGATCACTGTTTTGGGCTTGGGGGTAGGGGAAAGAAGGGGAGAAAATTTGTGACTCAGAACTGAAAATGAAGGATATAATCAAGAAAATAAATTAAAATAAAAAAATTGTAAGATGATCAGCTATGAATGACCTAACTGTTCTCAGCAATATGATGATCCAAGATAACTCTGAAGGACTCATGATGAAAAATGGTATCCATCCCCAGAGAAAGAACTGTTGGAGTTTGAATACAGATCAAAGCATATTATTAAAATTTTTTATATTTCTTGGGTTTTAAAATTTTGGCCTGTATTTTCTTTTACAACATAACTAACATGGAAACATATTTTGCATGACTTCACATTATAACCTATATCATATTGCTCACCTCAATGAAGGGGGTGGGAAGGGAGGAAGGGAGAGAATTCACAACACAATTTTAAAAACAAATGCTGAAATGGTTTTTACATGTAATTGGAGAAAAGTGAAATACTAAATTAAAAATAATAATACAGGGGCAGCTAGGTGGTGCAGTGAGAAGAGCACTGGCCCTGGAGTCAGGAGGACTTGTGTTCAAATCTGGCGTCAGACACTTGACACACATACTAGCTGTGTGACCTTGGGCAAGTTACTTAACCCCAACTGCCCTCAAAAAAAAAAAGGTTAAAAAAAATAATAGTACAGACTTAACAGAGTTGTTGTGAGGATTAAATACTAAATGTAAAGTGTTCTGCCGACCTTAAAGTGTTATATAAATATTTATATTTATAATGTATAATATAAATGTCAGTGATCATTATTTTATTTTTATTAGGTACAGAATCATTGGGAAGCAGATACAAAATTTGCAGATGGTCGACAGAAATTTGAACGACGGAGTATTGGCAACTGCAGTCAATCCTAGGGAAAGTTGTAAAGGAAACAAGAGAGTGGGAATGGAGGACTATGGCATACAGCTTAATGCCCCCTTGTATTTGTATTACCAACTGCTCTCCTCCCCCTCCTTCTCCTCTTCTTCCTCTTCCCTTTCTCTCTCTCTCTCTCTCTCTCTCTCTCTCTCTCTCTCTCTCTCCTTTCCTCTCTCTCCCCCCCTCTCTCAGACAGAGGTTAGGTGACTTGCCCAGGGTCACACAGTAATAAGTATCTACTATGCCATCTAACTGAATGGTTGGCAGAAAGCAGAGAACAGCACTAGTAATTAAGGCTAAGGGATGAAAGGTTCTCATGGGTAAGTTCTGGGTGCACAGTTGGCTTTAACTTTTCATGGGCAAAAACCATTTATTTTCTTTGTCCCAGGAAGGGAGGGATGCAAGCAAGGTGCTTTTGGAGCAACAGCTGTTCTGGGTGCTGTCCTGGAGGGAGGTGCTGCTCCTGTGGTAGCTTTTTGACTTCCTTCAATCCCTGCCAGTATCTCACCTGATTTACTTCTAGGGTTATCATGAGAGACTGTAAACCCAAAAGGCTTCTGGATCCTGGTATCATTGAGCTTCTAGGGGGGGGATCATGAAATAATGGCTAGTTCTCAAATCAAGTTCCTAAAGATCTGGGCCTGACAGAGTGACTCATAGGATAGGATATTATTGGCGTTCAGGGGTTTCAGTCATGTCTAACTTCCCATGAACCCATTTGGGGTTTCCTTGGCAGAGATACTGGAGTGGTTGGTCATTTCTTTCCCCAACTCATTTTACAGATGAGGAAACTGAGGCAAACAGGGTTAAGTGGTTTGCCCAGCATCACATAGCTAGTAAGTGTCTGAGGCTGGAATTGAACTCAGGAAGATGAATTTTTCTGACTCTGGGCTGGGCATTCTACCCAGTGGGCCTGCTAGCTGAGGTAGTGTGGGGTCACGGAGAGGGCTCTGGCCCTGGAGTTAGAGGGCCGGCTCTCAGATCCTAGCTCTTCTCCTTCCTTACTCTGTGACTTTAGGTGAGTTGCTTGGCCTCACTCTGGAGACAGAGAACGTGGCTGGTCACACTGTCTTTAATGCCAGCTTGGGCTAACCATTTAACCTCTCTGAACCTTCGTTCATTCATTTATAAAAGGAAGTGTTGGACTAGATGGCCTATGAGGCCCTTTTCAGTTGTAAACTTATGATCTTCTTCCACTCACAGTCCTCTCTGGGCCTCAGTTTCCTCACCTGTAAAATGAAAAAGTTGGACCAGATGATCTCTGATGTGCCTGTTGGTTTTAAATCTATGATGCTAAGAACAAGATCCTCCAGGAAGCTCAATTCAACAGTTTAGTTTTATATATAATTTGACAGAGGATACGTAAGCCCAGGATTGTACAAATGACTAACATCTGGTATCTGTCTGTTCATGTTAAACATAATAAGGTAGAAAATCAAAAGGTCTCAAAGAAGTCCCGTTTTCTTCCAGGGAACTGGAGCTTATTTAGCCTTAAGCCCCACTATAAAAAATGGGCTGGAAGGAGTTGAGACAGCATTATGCAGAATTTCTTATGACGTCAAGACATCAAGAATTTTTCTAACATTAAGAAGGGTTCGAGTGGCTTTTACACCATGTGGTTATTATTTTGACTTTTTAACCCAAAGCCTAATCTAGCTTTTCTGAAGCAGAGGTGGATTTTGTTGAGATCCTTCAATTTCCCTTCCCTGTTCTCTTTGATATGAACAAACTCAAGAAGAATTGTAAAAATGCTCAGCATCAGTTCTGGGAAGGGGCTGAGTGGAATCCACAGGAGCACAGCAAGAGGCAGGAGTAGAAATGTTCCCCTTCCTGTGGGGAATAGGCTTTTTCAGAAGAAAAAGGGTTTGCTTTTGTTTTTTCTTTCCGAAGAGCATAGCAGTGAGGTGAAGAGTTGCTGGCGTTTGTAGATTTGCCTCAGATTCATCCTACATATAGTATGACCCAAAAAACATACAGGAAGAGGAAACTGACAGGTAGCCATGATGTGAAATAGACAGCTCTTTATATAAACTATATTAGAATGCTTATAGTCTCAGGGAAGGGGGAGAATGGGAGGGAGGGATAGAATTTGGAACTCAAAACTTGAAAAAAAAAGTAAAAAATGGTTTTAACATAATTAGGGAAAAAATAAAATATTATTTAAAAAATTACAACATGTTTTATGGACAGTCTCTTGGACAACAGACAATAGAATTTTTTTTTAAATTTTGACTACAAATCACACAGACTCCTGGGCCTTCTTCTCCCCTCTTTTTACCCTCTCTCAATGACCTCATCTCTGATGGGTTCAGTTATCTTTTCTCTGCTGATGAGTCATGCATATCTTTCTATCTTACTCAGCCCACATTATCAGCTATCCATTGAATAATTTGAATGGGATACCCCAGAGATTGCTTAAGCTCAACATGTCTAAAACAGAACTTATCTTTCCCACCAAACCACTCCTCTTCCAGGCTTTTGTGGGAAGTATTTCCCTTCTTCTAACCTCCTGGGTTTGTAACCTCAGCATCACCTTTGACCCCCACTCTTCCTTGTCCCACATAGCCTTTCAGTTGCCAGATCTGTACATTTTCCCCTCTACAACTTTGCTTGCATCTCACCCCTTCTCTCTACTCATAAGATACCAGCTTAATCCAGAACCTTATCACCTCTCAACTGTAGTATTGCAATAGCCTCTGACTGTTCTCCCTACTGAGGGTCTCTTCCTCTCTCCATTTCTGGACATCCACACTGACACTAAAATTTTACTTTAAAAAATCAGATCTGTCACTTCCCCACTCAATAGAGTCCTGTGACTGACTCCCTTTTGTCTTTAGGATAAAATACATATGACTCTGGTTGACTTTTACTTATTTAATTTTTTTCCAAGTTGGCTTTTAAAACTCTGCAAAGTTTGACCTCAACCTATCTTTCCTGCGTCCTGAAATACTCTTCTACTTTTCACTCTCAATGTCTAGCCAAATTACCTTTCTTTCTGTCTGTAATGTTAAGATCTTCCCTGCCCATTAATAGGCCATTAAGGGAAGCTTGATTAGGGGAGGCTTGTTTCTCATGAAGGTCCACACCTTTTGTTACTTTGTAATTAGGCAGTGGGTCACAAGGGTGGTGATGCCCTCTGACCCTGAAGAAGAGTATATATACTCTGAGGCTAGCATTTTGCTTTGGGGCTCACTCATTGAAAGAATGTTCCTGCGATTTGGCCAGATGAAACTCTGGGTAGCCTTTAAGGTCCCCCCAGCTTCGAAAAACCCAGATGTTGGTGCTTCTCTCTCTGGTAATTATGTAAAGACCCTATATTTAGAAATGGGGAGTGGAAGTCAGCCCAGGAGCTGTTTCTATGGCTCTTAATAATGCCACACTGGGACAACATCTTTTCTTTGACCTATTCTGTGTCTTTTTTTAAATTGCCCTAACATTTCTCCTTGGTCCCTTTCCTTTCCCTGGTTTTATCTGATAAAGTCCCCTTTACTTTGTCCTTGATATGATCACTCCTCAAATCAGTTTAATCAAAGTCTAAAGCTAGCAAGTCACTGTTGGTACATTTTCTTTTCCCACCTTTAAAAAAATCTTTTATTCTTTCTCCAAGTACATGTAAAAACAATTTTTAATATTTGTTTTTTTTTTATTTTTGAGCTCCAAATTCTCTCCCACCTCCCCTTTTCTCCCCCCTCATTGAGAAGGCAAGCATGTATAGTCATGCAAAACCTATTTTCATATTAGCTAAGTTGTGAAAGAAAACCCAGATATCTCCCTCTCCCCACAAAAAGCCCCCAACAAGAAAAATAAAGTTTAAAAAGCGTGCTTTGATTTGCATTCAGATTCCATCAGTTCTTTCATATTTTATTTCTCTGGAGATGGATAGCATTTTTTATGGTGAGTCCTTCAGAACTGTCTTGAGTTGTTATATGGTTAAGAATAGCTGAGTTATTCACAGCTGATCATTGTTACAATGTTGCTGTTACTGCATAAGGTGTTCTCCTGGTTCTGCTCACTTCACTTTGCATCAGTTCATGTAAGTCTTTCCAGGTTTTTTTTTTCTGAAAGCATCCTGATTATTCTTTCTTTCTTTCTTTCTTTCTTTCTTTCTTTCTTTCTTTCTTTCTTTCTTTTTTGGAGGAGGGAAGGCAGGGCAATTGGGGTTAAGTGACTTGCCCAAGGTCACACAGACTGATCATTATTTCTTACAACACAATAGTGTTCCATCACAATCATATACCACAACTTATTCAGCCATTCCCCAATTGATGGGCATCCCTTCAATTTCTAATTCTTTGTCACTACAAAAAAAGGTCCTAGAGCTTTTTTGTACACGTGGGTCCTTTTCCTTTTTTTTTTTTTTTTAAAATCTCTTTAGGATACAAACCTAGCAGTGGTATTGTTGAGTCAAAGAGTATGCAGAGTTTTATAGCCCTTTGAGTGTAAATACCTTTGGTACATTTTCTAAGATTTTCTAAACTAGGGATCACTGAAGAATTGTAAAAGCTAGGTAGCAGCCCTGGGCTTCCATTAGTAGAAGGAATTCTCTGTCTTGGTAGATAAGAAAGCTGCCTTTTCCAGTGTAGGGAGGTACCTTCTCTGCACCTTATAGTCTTAGAGAATTGCTTGTGACATTGAGAAGTTGCGTGACTTGTTCACACAGTCAGTATATGAAAGAAGCGTGACTTGAACCCAGATCTTCCTGACTCTGATTCCAGTTCTTGTCCATGATGCTATGATGTCTCTTATTTTAATTTATGCTAAATTAATTTAGAAGTGATATTGTGCCTTCATGGTCACTCCAAAAACAAAACCAATTAACATATTAATTATTGTTGTTGTACAGTCATTTCAGTGTTATTTGGGGTCTGCTGGGCAGAGATACTGGAGTAGTTTGCCATTTCCTTCTCCAGCTCATTTTACAGATGAGGAAACTAAGGCAAACAGGATGAAGTGAATTGCCCAAGGTCACACAGCTACCAAGTGTCTGAGGCTGGATTTGAACTCAGGAAGATGAATCTTCCAGACTTCAGGCATGGCGCTCTATCCACTGCACCATCTAGCTGCCCAATATATTAGTCTAAAAAACACTAGAAATTATTTTAAAAACTTACAGTGAGTAAAATCACTTGACAGCTGATGTGCTTAGTCCTTTTGTGTCTATGTCTTTGCAGTATAACTTTTTATATGTTGGCAGAAAGAACTGTCAAATACTTTTTTAGCCTTGTGGACATGGGATCAATCAGAGCTGCAAAGGAGAATTTTATGGTAATTGGAACAAAACTCCACTCATAAATGGCAGAAATTGAGAATCAGAAGGGTCCTTTGCCCCTATCTAGACCAACCCACACCAGAAAGGAATCCCTTCTCTGATACACCTGACAATGGTCCTCTAGACTCTGCTCCGCAGGAGGGGAATCCTCCTCCTTAGAACACATCCTTAGGCTGCCCCTTTCACTTTTGGACAGCTCTCAATGTGGGAAGATTATTTTGTCTTTTTTGTTTTTGTTCTAAATACCAAGCCTCCTCTTCCCTTGGCAATTTCTGTCCGTAGTTCCTGGTTCTGCCCTGTGGGGCTAAATTTCGCACTGGGCAGCTGTCTATTATAGCCCTCCTGAGTCTTCATTTTCCATTTCCTTGAAATGCTTGCAAAGCTTGAAGGCTATTTCATAGACAAATTGTTGTTATTGGTGTTTGTCCTTCATTCTCAAAGAGGACCAATGACATTATGGATATCATGAATTGGAATGAAGTGAGGCAGAATTGTCCAAAGTCATCAGCCTCTATCTTCTAGAGAAGACAGAAGTCAGGATGAGTGGTGATGGCCACCTCCAGTAAAGCAATGGTAGACCATGGTGCAGACTGAAGCATTTTTTCTTTGTTTCTCTCTCTTTTTTTTTTTTACATGACTAATGTGGAAGTGTTTTGCATGACTATGTATAATGAATGGATAGTGTATTTCTTGTCTTCTTAATGAGTGGAAGGGGGGAAGGGAGGAGAGAATGTCCCAAATCTGTTGATAAGACAAGATTCCTTGAGCTTGGAGAAAGTGATGCTGTTGAAGATTTTTTTTTAAAGATTGGAAGGAGTTCCAAGTTAAGCTGACAAGACAAGATAGTCCTTTCCTGAAAGCCTTATAGGTCTTATGGATATGCTAATGCCAGCCAAATTACTGCTTAGGAAATCTAAGAAAGAAGGAGAAAGCTCAGGACTAAAGGAAATGATGTGTGTCTGTGTGTGTGTCTGTGTGTGTCTATGTGCATGCATGCAATGTACAGATAATTGAATTCAAACACTAATGAAACCCAGACAGTAATGGTTAATGGAGAAAGTCCTTATTGGGGATTTTCTAGGCATTTTCTTTGAACTAGTCCTGTTTAAAATTTTATCAGTGACTTGGATGAAGGTATAATTGGTGCACCTAGCAGATCTGAAGATAACATGAAGTTTAGAGAAATAGCTTATATATTAGATGACACTGTAAGGGAAAAAAGGCCTAGAATAACGGGCTAACTAAACAAAGGAGGCAGTATGCCACAATGAGAAGAGCACTGATCCTGCAGTTGGAGGGTCTGAGTTCAAATTCTGTCTCTGAGAGGTGTCACCTGTATCACCTTGGGCATGTCACTTAAACTCCATGAATTTCAGTTCCCTCAGCTGAAAAATGAGGTTGGGTTAGGTGACTTCTTCACAGCTAGGTGATGTAGTGGACAGAGTAATGGGCTGGATCAGGAAATCCTGAATTCAAATTAACCTCAGACCCTTACTAGCTGGGTGATCCTGGGCAAACCAGGTCATCTCTGTTTTCTTAACTGTAATATGGGATAATAAGAGCACCTGCCTCCCAGGGTTGTTGTGGAAATCAATGAGTATCAATGTGAGTATCAGTATTTGTAAAGCGCTTAGCATCCCTTAGTAAGTGTCCATAATAAGTGCTTAACAAAAGCTTGCTTCTCTTCCCTTGCCTCCCCCCACTTGCCTCTAAGGTCCCTTCCAGATCTAGGCCTGGGATTCTAAGCTTGTTTTCATTGTTGACTAAGCTCAGAGTTGTAAAATAGGTTAAATGGATTTCATTTGCTTTTTGGAATTCCATACTCTACTTTTTTCCCCCAATCTTGTGACTGGGTCTTGTTTGATTTTAACTGGTTTCCTTGTTGTATGAAGGGTTTTCTCCTGGATGCTTGCAAGATTTTTTATCTGATGTTAAAGTTTTGAAGCATGACTGTGATCCTTCTAAGTAAATTTTAACTCGTTTCCTCTTCCCTCCCCCAATCTACAATAATTTTATTGTAACAAGAGAAAGTAGGCTGATAACAATGGAGGGTGATCTTTTCCAGGCTGAAGTCTGAACTGGGCTACAACACAGAGAAGCTTACAACCACAGCTCAAAATACTCATCTCCCAGGACTGACCACCCCATACAGATCTGTCGTAAACAGGCTATTTATTGCACAACCACGTTGCTGAGGTCTGGTGGGGAGATGGTGTAAAGGTGATGATTAAGAACTTTACAATGATACTGATTTTACCCCATGCTCTTCTTCCATCCCTTACTGAGAAAAGGGAGGAGGGAATGCTCATTTCTTAAATTACATTTTACTTAACTTGCCAAGTATGTGGATCCTAATAGGAAGGGTTTGAAGGTCGAATCAAGCAGAGGGAGAGAAACTAGGGCAGATTTGGATCTTTGGGTCAAAAGGAAAAGACAGCAATAAGAACAGAGGACGAGGGGAAAGTTAAAGTCAGCCGTCCAATGGAGGAAAGCCACCTCTCATTTGCTGTTATTTCTTAAAACCAAGAGACTGCACAACAACAGCCTCAAATGGTCCAAAGTGCCTCCATCAGTCATGGGAGGCTGGTAACAGGTGGGAGTCAGAACTGGGCGAGTCTTCTTTGGAAGCTTTTAGCACCACAGAGATTTTGGTTATGTGGGCTAAGTGATATTTATTACCTAGACTAAAGCTCTTGAACAACATTGTAAAGCCAGGAGATCTAAGACTGGGGGGAAGAGGAGAGGGAGAGGAATTCTGGTTTTTTGGTAGAGTTCCTGTAAACATAAAATCTTTGGGAAAAGTTGTGGAGGATAGAATGAGGAGTTTGGGTTAGACCCACAAAGTTCCAAACACTAGTTTCAGATGCCTTTAGCCTACTCACAGTTCTTGTTCTGAGATACTTTCAATGGCTGAGCATTAAGCACTGTGGTTGAAAGGAATTCTCATACCACTCCTATCTTCACCAGCTCAACCATCTCTCTGAATCTCAAATAGCAGAGTTTGAAGGTGGGAAGGTTATCTCTGCTCTATCTCACCAGGGAGAGTTATGACTTGGTGAATGGCATGGGCAAGTTATCCTACATTGCCCAATGTGACCCCTGCTACAGAAATGTGGCCATCTTTTGTCATACAGATGGAGAACTCCTTGGTCAGCCATTCAGCCTGCTCAGGTTTCAGGCCTGTGAAACAAAACATTCCAATCTGGTCAGTGATGTGCTGCCAGCTATGGGAGGAGCCCTCTATTTTGAGGTTGTATAATAACAATCACTTTATCAGATACTTAGCACTTAGTAACTTAGGGCTAAGTAGCACTTAGTAACTTAGGGCTAAGTATGGAAGGTGTAAGCCCTGTCCCCTGTTGAGAAGGTATGAACGCCCCTGATGATGTGGTAGAAGGGGATTAGCTGAAACAGGAGGCCAGTGCTGTATATAAAGAAGAATTCTAGAGACAGAGAGACAGAATTGGGATGTTGCTCCTCATGAAGGAAGATTCATAGAGACTGAAGCCAACTGAGGGAGAGAGAGAGAGTTTCTCTCTCAGTATCTGGAAGCTGACTGAGAACTGAATTGGAATTTTCCTAAGACCAGAATCTGGTGAAAGTCAAACAGAAGGCTGATATTCCTTCTGGGTCCTAGAGCCAGCTGCACTGCTGGAAGATTGAAGAAGCATGACCAGGATAAGACTTTGTTTATTCATGGCCTGGCTGATCCTTGAGTTCCAGGCAAGAGAAGTGGTAAAGGGTTTGAGATGTGCTGAACCTTGTGAACTTCAGTGTGTGCCAGGAATTGCCCTGAGGACCGGAGAAGGACCTGGGAGCTGTCTGCTTCTGTATCCAGGTGACTATTCTGTGGATTCAGAAGGGAGCTGGGACCATGGAAGAGGATCCAGGGAATCAGAGAGACCACCCAGAGTCAAGATGAAGAAGGCTTCCCTTGGATGAGACTGAGGTTTGCTGGACACCAAAGGGTGGAAAGTTTGTGTGGTTTTTCTAATGACTGTATTAATGACTAATGATATTTAGTAATTGGGAATCTAGCTTAGTGACTGACTGCTAGATGAGTGACTGATTAAGTTAATGGTTGCCCCATAAGTGGAAGATTGAGATATTGTGAATTGATTGATTGAATGATTAAATGAGAAGGGTTTCCCCCTTAGGGAAACCAAGTGATTCTTCTTTTGTTCCTTGTTCCAAATATTGTGGCCACTGTAGTGAAAACTGTGTGGCCATTCTAATGTTAAGCTGTAATAAGCACTATATTGTGACTTTCTGTGATAAGATGTAATGTTGTCAATATTATATTGTGAATATTGTACTGAACCTTAATTTGTAATGGAATAAACAGTGTTCACTATTACTGTGTAATCCGAACCTTAAAAGCTGTTCACAGTAGCATTCTTTTGGGAATCTGCTTGTGCCTGGCGTTACAAGTTGGAAACCAGCTGGGTCTGCATGCTAATGATACAATCTGCCATGCCTTTCACCTCTTGCAACCACTGGCTCCTCAGATCAGGACTATTGAGGATTGTGGAGGCAATCCAGGCCCCATTGAGAGGGGGATTGGGATGAATCAGGATTTTTCAACTGGGATTCTACCCTTTTGGCTTCATCAGCATCTTTATAAATCATGGTAAAGGCTTCCACATGTTCACCATACAAGCTCATGTTCTTGGCATATGACTGACAGAGAGAGGCATTAATGCCCTGATCAATGAAGTGGCGAACAGCCCAGGCATCCTTGTCGCCATCTCCACTGGCAAAGCCCTGGTATGCCATGTCAAAAAAGGCAAAGAGTTTCCTTTGCTTTACCAAGGATGCTATTTCTTTCCACTGTTCAGGATGAGGATCAACTCCAGTGGGGTGGTGAGCACAGGCATGCAGAAGGATGACACTTTGCTCTGAGATTTTTGAAATGTCTTCCAAGGCTCTGGTGAAGTCAAAGCCACAAGTCTTGGGGTCATAGTAGTGATAGCCATTCATCTGCATGCCAGCAACCCTGAAAATGGGGGTGTGATGTCCCCAGGATGGTTTTGGAAGATAGACATCCTGACTGAATGTGAAGAAACATTGCAGAAAACTGGCTCCCACTCTCAACGCTCCAGTTCCAGAAATGGTCTGTATGGTGACATATCATTTGCTTTTCAGAACTTCATTATTTTCACCTAGGGCCAACTCTGCTGAGGCCTTGCAGAATTCAGCCAGTCCAGTGATGGGCAGGTACTTTTTGTCCATGCTCTTCCCTGCAATCTGAGCTTCTGCCTTACGTACACTTGGAAGAACATAAGGCTTCCCATTGTCATCTCAGTAGGCCCCAACTCCCAGATTCATCTTCTTGTTGTTGGTGTCCCTCTTAAATGCTTCTGTAACCCCCAAGATAGGGTTGGGGTGGGGGGCATCTCTACGTGGGTCCACCAAGAGCTTACTCTGGTGGTGGCGGCCATGCCAAGGCCCGGGTACAAGGAAGAGGTTCTGAAGAACAGGTGGCAGGAGTGCAGCAGGACCATGGCAAGCAGAGATGGAGAGATGAGTGACTGTGGGCAAGAGGGCTGGCAGATGCAGGCACACAGAGACTCCTTTGCTGGTCAGGTAAAGGTAAAAATAAAGGCCATCCCCGAGCTCCACAAGAGGCACCGCCCTGGAAGTGCTCTGTTTGCTCTCTTGCATGCAGTAGAAAGTGCGCCAGATTAGAATACCTGGATCTGAGTTCAGGCTCAACACTAGCTATGTGGCCTCAGGAGAAAGCCATTCAATTCCTCTGACCCTAAATTTCCTCATCTGAAAAATAAAGGGATTAGACTGGGTGATTTCTAAGATTCCTTTCAGCTCAAAGTCTATAATCTTATACTAAGATGATATCTCTGAAGGATAAATGAAAATCCACATGACTAGATAACAAATTTATGTGGGTTTTGCAGATTTTTTAAGTGGGCTGTAACCTCAACGTAAGTTAATACCGTGGTCTTCAACTATGGCAATAAGAGTATGACATTCAGAGGGAAGGAGGAGATAACCCTGCCATCCTCTGCTCTGGTGAGACCACAATGGAGAATTCTGGTCAATTCTGGATACCCCACTGGAGCCAAAATGTTGATAAGTTCAAAGGGGATGTCTAGGATAGTGGAAAGTGTAGAGACCATCTACTCTAAGCCATATGAAACTCTTTAGAAGAACTGGAAACATTTAGTTTAGAAAAGACCATCCATGGGGTGGCTAGGTGGTGCAGTGAACAGAGCACTGGCCCTGGAGTCAGGAGGACCTGAGTTCAAATCAGACCTCAGACATGTAACACTTACTTACTAGCCATGTGACCTTGGGAAAGTCACTTTACCCCCAATTGCCCTCCAATAAAGCAAAAAAATTAGGAAAAAAAAAAGACCATCCTTGGGGTTGAAGGTAGAGTGAGTGGGTTTGATAGCTGCCTTTAAATATTTGGAAGAGGGATCAGATACATTACAGCTTGTTCATCTTAAGGGCAACACATAGAGCAGTGGGAAGAAGTTACAGAGAGGCATATCTGGGCTTCATATCTGCAATGTTTTATGTAATAGTGAAAACTTTGGTGTAAAGGCATGCTTTGACATGGAGTGAGTTCTACCTTACTACAGATCCTCAAGCAAAACCTGAATGGCCTCTTGTTGGGGGCTTTGTAGAAGAGATTCCTGTTGGGACAAAGCTTAATCCCCAATGGTCCCTTCTAACTCTTTGAGATTTAGTTATCTTTTAAGTCAAATGCTGGACCTGTAAGCCAAAATAAAAAAGTGAAAAGATAACATTTACTTACATAAATGACCAACAATTAATTTCTTTCTTTTTTTCTCTTTCTTCTTCCCTCCCTTCCTCCTTCTCTTCCTTCTTTCCTTTTTTCTTTCTTTTTTTATCTCTTTTTCATTTTTTTTTTAAAGAAAATAATTTCCATAAATTCCAGGAAGATTTGGTTTGATATCCGTTCCTTGGAAAAGGCCTTGGGAGATTAGGTGACCACAAGATCTCCATGAGCCAACCTCACACTTAAGTGGAAAAGCTAACATGGGCTCCATCTTGGTGTTGCTTAACAGTTACATCATGTCCAGTCAAGGGAGGTGATAGTCATGTTGTCTTCTGTTGTGGTTAATGAAATCTTCAATACTTTGCTCAGTTCTTGGAAATGTATTTTAAAAGCTCAGTGAATTCAGAGGAGGAAAAGGGAGAGGATTAAGTCTCAGAAGCAAGTCATGAAACATTGCCTTCGATTCCCTCTGCAGCCGAGACTTTAGGAACCTCTACTGTATCTTTAAGAGGCAGTGGGCGAAGAGGACCCCGGGCCGCCATTTATGGAAGTGTGAGGGTCACGGGTCTTGCGCATCACATATGCTTACAGACTTTTTCAATGTATTTATTAATTGTGTGATGTTTCCGAATCTTTTTCTTTTCTTTCTTAAAAAAAAAAAATACTATTTGTCATATGAGATGGCTCTCCAGGAGGAAAAGGGGTACTGGAGAAAATTATGATAATGTAAAAACCAAAAGACATCAATAAATTTTTTTTAAGAAAAGAGACAATGATTATTTTCTTTTTTGTTTGGTTGTATTATTTTTTTTTCTTTCTCATGGTTTTCCACATTTGTTATAATTCTTCTAGGACTAATGTGAGAATGTGTTTCATGGGAATGTTTGTAGAGCCCATATTGGATTGCAAGCCATCTTGGGGAGGGAGGAGGAGAAAATGAAAAACTTATGGAAGTGAATGTTGAAAACAAAAAATAATTTAATAAAAAAAAAAGATTAGGAAACTGAAAAAGAAAAAAAAAAGCCCATGAAATCTTGAAGCAACAGTTTCATTGTTATCCTCCAAGGAATCTTTGAAGAGACAGTTACCTGTCAGGACCAGCGGAGGGATTGAGTGAGGGACACAAAGAAAGAGGATGGACGTGAATCTCTTTCCCAGAAGAGCTGTATTAACTCTTACCTGGTAACAAAGCATCCTGTAGAGAACTCTTCACAGACTTGGAATAGCTTTCTGAGAGAACTAAATGGTGGAGCTTTTCCAGAACTGAAGAAAAGTCAGCTGTGGTAGTAATGGTCAAACGCAGCAGTTCTCAACCTGTGGGTCTCAACCCCTTTGGGGGTCTAACAACCCTTTCACCGGAGTCACAGGGGTTGCCTGAGACCATTGGAAAACACATATTTCCAGTGGTCTTAGGAACCAAGACACGCTCCTCTATCTGTCTCCAGGCGGGTCCCCCCACATGCAGATATGCCCACATAGGAGTATTGAAGGGTCATGGCATTAGGAAGCTTGAGAACCACTAGTCAAAGGTAACTGGTTGTGATTTTTCTCACAGCTGAAAAGTTGTAAATAATTATTTATTTATGTTTGTTAATGAAATAGCATAGCCTGTAACCTTTGTATTTAAATCAAGGAGATTGGGGGATTGCAGGTTCGGAGTGTGTGTGTGTGTGTGTGTGTGTGTGTGTGTGTGTGTGTGTGTGTGTGTGTGTATGAGAGAGATAGACAGAGAGACAGAACTAGAGAGACAGAGACAGAGACAAAGATGTGGAGGGGCAGACAGAGACAAAGTCAGAGTATCAGTCTGAGACAGAGACAAAGACAGAGATAGAGAGAGAAGGAGAAAGACAGAGACAGAGATTGAGTCAGAGACAGAGAGGCTGAGAGAGAAAAGCAAAAACTTATGTGAAAGAGGTTGCTCCAGGTTGTTGCATGGTAACAGCATCTTTAATAATAATGCTGAAGTGTCTTATATATACATAGCACTGTACATGAAAATCACTTAGAGAAGTCAGCACTTTTAGTGGAAGGAATAGACAATGTTCTGTGGATTTAGCACAGGCTGGGAACCATCACGGACTCCAGAGTTCTGCACATATCACCCCTGCCCTTTCTGCAGCTGCGAGAAAACAGAAAATCAAGGCCACTTGGACCAGGCCAAGTTCTCCTTCCAAGAGATGCTTGACCTTGGCCTATAAAACCAACAGCCCCACTGGCAAGGCATAGGCCCTTAAGGACACGGGCTTCTTAACACTTTTTGAATCATGGACTTCTTTGGTAGTCTAGTGAGATCCATGAACCCCTCCAATAAAACAAGGTTTCTAAGTATGTGACAAAATAATAGGATTATAAAGGAAATGAATTATATTGACACAGTTATCAAAATTTATTTTTAAATTCATGGAACTCAAGAAGATCTGTATTCTGACGATCTGTGTAGCCCAGATTTCAAGCACCAATTCTCATATCTCTTGATCTGTTACTAACCAGTTCAGAAAGATCTAGGATTGGGGCGGCTAGGTGGCGCAGTGAGTAGAGCACTGGCCCTGGAGTCAGGAGTACCTGAGTTCAAATCTGGCCTCAGACACTTAACACAAAAAACTAGCCGTGTGACCTTGGGCAAGTCACTTAACCCCAACTGCCCTCCAAAAAGCAAAAAAAAAAAAAAAAAAGGAAAGATCTAGGATTGGTAACCACCCCTGCTTTGGCCTTTCGCCACAAGGCCAGTGTCTCTTCCACCCGGCATCCTTTAATAAAGCCTATCCCAGTTAGCCTATCCCAGCAAACTGACTGTGAGGATGCTTCATTGGGTCTTCACTGGGATGCCAGCAGGCATCCTTTGGACCTGGTATCAAGCCTCAAGGATACAACAGATAGCTTAAAACATAGATGTGCTGTCATATGAAAGAGGGAGCAGGCATGCCCTTTATTGTTTTCAAGGATGGAGAAAGAGACCCATCTGGCATGCAGCTTCCTCGTGGCTCCCAGCTCTTCCAAATGCCCCTGTATCAGCACTCATGCACTTGGAGTTCCACTCACCTCCATCCCCTGGCCACACCATTAGGAGCCAGTCTGCCATCACCTAACAACCCAGACGCTTTCTAATGCCTGTCACCCCCAAATAATAGGTGTTCTCCAGGGATTAGTTTCTACTTGTTCCCTCTGTTCCCACTAAGCCAGACTCATCTTTAAATATGACTTCTCTACATAAAACATAGCTGCCAAACCATCATTTTCAGTCATGTCCAACTCATTGTGACCCCATTTGGGGTTTTCTTGGCATAGATACTGGAGCAGTTTTCCATTTACTTCTCTAGCTCATTTGACAGATGAGGAAACTGAGGCAAACAGGGTGAAGTGACTTGCCCAGGGTCACATAGTAAGTATCTATGGTCATATTTGAACTCAGGTCTTCCTGACTCCAGGCCTGGTGCTCTGTGCACTGTGCTGCCTAACTCGTTTTAAATCTCAGCTGTATCCTTCAGCACTAGATATATTTTCTATAGGTGACCCATTGCTGGTTGCATACTTTAATCCAATAGTTAAGGTTAGTGCCTCTTTGGGAAAATATCAACTCCTCTGTTGAGTTTTCAAAGCCCTTCATGACCTGACCCCAATCTCTCTAGCCTAGTCCAGTTCCTGGTACATATCTAGTGTTGATTGATTCCCTACCCCCCTCCCCTTTTTTTTTCTATTTGCTACAAGATTCTATTTGCATTTAAACAAGAACTGCTAGATTTGATCTGGTTTCTACCATTCTTAGAGAAACTGGTTTATCTAAGTGAAATGAACACTTTCTTGTTTTACTAATTACCAGACTTTAAAAAAAATAAGCCAAAGTCCTAGATTTTATAATATCAATGGTGGGAATCTCACTTAAGGCAACATAGCACAATACAGAGTGATCTGGCCTCTGAGGAGCCAAATCTTAGCTCTTGTACTTGCTACCAGTGTGACCTTGGACAAGTATTTCAATTTCCTGGGTCTCAGTTTCCTCAGTTATGAAATAAGGAGAGAGTTGGACTAGAAGGCCTCCGAGAACCTTTTCAGCTTCAATCCTAGGTTCCTAATAGAGCCTACATATCTCTTCTTTCTTTTTCTCTATACCTCCCTCTTTTGCTGTCTCTGTTCTCACCTTCTTTTCTTCTCCCCTTTCTTTCCTCTTTATTTCTTTCCTTCCCTACTTTCTTCCCTCCCTCTTTCCCTTCCTTCCTTCCCTCTTTCTTCTCCTTCCTTCATCTCTCCAATGCCAAACAATTCAGTTAGCAAACATTATGAAGTTATTTGTGATATTGTGAGAGACACATTGTGTAGGGCATTTCCTTCCCTTCTTCCTTCCTTCCTCCCTCCCTCTTCCCCATTATCCCTCCCTTTGTTACTTCCTTCCTTTGTTCCTCCCTTCCGCCTTCTGCCTTTCTCTCTCTCCCTTCCTCCCATCCTCCCTCCCTTCCTCCCTCTGTCTCTCCCTTCCTTCCTTCCTTCCTTCCTTCCTTCCTTCCTTCCTTCCTTCCTCCCTCTCTCCCTCCCTCCCTCCTTCCTTCCTTCCTTCCTTCCTTCCTTCCTTCCTTCCTTCCTTCCTTCTTTCTTCTCCTCTCTCTTTCCTTCCTTCTTCTATCTCTCTCAACATATTTACATTATTTACACCTTCCTTTTGTCATTCCATCTCCTTTTTTGTCTTGCCTGCATCTGTCTCTCCATGATGAGTGAGTGGCCTAGTTATTTTTCATCTCCCTCTGGTACTGATTGGGTACTTAGAAGAATGGCTGTAAATACCTAATCAGTCCCAGCTGGAGAGTGGCCTTTGTTCGAAGCCTTTATTTACTTATCTTACTGGCAATTTCCATGTCTGCTGCTAAAACTCCTTAGCTTCTCAAACTAGTGAGCACTCAAAGGTTTTTATTTATCCATTTCTTACCAGCCAAAATCTTTTGAATTCAGGCCTTTTCTCCAAGAAGTGTTCAAAGTCATGGTGATTTTTAAATGACCATCTTTCATTTTCAAAAAGTGTGGTTAATTTTATTTGTGAGGAGAGAGGAAATTAAATTATAAAGAAAAAATTATTTTAAAAAATCAACAACAGTAAAACATCCAAACAATTCAATTCAACTCACCAAATGTTATCAGGGGTTCTCAACATTCCTAATGCTGTGTGGCCCTTAATACAGTTAACACAACTCATGTTGTGGGGACCCCCAACCATAAAATTATTTTTGTTGCTACTTCATAACTGTAATTTTGCTACCGTTATAAATCATAATGTAAATATATGATATGCAGGATGTATTTTCATCATTACAAATTGAACATAACCCACAGGTTGAGAACCGCTGCGTTATGTGACATTCATGATATTGTATAGGAATGGGCAGTGGACAAATACAAAACAGTCCCTGCTCTCAAAGAACTGATATTCTACTGGGGATCTAGCAAGTATACTGACCTGGAGTCAAGGAGACCTGAGTTCAAATCCAGCCTCAGATACTGACTAGCTGTGTGACCTTGAGTAAGTCATTTAACCTCTGTCTGCCTCAGTTTTTTTTTTCATCTATAAAATAGGGATACAATAGTACCTGCCTTCAAGGTTGTAGTGAGAACAGAGTAAGATAAAGTTTAAAAAATGCTTTGCAAACCTTGAAGTGCTATATAAATAGTAGCTACTATTATTGTTGCTTTTATATAAGTAAGTTATTATGTAACTTTTTATGTAAGTAAATACAAATTATATACTTACTGTTGTTTAGTGCTGAAGTGAATGGAAGAGGGAGTCAATTGCAGAGGTGTGGGCAGATTGCCTGGCTGCAGTGAGGACCCAGCTGAGTTCAGCTAACACAGAGAACCTAGTCAATGTCATTGCAGGATTTCCTCCATCTCTGCTTGGCCACATATGAGTTGTTGGTCAGTCATTTTTTCAGTTGTGTCTGACTCTTTGTGACCCCGTTTGGGGTTATTTTTGGCAAAGAGACTGGAATGGTTTGCCATTTCCTTCTCCAGCCCGTTTTTCAGATGAGGAAACTGAGGAAAACAGGCTCACGTGACTTACTTAGGAGTATATAGCTAGTAGGTGTCTGAGGCTGGTTTTAAACTCCAGGAGATCAGTCTTCCTGACTCAGGCCTGGGCACTCTGTGCACTGTGGTTAGTGGCCCTATATGTTTATAGTCCAAAGTCATTTGGGGGGAGACCACTGACATCTGGGAGGGAAAGGAAATGCCTCCTTTAGAATCAAAGGATCCCTTTTTTAGGGTTGGAACATTAGGACCTTAGATGCCATCAAGTTCAACTCTCTCCAGCCCCACCCCCATTTTATAGATGGGGAAACTGAAGCAGAGAGATGGTTAAGTGACTTACTCAGGGTTGCATAGCTAATGCATGTTGGAGGAAAGATTTGAACTCAACTCCTCCTGAATCCACATGAAGTACTCTATACATTCTACCAACTAGCTGCCTACACTGGACAGTGAAGGAAGTTTGAGATTCTAAGTGATCAAAGTGAGGAATGAGTGTGTTCTAGACATGGTCTGGAGTAAATTCCCTTCCTTTCCCGATCCCTAGTTATTAGCGGTCTCTTCCTGCCCATAAGATAACTTCTGACCTGTACGAAAACAAAGTGTCTAGAGATGGAAGTTAAAGGACAGGCAATAGCTGGAGGCTAGTCTGGCAGGAACAAAGAATGTGTGGACACAGGGAAGATGAAAGATGCCTGGAGAAGGTGGGAGCCATCTGGGGGAGAACTTTAAATGCTAGATAGATCATTGGGCTGAGTCTAAGAAGATGAAATTTAGTAGGTACACTTTGATTCAAGAAATCAGCTTTACCAGTATAGCTCAGGGGAGGCATGGTTAGATGGCAATTTGCCTGAAAAAGATCTGGAGTTTATAGAGGACCATAAGCTCAATACAAGTCAGAAGGGTGATATGGCAGCCATAAAGGCCAGCTTGAGCTGCATCAAGAGAAGCATGACTTTCTGGAATAGTGGAATCATAGTCCCTATCTACTCTGCTCTAGTCAGACCACATATGGAATATTGTGCTTAGTTTTGGCTGCTGCAGCTTAATAAGCTGGAGAGTATCCAGACAAGGACAAAGGCAGGGATGGACCTTAAGTCCACCACATAAGGAGCAGTTGGGAGAACTAGGGATATTGAGTCTAAAAAAGAGAAAGATCAGGAGGGACATGATACTTGCCACTAAGGGCCCAGTCCTTACAGCATATGCAGATGTTCCTTATTCTTTTCGGTCCAATCTGTGGACATTTGAGGAGTCAGGTTTTGACCATAATATCTTAAGAAGGCATAGTATGTGGTGGAAATAGGCTTTCTAACTGGCTTCAGGGCCAGAAAGGCTGATGACTCAGTAGAAACAGGAGCTGGCATGCAAGAGGACTTGGAATGCTCTTCCCTAGGCCCTTTTTGCCTCTTTTCCTTTCCAGACAGCTAGTGAGGCAAGAATTGCTCCAGTGGAGCAGCTAGAAGATAGGTGATGGCACTGGGATGGATGATGGCTATCTTTTCTCATCTGTCTACCATCTCTGTCCATGGGCACAGGGTACCTGCTTCTTTTGTCTCTTCTGTGTTTTTTCTTTCCACATCTTAGCTGAATGAGTTTCTGGAGTTGGAATGACCATGTTGACTCTATAAGCTTTGAAATGCTATTGTGGGTTTCCTTACCCACTGGAGTCAATTCAAAGATGACCAGAGCCACAGAAGCAGCAGCTTGAATCCACCAAGAAGTCACTGTGGCAACTGAGTGAGTAATCCCCCTGACCCAGCCTAACAATATAAGGGGATAATATGTTAATGCAGTGCCTGGCACACAGCCTGATAAATGCTTGTTTCCATTCCTTTCTCTTTCCTGTTAGCCAAAGGCCCGAGCCCCACAAAGAGCCAGTTCAGTTGAACAGAGGAAGGACTCCATCTCATCACTGGGTTATAACTCTGGGAAGAGGGAAAAGCACTTCTAGGGCCAGGAGCTATGGGCTACCTCTTGACCCCACATGCTCCTTGCATGTACCTACCTACCATTGTGCTATTAATTAAGCTAGTTCTCCCCAGAGACCAAAAATGTGCAGAGGAGAGAGTGAGTACCTGGTTTAGGGGTACATTTTTGTAACTTCTCTTCTTGCTATGCATTTTTAGTACATTTTTATTGTTTCAGTCACATCCAACCCTCCATGACCCCATTTAGGATTTTCTTGGAAAAGAAATGAGAGTAGTTTGCCATTTAAATTTTTGGCAAATATCCCTTTATAAAAGCTATTCACTGTCAACTGGTTGATCTCAATGAGGAGTATTCTAAATGGCACTTCATGAGCGACACCAGCCCCTCAGTGTTACCTCTAGAAACCAGAAAAGCAGCAGTCAGCTGCCCTAGGAATCCAACCTGCTTCTGCAAATGGGGTGGGAAGAGCCATCCTGGAGGGGTTGCTATATGAGTGTTTGAGAGGCTGTGGTGTAGAAGTTAGACTTATTTAGAAACAATGGGTAAAAATTCTAATGAGGCAGATTTTGGCTGAGTGTTGGGAAGATGGCCCCCACAATGAGCTGTCCCAGAGTGGAAGTGGCTGCCTGGAGAGAGCCTTCCTTCGCCTTGTCGTTCTCCAAGCAGAGGTTAGATGGAAATTTGTTGGGTATGGCATTATATAGATTCTTTGTTCAGGTATGAGTTGGGCTAGATGGTAGCTCTCAAATTCTGTGGTTCTATAATTCTGATCTCTCTGATGACTCTTTTTGCCGTTTCTCTTGCATAATACTTAGTTGGTAATATATTACAGCTGACCCATATGTGACACTTACCTCTCCATTGCCCTTTGAATGACCCTAAACTTCAATTCTATGAAATCATATGAGATAATGGTATAAGAGAAGCATATTTTAAAAGTGCTATATCATGTCTGAGGAAGGAAAGGAAGAAAGCCCTGATTTCATTTTCCAAGAGTGCCTACTAATATGGAATTATGCAATGATTCACAATTCTAACAAATCATTTGAGAAATTCCATTGTGAAGGGAATCACCTCCAAAACATCATAAAAAGGAAAAAGGAACTTTCTATATAAAAATATTCATAACTGTTCCACTTATTTTAGCAAAAAATGAGGAAAGACTTGTAATGTTGAGCAATTGAGGAACAGTTGACTAAATCATAAGTTACTTCTCTGATTTTTCCACTATGCTCTTATATCCAGCACTTTCCTTGGCCTCCTCTCCTACTTCCCACCTACTTTTGTGTGTTGTTTACCCCATTAGAGTGTAAGCCCCTTGAAGACAAGGGCTGTCTTTTCTTTTTTCATATTTGTATCCTAAGCCCTTAGTACAATGCCTGACATATAGTAGGGACTTAATAAATGTTTATTGACTGACATCCTAAAAAGGAAAGAATTGAAGTATTCTAGGATATACAGAAAGAAAAGACATACTTGATGTGATATGAAGAAAAATTAGAACTGCATGTATCTTGATTGCAATGTTTTTCTTTTTGTAATATTCCTTTTTCAATTGACAAGTATTTATTTTTTATTTCCCCTATCCCCCCAATTTAAAAGAAAAAAATAAAACTTCTGCAACAAATATGAATAGTCAAATGAAACAAATCCCACATCATTCATATCCAAAATTATATGTCACATTCTACATTCTGAATTTAACTGTAACCCTGTAGGATTATATTCCTACTAATATAACTCAAGAGCCCCTATTAGTGTGCTTCTTAACAGTTGGCCAATAGACACAATTAGCTCTTAGCAAAGACATCTATTAAGAGAGAAGAATAAGACCCGTAGCTAGAAAGCAGACTTCCTCCCAGAAACTTGAGTTATACTCTTCCGTACATAAAAATAGCATCCATGGAAAGACTAGACATAAATTTACATCCAGTCATA
>CM053593.1:374964079-375000141 GCA_028646575.1 Pseudocheirus occidentalis
AGAAAGACCCAGAAAGGTCAGAGTTTAAAAGGAGACTGAAGCAATGCATGCTATCATTCTTTTCTGTGTTTGGCTTTTGTTTCTCTTTCCTCACTGTTCACTCCATTGGCTATAACACCTATACAACCAGACTATTGTACAATGTGAAAGGGTTTGCAGATCCTATACAATATTGTATGCCACTGTGGCAGGGGTGGGGGGTGGGGAGGAAGGGGAAGAAAAATCTGAAACTCAAGTGACTCTAGAACGGAATCTTGTAACATAAAAGTAAACAAACAAGTCAATAAAATAAAAAATAATAATAATAATAATAAAGAAATCAGCCTACCGATGAGCATTTATGAAACATTTTATCTGGGCCCGGCACTGTGCTGAGTGCTGGGAACAAAAAAGTCTCAGCGATCCTGCCCTCAAGGAGTTCACATTTTAACAAGGGAGACAAATGAAAACGACTTTTCAGGGCAAATGAGATAGTGGAGAAATTGGAGCTAATCAACAGAAGGCACTGAAGTTAAGGGGGACCGGGAAAGGCTTCTTAGAAATAGGAAGAGATCAGATTCTCATGATCTAAACCACAAGAAATAGGCTTAGAAAGCTCTTCTAAGCTCAGGCTTAGAAAACCATTTCTAAAAATCTTCCAATTCACCAAGTGTGAGCTCTGATACTCTCCTACACTTATAGAAGAGGGGACTTGAGCTGGAATTTGAATAATTGGAGGCCAGGAGCACCACCACGGAAGCCTAGAGAAGAGAACAGCAAAAGATGGGAGGGAGAGAATCACAGGCACAGAGAATGAGTGAAAATGTAAGGAGTCAGGAGATGGAGTATATTGTCTGAGGACCATCAAAGACACTGGTGTCACTCTGTCACAGAGTGCCAAGGGCAAGCAAGGTGAAAGAAGATCAGAAAGGGGGGAGGGAGGAAGGAATTCAGCTTACAAAGGGCTTTGAAGGCCAGAGCATTTTATTTTTGATTCTGGAGCAGAGGTTCACTGCAGTTTACTGAGTAGGGGAGTGACATGGTCAGACTGAAACTTTAGGAAAATCTCTTTACTGGCTGAATGGAGAATGAGGAAGGCCAACCCACCAACAGCTATTACCATAGTCCAGGCATGAAGTGACAGGGACCTGCCCTAGAGCGGTGGCAGTGATAGGGAAGAATTCAAGAGATGTTACAAAGGTGAAATCTGACAGGCCTTGGCACCAGATTAAACATGAAGGGTAAGATAGTGAGGAGCTGAGGGTGGCTGCTAGGTGGTAAACTTGGGAACTGGGAGGATGGGGTCCTCTACAGTAACAGGTATGTAGGAGCAGGGAAGAGTTTGGGGAGAAAGAATTATGAGTTTAGTTTTGGAGATGATGAATTTAAGACATCTATGAAACATCTGGTTAAGGCGGCTGAAGATGTTAAGACTGGAGGTCAAGAGAGAGAAAAGAGAGGGATTAATTAGACTTTTAGAATCACCAACAAAGGTATGAACATTGAATCCATGAGAACAGAGATCACCCAAAGAGATTATCTAGAGAAGAGAGTCTTGTGGGACACCCAAAGTTAGTGGTTGTGACTTGGAAGAAGATTCAACAAAGAAGACTGAGAAGGAGTGGTCAGACAAGTAGGAGAACCAAGGGGGAGCCATGGCACATAAGCCTAGAGAAGGATCAAGAAGATGGTGATAAACAGTGTCAAAACCTGAAGAGGTCAAGAAGGACATGGATTGGGAAAAAGTCATAGATCTGCTGATCAGGAGATCCTTGGTAACTCTGCACAGAGCATTTCAGTTGAATAACAAAGTTGTAAACCAGAGGATTTAGAAGACAGGGAGAGGGAAGAAAGTAGACGCATCAGTGGCAGTAGCTTCTCAAGTTCAGTCACAAAAAGATGGCAAACTATGGAATAAGAATCTGTAGAGATTAATGGGTCAAAAGGTGTTTCGAGGACAGAAGAGACATAGGCATGTCTGCAGGCAGAAGATGGGAGGAAAAGGAAGATAAATAGGAGAATGGGGATGACAGGACAATCTGCTGGGCTGGAATGGGATCCCTTGTGCACATATAGATGTTTGCCTCGGTAAAGAAATGTGAGATGGGGTAAAGGAGGACAGAGTGGCAGACAGAGTCTGGACAGCATGAAAGTTAACTAGTTCATCAAAGGATCAAGATGGAAGGGAGTGGAATGCAGCCAATGCATCTATGGTGGCTAGGAAAGAACTGAGGGGCTGAGGGGTTGGAGGTTTGGAACCTTAAGAATCAGAACTGCTGGGGAAGTTCTCAGCAGCCCCTGTCAAGACTTCCTAGCGTCAATGGGATCTTGTTGCCCTGCAGAATGAACCAAAATGTCCTTGAACCTGACATTATTGTAGGTCATTTGTCTTCAAGAGTCACCTTGGAGCAGCCCGGCAAGGACTTTCTACTTATATAGACTGAGAAGCACCAGCCTCAGGCTTCTGACACACAACAGCATGTGGCTGTAGCTCTATTAACAAAGAAATCGTTCTTTGTTAGAAAAAAGTATTCATAAGTGTAAAGCTACAAGGGACTGGAAGATTGTTAATCCAACACTTTTCTCCCCCTCCTTCCACCCCCCCACATGTCCCTTCAAAATTAAGGTGATGAAAAGAGAGAGGAAAGGCCTCAACTTAGACCCAGGCAAGGACAAATCTGAGGGAGGGAACAAGTTGGTAGGCATGCCTATGCGAAAACATGATAGATCTAGAAACAGAGAAGAGAGAAATGTGCAATGTGAGCTTGGACAGGTAGCTTGACCTCTCTGGGTGCCTGGTGGGCCAAGTGAGCACAGCATACCTTGAGTTCGATCAGATGATGGAGGTGATCTAGCATAGGCAGGGACCTAGCAGACAGTTCTCAACCTATGGCTGTGTAATGGCCAGGAAACAGTTAAGTGATACTTTCAGGAATTAGAAACCAGCCAAGTAAAACTTTATGAACTTGCACAACTCCCTCCTTGCCTTTTCTTCATTCTTCTTCTTCTTGCTTGGTCATCATGGCCTGTAATCACAAACCTCCCTTGCCTCAGTAACTTGCTTGCACCTGCATAATAACCTGCTTAGTAACAAATTATGTTAGTTAGATACGCAAGCCAAACAATGAAGCTGTACTGTATATAAGATTCTGCACCCCTGAACTAGGGGCTGCTCCCTTCAGATTGGTCCGGGACAACCCCAGCTGGAGAATAAAGCTCCTAAAACTTTTCATTCGGACTCTGTGGTCACTCTGTTAAGATTTGCTATTTCATTTGCGCCAAGCTCTCCAGAGGAGCAGGGGCCTAGTGAGAGAAGACAGCACTTGGGTCCACATTCAAGTCCTCCTGACCCAAAGGAATAATAAACCAGGCTCACCTTCAAGCCCACTGAATAAGTTGAGGCATGATTTCTGGGAATGCTAAGCAAGAAGGCAGCTAACTAAGATGGAGAGGGAAGAGAGCTGGCATCATAGAAAAGGTGCCCAGGACAGAGAACACCAAACATCAGGTCTGTAGGCAGTGCTGCTTTAAGGCAGCTAAGGAAGGGCTGGGTCTCTACCTGCCTGCTCTGCCACCTCTTACACACACACACACACACACACACACACACACACAGAGTCATATACTCACACACTCAGTCACTTACACACTCAGTCACTTACATACATACACATAGTCACTCCAGTCACTCACACATTCACAGACAGATACACACACACAGGACATATATACACACAGTCACTCTAGTCACTCATACATTCACATACAGATACATACATACATACATATACACACACACACACAAACCCTTCAGTCATTTATTTCAAACTAATTTCTCTGTGTCAGAAGGGGGGGGGGGGAAGCTGACCATCATCCTCATTACCACTTGAACATAAATAATAAGAGTTCCTCCTCCCAATGCTCTAAGGTCACCAGAGCTGTCCTTACAGCAATCTAAGAAGCAGAGAATCCAAGTATGGTCCCTTGTCAGAAAGGAGCAAACAGAAGGGAAGGACCTTGCTCAGGGTTCCAGGAAGGAAGTGGCAGCACTGCCATCAAAACTCACACTGGCCCGCACAAACATGATACACACAGGCTTCAGCACGTGCGTGCACAGACACACACACACACACACACACACAACTGAATACGGTCACACACAGAGGCATAGGCTGCCTGTTGCACACATACACACGCACACACTAGTGCACAAGCTGGCACACACCACGTTTAAAAAGAGAAACAAACAGGAGACCAAAGAAAAGAACTCCCTGCTTCAGGATGACCATGCTAATACAAAGAGGAATAAAGCCAACAATACTGAAATAGACATTTTAGGTTCTTTTCAAGCTGCTTTTATTTTAATGCTGCTTCTATTAACTCAAGAAGAGAAAGAAGAGTCTCTCGGGCTCCCCCTAAACTCCCCCAGGATGCAAAGCAGCCAAGAGCAGCCTGCCCAGGATGAAGCCTCTTTCCGCACATGAGCCAACTGAGGCAGCATCAGGAGGAAGGACCCGGGTGCTCTTTTGCATACAATTTGCTCGAACCCTGCTTTAGCTTTGGAAAATGCCATCCACATCCAGAGAAGAACTATGGAGTCTGAATGCAGAGCCAAGCTATTTTCCTTTTGCTTGTTTGGTTTGGTTTTTTCTTTCTCATGGTTCCTCCCATTCGTTATAATTCTTCTATACAACATGACTAATGTGAAAATGTTCAACAGGACTGTTTATGTAGAGCCTATCAGACTGCAAGCTTGGGGAGGGGGCGGGGGGCGGGATTTAAAACCTATGGAAGGAAATACTGAAAACTAAAAATAAATAAATTTAATTTAATAAAAAAGACCAGAATGTTACCTAGAAGGGAGAAATCCCCCGGAACATTCCTGGAAGTAAATGCCAGATTTGATCACCTCCAGTCTCCAGGGTCATCCAGGCTTCTAACTGCCTACAGCTACATCCTGCTAGTCCCCGCCCCCCCCCCCCCCAAGGGGCTCTGCCATTCAGATTCTCCCCATAAGCAAGGCAAGGAGGAATCAGAATAAGAAGCAAAGATGAGGAAAGCACTGTTTACCTGTAAATGAGAGTAAATAGAGTGAGGGGTATTTGAAAAGGCCTTTCCCCTCCAGGGATATGAATCTTCAATTCAGTGGCTTCTAGGTAAAAAGCCCTACCTCTCTGGCAAATAAACAAGACCTCTACAGCCAGGATTTAACCCTAGTTAAATTTAAATCAATCAGTAACAGGTTCAAAGCTTTGCACGGTAAGAGAATACACAATGACTAAAGCTACCAAGGACAGATCTCTATCCGGAGAGTGAATCAAACTCTGCAATCTCAAATCCCCACCCCATCCATGCCTTTCCCCCCAAGACTCAGGGGCTTTTCCACAAAGGTCAGCTCCTCCATCTTCTTTCATCTAAGCAAAACAAAACGCCCACCACCAAGCTCTGTGCAATGGGGGCCACCACCTTCACCAAAACACTCTTGTTCCACATCCTTCTCTTGTTCCACATCCTTATCACATTTACTGATAACCCAAAGCTAGTAATGATTGCTAAGAGTTTGGATGATAAGCCATCCAAGGAGCTGAAATAGAGAAGGAGGAGCAGGGTCAGCAAGAGAAAGAACCAGGGGTAAATGTCCATGTCTGAATTTTGGATCATAAGGGGGGGGGGGGGGAAACAGACAGACAGGCAGGCAGGCAGGCAGACAGACAGACAAAGGAGCCAAGAAGGCAGATGTTAACAACAGCTTACTTAAAAGTCAATAATCCCAACAAGGGAAGATTCAAGCAATCACCATGGAATCAAAAGCAGGGAAAGTGGCAAAATCCAATTTCACAGAATGCCTTTTTGTCCATGTATTATCTGGAGCTTACACACTGCTGACTGGTCAATAAAACATGTGTTAAGCATCTAGACAAGACCACAAAATTAAACTAATCTGGCGTTTTCAAATCTGCCCAGTATATGAATCACATTTAATCCTCATAATAACTCTATGAAATAATCATTTTCCAGATGAGGAAAGGAAGGTGCAGGAAGGTTAATGACTTGTCTGTGGTCACACAGCAAGGGAGGGTCTCAGGCAGCAGCACTCAAATTCAACTCTTGCTGGCTCCAATGATCAATCCACAGGTCAAAACCAAACCAGTCTGTGCCCAAGGAGCTCCATCCATCTAGTAGGGGGGATTAGAAATGAAGCACGAATAACTACATGGCAAGTCTGTAAATGATTCAGTACAGAGTACCTGCAGGCCCCAGGAGCCTAAGAGATTTAAAGAGAATCGAATGGGAGAAGGCTTAATGAAAGTGACCTGAGCTGGGCCTTGAAGGAGGAGTAAAAGATGTGGATGGGTAAATCCTGAAAAGAGGAAGCGGAGGGAGCAGTGTTCAGTGCTTAGGGGGCAAACTTTCTGAATGATGGGGTGGAGAAAGAGTCCAGCAAGGCTGGGATAGAAGCTTTGGAAAGAAGACAAACATTAAATATAGCTGGAAAGGTAAACTGGAACCAACTACTTATGGCCTTCAGTGCCAGGCTCCAGACCTCACGTTTCATCAGACAGGTTTTATGGCCCCATCGAAGGTTTTCTCAATAGGTGGATGCCAATCAGACCAATGAAATGGAAAAGGGGAAAGCCAGAGGGAGAGCCCACTTAAAGACTATTCCAATTGTCCAAATGGGAGATGAGGGCCCAGACTCTGGGAATGGAAGTGGGGTTGGATATGAAAGGTACTGTGAATGTGAGATTGAGAAGACCTATCAAATGACTAGATTTGGGAGGAAAAGAATCAAGAAGAGCCACAAAGAATGTAACCACCCAACACTCTTAAGGGAAATGAACAAGCCTAATCATTGGAGAATAATCTAATAACACTCTCTAATTTGTACATCCGGTACTATAACAAACTGCAAAAGGTTTACGTTATGAAATAACAAATACAGAGGAACACAAGGTCAAAAATCTTCATGGAAACTGAAAAAAAAAAAGAGGACCCAGCACCATAAGACCCGAAACTGTACTAAGAACAGAAAGCATCACAACTATTCAGTTTTCGTTAAAAAAAAAAATAGAAGAGTTAATCAACAGGACAGATCAGTTAATACAAAATGCAGAAGCGACTGAACCGAGAAGAATGGCACTCAGTTAATTCTAAGACACAAGCTACTGGAGTAAAGACAAAAAACACTAAGAAAAAAAGAAAAGTGATCTGAGAGAAAGACAGAGAGGTCAGGATCTCACACTGTAGACCACAATAAGCTCTACATGGATGTAGGGCCAAGATATAAAAAGTCACATCACAAATGAATTTAGGAGAGAGGAAGGAGACACATTTCACAACTATTAATAAGGGGAAGCATTCTTGACCAAACAAGGGATCGAGAGGAGAATCAAAGGACAGAAAAAAGACACTTGAAATCCCATAAAACTGAAAAGGTTTTGTGCCCCCCCCCCAAAAAAAGCAATGCACTGGAAGAGAAATCATTAGCTGGGAGGAAAATCATTAATGTATATTTTTCTGATAAAGACCTCACATCCTAAAATATAATGGGGTGATGCAGACCCCAAAACAAGGACCGTTCCAATAAATAAATAGTCAAAAGATATGAAGAGGCAATTTCCAAGAAACAATGCAGTCTGTTACTTTCTTTCCTATACTTCTCTCTCTTCTTAGTCTTTGCTAAGACTCTCTCCAAAGGTCCTAACAATCTCTTAGTTGAGGTTTCATCCACTTTGATCTCTGCAGCCTTTGACACTGTGGATCATCCTCTAACCCAAACTCCATCTCTTCTCCCTGTGCTTCTCCCTCTTTCTATCTGGCCTGTCTTCTTCATGCAGGTCCTACCCACTAAACTTGCATCCTCCAAGGCTCTACACCAGGCCACTTTTCCTCTCCCTCTCTACTATTTTTCTTGAGAGTTCTCCTCAGTTCTCAAAATTGGATTCTCATGCCCATGTTGATGATTCTCAGATCTAGTACAAGCCCCAAAATCCAGAAATCACCCTGGTAGTAAGTAGCAGACACCAAGTTCAAATGCCAGCCCTCCATTTCCAGTGGACTATAAAACAGTCAAAAGGGCATGGCTGGCACTCCACGGAGAAAAGTACAGGTTAGAGATAGAGATCTGGTAGACATTTCCCAGGGGAGATGAACGAATCACTATGAAAGAAAATGAGATTGCCATGGAAGAGAATATAAAAGGAAAGGCTGAAGGAGTCTTGGTAGATGCCTTCACGTAAGGGGGTACATGAAGGAGGTGTCTGAGGTATCTGAGCCACACTCCTCTTCCCTAAGGGACTTTATCACACTCCCTACCACTTGGGAGGCTATTATCAGTCCTGAACTAGGTGGCAGGTCCTAAATGAAGGTGACAGCTGTGAATGCAGAAAAACTGTAGAAAAAGAATGGATGGTACTTGGCCAGTGACTGAATATAGAAGGAGAAAGCTATCAAGGAGTATTTCAAATTTATAAACCTCAGTGATAAGCATCTATTTAACTACTGTGTGTTTACGAATATTTATTCTCTTCATATTTAAGATAGAGAATTGTTTGTTGTGTCTTCCTCATTAGAATGGAAGCTTTCTGTGGGTGTGGACTGCCACATTCTTTGTTTTTGGATCTCAAGCCCCAAGTACACTGCCTGGCCTGCGGTAATGAATAAATGTTTCTGATTACTGGTTAGGAAGACAGTAGTGCCCTTCACTGGTGGAGCTTGGAGAAAGGGTAGGTTAGGTTTAAGGGGAAATATCAGTTACATTTTGGACACGTTGAATCCATGTAGAGCTGGCTAGAAGGCAGCTGGTAATGAGGCACTGGATTTCAGATGAGATGAGAGTATAGGATGGATAAATTCGGAGCTATTAGCAGACAGGTAATAGGTAAACCTATGAGAACTGACTAGATCAGCAAAGGGAAGACTCAGGGCAAAGTCTTGGGATCACTCCAACCTGAAGGCAGAAGATGGCCAGATCAGCATGACTAAAAAGGTCATACAGGTAAGGGGAGAATCAGGAAAGATTACTGCCACAGAAACCTAGGGAAGCAAATGTGTCTGGGAAGAGCATTAAAATTCTTGAAGATGGTAACTAGATGAATTACTAAGGAGATGAACTGACCTACAGTGGTCTTTCTTTTTTATCAGTATATTTTGTTTGTGCCTTAGCTATATTCCCCTGTATTATTCCTTTCCCTCCAACCCCATCCTGCTCAGAGAGCCATCCCTTATAACAAAGAGAAAAAAGGAGGAATAGGCAGGTGGAAGAAATCAGCAAAGCCATTCAACACATCAAAATAATCTGACAGTTACGTGGCATTCATTCTGTGGTTTACCTAGGTGTCACTAGGCAGAGTGTTTTCTCAGCTTTGCTTCCTTCACTTTGCATCAGTTTATAAAAGTCCATTAAAATTCATGGATCATAGTTTATTTACTCATTCCCCGATTGATGGGCACAGACTTCACTTCCGGTCCTTTACTCCCATGGTGGGCACAGGAGACTTTCCTCTTGGCAGTGGCTGCCTCAGCCTGTGGATCCTGGGGCCTTTCTTAGCATGAGGTGGTGAGGACGGGGACATGAGACAGGCGCTGTAACAGGCCGGCTCACCTTGGATCTATTTTCATTAGTCATCTTGCCTCAGAAACAGCATCTGGCCTAGGTGGTTGCCTTCCTCTTTCTGATCCATTGTGTAAGACACAGCCGAAGTCATGTGCCTCTCACCAAAACTACTAAGAACATGACCCAGCTCATCCTGCCTGTTTTGTGGAGAAAAGATCAGTGGGCAGGAAGTCCTTAAAGGTAAGATTCAGGGAAATATTCCCTAATGCACAGAAGCTTTGTGACATTGTCTACAGTACCCTGGATATGTCCCTGCTGACTGTATGTACAATGATACACACATTTACTACTGACATGTAAGCAAACAGAAACAGAGAATATGAAAAGCTCTTGCCTAAAATCTCCACTATCGGCAATCAGGCCTACAATCTATCCTCATGCCTTTGACTTCTAGCCCTTTGGCCAACTCAACAAGCCCCTTACTTGGTCTTGCTCAGTCAGCCAGACATTCATTAGGTTGGGTAGAGACTTCATTTTCAAAGCTCACCTGTTAAATATCCCACTACATACTACAACTCAACTATTTTGGAGTTCTCATTTAAAGTCTGTAAAAGGAAAAGTAATTCCCTTTACAACTCTGCGTTTTCCCAGCATTTCCCAACATTATCGATTCAATACAAGGTATTCAACTATTAAGTAGCTGTCTATTGCTCTAGCTTAAAATCCTCTATGCCTCAAAGTAAATTTTAAAGAAACTAGAAAGAGTTGGGAGACAAAGACAGCTTAGACACACTTAGGTGCAGGTGAGTTCTCATCGGAGTTTCTCCAGTCAGCAGATATAACCACAAACCAAAGAAGTCCAGCATTCAGTACAAGCTGCTGCTGAGCCCAGCCTTCCACCCTACCAGCATCCTCACCAGGGATGCACTAAGGAACGTGAATGTCAACATCATCTCTTTACTCCATGCTGCTCTAAACATCTTTACAGCCAAATAACAAATGAAAAGGCTCCTCCATTCAGGTATTTAAGTCATCCTGAGAAGCCAAAATGCAATTCAGCATATCGGAGAATCCAAGAACTAGAAGGGACGGTAGAAATCACCTGGTCCAAGCCTATCACCTTGCAAAGAAGCAGTGAAGCCAATCCAGCTGTGAACTTGGCCAAGAAGCCACTGCAGCAGACTCAATAGTTGAGAATTCTGATTTTCCAGTTCTAAGAGTTGAGAATTCTGATTCCCAGCACAGTGCTCTTTAGATTAATTAATCCTATCTCTTATGGAATGTCCAGTGAAAAGCTCAAACGTCCTTATAGGTCTATTCCCAGCAGAAACAGGTCCATACAAAATAACCAAGGCAGCAAAGTGGTTCTGTTAACCCCTTGGGTATCAGAGGCTGCCTCAGCTGGAGAGGCAGCAGGGTATAGCAGAAAACCTGCTGGACTTGGAACCTGGAAAAAACAAAAGATTCCAAGTAAGTCTCTGACACTACCTGCCTCAGTTAATCTCCTTGAGTTTGAATTATGACCTCTGTAAAGAGGATCCTATGTAGTAGACCAGATTTTCAGGGGCCCCAGCCCCATTAAGGAAATGCTCCTCTATTCAATAAGGTCATTAGGCAGATATGCAGGAGGAATATAATCTTGTTGGGTGGACCCTATCATTGGTTCTGTGAATATCTAAAAGTACAGGGTAGTTAACTTGTAAGTCTTGTTTTTGACTCCCTTTGCTTGTGCCTCAGGACAAGGTCCTAGGAGGAAGTCTTTATGCATAATTAGCTTTGGGCTGGGTGCTCTTATCCTAAGGAGGGTCTTTGTATTCAGGTTATGTAAGAATCTGCTATAGGGAATACAAGCCCCATGATTTTCTTGTATCTTAGGCTCTGTATGAAATGGTTCTGTAATAAACAGACTATTGAATACATCTCCATCTCTCTTTTATTCAGCTGGTAGCTAGGCCATACAACTGTGCTGGACACAGCAATCCTACCTGAAATATATCCTGCAGGATCCAAGAATCCAGGATCCAACCTGAAAGAGCCCTGGAAATTTCAGCCATGTCATCAAACTGACTTCTAAATCAGGTGTCCTTAAGCTGGGGTCTGTGAATAGATTTCAGGGGGTTCATGAACTTGGATGGGGGAAAATTATGTCTTTATTTTCACTAGTCTCTAAGTGAAACTGAGCACTTCTTTCAATCATGAATGTAGGCAACAAACCAGCATTCTGAGATGGGGTTTCACCAACAACCAAAGCAGCCCATGACACAAAGGTGAAGTCCCAGGCTTAGATGCTCACATCTTCCTTCCCTATGGATCCACTAAACCTCAAAGGGCTGGCCTCCCCTACTCCATACTCCAAAAGTCCTTGGAAATATTCCCCATTCCCAGCTTTTTCCTAGTTAAGGCTAGCCCACCCGCTCATGCTCCTTACTTCAGCTTCTCATTTCCTCCAGGAACCTGCCCCTGAAATCATCTCCTCTGCCATGTTCCATCTCTTCTTATCTGCTGTCTCTGCACCTGCCACCTAGGAACATGCCCACATTTCCACCATACTCAAGAAACTTTTATCAAATCACACAATTGTTGAGTTGGAAGGAGAGGCTTAAGGGTCACCAAGTTCAGAAGTGTCAGACATACAGCCTGGGGGAACTTGTGGCCCACCAACACTCCCAAGAGGAGCCCAAACCAGGTGAACATGTACTTGGGAAATATCTCACAAAATAAATAAAAGTACAATAAAACATTGATATTATTATATATGTTTTAAAACTAAGATGATATCATCTCACACCTAGGTAATGTAATAGAAAAGGAGAATAACATATTAGAGAGGACGTGGAAAAATTGGGGCATTAATACATTGTTGGTGGAGCTGTGAACAGATCCAACCATTCTGGAGAACAATTTGGAATTATGCCCAGAGTTATTAAACTGCCTCTACCCTTTGACCCAACAACACCACTATTGATTGGCTGTTTCTCAAGGTGACCAGCAGAAAAGGAAATGAACCTCTATGTTCCAAACTATTTTTAGCAGCTCTCCTTGCAGAGGCAAAAAGCCAGAAATTGCAGGGATGCCTATCAGTTGGGGAGTGGCTGGACAAGTAGGTGATTGTGATGGAATACTACTGTGTTGTAAGAAAAGATAAGCTAGTTGATTTTGGAAAACATGGCAAGACTTGCATGAAATAATGAAGAGCAAAACCAAGAGAACATTATTTACTGTAACAGCAATACTATTTGAAGAATAATCATGAACAGCTAACTTATTCTGAGTACTATAAATCCTCAAATAAATAAATTACAAAGGAACCATGAAGGAAGATGCTCTAGAGAAAAAACTGATAAACAGAAATAGGAATAGTATGGTTTTACATATATCTATAAATCTACACCAGTCTAGTGTGGGCTGGAGAGGGAGACAGTTCAGAACTTAAAACGTAACAAGAAAATTAAATTCAAAGAAACCAAACTATGTCCATATTCAGCCTGCAGGGACCTTTACAGGGCCCTCATTTCGATCTGAGGGTAACACTATGATCCAGAGCAGCCCACACAAGAAACCAGGCCTACTCTAACAGATTCAACAGTCATCTAGTCTCTGCCTCCCACGAAGCTGAGCCCACAGTGACAACTTCTCCTTGGCAGGAAGCTTCCCTTTGCCCCTTTGAACACTCATTGTCCTCCTTCCGCTCTCTGGAGCCAACCACTACCAACTGAATCTCTCTTCCACATGCCAGATTTGATCTGAATGTGCTGAGGAACTCCAGGCCCGGGAGACAGACTGACTGAAGAGGCTGGATATTGGAGAGCTCCTTCAGACGCTCTACCATGTAAGAAAGGCACCTAGAGAATCCCTCATCATTTTCTACCTAGCTATTTTCCTGGTCTGCATGAGCTCCAGAAACTCATTCTTCTGCAAGATGAAATCATCTTGGAAACTCCCTTCCTGGCTTATTTCCCCTGGGCAGACCTTCATAATGTCCCCTCCCCTTTTCAGCTTTGTGCATGTACTTTCTTCACCCAATGGATTGACTGTGTGCCTCTTGAGGGCAGGGCTTGCCTTCCCCCTCTTTGTATCCCCAGCACTTGGCACCTTGTCTGGCAGATAACAAGCCCTTCCTAAGTGTTCACTGACTCCGAAGTAACTCTTGAAATTCTTTTTTATTGATTGCTTTGTCAATCTTTAGACGTACTTGGACTTGTATCCAAGAGAATATCCATTCCTTGAGAGTAACACTTGTCTGTTTTGTCTTCTGCTGAATCCAATTCTTTCCACATAGCAGACCTTAAGAAATATTGGCTGCATGAAACCAGATTTTCCTATTCCTATTCCCCATTCCCTCAGGGCTCTAAATTCTGTTCAGTGTCAGTGGTTGATAATGTGTTATTAACCAAATAAACCAATATGTACTGATGTGGTAGTTTAACCAAGTACTGATGTGGTAGTTTAACCAAGTAAAAATGTGTGCAAAGGAGAATTCTATGGGGAATTCTATGGGGAGAAAGGGCTAGCTATAGAAAGGGTGGCATGTCAGAAAATTACTCTGGTGTAAAAAAACAAAAGGCATTAAACATACTTTTTATAAAATAACAAAATGCATGCCCCCTCAAATTTACCTTTAACAACCCAGTACCATTTAGCTGAATTTAGAGCACTGGGCTGAATACTGTCTGGGATACAGATAAGACATAGTCTCTACCTTCAAGGAATTTAAAAACTAGTTGGGGGATAGCATGAAACAAAGAATAAAACAGTAAGTGGCCTATATAAGTCTGATACCGTGTAGGCAGGATAAGTTTTGAGAACAGGTGAATCAGTGTGATCTGGGAGTCATGAAATCATGTATTGAGATTAGTAACAGGGATGGTATTCCAGGTCTAGAAAACAGCACAGAGCTGGGAGTCGGTATGGCCTCTGCGTCCCTGTCAAGGGGGCAGTAAGTGACTAGTGGGGAAGGTCTGTACTGGAGAGCAGCAGCAGCAGTCAGGTTCTGCTTTAAAGTCAGGCACAGCTATGGCTCCTTCCACCCTAGGGACTTTGGCAGTGTGAGTCTGTCTAGCCCAATCCCAGAAGTGCCTGAGATGACATAACTAGTTAATCCTGGAGCTGGAACTGGAACCTGGGATTTAGGGCTCTTTTCAGTACTCCAAACTGCTTCATTAAGTCTTATTTTGGAACAATTAAACAGATAATAAATAAATAAAATGAGGTCGAATTTTAGCTAAAACAGCTATTGTAAGTTCTAGGGCAGTGGTTCTCAACCTTCCTAATGCTGTGACCCTTTAATACTCGTATGTGGGTATACCTGCATGTAGGCGGACAGCCTGGAGACAGAGGAATGGTGCCTAAGACCATCAGAAATGTGTTTTCCAATGGTCTTAGGTGACCCCTGTGAAAGGGTCATTTGACCCCCAAAGGGGTCGTGACCCACAGGTTGAGAACCGCTGTTCTAGGGGAAGAGACGATGAAGAAAAACTGAAGGAAATGTAATAATCTGAAGAAGTCATAAAAAGTCATACGGATCCAAAACTTCTTATCCAGGACCAAGTAGGTTCATGTTCTCCCCAAATCCTCCTGGGAAATCTGCCCCAAGTGCTGAAAGCCTTCCTTCAGACCTCTGATAATGCATACAGAACCCCACAGGCTATGTATGGTCCCCAGTGGTTCTCGCTGCATGGCCAGACTCCCTTCTCTTACCTCATAATAGTCAACAGTTGTGTATATTTATGGAATGTTGAATAACTAACATCATCCTCTATTTCTCACTCTCCCTTGCCTCCCCACAGCCAATTGTTGGCATTCAATAAGTGCTTTCTCAAGTTATTGCTTAACAAAAACCCTCTGAAATAGGCATTCAGACTTGCCAAAAGCCACAGGATTAATAAGGAGGAAAACTGGGCCCCCACTCAAGTCTCTGAGAGCCAACGGTGTTCCACAGCATCACACTTCTCTAGTGATAAAGGGCCCAGGCCATGGTATGGGCAGCAGGAAGAGCACAGAGAGGGCAGCCAAGAGAGGAATTTGAAAGCTAAGAATCAACTCTGTGACTGAATAATGAAAAATCTTCAAGTGGAAGGAATGTGACAGAAGGAAAGAATGGTGGTGCCACAGAGAACTGTAGCTTATTAGGGGTGAGACCCTGGCTGGAATGAACTTGTAGCTCCCCTCCAATCACATCACAGAGAGAGATGGTTGCCCCTTAGGAGCTACCAACTTAAAGGACCATGGCTCCAACAAGCAATGGTTACTCCTTGCTCCAAGCTTAAGGCAGTGCTCAACAAATCCTGGGTCTCAGATGACAGTGGGAACAGCCAATTCTTTGAATAGAACAGAGACTAGGAATGGGTGAGACAGGTACATCTTGCTTATAGCAGAAACTTTTCTTTGTGATATGTAGCTATTTATTTAGTGAAAATTCCAACTGGATTGTGAGAGTAAAGATTCAAACTCTTTCCTGGAGAGTAACCCTAGGTACAAAGCTGAAATCTTGCACTTCTGTCTTAGGGGCACAACCTTATCAGATCCTTCAGTAGGATACTTGGCTCCTCTTTCACATATATCAGGGTTTTACTTTAAAAGGAGTCCCACCCAGTGAGGTCCCAGGCTTAGAATCCAGAGACTAGACAAATCAGCTCCACTAAGTGGAAGCTACAAAGAAGACCTCAAAAGCAGCAGAAAGAGAGGGAGGGAAAAGGCCCACTCAAGATCAGGATTTCTGGTGGGACTGTATATATGGCCCTGGCCATATATGGTACCCTGGCCAGAGGCAACAACCAACTCTTTTTAATTCTTTACAAGGAATCTTCTGAAAGACTCCTGGTTCACTGCTGGCGGAATTGTGAACTGATTCAACTATTTTACAGAGTAATCTGGAATTATGCCCAAAGAGTTATTAAACTCCCTTTGACCCAGCAACACCACTATAAGTCTGTTTTGCAAGGTGATTAGGGAAAAAGGAAAAGAACCTCCATATTATAAACTATTTAAAGCGCCTCTATGGAAATCAAGGGGATGCCCATTAATTGGGGAGTGGCTGAACAAGTTGTGGGATATGATTGTAATGGAATATTACTGAGCTCTAAGAAATGATGAACTCAATGATCTTAGAAAAACATGAACAGAGTTCCACAAAATGGAAAGCAAAATGAGCAGAATCAATAGAAAGTTGTCTAGAGTAACAACAATATGATTTTTAAGAACTTTAAGTGAATAAGCCATTTTGACTATTATAAATACCCAAATTAGATACAAAGGACATATAAAGGAAGATGTTTTCTACATCCAGAGAAATAACTGATCAATAAAAGTATGTATGGAAGGGTTATACACACACACACATACATATATATAATTATATGTATACACACATGCATATATTTGTGCCTAATGGTATACATGGGGGGAGGGAAGAAAAGGGGGGGAAAAAGAAAGTTACATGATAATTTTATATGTTGAAAAGAAATAGCAAGTTGTACATAACAGATCTGCAGTTTCATGTACAATCACCTTTTTTCTATTCTACTATGTCATGGAAAGGCTTGTTTTATTTCTTAAGTTCAGAATAAAATAAATAAATAAAAATTTTTAAAAAGACTCTCCTGGAAATCCTACTAAGAGAAGTTGGATGGCCCTATTAGGGGGTTCAGTTTGAGGATAAAAACCAATACACTCTCCCCCCAACATCTTTCCTTCAAAGCTGAAAAGGTCATCTTGCTCCCAAATGCAAGGGTTGCCTCCTCAAAGCAAATATATCAAGCAGTGCTCTAAAGAAAACCTCTAAGACTGAATGTCCTCAGGATTCCCACCCACTAACCTGAACCTCATCTACCCTAAAAAAAAAACTAGTCCTAAGCCAGCTCTTCTTTCCTTGAAAGCACCAAACCATTAACAACACCCTTACAGAGTACCTCAACCCCCTGGCCTGCTGTTTTTCAAGATAGATCCTTACTGAACTGCAGATTTTGAGCAGGCTGATAAAGACAAGGTCACTGCGGGGTTCATAGAACAGCACAAAAATGTACATGGTGCACATAGGAAATGCATCATAACACTTGTAGCCCTCAACGCTAAAAGGCAATGTCTAGATGTCTGAGCCCAGCACCATCACTTTGTAGGTAAGTACCCGACAGAGAGGGAGCCTTTGTACACATCTGATTTATGTAACTCAAGTAGCTTCTGGGTGAGCCCAATCTGGAACCAAATTTCATATCTTGGGCATGTTTTATAGGCACTTCTATAAACCATGAGGTTTAGAGGTTCCATGAGAGATTATATTCTAGAAACAGAGTAAAGCCAGTTGACCCAGAACAAGCTCTACTCACTGATTATTTAGTGGAAGGGATAAGAACAGGAAGATTTAGTAGACCAGATTTTCAGGGGCCCTGGCCCCATTAAGGAAATGCTTCTCTCTTCTACAAGGTCACTAGGCAGATAGATATGCAGGAGGAGTATAATCTTGTTGGGTGGATACTTTCATTGGTTCTATGAATATCTAAAAGTACAGGGTAGTTAATTTTCAAGTCTTGTTTTCGACTCCCTGTTTGCTTGTGCCTCCAGACATGGTCCTAGGAGAAAGTCTTTATGCATAATTAGCTTTGGCCTAGGTGGTGTTTCCTGAGGAGGGTCTTTGCATTCTGGTTACTCAAGAATCTCTGCTATAGAGAATAAGCCCTATGATTTTCTTGTATCCTTGGCTCTGTACGAAATGGTTCTATAATAAACAGACTATTGAATACATCCCCGTCTCTCTTTTATTCAGCTAGTAGCTAGGCCATACAACTGTGCTGGACACAGCAGGAAGACACAGACTGATTTAAGCAATTGCACAGCCCACCTGCTGCATTGGCATCCTCATAACATCAAGAGATCAGACCCTTGTTCAGAGGGCCTGGACTCAAAGTGAAGGTTAAGGACTAGAGCTGCCAGGAGGCAAGCCAAGGGATCTGTGGGGAAGGAATCACATCACTGAGTTCACAGGCGCATCTGTTATATATACCTCTTCACTTAAAAGGAAAAATTCCAAATTATTTTTGTTTTATGCTTTTCTTGGAATGTGTTCAAATAAAACATCCTGCTAGTGGCCTGCAAAAGAAGCAATGAATGCTATGTGAAGGACAGAAACCCCAGCAAGTGGCTTTTATGTGCTAGAGATCCAACTCCACTTCCCCAGAAAGCAAAGTCTACCCCCATAGAATTTGAAAATCCTTTTTTCCATATCTTTACCTGACCACAGGTTATTCTGAAATAAAAATATAAGCGCTAGTAATTCTCTTTAGTCACTGGTCTAGAAAAGTGCCAGGGTAACTAATAGTGAATCTGAAAATAAGTTTCTTCCCTAGCCCATTTCACTTTCCCCAATCCATTTCATTCCCTAAACTTAAATAAAAATGGCTTTGAAATAATTAAAATGCTCAACTAAATACTTCTGGATTTGCCATTTAAGTTTCCAATTTCTTAGATTCTATAACAACCTAGTTTAGCAGTTCCCCAAGTGTGGTCTGGGGTCAAAATTCTTTTCATAACAATACTAGGATGTTTTCATTTCTAATCTGGTAACTATGGATAGATATGATCCACAGAAATAAAAGCGATCTGGGGAGTCCTCAATCATTAAGAATGTAAGGGGGACTGAATGAAAAATTGGAAACCCATTGGTGGTCTGCTCCAATCCCCGTCATTTACAGATAAGGAAATGAATGCCCAGAGAGTGTCCAAAGTCACATAGCTAAGTGATGCCAAAGCCCAGGAGAAATCTGGTTTCCTAACTCCCAAGTCTTTCCAATATTCCACAGGTCACTCCATTTCTAATTCCTCAAGTGACTCAAAATGGAATGACAATGGAAAGAGCTCATCAGGAGGAAAAAAGTAATCTATACTAAACAAACTGAAATGTTCACAGATTAAGATCTAAAAATATTATCAACAGTAGTCAGTTCCACAAGTAGGGAAAGTATCTTAATTATTTCTGTATCTACCTTTGGAGTATCTACCACAACATGTATCGTACAAATAATTTAATGTTTCATGAATGGATAAATAATCTACAATTTAGACAGATCTGGAGAGGTATCATGGGCTAGAGCAGGAGTAGGCAAAAGATGGTCCTGGGCCAAAGCAGCCTGATCAGGTTTCAGATGGTTGAGGAGCTAAGAACAGTTTGTTGACAAGGTTAGGTTTGACCCTAGTTTATAACAGTCTGCCAGCATTTGGTATAGTAGCTGATGAAGTGGTAGACCCAGGACTGAGGAAGTCCTGAATTTAAATACTGCTTCTGCTACTTTGGAGACAAGGCCCTTCCTAACTTTCCTATAATGCTGACTAATTTAATTGATCCCTCATATTTCGTAAGTTTAATAAAGAACTCAAAATCTCACAATTATCCCATAATGACTCTGAATAAACCTCTATTATTTTCACCTTTTATACAAACTTATTTAGCCTTATTTAATTCCTGGCTAATTTTTTTTCAAGCAGTAAACATGAGAAATGTGAAAGTTATACAAACTTGTTCCTGATCCTTCAAAGGACAATCAGGATTCATGACAAACATTCCATGAACCTATAATCAACCTATTTGAAAAGCTAATATGCCACATGTGGCTTTGGATGGGAGTATTTGTCTTTTTGGTTTGTTTTGGAGGTAAACAAAGTTATGACCCAGGGTCAGACAGCTAGTAAGTATCTGAGGGCAAATCTGATCTCAGGTTCTTGAGGCCTCCAAGGTCCATGCCCTATCCACTGTGGCACCTACCCACCCATCTTTTTGTTTTTTAGCCAGATGATTACCTTTTAATTCCCCTCCCCCTTCTCTAAAGTTGACTTCTCCAGGAACTCCCATTTACAAGCATTTGAGTAGGTAGTCCCATTCTGAATCATTAATGACCCAAAGGCTTCTTTCCAAGACAGGGAAGGAACACTTCATTTACTTTGCCCTATTACTGTGAACTTGGATTGTACTTAAAAAAAAAAAGACAGAATGTCATATCTAGATAATACTAGAAATCACTTAGCCCCACCTTCTCATTTGAGAGAGGGAGGAAAGGAAGATCCAGAGAGATGAATAATAACCTTCCATGTGTTAACACTTGATTCCAAAAATCTTTCAAAAGACATCTTTTGACAGCTGCCAGTGTATCGCTTTCACCTACTCATCCATATAACAGGTCATCCCGATTTTCTAGGTGAGGAACAAAAGTTCTGTGACTAAGCTTAGGAGCACAAGTGGCAGAACCAGAATCTGGTCATGCCTGTCTCCAACCCAGCCTTCACAAGGTTGCTAAACTGATATTTTCAACCCACAGGTCTGACCATGGGAACGGTCTTCCTCCAGAAGTGTCTGTGGCTCTCTATGGCCTCTTTGATACAGTCCGACCTGTCTTTCCAGGCTATCCGTCTTCCCACTAATGAATGCACCGTCTGCTCCTTTCATTCCCTGTACCACATTCATCTCTGTGCCTCCGCACGCACAGGGCTGCTGCCCAACTCACGCTAAACTAGAGCCACAGGTGTTCAGGTACCAAGTCACCGCATGTGACTCGGAGGGGACTCGCTTAAGTGCCAAGACACTCACAAGGCCCGGGCCAAGTTCAAATCTAAATCTCCCCTCCCTTCCCCTCCCCTCCCCTCCCCTCGATCTGCCTCCGGGCTAAGCAGCGGCGCTCGGGCTTCCCAGGGGGAAGAGCTGTCCAGCTCCTCCAACGCTCCAGATGAGAAACTGAGGCCCAGAGAACAAAGGCAGCCGGGCTCAGAACCAGGACCTGGACCTGGGTCACGGAGCCTCAACGTCAGAAGCCGTATGTCCTCAGAGGCCATCTAGTCCAACCTCTTCATTTTACATAAGAGAAACAGGCCCGGAGGGCAGACCTGGAGCGGGACGGGCCCTTGGAAACCACCCGGTCTGACTGCCTCATTGTAGCAGGGAGGGAAACTGAGGCCCAAGGAGGGAGAGAGATTCTCCCAAAGGCGCCAGGAGTGGAAAGCAGGGGGTCCTCGGGCTCCGGCTTCAGCCCCGTGGGTGAGCGGGGTCCAGGCGGGACTCGCTGCCCCTGCCGGGCCTCAGTTTCCCCACTGGGGCCTCAGGCCTCCTCGTCGCCTCTCCGCCCACGGCATCGGAGGCTGCCGGGGCTCCAGCGGAGCAAGGCCCGGCTCGGCCTCCCCGGCCCCTGGGGCCCTGCTGCTGCCGAGGCGGCGGGCTGATGCTTTCCAGATACCCCATCCTGGGCCCCCGCCTGGGCCCCCGCCCGGGCCCCGGCTCCCTCCCTCCAGCCCACACTCACCCACCGCAGCAGAGACAGCTCTCCCTCGATCCCTCCGAGGGCCCAGCGCAGGACCAGCTCCTCTGGGCACTACCACCCGCGGGGGCCGTCGGGGCCGAAGTGACGCGGCAGTCGCTCACTCCCTCCCGTCTCAAAGGGCGGCGCCCCCTCTCATGCGCCGGGCTTGGTTCGGCCCGACTCCGCCCACACGCCGCTCGTCCAAGCAGTCAGCTGGACCGGCGGGGGCGAGAGAAGCACCTGGGGGCGGAGCGGAGGCCGAGGTAAAGTGCAGGGAGCGGGAGGGAGGCGGGGCTAAAGGACACGAGAGGGAGAGAGGTGGGACTAAGGGAGCTGGGAGTGGGAGGGAGGCGGGGCTCAGAGACCTATTGGAGAGGAGAGAGAGGGGAAGGAGGATCGGTTGACAGAGAAGAGTGTGTGCCGGCGCCGTTGGTTTTGAAGTCAGTCAACAACCATTCGTTGCCCCCACCGAGTTCCAGGCACTAAGAATACAAAGAAAGGTCCTCAAGCTCAATAGCCTAACGTGAGACACGCAAACACTCATTAAATATTTCAATCAATCACATTTATGAAACGCCTACTATATTGTGAAAGTGTCTGCAGATCCTATACATGATTGTAAGCCACCATGGGGGGGGGGGGGAGGGAAGGGAGAAGGGAGGGGAGAAAATCTGAGACTTAAGTGATTCTGGAACTGAATCTTGTAAACTAAAAGTAAACAAACAAGTAAATTTTTAAAAAATTTGGAACTCAAAATTGTAAAAAATGGAGGCTAAAATTTAACTGTAATTGGGGAAAAAAATCTTAAAATTCAAGAAGTCATTAGATCTGAAATGGAAAGGAGATGGACTTCATAATTACCTGGAGAGGCTGATACGAATTGATGGTAAGTGAGGAGAGCAGAACCAGGAGAAATTTGTACACAGTCAGAATACATCCTATGCGTGACAACCAACCTTGATAACCTGGACTCTTCTCAGCCGTTAAAGGACAACTCTACAAGTCTCAGAATGGAAGGAGATGTCTACCTTCAGAGAAAGATCCAGAAAGACCAGAGTCTAATTGGAGACTGAAGAGCAACGCGTGCTATTGTTCTTTTCCATGTTTGGTTTTGTTTCTTTTTTCCCATTGTTCACTCCATTGGTTACAATGCTTCTATACAACCAGACTATTGTAAAACGTGAAAGTGTTTGCAGATCCTACTCCATGATGGGGGGGGGGGGGGAAGGAAGGAAGGGGAGAAAATCTGAAACTCAAGTGATTCTGGAACTGAATCTTGTAAACTAAAAGTAAACAAACAAGTCAATAAAAAATAAAATTTAAAAAAGCTAGGCTCCATACAAAAAGACAAAAAGGACACCCCCTGCCCTCAAGACGCTTATAATGTGATGATTGTACAACTATACACAAACAAGTCTTTAGCCCCACCCTTAATGTTCCTGTTCTGGCCTGGCCTACTCTTGTCCATGGTCTCCAGGTAGCCTCCAGCAACTTCCCACCCTAAATCACTCATCACTGGAGTCTGACCTCATCTTGACTCCTGAAGACCCTCCCTACTGGAGTCTGACCTCATCTGACTTGTCCTGAAGACCCTCCCCAATCTCCTCCTCTAGACTACCCCTAGATTCCTCTGTGTATAGAGTCCCATCTTCCCTCCATGTGGTGTGAGAGCCCAGTGGAATAGCTTAGCATAGACTTGCTCTGTGTGGAAGCTCCATAAAACAACCTAGCATAAATTGGCTCCTTAAGAGTCTACCCCATATCTTTCAATAAACTTTATTTTTTCTTTGACTGAGAAGACTTGAGTGGAATTCTTTCAGCAGGACCCGAAATGTTGGTATTTTAGGGTCTCAGGCAGCCTTAACCCTCTTTGGGTACCCTCTTCATGGAGAACCAGGAATGGCTTCTTAAGGAAGGTGGGATTTTAGTGGAGAGGTATAGATGAGGAGGGAGAGCATTCCAAGCCTGAGAATATCTGGAGTCTGGGGATGCAGTGTAGTGTGCAAAGAGCAGCCAGGAGGCCCCTGAGGCTGAATCAAAGTAAGTAGGGAGGGGTTCAAGACCAATTAATTAAACAAACATTTATTTAACGTCTAGGAACTGTGAACAAAATTTCAAAAAGCAAAATTTCCTGCTTTGTAGAAGCTTACATTCCACCTTCTCCCTGGTCTCCCCACACACCTTTTTAGATTTGGTAGTGATGCACTTCCCCTTTCACTCCCCAGAAGGGGGAAAGGATGTACTGAAGCTGGACCCAGCTTCTCATAATCAAGTGTTTGTAAAAGGCTCTTGTAAATGTTTACACCCCTATAAAAAGGTATTCAATTTGTGTTATGGCTACTGACATTGTCTAATAATAACTGCTCATGTTAGTGTAGCAGCCTCACTTTATGGATTCCAAAAAGGACATTCCCAACCCTTAGAAGTCAGTAGTGAAAGTTTGATAACTTCTCCTTTAATCTGTGGGGAAAGTAGGATGCAGAGAGATATAGGGATTAATCCTGGTAGGAGACAGAGGGTCTCTGTCTATAGTAGAAAGCCCTAGATTTGAAGTCAAATGAATGAATAACAAATGAATGCAAAACATTTATTCAGTGTTTAGTATCCATCAAGCACCGTGCTAAGTATAGGGATAGGGGTGGGAGAGAGAGAGAGACAGAGACAGAGAGAGACAGAGACAGAGAGACAGAGAGAGACAGAGACAGAGAGACAGAGAGACAGAGACAGAGACCGAGACAGAGACACAGAGACAGAAAGAGAGAGACAGAGAAAGAGAGAGACAGACGCAGCTCAAGGAGTTCACAATGCAATGGAAGAGACAATAAGCAAAAAAATCTGCACCAATAAGCTGTATATAGGACATAATTAAAAGAGAGAAGTCACTAGAATTCAGAAGGGTTAGGGAAGTCTTCCTGTAGAAAATGGGGTTTGGTTTGGTTGGAATTTGAAATAAATCAGAAGGTGAAGATGAAGAGAACATTCCAGGCTTGGAGAAAATGCCCAAATATCTTGTTCATAGAACAGCAAGGAAATCAGTGTCACTGGATCAAAGAGTACTTGGTGGGAAGTTTGGAGGTGTCTAGGTTACAAAGGCTCTGAATGCCAAACATAGCATTTTGCATTTGATTTTGGAGATGCTAAGGTTTCACTGGAGTTTATTGAGTAGGGAAATGATATGGTTATACTCAAGCTTTAAGAAAATCGTTTTAGAGATTCTGAATGGAAGGACTGAAGGCAGGCCAGACTGGAGTGGGGAGGGACTTGAGTCTGGCAGACCCACCTCCAGTGATTGCAGTAATCCTGAGGTGAGGTGCTGAGGGCTGCACCAGGGTAGGGGGCAAGATCAGAGGAAAGATGGCGAAATCTATGGAGAGATAGATGCTGCAGAGATGAAATTGGAAGACTTTGACAACCAATTGGATGGGGGCTGGGTGAGAGGGAGTAAGGAATTAGAAAAGGGAGACATTTATATACTACGTACTCAAAAACATTATTTTGAAAAACTTCACCAGTGTGGCAGAGAGGCCGTCGTCACATAACAAAGGTTACCCCTGCCCTAGAAAGTGCCACCAGACTTGAGCCTTGGAAGAAGCTGAGAATTCTAGGAGGCAAAAGGCAAAATGGGACTGCATTCCATTTAAAACAGACTCCTAGCATAAATATGGACAGGAATGAGATGAGATTCCAAATCCCATGTACCACAAGTAAACCAGTTTGACACACAAAAAGAGAAGTGATGTGCAATAATGCTGATGACAAGATGAACTTTATTTTTTTATTTATTTTTGCTTTTTTTTTTTTTTGGAGGACAGTTGGGGTTAAGTGACTTGCCCAAGGTCACATGGCTAGTTTTTTTGTGTTAAGTGTCTGAGGCCAGATTTGAACTCAGGTACTCCTGACTCCAGGGCCACCTAGCCGCCCCCAAGATGAATTTTAAATGAGTTTTGCATAGAGCTCAGAAATAAAGTACCTACCCTCAGGGGGCTTACATTCTCTGGGGAAAATAAGCACACGTGTATATATACATATGAACGGAAGAGGTCATTTGGGAATAAAGCACTAGCTGCTGTGGGTGGGGGAGGAGGGCGAAAGGGAGCAGGGAATCAGGAAAGGCTTCAAAGTGAAGGTGGCATCTGAAGGAAAGAAACTAGGGATTCTCTGAAATGGGGAACTAGAAAGAGACAAGGAAGTAGAACATGCCAGCCATAGGGGAAAGAGTAAGGAGGCAAGTTAAGCTGCCCAGAGAACATGAAGAGTTTGAAATGCCATGAGGAGGATTTGGTATTTCACCTTGAAATAAGAGGGAATCCCTGAAAAATCCTGAGCAGGTGAGTAAGATGGTCAGAGTTGTGTTTCGGTAAGATTATTCTCACAGCTATATGGAAGATGAATTAGGGGAGAAGGGATTGGATGTAGGAAGAATATTAAAAATATGGGCAAAAGGTATCAAGGGAAAAAAAGGTATCAAGGACCAGAACTAGAAGAGTGATTATAAGAGTGGAGAAAAGGGGAAAGATGTGAGAAAGGTTGTAAAGGAAGGGCCAAGACATGATTGTTGATTGGGGGTGAGGGTGGGGGTGGGAAGAAGAGGAAAGAGAGGGTCAAATACGACCGAAGACCACATACATGGCCACATACATACAGGGCAGAAAGATCCTGGTGCTTTCAACACATATTGTGCTCCTGTCCACATTCCTTCATCGGTACCTTTGTCCATACTACTTTCTTGATTGTCTCCTATTCCCACCCAGGTGCCTTCCTTTCCCCCTATCCAAATGGTATTCATCCAAGGCACAGCTTTAGGCTGCCTTCTGCATGAAGCCTGGTGAAGTACTGACTGATGAGTGCCAATATCAAATGCCCGCCAGCCCCCTCCATAGAATTGTAGATGGAGAGCTAGAAACCGCCTTAGGAATTATCTACTCAATTCCTCTATTCTACAGAGGAGAAAACTGAGGCTCATCAAGGAGAGTGACTTGCTCAAAGTTACACAGACAGGGCATTGTCCTCAACATTCTCCTTGCTGTCCATGTCCTGAAGGAGTTAATCTTTCCACTCTGGAGCTTCCTCCCTGGGAATACCACTGTCCTGATTCAAGACTGCCTCATATGGCCCACTGGGCCCTCTAGGTTGACTCCAGCCACCTTTTTGTTATCCACCTTAACAACATTCACATGCCCACTGCTCCCTCCACCCCCCACTAATACCTTCTAATTTCTAGTTCTGGATGAATAAGTTAAAAAAACAAAACTAAACTAAAATATCCTTCCTTGGCTACCACTCCCCTATAGATGTTGTCCACCACTATAAGAATATAAATCCTTCAATGCAGGGACTATCTCACTCTAGTGTCTGTAATCTCAGTGCCTAGTAAAGAAGGGCACACAGAAAAACCGCAATAAGTGCCTTTTTCATTCATATGATAGAATTTAAGCTCCCTGAGGACAGGAATGGTTTCCCTTTTGCCTTTATATTCTCAGCACCTGGGACAGTTCCTGGCACAAACTAGAAGCTTAATAAATGTTTATTGATTGATAGGTTGTAGATTCATGTTCCCCTCCAACTGCCTTTTGCTGATTTATGAGGCAGTCTTCTAATATCCCCCTCTGTATATTTGTATGATAAATTAACATTGACCCCAGGTATCATATTGCCCTAAGGATATCTAGTGTTCGGTAGCTGAAGCAGTTTCCAAGTTGGTTTGACCTCCTTACTGTAGCAATGTTTTCATATGTGTTAAAACTTCTCCAGAAAATAAAGGTGATCAGAGGTAATGTCTTTACTTTTGTCCATTTCCCATTTTGAGTAGCCAGCAGCTGGCTTAAAACATATTGTTATGTATCAGCTGTAATCACATGCAATTGTCGTCTTATCCTTGTCCTTTCTTTTAAATAGAGTATTATTTTGTAAAACAGAGAAGAACTGCCCAGTGTTGAAATATGATTTATTTTTAAAAATTATTTCTTTGGTCATTCACAGCCAAAATAAGTTTAAAAATCAGCAGCTAAGCAGCCAGGTTTCTCTTGATGAGCCTTCCAGGTACTAGCCCTTCCAGTTTAGTGGAGTTTGCCACCAGGAGGCATCAAAGGAGAACTTTTATAATGAGCTGTTGTCTAATGAGGCATGGCACTTTAGTCTTAATTATTCTTTAGACTTCTGGAGTAGTATAATGGAAAGACCCTAAGCTTTAGAGTCAGGACACGGGTTCAAATCCTACCTTTGTTGCTTGTTATTTAATGATCTTAGGCAATTCCCTCACTCTTTTGGCTCGAGCTTCCTCATCTGTAAAATGGAAGTATTGGATGAAATCATCTCTGAGGTACCATCTAGCTCAAAAGGAGGAGAGAGAAGAAAGCGTTTTATTATATACTAGGCATAGTGATAAGCTCTGGGGATACAAAGGAGCTCACTTTCTAATAGGGAGAGATAATACATGTGGAAAGTGGTGGATAGAGTAGGATGTTTGGTCCAGAAACAAATGCTCTCTGAGCTTTCTTTAGTGTACTTTGCCTGGATCAATTGTATATGCTTTATAAATGCGTGTATGAAGGGATGAATATTTTTAAATGTCTGTCTAAAGGCTTGGAACTGATTAGGTGCTGAGCTAGAACTAGCACCCAGGTTTCCTTAGTTACCTGCTGGTAAAAAATAAAAAGACCAGTCCTGCTGGAGAGGTACAATTCTCACCCTGCATTCACCACCATCATCCTCCCTATCCCCAATCAGAATCCCTAGATTAAAATCTCTTTATAAAGGTGTTAGACTGAGGCACATTAACTTCCTGTTTGATACCAGACCAAATTCCCAATAGCCCTTTTCTGGCTGTTGCACTGGCCTGAGAGTCAAGTATGTCCCTTGGAGTAGGAAAAAAAAATGCAGATTCAAGACTCACAGTCCACCCCACTCCCTCCCCGGCTCAAGCTGACAGTTAACCAAGGAGGAGAGGAGAAAGGAAAAGACTTATCCTTACATCTGCAGGAAGGGAAGCCGATAACCAGACAAGATTTTTCATTTTATGTGTTCATTTCCCTTTCGCCCCTTACACCTAGCACCTTGTGTGGGTGTCTGGCACAGAGATCAGGTGATGAAACTCAGCTGAACTAACTTTGAACCTAAGTGATTCCATCTTGGTTCTAAATCATTCTAGGACTGCTGGTAGAGAAAGTGCAATATATTACAATGTGTGTAAAGGAAAAGCTCATGGAAAAGATCCTTTTCCAAAAGACATTCCCCCACCCCACCCCACCCCCCACTGCAGTTAACTGTTGGTACCATATTTCACATCTGTCCTGTTTGCGTCCCCCATCTCCTTAGCAGCAGGTACTTGTTTCTGTTATTGTTCCGTCCAGTCAGTCATGTCCAACCCCGAATGATCCCATTTGGGGTTTTCTTGGAGGAGATACTGAAGTGGTTCACTATTTCCTTCTGTAGCTCATTTTATAAATGAGGAAACTGAGGCAAACAGGGTAAAGTGACTTGCCTAGGGTCACACAGCTAGTGTCTGAGGCCAGATTTGAATTCAGGAAGAAGATTCCTGACTCCAGATCTGGCACTCTATCCACTGCCCCAGCTAGTTGCCTTGTACCTATCTCTACTATATATTAGTTATATCTTTTAAAAAAAAATGTATTGCATGCATTCATAGCATTCCCTCTATTCATCAACAACAAATGAAAAGTGAAACTCTGATCAATACTCTCAACCCTACAAAACAAATTCCCATGTTGACCACACCTGAACATGTACATCTCTCTCTGCATTTTAAGTCCATGCCCTCTCTGGCAGGAGGTCAGTGGCATATTTCATCTTCAGTCTTCTGGTCTCAGGGTCTATCACTGTATTGATCAGAGTTCTAAAGTCTTTCAAAGTTTTTTTTTTTTTTACTACCATCCTCACTTGTAAAGGGAAGATAAGAAGAGTCCCCACCTCTATAGAAATCCATCTTGCCCTACAAGAAAGTAAGGGGGGAATGAGGGGATGTAAGTGAGGGCAGATTGGGGGAGGGGTACTCAGTATGCTTGCCATCTTGGGGTGGGGATAGAGGAGAAATGGGGAGAAAATTTGGGATTCAAAATCTTGTAGAAATGAATGTTGAAAGCTAAAAAATAAATAAATTCTAAATTAAAAAAAAAAACAACAAGAGTCCCCACCTCCCAGGGCTAGTATGTGAATGAAACGAGGTAACCCAGAAAGGAAGTACTCTGTAAACCTGCAAGTGCAATCTGGATGCTTCCTGTGGCCTTGCTGACAATGCTGTTTTTGCTTAGCTTGGTCTCCTGTTTCTGCCTCAGTTCATAGAAATCACTTACGGCTTTTAAAAGCAGCTATTTCTTAAGTGTGAGCCTCAGGTATTTAGCTTGTCAGTGTAGCCAACCAGATTACAGGAAGCATTTCCTCTGATCCTGTGCCTTTCGTATATAAGGATTCTTATCTTGGGGTTCCTGAACTTGGTGTAAAACTTTCTGATAGCTGTATTTCAAAACTGTTGATTTCTTTTCTAATCCTATGGTTTTGTTGTATGCATTTAAAAACATAATTCCTTGAAAGGGTCTATAGTCTTCCCTTTTGCTGCCAAAAGGGTCCAGGACAGGGGGAAAAAAAAGTGAGCCCCTGGAAGAACAAAAGCCCCAAAGTACAATCTAATAGGCCCCCTCTCCCAAGGTTGTTGGGAGGCTCAAATGAGATAATATGGGTAAAGGGCTTAACACAGTGCCAGAATATATTGGTTTTGCTGTTCTTCTTTGCACTATACACAGATGCATTCATCTGTGTGCCTCTCCTATGCTGTCTCAGTTAAATAGTTGTTGGCTAGCGCCGAGTCTAGGAATTTTTCTTTTAAGTATCACAGCAATGCTTAATAAATTTTTGCTTGCTTACTTATAGCTAGTTCATCAATATGAAGCTAGTAAAACACGCCCAGGGCAAAGGGCTACCCAGAGCTGCATTCATCCACCGAGGTTGTCCATCCATGGTAGAGGCTCTGGAGCTAAGGGAGGGAGGGACAGAGGAAGGGAGGGATGTGGAGTAGATAGGCAGGGGGAAGGTAGTTATTCCTGGCCTGGGGCCCAGTTGGGCAAGGTGGACAACAGCTCTGTGTACTGGAGGGGAAATAGGGGTACAGAGGTGATGTGTGAGAAGGTGTAATCTAGAGAAGACAGCAAACAGGGTAGGGCAGGGCAGAGGGGCCGTGACATTTGAAGACTGAGCACCTAGGATATTCCAGGCTATGGGGCCCAAAGAGGTTGTCTAACCTTCCCTGAAGCACAAAGTTAGAGAGAGCTTTGGGGTTTAAGCCTTCCTCCTCGGCCAAGACAACCAGTGCAGGAGCCTGCCCCCAGCCCGCCCTCCAGAAAAGGAGCAAAAGTCAGCCTTTCTAATGAAAATCACTCCTGTCACTAGCTCTTCTCCCCTCCTATTTTATCTCTTCCTTTTCTCTTGATTTTCCTCTCTTCCTCTCCCCTGGCCTTTCCATGCTTTTCACTTTTTTCACTTGCCTGGTCTTCTTTGTCCCCCTGCCTCTTCACTAATTTGGGGGGCATTTTCTCTCTCCCAACTACTCTCTATCCCCCTTTCCTCATCCTCTCTTCCCTTTTCCTCTTCTTTTCCCTCCCCTCTCTTCCTTCCCTCCCTCTCTTCTTCTCCCTTCTTACTCTCTCCTTCCTTTCCCTTCTTCCTTCCTTTTCTTTCTTCCTCATCCTTTCTTTCTCCTTCATTTCCTCTTCCTCTTTTCCCTTTCTTCCATCTCTTTTCCCCACTCCTCCCTTTTCCTCTTCCTTTATTCCTTCTCCTTTTCCCATCTCCCTTTCTGTCTCCCTCATTTCCTTTCCCCCTTTTCCTCTTCTCTCTCCCTTTTCCCCTTCTTTCTTGCCACCCCCCCATTTCTCTTCCTCTTTCTTATTCCCTTCCCCCCAACCCTTTTCTCTTCATGTTTGGTGGCACAAACCCAGATAAAAATGACTTTTCATGATTCACCTGTTGGGGGTGGGGCACAGTTGGCTTCAGAACAACAGCCTTCCCTCCCCCTTGTTGTCCCAAGGCTCCAATCCTTGAGTAAGTGCTCCAGCTCCATTGAAATTTGCTGCTACCCCACAGTTACACAATGTGATTACCAGAGAACCAAACATTTATTTTTGCAAAACCTTGCACTACCCTCCATTTGCTTCCAATTATTTGGAGAGAACCGGTTTAGCCATTGTGAAAGAGACTGCTTTATGGGTAGAAGGCAAGCCCTTGAAGGGTACTGGGGTGGGGGAGGGAGAACTGATGTCTCCCCTGGGGATATTTCTTTTTGCCCCATCCAATAATCATAAGATCCTAGATCTGGGGATGTATGCGGCCCTAGACATTGTTGCGTCTAATTCCCCCTCCTTTTGAAGATAATGAAACTGGAGCCCCAGAGGTTGTGACTTGCCCAGGGTCACACAGCTAATGTCAAACCCAGGGGCAGCACTTAGGGCCTCTGACTAGAGAGTCCACACTCTTTCTTCCCAACCTCACTATGCTTCAGTTTCCTCATTTGTGAAGTCAGGATAATACTAGATAATATGAAATAATGGGAAGATGATTGGAGCAGCCTGGTCAGGAATGTGGATAGAATTGGCATTGAAAGGCTTGAGTTCAAACCCTGCCTTAGACATTTATTAGCTATGTGACCTTGGGCACTTCTTTTAATATGGTTCTTCCTCAGTGTCCATATCTATAAAATGGGGGTAATAATGGCATCTACCTTCCAAGGTTGATGTCAGAGTCAAGTGATCTTATGTGTAAAGTGCTATAGATGCCAGGCTTTGTTGTTGTTATTAATAATATTAGGAGAGGGGAGTGACTCAGATTCAGTCCTTCTCTGACATTCACCAGTCATCACGACATATGTTCCTAAGAAGGCAAGAAATGTCTTCATTTTGTCTTTTGTCCCTGGATCCTGACACGGAGCCTTGAATATAGTAGATCCTTAACAAACTGAAGTTAGCCTGAGCCTGAGATTCCATTTTCTCCTCTGTAATACCTCTAGGAGAGGGACTGGATCTTGGGTATTCTTGGTATAAGGAGCTCCCAACTGAGAAAACGACCCGCTCACAGGGCAAGCCAGCTCTCTTAGGGAGAGCTGCCCGGGACATTGTGAGTTTAAGTGACTTGATCAGAGTCACCATGGAGCAGGCAAGACACTAGGTCTTCCTGGTTCTAGGGCCAGCCCTCTATCCACCAAGACATGATGTCTTCCTGTCCTAGGTGAGGCTTAATGGTACCTGTGATGCTTACCTAACAGAGTGGTGAGAAGCCAGGTAATGTACATAAAGTACTGTGCAGGACACACCCAGGAGGATTATTTTTACAACAAATAACAACATTGTGAAGGCAAACCATGAAAGATTTTGGACCTTAGGTCAGTACAATGACCCATCCTGATTTTGGAAGTCCTAGATGAACAGTGTTATGGCCTCCAGCCTGAAGGGTGACAGACTCAAGATACAGAAGAAACACATTTGTAGATGTGGTCATTGTAGGAGTTTGTGTTACCAAGGTTTGGTTGGGTTTTTCTTTTTTTCCAGGGGGAGGAGGGGAGTGGAAAAGAAAATGAATTCTTATTAATTGAAAAGCTAAATTAAATTGAAACACATAAAGTGTTCCCTAAACTTTAAAGCATTTTATTACGCTGGGCTGTAGTAAGATTTGTCTTTTGTCTACCTTTAAGTACGATATTAAGTGACTTGTTGGGGGGGGAAGAAGGGGGGAAAGATGGAGGAAGGGAAGAGGGAAGAGAGAGATTTCTGTGAATTACTTCAGTTCTGTAAATTAATACTTAAATTATTTTTGTGAATTCTTTAAAGGGTTAAGTGCAGTAGCGAATGAATTGTGGGGTGGGGGTGGAGTTCTGGAGGGAGCACATTTTAAAGTCAGTACGAAGGAACATAGACCCATTCTTCAAAATCTCTTAACTGCCCAGAAAGTATAGCATGGTATCTTTTAAGAGCTACAGTTGGGAAAAGAGTGTGGGTCTCTTTAAAAAGCAGGGCAGTCCCTGAAATCAGGAGGGTTCCTAAGAAGACAAATGAGTACCAATGGATTTTCGTTGGTTTTTTTTTTTTTTAAACCATACCCAGTTGAACTATTGATCTGGGCAATGTTGAGAATGGAGAACTTCTCAAATAGAACAGGAACAAAAACAGATAAAGATTCAGTTGGCAGGAAAACTGATGATTAAGGGACAAAAATCATTTGAAAACATGTGTTAGCACATGTCTCAGGGCAGCGTGACCGCATAACTGTTCCTTCTCCCTTACTTGTCATGGGGACAAGAGAAGACCCAGGTGGGTCCTTTGTGACCAGGAATGCCAGAAATAGACTGGCTGGGGGATGTGAAGGAGAAGAGATTCCAGGATTCTTCTTTGTGTGCAAGGATGCTCACACTGAGAAGCCCGGGGGCAGGGGAAGCCCAAGAAACAGCATCCCCTAGGAACTAATAGCCCTTACTTGGAACTTTTTGTTTCTGTTTTTGCTAAGTACACAGAGTTGGGTTCTATAAGCCAGAATACTAGCTAAGTATCTGTCAACAGGTCTGAAGAAAAGACAAGGAATTATTTGAGCTGGGAGAGACCAAAGGAGACTCAGTCCTTTGTGGTCCACCTCTCTCCCTCCCCCACCCCCATATTGATTCCTTTGATGAACTGATTCTATCAATACTTTTTTTTTAAAACCAGACTTATGATTTTATTGGTGAAAGGAATTCATCATGAGAGGAATCCCCCTCAACGAGGCAGACCAGCCCTGGGGCTTGGTGAGGCACAGAGAGATAAAATGACTTGCTCAAGATCATCTGGACAGCATGTGTCATGGGTGGGACTGAGACCAGCTCTCAGACCTCTACAAGTAACTACTTCTGCATCTTCCATTTCCAGAGCACTTTTGTTCTCATAATGTCCTAGAAACAGTGCTGGTCTCAGGGTCCTGGTGCTAGCTCTATGAGGTCTTATATAAAACACTCTCACTGTGTCTGTTTCTATCTGTTAGACTATCTGAGCTCTAAACTTTCTTCTGGCTCCAGCATTCTATTTATTCCTTCCCTGTGCAGCAGGGCAAGAGGTAAGGGATTGTTCTCTCCAGTTTACAGATGGGGAAACTGAGGCACAGGTAGTTGAGGGTAAAGGTAAATTTGTATTTAATGGAAGAAACATAAATGTTAGAATGTAAGCGTCTCGAGGGCAGGAACTATGTCACTTTTATCTTAGTATGTACCAATACCAGTATAGTTCCTGGAACATAGTAGACATTTAATGCAAAATGACTGCTTAACTGGGTGGCCTTGACTGTAATGGCACTGGGGCTGAGATAAGCCTTCACTAGAGAATCAATTTCCTCAGCTTCCTCACCTGTGAAAGGAGAGTGGGACAAGATGGTCTCTGAGGTCCTCTCCACATCTAAATCTATAATTGAGCTAACCCCGACCCTTTCCTAGAATGCCAGGAAATGATAAATGTCAGCTAATCAACCAAGCTAGAGCCAATAACTCCAGCTCCCTTCAGGAATAAGAGCCTCATTCCACCTCAAGGCCATTCTGTCATTGACTTTAGCCTTTTCTGGTCTATCTTTTTTTTCATAGATAAACGGCTGATTTTTTCCTCCTTGCTCTACAAAGTCCTATTCCCTGCTCCTTTACCGGCACGGCAAGGCAGCACTTCCCTTTGGAATCTCAGATTGCTTGGGTAGCAAGAGGAAGACCTCAGAATTTGATAGCCACCGTTCAGGGGCATAGCCCAGCTTCCTTTTTCATTCTGGGATAGTGGAAAAAGCTTGGGGTGGAGCGGTGGAAGCCTTGACTCTGCCACTTACTAACCGTTGACCTTGGAGCAAATTGCTTCCCCAGTCTGGGCCTTTGCCCCACTTCCCTGCCTTTCATTTTAGCTAGCATCACCAGTGGTGGTTGCTGCTCAGGCCTGAGGCTCCATTCTTGCTCAGGTACAAGTCAGACTAAATAGACTCTGAACTCCAGGCTCTAAGACCTTGGCTGTCTGAAGCCGTTGCTCTCCTACATGCACTTTCTACTTGCTGTTCAGCAACTCAGGGTCCTGTCCCTAGCTCTATCACTGTATGGTCTTAAAACTCTCTCTCCCATCTCTCTCCTGCCCTTTCTTTGACTGTGGCCACCAACTTCTACTAAAACAGGCTTCACAATGGGGAAATTCATTATGCAAAGACACAGTGGTAGTGATCTCATCCTAAGGTCTGGCAGAAGCCTGAAATTGCTCCTGGTTTTTACT
>CM053593.1:375000241-375013861 GCA_028646575.1 Pseudocheirus occidentalis
CTAGTAAATATCTGGAGCAGAATTTGAACACAGGTCCTCTGAAACCTAAGTCAGCAGACATTTCACACTACCACAAAGTCTCTTGCCCTGAAATAAGATACTTTTCCTTTTTCCCTGGAGAAGAAATCTTTATACCAGCCTCTAATAGAAATTTAGCATTTCGCCAGACTGCCAAAGAAAGTGATTCCTGAAAGCCTCAGACTTCTAGGCTGAAGAGGTCAGTGCCAGAAAGTGGCTGGTGGAGGACTACAAGACCAGTCTCTAGAACCCTGGATACAGGGGAGCCTGTAGCTACATACTCTGTTCCCATTTTTCATGCATGGAGAAGCAGTTTTCAGGCTCCAGGGAGAACAAAGAAGTAAGACCAGTTCTTAGCCAGTGTCCTCATGTGTGTGTGTGTGTGTGTGTGTGTGTGTGTGTGTGTGTGTGTGTGTGCATGCTCACGTTGAATGAAAGCTGAGAAAGGAAGTACCTTTTAATCCAATCAACCAACTTTTATTAAACACTGACCACATGGCAGGAAGGCAGTGGTCTAAGTAGACTCCAACACTGGTCAGGGGAGTTGAGTTTAAATCTCAGCTCAGCTACCAAGTGGTGCATGACTGTGGGCAAATCACTGTCCTTCTCTGGGCCTCTGTTTACTCATCTGTAAAATGAGGGGGCTGGACTACATTGGCCCAATGGATAAATTTCAAGGAGCTCATGATTGTGAATGGGGGGAAAACACTCCACTTATCTTTTTATTTTTTACTAATCTTTAACTGAAATCTAGCATTTCCTTCAATTATGAATTTAAAGACAACAAACACCACTGCCATGATGCTAGGAAGGGTCCCCCAGGTTTCACCTTTGTAGTCACCTAAGCACCAACCATCCCTGACACTCTCTAGCCATCCTGCTCGCTGTACCCCACAGCCCACCAGCAGCATTAGACACAATGGGAAGGGCCACAAGGGCAGCTGCCCATTCAGTGGGGTGGAACAGAGTGTGTGAAGAGGGGTCCCAATGGGCTGACTGATCGACTCACTTACCTGGGGCCTTCTTGAAGTAGTGGCTCAGGAGGACTTTTTCTGGGGGTCAGAGGGAGCTGCACTTGACCAAGGGGTGTCCAAAAAGCTGAAGCAGTCTCGTCAAGAGGCAGCACTCAGATGGGCACTAGACAAAGACCATGAGCCTTCTCAGGGCTGCCTGCGTGGAACTTAGGTTGCAGGGGTGGTACCAAAGAGAGGGGAGCAGTTGACAGGGGCGGCTGGGTAGAGTTTGCCTGTCTTTCCCAATCTCAGATCCTCTGACCGCCTTTTTATGGGAGGAGAAGGGGAGGGGCTAGCAGAGATTATGCTCTCCAGGCCAGCCCTGTCCCCTCCCCCTTCCTCTCCCAGGAGCCCGACCCATTGTGCCCCTGAATTGGCGCACAACAACAACAACAACAACTCCCAGAATTCCAGGGACACTGACTGTTCAGGGATGGCCAATCAGCTTTCCTCTTTCTCCTCCTCCCTTCACTCCAGCCCCACAGAAAGCTGTTGGGATTGGGATGGGAAGAACTGGGAGATTTTCCCCTGGATCTGGGGGAAGGCAGCTGGGGGGTTCTCTCCCCGAAAATGCCACAGGGGTGGGAAATCGGGACCTGCAAGGGCTCTGGCCTTGTTGGCCAAGAGGGCTCAGTCAAGTAGTGCTTCAAGACCCTGGCCACAGTGGAGAAAGCAAGAGGTACCTGAAAGAATCCTTATTGCTGCTTGCTCCCTGTGTCCTGTCACCTTAGGAAACCTAGGCCTGGAAAGGCCCTGAGAGGCCCTCTAGTACATCCCTTTCCAGGGGAGGGAGCTGAGGCCCAGAGAGATTAAGAGATCACAACTTTAGAAGTCAAAGAGACTTTGGAGGCTGTCTAGTCCAGCCCGCATTTTACAAATACTGAGGCTCATAGAGGCTGTCAAAATCTAGTCCAAACTGTACCTGAGGGGGGAATTTCCTCCACATAATACCTGAGGAGGAGTCATCCAGCTCTGCTTGAAGCTTGCCAGGGAGGGAGAGTCCTCTACTAACAAAGGTAACCCATTCCTCTGATGAAAGAGCTCCAACTGTGAGTGACTCTCGTGTGCAACGTTACATGAGTAGGAAATGTTAGAGGCAGCATTAGAACCCAGGACAGTTCCAATCCATTCTATCAGGCTGCCTCTCCAGTATCCCCGCTGCCAACAATATACTACTTTCAGTCACCCAAGTCAAGGAAACCAGGACCTAATAACATTGTAAAAGGAGGTGAGTTGGTTTGGGATACCTTGCCCTCTCTTGACTCCCTTCTCTCCCTTCTCCCCCTGCCTCCCTTTATCTCACCTGCTTTCACCATTGTTTTCTCCCCAAACTCAACCGCTCTCTACAATTTTCTCTTTCCTTTTCTCCTATCAACCCCCCCCCCCCCATTCCAGTAGGACCAAGTTGTTTTTAACTAGGTTAGGATAGATGTGACCAACTGGGTTAAACAGCTGGAAACTATGGAGGAGAGCTTTCACTTGCCTTGCCCCAGGGGTCCCAACTGTTGTAAAGAAGAGTCCAACTCTATCTTCCCTGAGGGTCAGGGAGAGGGACAAATTTACTCTTAAGTAATCCCTCCCAGCGCTTTGTTGTGTCAATAACATCTAAGTTCTGAGGGAAGAGAGGGGATGCAGCCTTTTTCTAACAAAGAAAGGGCTGAGCTCAGAATTACCAAGACCTTTATTTGTTTAGCCTCTCTGAGCCTCAGCTGAAACACGGGAGTAAGAGCCACAGTGCCTACGTCTCAGTAGTGAGGATTAGATGAGACTGTATATAAAGTGAATTGTAAACATAATTTTGTAATCATTAAAGTGCTTTGTAAACTTCAAAGCCCTCAACAAATGTTCCAAGTAGGGAGTGGCCTCTGAATTCTTCAAATTGGGAGCTCCCTTCCTCAACTAATGCTGGTCAGTACCTTCTCAGCAATGTATAGAGTTGCCTAGAGCACTGGGTCATTAAGGAGCTCACCCAGGGTCTCACAACCAATGTCAGAAGAGGAATTGCAAACCCAGATCAGACCCAAATCAATGTTAGCTCTTAGTAAGAGCCTCCTAATTCAGTAGAATGCAAGCACTTATTAAATATACTATGTGCTGGCCAGCGTGCCAGTTTCAACTGGAGATGGAGAGATCAAGAAATAAAACAGTGTCTGCCTTCAGGGAATCTCTTTCTAATGTTTACACGGCTTATAGTACATCTAAGCTCTACTTGAGGTCCATAATCACTCAGAAGAGATCAGCTCAACTATCAACACAAGAAAAGCCAAGTGAGTGAAAAAAGTCTATTATTCAGGACATGATATGCCCTTGGCTGGATGACCCAAAGAGTTTGTCCTTCAATTGGTGTATTTTGACTGAAAATGGACCATTCTGTTGGACCCAGAATTGAACAGGAGAAAAGGAGAGGCCTTGGCTGGCTTTGGGGGAAAGGTGCAGCATTTTTAATACCTCCAGATTCTCTCAGAAACAAAGACCTAGCTTTTTGACATCCATATTTATTCACTGATACTATAAGCCTTGAAGAATTAAAGTCACCTGAAGGGCAATAGACACAGTGGGCTTGAATAGACTATGGAATATTGCCAACAAGAAAACTGTAAGAGGAGGTTGGCCATTTAGGTATTGTGGGATGACTAATGGCTACCATCATGCTCTATTGGAACCCATACAATGTTAAGAGCTCTGGAAGACCCTTAATATGTTAGGTAGATCCCTAGGGATGGTTTATGGGAAGGTACAGACAAGTTTCTGAGGATGGTTGTGGCCTTGATAAGGTGTAGGCTCTGGTAGCCCCCTTGAGCTCCTTGAATCTTTAAGGTACAGGCTCTGGGAAAGTAAATCTTCCCAGGGAAGGCATTTGCCTGAGGTCATAGGCCTTAAGTTGTGGCTCTGCCCAAGTCTTTAGCCCTCCTTTGTTCTAATAGTTTCTCACCCTTAATGTTCCTGTTCCTACCCTTGAACTGCCCTGTCCTATGGTCTCCAGGTAGCCTCACTCATTTCTGGAGTCCAACACCATCTCAACCCCTGAAGACCCTCCCCCAAACCCTCCCCTAGACCACCCCTAGATTCCTCCCACAACTTTTCTGTATATAGAATCTCATCTCCCTTCCATGTGGTATGAAAGTGCTATAGAGTAGCTTAGCACATGGGGGGTGGGGGATTGGGGGGGAGGCTAGGTGAAGCAGTGAATAGAGCACCCACCCTGGAGTCAGGAGGACCTGAGTTCAAATCTGGCCTCAGACACTTGATACACAAACTAGTCATGTGACCTTGGGCAAGTCACTTAACGCCAACTGCCCTCCAAAAAACAAAAAAAAAAAAAGAAGAAGAATAGCTTAGCACAGACTTGCTCTGTGTTAGAGTGCCAATAGAAAGCCCTAGCATATACTGGCTCCTTAATAGTCTACCCCATATGGCAAACTTTTAATGAACTTTCAATAAGCTTTACTTTTCTTTGGCTGAGAAGACTTGAGTGGAATTCTTTCCACAGGACCCGGCATGTTGGTATTTTACGGTCTCAGGCAACCCTGACCCTCTTTGGGTTACCTCTTTATTTTTGTGGTTCCTTGACCGGGAAACACTGCTCTTCTCCAGCCGGGACTGGAAGGTACGTAAGCCTCTCTCTATCCCTATTGCTTTCTTGTCCTCCAAGTAGCTTGGAGGTTTGGGGTTTTTTTTTTGCATGTTTTATGTGTTTTGTTTTGTTTTGTTTTTGTGGACCTGACCTTTCAGGTCCCATTAGGTCGGATAGCTAGGTACTCAGCCTGACCTCAGGTTCTCAGTCCTGTTTGGTTGTGTTGGAGAACATAAACATGTGCACAGCTTCTGAAGAATGGAGGACAAGGAAAGGTACCTCATCTGGAAGTGTGAGCCAGATTCTTTCAATTCTCTTAGCGCTACAGAATTGGGAAACATCAGATACATCAGATACTTTTTTGTGAGTTTTGTTTTGTTTGTTTTTCAAGGCTTACTCTCAAACCTTCCTTTATGGAGGAAGGGACTTCCAGGCCCTATGCCTGTAGCTCCCAAAAGTTCACCTTTGGGTTGTCTTTTACAACATTGGGAAACATTTAGTTTCTCTGGATACCTTAAAAAGGAAAAGCTAGTTGTTGGTTTTTTTTGCAACACTGTTTGGCCTAGCTATTGCCTTGAAAACCATGAATCATGGCCTGTTTGGGGGACTTTAAAAGACAATACTCTCTTGCAGTTAAAATTATATCATCACAGAGAAGAAAAATGGTTAGAAGCTGCCTATTTGCTGGCCTTCATTGAACTGTCTCAGAACATGGTTCTCAGGAAAGATTGTGAGATGCTTGAAGCTAGAGCCTCTCCACAAAGGGGCAACAGGGACCAATTAAATGATCCCCTTCCTATGGCGTTGGCCCCAGCCCCTCCTCCCTCAGCAACTCCTACTCAGATCCTAGTCACTGGTCCCACTGAGGCAGCTCCCCCAGTCCCTTCTGCTGCACCTCAACCCTTTCCCTCCGGTTTCCTTTCCCTTTTCCTCTAGCCCAACACCCCTCATTTCCTGCCCCCTACACCATCCATATCTACTGCCCTGCATCTCCCAGCATGGCCCCTCCCTCCTCAGGAACCCCTGCTCAGGTCCCAGCCACTGGACTTGCTGAAGTGCCTCCCTCTGTAGCCCTTTCCCCTGAGGCAACACCCACTCAGGCCTCAGGTCCTACCCCCCACAGCAACACTAGAGGTATCTTCTCTTCTGACCCCTTCCCCTCCTCAGGTGCCAGCTGACTTTCCCCCTTACCAGCCAGATCCCCCAGTCTTGCAGTTTGATCCGATTCAACCAGCACCCCCCAGTCACTCTCTCACAGGAAGTGGGACTTCCAATCTCTCTTCCCAGGCCCCTGTCCCCACAATACTTTCAGAACTTTTTCCCTTAAGGGAAGCAGCTCTCTCAGCTGGTGGGACAACTAGAGTGCATGTCTCATTCTCCAATTCAGATCTCAATCAAATTAAAGAGAAGCTGCATAAGTTCTTCAAAAACCCCACAAAGTTTAATGAAGGCTTTTCAGACTTAACCCTACAATTTGAGCTTTCTTGGGGTGATTTGCACATCCTCTTCTCTACCTGTTGTTCCACAGAGGAGAAGAGGCGAATCTGGGAATAAGCCCAAAAATTTGGGGATCATTTGGCTAGCAATGACCCCAGAAAATACCCTCCAGCAACAGCTGCTGTTCCCACTGGTGACCCAGTATGGAATGATCAAACCCGGGAGGATAGAGAGAAGAGAGACCATATGGTACTTTGCTTGTTAGAAAGCCTAAGTCATTTGCATTTCAAAAGCAAGTAAGTTATCAGAAAATTAGAGAAATTTCCCAGACAAATCAAGAAAACCTTGCCCTTTTCCTAGATAGACTGGTAGAAGCTATTAAAAGGTATACAAATTTAAATCCTGACTCTATAGAAGGGGCAGCAATTCTTAACATGCATTCCATTAGTCAGTCTGCCCCAGATATTAGAAGGAAACTGCAGAAATTGGCAATGGGACCCCAAACACCTCAGGCCCAATTACTAGAGATAGCCTTTGGAGTCTTTAATAACAGAGACCTGGTCACAGCAGAGGAGAAAAAAAAATGCAGGGAACGAACCAGAGACAGAGAGCATACTTGATTCTTGGCTGCTGCCATGGCCAAGAAAAGCCCCTCCAGGGGACCCCCTGGGAGGAAGCCCAGTCACTTGGGCAGAGGGAAAACCTGCTTTCGATGCCACAAGGAGGGTCACTGGTCCAAGGAGTGCCCCTCCAGGGAGCCCCAGGAACCAACGCCTCTAGAACCATGCCCATCTGACCAGAAGGGACATTGGAGGAAGGATTGTCCCTGAGGTTAGAAAAGTGGCAGAGCCACCTCCCAGTATCTTGTCCTCCAGTACCAGTCTTCTCAAGACTTGGAATGATGGGGAAGCATGGGGCTTGGCAGTGCTCCCACTTTCTCCATCTCTCACTGAACTCTGGGCAAGCATCATAGCTGAAGGTAAGGTTACCCACTTTATTATGGCTAAGTTCTCTGTTCTAACCAATTGGTTCTACCCTCCCCTTGACCAGTCAGGTCAGGGGCATGGAAGTGAAACTAAGGAATGTCTCCAGACATACCCTGTTCCCTACATGCTTGAGGATTTGTTTGAACACTCCTTCCTTATGTTCTCCTTATTCTGTCCCCTTGTTGGGAAGGGACCTGTTGGTGAAATTGGGAAGCCAGTTTTCTCTAGTTAAGCCCCCCAGATCTCCCCATGTTCCCTCAGGAGTGTGGGAAATAGTTGAGTCAATTGTTTGGGATCAGGAAATTCCTGGGTGAGCTATTTCTATCATCCCAGTATCAGTTTTTGACTCCTAGGTCCTAAAGTGCCCCGCAGCGTGGTCTATATACATTTAAACCCAAGGCCTGAGAGGGACTGCAGCCATTAATGGCCACTCTAGGCCCTGACTCATTCTGTCTAGAGTGGGGCCTAGAACAGGTGAAAGCTTTTGAGACTTTGTAGCTTTACCCAATAGTCTCTATGATGGAAGGAGAGAACAGGCTTTGGAAGTTGTAGCCTGTTTTGAAAAGCTTGTGTTGCCTGCCATGTGCTAAATGTCCATGGCACAAGTTGGAAAGGAAAGGGATATCTGACAGCCTTTTGGCCTTGCCATAGTCATCCTTAATTCCTACCAGGGAAATTGTTCTTTTGCTATAATTTTTTGTGCCTGTTTGGTCTTTGTTTGCTTAACCTCTTTGCTGGGTTTATCTTTTCCAAGGTTTAAGCCCCAAGTTTTCCAGCCCACTGGACCTGGCATCAGGTGTGTTCCAGAGTCTGACCCCTTGGATGTGAAGTCTGACTCCCTTGAACAGGACCCAGAGAGGCAGGGACAGCTCTATGCCCTTTGCCAGCAGGAAGCCCTTTCAGAAGCAGAGACCTCCCTTTACCCTAAAGGAATTTGGTTCCCATTTGTTTGAGCGGGGAATGATGAGGTGTAGGCTGTGGGAGCCTCCTTGAGTTCCTTGAATCTTTGAGGTACAGGCTCTGGGGAAGTAAATCTTCCCAGGGAAAGCATTTGCCTGAGGTCATGGGCCTTAAGTTGTGGCTCTGCCCAAGTCTTTAGCCCCCAATTTGTTCCAATAGTTTCCATTCTTAATGTTCCTGTACCCACCCTTGAACTGACCTGGCCTATGGTCTCCAGGTAGCCTCACTCATTACTGGAGTCCAACCCCATCTCAACCCCTGAAGACCCTCTCCAAACTCTTCCGCTAGACCACCCCTAGATTCCTCTGTATATAGAATCCCATCTCCCTTCCATGTGGTATGAAAGCACCATAGAGCAGCTTAGCACAGACTTGCTCTGTGTGAGAGCACCATAGAATGCTCTAGCATAGGATGGTTCCTTCAGAGTCTGCCCAATATGGTGAACTTTTAATGAACTTTCAATAAACTTTACTTTTCTTCGGCTGAGAAGACTTGAGGGGAATTCTTTCCACAGGACCCGGCATGTTGGTATTTTGGGGTCTCAGGCAGCTGTAACCCTCTTTGGGTAACCTCTTCAGCCTCCCCAGTTGGAGACAGGACCCATAACAATGAGATCACAATAACAGTGAAGACTGAAGGAATAATTGTACTGTCTGGTTTTGGAGATGAGGAAGTCCTAACCTGGGACTCCAGAATAGAATAGTCCGGTCCCAGCATCAGACCCAGGAGTGAAAAACATCTAGTCCAGAGCTGGACCGGGATGAGAGGTGCCAACAAGGGCCCAAATAAATGGTTTTTGAGTGAATTCATGTCCAGCCATAAAGAAACTAGAGGGAAGGGAAGGAAAGGAAAGGAAAGAGCAGAGCAGGGCAAAGGAACTGGAAAGAGGGCAGAGGGCAGGAGTTATTACCAGAGCAGGTTGTTCTACCTCCAGCTGGTCCCTTCCTGGGACTCGGTTCCCTCTTCTGAAAAAATGGGAAGGTTAGACTAGATGACCTCCAGGTATCTAGTGTTTGCAGAATATTGTTTAGCACGGATACTCTGGGGCTTCTGATTTTTAGAATAGAAAAGAGGAAATCTGGTACAATGGGAAAACCATTGGGTTGAGAGTCAGAGAACTTGGGTTCAAATTCTGCCTCTGACACTTCTGTGACAAGTCACTTAACTTCTGCTTGACTTAGTTTCTCCATCTGTAAAATGGGAATCATAACAGCATTTATCTCCAGGGTTGTTGTGAGGATCGAATGACATAATAATAAAGTGCTTAGCAAGGTGCCTGCTGCCTACTAAGTGTTATGTACATATTAGCTGTGATTAATTAATGCTTGCTGACTCGAATCAGTGTAAGCTTCTTTAGGGAGGCATTCGTATTGTATTTTATCCTTACATGGCTTTTTTTTTTTAGGGCAACTGGGGTTAAGTGACTTGCCCAAGGTCACACAGCTAGTAAGTGTCTCAAGTGTCTGAGGCCAGATTTGAACTCAGGTGCTCCATACTCCAGGGCACATGCTCTATTCACTGCTACCTAGTGCCCCTATCCTTGTATTTCTGTGAAATGACAACACGTATTTAGATGGGCACCCTATAGAGTTGGCCGGCAATGGGGACACATACAGGCACACATGCACACACGTATAGGTGTGAATCTATATGGGTTTGTGTAGGTAAAGGTATAGGTGAAGGTGTGTGTATGAATATGAATATGGTAATGTGTGCATACATGCATAATACTGCATTATATCTACATACACACATTGTACATATACAGAAGTGTATATAAACACTATATATTATATGTACACAATTTTTATCTTCGCATACACTAATATATATTGATGACATATGTGGCATATATTTACATATACACATATATCATGTATATATCTATGTACATGTACCTGCACACACATGCTCTTTTATGTGCAAACACACACACATAACATCTAGATAAATGTAGATAGTGTCATGGATAGAAGGCTGGACTTGAAATCAGGAACACTTGTCTTCCTGAGTCCAAATCTGACCTCAGAGACTTAATAGTTGTGTGATCCTGGGCCAGTCACTTCACCCTGTGTGCCTCAGTTTCCTCATCTATAAAATGAGCTGGAGAAGGAAATGGCAAATCCCTCCAGTATCTTCACCAAGAAACCCCCAAAATGGATTTATAAAGTGTCAGAAATGACTGAAAAATAACTGAACAATGAGAAAATATGTTATATGTGTGTCGATACCTAAATACACATTATGCACACACATATGTGTGTATATATATTCTGTGTACTTTATGCATGTGTGTATCTGTAGTGTATATGGCAACACATGTGGGTACACACTGATATCATATATACGCATACAGCATACATGGCATGTGCACAATCACACATGCATGACATGTTGTGTATAATATGTTATGTATTATATTGGGTTTTATATGCATGTCCACCGTGTTTCTATGTGTGTAAATGTAAAATATATAGCTTAACTTACACTGATATTCTTATAGGTCAATGTCATACATGTAGTGTGTATATATAACTATGTGCATACATACTATATATGCACCGGTGCTCTATTCACTGCACCACCTAGCCGCCCATTTTTTTTTTGGCCTATCTTTTTAATATTGAGATTTGACAGCTGCTGTGGGCCAGATGTGGAACATAACCATCTACGCCCCAGGAAGAACAGGGGGAAAGGATGTTATAAAGGAAATCCAGGATAGGCAGAAAATAGGTTGTTGTTTGTCCTTCATTCTTGAAGATCATGACATCAAGGTGATGCCATGACTTGCAAATTAATTTGGTTTAAGTGAAGTGGGGCTGTGCAAGGTCACCAGCCTCACTTTCTCCTCCAGAGTCATCTGGGTCCAGTGGTAAGACATAGATCAGGACGACTGGACATGGCCAGTAGCAAAAAAATAGAAAACAAGGGATAGACAGTGGGCAGCCAGAGGATTTGACTGGTCCTCTTGGAATATTGGGAGGAATGAAGACAGGCCTCCAGACTTTTGGATGGGAGCCCCTGTGGCAAGCTTAGGGGAGGGAATGTGCACCACAGCTGGAACTTCCCGATCAAGCATATCTATCACCTTCGTGTGTTATCCTGACGTAGCACAAGGACCAAGCCTCACCTGCTCAGGTTGGCTGCTAACACAGACATTCCACATGGCTGAAGCATGTCCTTAAGCATCAGCATTCCAGAGTCAGGCCAGAGCATTCCACATCCCACCATCTGGCACCTGCCCTTGAAGCATGTCCCTTGGGGTCCCCTCCCTCCCTCCCTCCCTCCCTCCCTCTGTGAAGCTGCCTTCCCTGCTACTCCTTTCCCCACTGCCCTGGTTCTCTCCTCTAGTAGATTCCCTGCCCCTCTCCCACCCATTGCCCTTCCAGTCCATCCAGGCTGCATACTTCAACCCCCCTCCCTCTGGAACCCAGCTTCCCTTCATCTTTATCTTTAACTGTAATTCTTCTGGACATCATGTTTTCAAGGCCTCTTGCCTTCTGAACTCCAAAAGCAACCCTCTCTTTTTAGAACACAGCAACCCCAGGATCCATGAATTAACAGGCATTTCTTAAGCTCCTCCTCCAAGCCAGACACTGGGCTAGGTTTTGGGGATATGCAATTCCAAAATGAAGCCAAGGATCATAGATTGGAAGTAGTCTTATGGTCATTTAATCAAACTTTCTCTTGTTTTACAGATAAGAAAACAGGTCAGGTGACTTGTCCAGGGTGATATAAAGAACAGAGGTGTAATTAGAGGAACAGTGTTGCAGTCAGAATTCAGACTCAAGCCAGAGAACAGATTAAGAGCTGAAAGGAGCCTCGAAGGGCCTCTAGTCTGTCAAGCAGACAGAAATAGCCTCTAACTCATGGATAGCTGGCCAGAGCCACATAGAAAGCCAGGAACCAAACAAGTTTATTTTCAAAGTAAGGGAAATGATTTGCAAGCAAGGTCACATGTGCTGGTGACATGCCCCTGGTGGGGGGACCCCAGGCTGCACAGAGAACCTGTGACCTTAGGGGAGCAGTAGCCCTGACAATGAGGCATAACAGCAAGGAGACAAGTTCAATTTATAGCAGAGCTTCATAACCAGAACATGGATACAGCAGGCATTTGTCCAAACTCAGAGAACACCTGGTGCTGGTCAAGGCAATATAACAATTATATGAAATTATTCTGGGACTTTCCTATGGCGGAGATCATCCAGAGGGTGAGCGCAAAGGATTGTTGTTATGCCCACTTCAGGGCACAGCCTGCCTGCTCAGCCTGAGCTCTGGAAAACAGGGAGGCTCCTAAATATCTTGACAGGTTCCCATATGAAGATACGGGAGCTCAGAGATGAAAATATGTCCCAGGCAACACAGGTAGCAAATCACAGAGCAGGATTTGAACCCCAAAATGTTTTGAGTGACAGTGGTGATTAAGGTCCAAATTAAAAAGGACAATTTAAAACAAAGAAGAGGTAAGGCAGTCTCCATTGCATCTGATATGGGAGTGTAAATTAAAGAAAAATAGAATGTCTGAGATCAATAAATTGGGGCTGTATTTAACCTAGAAGAGTTTGTCAGAATGTCATATGTAGGTGACTAGGTGGAGCAGTGACTAGAGCACTGGCTCTGAAGTCAGGAGAACCTGAGTTCAAATCCGACCTCAGACACAACATTTACTAGCCGTGTAACCTTGGGCAAGTCACTTAACCCCAACTGCCCTGCCCTCCCACCTCCAAAAAGAAAAAAGAATAAAAAAGAATTATGTCATAGAACCAAAGAGGTAGACCACTTTCTCCAGTTCCCTTATTTTTACAGATGAGGAAACTGAGGCTCAGAGTTGTTAAGTGAAGTCCCTAAGCATCAGGGGTGAGATTCAAACTCAGGTTCTCTGACTCTGGAGACAGGGATCTTTCTACTCTGGCACACAACACTTTGGACGCATACTTTGCCATACTTTGATTCCCCCTGCCCCAAATTTTACAATTCTCTCTTTAGCTAAATATCTTATATTTGAGGTAAATTTGAATATGTAAATATATAAGGTACAAAAGACCATATTATACATATATAATATAACATGTACATATCTCATACACACTGAGTATGTGTATACATATAGACACTGTCTCTATGTGTGCACATATACATACATAGAGGCACTGTAAATACATATTTTTATATATACTGTATCTTTATGCATATACACTGAGCATATTGCATATATGCATACATACACTGTATCTATCTACATGTATTTACAGAGCATATTATATACATATAGACACTGTATCTATATGTAGATACACTTAGTATATGTCTACATATAGACCTGTCTATATATACATATATACGTTATGTATATGTAGATATGCTGAGTATATGCATGGATATGGTCGCTATATGTATGTATGAACACTATATATGTGTGTGTATGTATATATATGTACAAATAGACACTGTATCCATACGTAGATACACTGAAGATATGTCTACATATAGACACTGCATACGTACAAACATACACTGTATCCATACATAGATACACTGAGATATGTCTACATATAGACACTGCATACGTACAAACATACACTGTATCCATACATAGATACACTGAGATATGTCTACATATAGACACTGCATA
>CM053593.1:375014361-375038985 GCA_028646575.1 Pseudocheirus occidentalis
GTACAAACATACACTGTATCCATACATAGATACACTGAGATATGTCTACATATAGACACTGCATACGTACAAACATACACTGTATCCATACATAGATACACTGAGATATGTCTACATATAGACACTGCATATGTACAAACATACACTGTATCCATACATAGATACACTGAGGATATGTCTACATATAGACACTGCATACGTACAAACATACACTGTATCCATACATATATAGATACACTGAGATATGTCTACATATAGACACTGCATACGTACAGACACTGTATCCATACGAAGATACACTGAGATATGTCTACATATAGACACTGCATACGTACAAACATACACTGTATCCATACGTACATACACTGAGGATATGTCTACATATAGAGACTGACTCTGTCTCCATGTATAAACAATGTGTATATATGTATAATATTTACACATATACCTATGCACTGAGCTGTATACATCAACAGAGTAGAAAGTAAGCTTCTTGAGAGCAGTGCCTATTCCATTTTTGTCTTTGTTTTCCTGGCAGGAAGGGGAATTATAACCAGTAGGTGTTTAACACATGGTTGTTGAATAAATGGATCCCCAGAATGTGGCCATCTTCCCCACCTAGGAGGCCAGGGAAAGAAATGGAGAAATGGCTCTTACACCTTTTCTTAAACCGCCAGTGTCTGGTGCCAGTTCTTGCCCTTGGCTCCCTCAGCCCAGAAACAGTTTGTTTAACACCTCAGTGAGAGGAAGGAACTTAATGAATGTTTGTCTGTAGCCTTGGATTTCACTTTTTCAGGAGGAGTTAGATTTAGGGCCCCTGGGGGAAAAGGGCTCATGCTATTCTCAGAACTCGTAGGATGACTAGCACCAGAATGCCAAGGTAATCATTGACATTGAGAAAAATCTCTGATAAAAAGACTAGATATTCACATTGGCCTTGACAGGAGGGTCCCTTAGCTATGTAAAAGATGGAAGAACAGAGTAAGTACTTGGTGAACAGAAACAAGACTCTGGCTCAGCTTACAGAAAGTACTTTTTAAATGTCTTTATTTTTATTTTCAATGATCTATTTAGTATTTTACTTTCCCCAATGACACATGAAACACTTTTCAACATTCATTTTTAAAATTTTAAGTTCCCCATTCCAAGGGAGCATTTTTACTAAAAAGTGTGGTACAGCCTGCTGGCAGCTCCCCTTTCTCTGACATTTCTGCCTTGGCAAAGCACTCTACTCCCAACAACTCTGGGGGGCAAGAATTATTGTCCCTATTTTGTATGGGGAAAAGCTGAGGATGTGCATGGGAGTAAATTTAGACAGCTAGTAGAGGGTCAGATTTTGGGACCTGGCCCAGGTCTCCTGACTCCCAAGTTCATCCTGCTTGCCTCTGTTGGGCCTCAAGCTTTCTTCCTCAATCTGGGAAGAACTCCACTGAGGACAAAGGTAATATTCAATGCCAACTCTCCTACTTCTACCTTTAACCTGAGTTCAGCAGATAAGTTTTTTTTTTTATTTGCTAGATCAACTAGGTTTGTACGCTGTCTGGTCAGGGTTTTCTCTCTTCTTCCAAGTATCGAAGAAAATGTGGTCTGGACTACTGCAGTAACCCTAATTGGTCTCCCAGCCTCCCTCAAGCCTTTCCCTTCTCCAATCCATGCTACATACAGCTGCCAGAGTGATTTTTCTAAAGCACAGGTCTGATCATGTCACTCCCTTGCTAAAGAATCGTTTATTATCTCTAGGATTCAGATACAAATTCCTTTTTTTTTTGATATTTACTGTCCTTTGCAACTTGGTACCAACCTCTCTCCCCAAATGTGTTCTAGTTCCCCCCCTCAATGCATTCTACCATTCAGCCAAGCCGGCATTCTTGCTCTTCCTGATGGATGATGTTCCATTTTGACCTGCATGTCTGTCCCTGATAACTGAAATGCCCTCCTTCCTCCCCTATGTTCCCTATGTCCCAGATTTCTTTCACCATCCCGTTCAAGCTCCATCTTTTAGATTATTGCCTGTCCCAATCTCCAGAGATAACAGTCATCTAGAGCGTGTTCAGTTCTACATATATATATAACCCCAGGACACAAGCCCACCACACAAGACTCATTGATGGGAAATGATTACTCAGCGCTCCATGCCTGTATGTGCCTGTATGAAGAGGGAAATCAGGAAATCGGTAGCTTGGGAAAGGAGAGTTCCTCGTTCTTCTGGCTTCCTGGCATCAAGAAAGGACACATCCTCCCAGGTTCTTTTTAAGAAGAGGTCCCTGGTGGGAGAGAAAGACTTCGGGAAGAAGCTGACTTGTAGAGGAGCTGACATCTCAGTGGTGACCCTATTCCCATCTTATCACACTAGAGACTTCAGAGAATTTCCCTTTGGAAAACCAGTGATCCTCTTTCTGGAAGTGAGACCCCGGTTGGGACTTGGCTTCGTGAGGAGTCTTTTATTTGTTTTAAATTGTCTTTTCAAAATTTGGAACAAAACAATCATCAACAAACAAAAGATGTTTCAATAAAGCAATGAGAGTAGTATATGAAATTGTGAATTTCTATATATAGGCACATATTCAATTTAAAAGGCAGTACCCAAATTGTCCTATTTGTTCATACTCCCTAGTAATTTTTTTCTTTTCTTCTGTGTATTTTTTTAATGTCTTATTGGGTCCTTTCCTATAATGGCCTGTATCTTGGGGGGAAGATATTCTATGAATGGTTAATCCTCTCTATGATAAGTGCATTCTTCCTATCTGCAGTGATGGAGGGTGACATTTGCTGAGCTTGTCTCTGGATATTGGGGGTTATGGTAGGAGCAGTATTTCCTAGGGTCTTGCCATATAGGATGATCTAGCATTTCCTAGGGTCTTTTGTCCCTACAGGCTAAACTAGATTTTCCTTAATAGATATTGAAACTATCCTCTACATTTAATTGGCCCAGATGACTAATGTAGTAGACCAGATTTTCAGGGGCCCCCCTTACCCCGCCCCATTAAGGAAATGCTCCCCTCTTCTAGAAGGTCATTAGGCAGATATGCAGGAGGAGTATAATCTTGTTGGGTAGATGCTTTCATTGGTTCCATGAATATCTAAAAGAAGTACAGGGTAGTTAATTTGCAAGTCTTGTTTTTGACTCTCTGTTTGCTTGTGCCTCCAGACATGGTCCTAGGAGAAAGTCTTTATGCATAATTAGTTTTGGCCTGGATGGTGTTGTAAGACTCTCTGCTATAGAGAATATAAGCCCTTTGATTTCCTTGTATCCTAGGTTCTGTATGAAATGGTTCTGTAATAAACAGACTATTGAATACATCCCCATCTCTCTCTTATTCAGCTGGTAGCTAGGCCATACAACTGTGCTGGACCCAACAGACTAAAGCTCAGGCTGTGGATGGAGTTTCCAGGGGGCCTAAATACCAGAATAGCTGGGATGGAAGAGACTGGAGTTCTAGGCCTGTTATATCTCCCCTGCAAAAAATTTTAAGGTACTCTCAAGTGTGGGTGTTTCTTTCCACTTTCATCATTCCAAGTCCTATGGCTGTGTTCTCCCTACTTTAGGCCAGTGGTTAGCACCTCCAATTCCATGTAACCCACTTCAAATTTTCCTAAAGCATATTTACTTCAAAGATATAGCAAAAACAATATACTAACATTTTCCTCAACACCTCAGGGGCGTAATTCTCCCCAAACCAACAGTGGTGGGGGGGATTTGGCCCAAAACATCTCCCACATAGCAATGATCCCACCAAGTTGTCTAAGTGCTGGGAGAGCCTGTGGCTTGGCTACACTGGACTCATGAAGGTTATCGACAAGGAGTCAGCATTGCAGGGGCGGCTAGGTGGTGCACCAGCCCTGGAGTCAGGAGTACCTGAGTTCAAATCCCGCCTCAGACACTTAACACAAAAAACTAGCCATGTGACCTTGGGCAAGTCACTTAACCCCAACTGTCCTCCAAAAAGAAAAAAAAAGAAAAGAAAAAAAAAAGGAAAAGAAGTCAGCATTGCAGTTGTGCTGGCTGCCCGACCTGAGCTCTGCAATGATAGGATACTGAGGAACTCTCTGGATCTGTTGAACTCACAAAGCTGCAGGTTCCACTAGCATCAATGGTCACTGAGCTTCAAGGGCACTGAAGCAAAGAGACCAGAGGCCCAAGCTGCAGGCCCTTTCTGACTCTAGCCAATCACAAAGTCTCTTTTTCATCACATGGTTAGCTAACCAGAACCAATTAGAGCAGCGGTTCTCAACCTGTGGGTTATGTTCAATTTGTAACAATGAAAATACATCCTGCATATCAGATAGATTCATAACAGTAGCAAAATTACAGTTATGAAGTAGCAACAAAAATAATGTTATGGTTGGGGGTCACCACAACATGAGGAACTGTATTAAAGGGTCACGGCATTAGGAAGGTTGAGAACCACTGAATTTGAGGATGTCTTTACATGCTCCATAGGCTGTCTTGTCTCTCAAAGATGCATCCCTTACATAGCATCACAATTCTGCTAAACATAGAAATCTAGCATCCTCTAGTAACCTTGTCATGAAAACCCCAAATAGGGTCATGGAGGGTCAGGCATGAGTGAGATGACTCATCAGTGTGTATGTCCACTTTGAAGTGTTTCATAGGCAATTGGTGATGCAGAACTGAGGCCTAGGGGAGAGGCTGACTATCTAGATCTGTGAGTCATCTGCTTAGAGGATGATTAAACCTCATTGTAGCCAAGGTCACTGAGAGCCCCAAGGAGGCCCGAGGGAGTCATAGGGAGCTCCCCCATGGATGTGAGCATGACATCAATGATGAGTCAGCAAGGAATGATGAAAGGAATGGTCAGACAGGTAGGAGGAGAACCAGAGGAAATAATCCCATGGAAACTCCCAAAGTCAAAAATATGGAGGAGAGAGTGCTCAAAGCATCTATGGCAGGAGGAAGGTCCAGAAGAGTAAGGTCTGAGAAAAGATGAGCAGATTGGCCAATGAAGAGATCACTGGGATTTTTGTAGAGAACAGTCTCTATGGAATGAGACTGAGGAGGAGGGAGTTAAAGGAGAGAAAGTGATACCAGTGAGTAAGGACACTTTTGTCTAGGAGTTTGGCTGAGAAAGGGAAGAGAAATATTGGGTAACAGCTTAGGAGAATGCTGGAGTCAGGGGAACCAACTGAGAGTAATTGCGCTTTTTTTTTCCTTTTTGGAGGGCAATTGGAGTTAAGTGATTTGCCCAAAGTCACAGGGCTAGCAAGTATGTCAAGTGTCTGAGGCCGGATTTTAACTCAGGTCCTCCCGACTTTAAGGCCAGTGCTCTATTCACTGTGCCACCCAGCCGCCCTGTGATTGTGCTTTTATAATGTGAGCATTCTACCTCAGAAATCAGCAAATGCCACAAATCAGAGTGTCATCTATTGTTTTATTGGTTGTCTAGGCTTTAAGAAAGTGATAACCCTGGGCAAGTCACAACCCCAATTGCCCAACCTTCCCCCCTCCAAAAAGAAGAAAGAAAGAAAAAATAAAGTGATGGAGAAAAACTGAATAATGCAGATTAAACATAGAAAGGGACCCACTGGACAGTTTTGCCCAGTGAACCATTTGTTAAATGTTTACCAAAATACCACTGGGACTAGTGAAGGTTTTTTAAGGACAGGAGAGGCTTGGGTGTGTTGGAGGCCAGAGGAAATGAATCAAAAGATTAGGCTAATCTTGTCTTATTTACCATTTTCTATCATGAAATATCTGTTGTTTCTATGATTTATTCTTTGACCCACCCAGTCTCTAAGGTTATTTAACCTACAATTAATTTTAATGGCTTCTTCAGCAGCTAATTATTGAATCTGTTTTTATTGCATTGGGATCTGTAAAATGGGTTTACTATTTCTGCCTTTCTGTATTGCTTTGTGAGGTTTTTATGCCCTAATATATGGCCAGTTTTTACAGAGGTGACATACACAGTTAAACAAGCGTGTTCCCTATAAACCACATATTATTGGATCCCGCTTTTTAATCCTGCGGGCCATCCTCTTCTGTTTTATGAGTGAGCTCATCCCAGTTACAATTGCTGTGTGTTTCTATCCATCCTTTTCTCTTGTACAGTCAGTCCTAAACATTTATGCATTTAACTCTCATAACTTCAAATATTCATGTGATTTACACTTACTCTGAGCCATCAGGGCTCAAACAATGACCAAGTGTGAGGCTTGGGCTGGAACCTACTGTTGGCCAATCAATGAGAGCCAGAGGGATCTGGGTTTAAGGCAAGGTCCTTAAGAAAGAAGTCTAGCCCATAAACCCCAAGATATCTGGTGAAGTTTCAGGAACCAAAATATACATTCCTTTGGACAGAGGACCTACAGGTAAGGATATGATTCCCTATATGACAGAGGGAGAGGAGGGAGGTAGAGGAACAAGAGAAGGAAAGAAGGAAGGAAGGAAGGAAGGAAGGAAGGAAGGAAGGAGGGAGGGAGGGCGGGCAACTGCACTGCCCAGTGGAAACTGGCCAGGTGGGTCCCCAGTGGGGCAGCTACAACTGCTTACAAGTCGCTTGTCCTTCATTATTCAAGAGGACCATGACATCAGGAAGATGATTCCATGACTCTGCAAGTGAACTGAATTTAAGTGAGGAGGGCTATGCAAAGTCACCAGTCTCCCTGGAGCTGTTGGAGTCCTGTAGCAAGATACAGATCAGGACAACTGGAGATGGCCCCCACTAGCTGTGTAACCCTGCACAAGTCACTCAACCACGTTTGCCTCAGTTTCCACATCTATAAAATGAACCAGAAAAGGAAATGGCTAAACCACTCCAGTATCTTTGCCAGGAAAACCCCAAATGGGGACACAAAGAGTCAGCCGTGAGAAACTGAGAAACAACTAAACCACCCTGAACTAAACTATGTCTGCTAGAAGGAGGAAAGTATTTACAGTGCTGTAGGTTTTGTGTTATGAAAAGAGAGTATTATTTGAAATAGATGTTTGGCTTTGTTATCTAGATGTTAGTGCAAAAAGGTTATGGAGTTCTAGGGAATTACCGGCAAGAAAATAAACATTTTGCTGTTACCAATTTTATTTTGTGTATTGCATTTTATGGCTTCTTTCCTGGTTACTGTGAAAGTGCTTATTATCAAAATCAATGTTTTGTTACGAAGAACTATAGGTAGGGGGGCAGGTAGGGGGTACAATGAATAGAGCACTGGGCATGGAGTCAGGAGGACCTGAGTTCAAATCCGGACTCAGATGCTTGACACAAAAACTAACTGTGTGACATTGGGCAAGTCACTTAATCCCAATTGCCCTCCAAAAAAAAAGCAAAAAAGAAAAAGAACTATAGGTAGAAAAGTGTATTTTCATTCCTCTCTAGTGAAAGACTCATTTTTGATGGTTGCAGGAACATAACTCTTTATTTCCCCTAAGTTCCCAGTTCTTATTTCGAGCCATTTTCACTGCCCTTGTTCTTCACAAAGCAGAGGATGGTGAGTGAGGGGTGTGTTCAGTGCTGATGCTGCAGGTTAATACTGTCCATTTCTGCTCCCTGCCTCCCTTTCCTCTCCCTCAACCAGAGCCTGTCCCAGATGACCAGCTTCTTACCTGGATCTACCCTCCAAGCTTAGAGTTCATCTCACTTATGACTAATCCAGCTCTTACCTCCCCTCCTTCTTTCTAGTATCCCTGCTGAGTGAAATGTATCTGTGCATCCAGCTGGGTGTGTATTCTTCTTTCTCCAGTTCAGAAGAAAGGGAGGTTCAAATGTCACCTGCTCCCCTTTCTCCTTGCTTTGTTTAGTTTGTTTAGGTTTCTGTTTTCACACCCTGATTACGTGAGATACTTTCCTCCCCCCTTCTCTCACTCTCTCCTCCCTTTCCTTTCTTCTTTTAAGACTGTCAAAACATAACAAAGACATTCCCAGGCCCTCTCTCTAAATGAGATTCTCTCCATAACTCCTGGTGATAATAGAGCTCTGAGAGATGATTTATCATCTCCACTTTACAGTTTTTCAATCCCTTGTAAATGTTTGTTTTCATTGTTGTTCAATTGGTTCATTTGTGCCTGTCTCTTCATGATCCCATTTGCAGTTTTCTTGGCAAAGGGTTTGCAATTTCCTTCTCCAGCTCATTTTACAGATAAGGAAACTGAGGCAGTGACTTGCACAAGGTCACACCGCTAGTGTCTGAGGTCACATTTGAACTCAGTTCTTCCTGACTCCAGACTGAGCACTCTGTGCACTATGGCGCCATCTAGCTGTCCTTGTAATTGCTTACTCCTTTTTTAGGTTCTCTTGGTTAAGTTTGGATTTTGACATTTCTACTCAGCTCTGTATTTCCTTTCATCAGGAATGTTTGGAAATCCTCTATTTCATGGAAGGTACGCCTTAAGTTTACTTCTACTTTTTAGGTCTTGTAACTTTATCTTAATATTTCTTATTTTCTCATGGAGTCATTAACTTCTATTTAGTCCATTCTACTTTTAAAGGAATCTTTTGCTTGGGTGATATTTTGTACCTTCTTGTGCTAAACGATTAACCCTCTCTCCAAGTCTTTCCTCCATTTCTATAGTTTCCCCCTCCCCCCCCAGTTCTTTCCTTTAGTGTTCTCTTTTCTTTTCTAAAACAAGTTTGAATTCTTGTTTCTTTTCTTCTAGGAATTCTGGTTGAACTTGATTCAGTGATCTCTCCTTGAGGCTTTGCTCATTAGGTGTTTTGGAGTCATCTGCCCTTCAGGTTTGTGTCTCACATGTCCCTAGCACCGTCATAGCTCTTTATGGTGGAATCTCTTTTTACTTACTCGTTCTTCCAGCTTTGCTTCCCAAATTCAAATGTTAAATTAGGACCAGGTGCCATGCACTTCTGGAGGGAGTGTCTGGGTCTTCTTCTGTCCTGTCTTGTATTATCTTGAATCATGCTTCTGCTTTTTCCAGGTACTGAGTGATGCAATTTTCAAGGATTTCAGCGATAGGTATCACTATACCCAAAATAGTCTGCTCCAGGGTAAAGTCTGATCACTGCCTTTCAGCTCTGAGCTTTACAAACTGCTGATGTGGGGCTGGGTCTGTGGAATACAACTGTGGATTTGCCTCAGTGGGAACTTTATTTTCTTGCTGCTGGCCCTGGCAATAGTTAGCAAGCTGGAAGACTATCAATTCAGAAAGAAAAGACTACAGGCTCCTGCTTGCTCCGAGCTCCCTGACCTGTTTGTTCTGCTGTAGGCTTCAGACTGGGGTGGAGGCTGTATCTGACACCCTTCTCCATTTTCAGAGTCAGAGCCACACAACTGATGTTCATTCCTGTTCCTTCTCCTTGCCAATACACAGACACATCATGACTACTTCTTGTCCTGATCCACCATGCTTAGACAGTGGTCTTCTCCTCAGTCTGCCTTAAATCTGCAGCCCAACTCTGGGCTATGAGCAATGGAGCTGCCAGTTGGCATCTCTTGGTCCCTACACAGTCAGGTACCTCTGTACTGCACAGTGGGTTTTTTCTTGCCCTAATACACGCCCTCAGGATCTAGTTCATGCCCCATTCTGGAAGACTCTGTGTGGTGCCCTCCTGATTAGACCTCATTCCCAGTGTTTGAAGAGCTCTGCCTGTTCTTTCTATGCCAGCCTGGACTAGAAAAATAATGTGATTTTTCCTTGAGTTTTCTCAGTAGGTCTCAATCTGGTTCATTCTCTGGGTCTTTGTGGAGTAGTTGAGTTGTAGTGCATTTACCTACTCTGCCATATTGGCTGGTCTCTTGAATGGCCCCTTTTTAAAAAAATAAATTTAAATCAATTCCATATATCTCTTGGATATGAGACCTTGAACAGTTAAACTTATTGAAGAATTTTTTTTCTAGTTATCTGTAGATTGTAATTTCATTAATTTTGTTGGTGCAAATTTTTATGTGATCAGAATTGTCCGTTTTCTTTTGTGTGACTCTCTCTCCTTTGTCTAGTCATGAACTTTCCCCCTATCTAGGAGAGTGAGGGAAAGTACCTCTATAGAGCCACATTGTGTGCCAGGCACTGAACTACGTGCTTCACAAATATTACATCATCTGAACTTGACAACCACCTCGTGACATAGGCACTTTTATTATCCCCACTTTAGAGAGGAGGGAAGTGAGGAGGACAGAGGAAAGTGACAAACTAGAAATAGCCAGTAAGTGGGACTTGGTCTTCCCTCAGGCCCAGCCCTCTACCCATTATCCCACCTAGCTCCCTCTAGCCATGGTTATAAAAGGCATTTTCTTCCTTGCTCCTCTAAATTTGTTTATGATGAAAGGTAATAATAAGCTATCTAATAATAACTCACACAAGGGGATAGTGGCCTGGAAGGGGCATTTTGGTTCAGCCCAAAGACAAAGAAGGGACTTACTAGAATCTAGCCAAGGAACAGAAAATGGTAATCCAATTTGGTGGAACAGAATTTGCACAAATGGGAGTGGCATGAAATAAAGCTGGTCAGAGCCAGATTCTGAGGAGAATTCGGAAGTTAATCACTGAGGCCAGAAGGAAGCCCAGAACATTAGGGAAGCCAATTTATTAGCTGTGTGGAGGATGGATTGGAGGCACTAGAAACAGGGAGACCAATTAGGAGGCGGTTGCCCTGGTCCAGGCTAGAAGTGATGAGGATGTAAAGGAGGCAGGAGGGATGAAAAGGAAGATACGGATTCAGGAAATACTGTGGGGGTTGAACTGACCTCATCACTCAATTGAGATGACTCCAATGTTATTGATGATTTTTTAATATTCAAATCTAGTGACTTTTTCTTTTCCTCATTCTTCTTGATCTCTCTGAAGTATTAGTTTCCTTTGCAATTCAATGTATAATTTACTTCATGCATTTAAAAACCTCAATACTAGGGGCAGCTAGGTGGCAGAGTGACTAGAGCACCTGCCCTGGAGTCAGGAGGATTTGAGTTCAAATCTGACCTCAGATACTTGACACTTATTAGCTGTATGACTTTGGGCAAGTCACTTAACCCTAATTGCCTTGCTTTCCCCCTCCAAAAAACCAAACAAACCTAAACCCTTCCATTCTGAGGAGAGGTCCATAGGTTTCACTGGAATGCCAAAGGAGTCCATGGCTCAAGAAAAGTTTAAGAAATCCTGTTGTATATTTTCTCACTTGGTCATCTTGTCAGCTCCCACCATTTCGATTGTCATTTCTAGGTAGGTGATTCCCAGATCTGCACAGTCAACCTTAGTGTCTCTTCAGTCCCTAATCACTGGCTGTCTATGACAAATTTTGAACTGGATGTCCCAATTCAAATTCAACACATCCAAAAAAACCAGAAAGTCTTCATCTGTCCTTCCAAACCTACTCCTCTTCTGAAGTTCCCTAGCACTGGGAAGGGCACAAACATCCTTCCAGTTACTGAAGTTCATAACATCACTGCCATCCACGACTCCATATTTCCAATCAGTGGCCAAAGTCTTGCTCTTTCTCTCTCCATGATGTCCCCAATAAGTGTCCCCCCCAATCTCCACTCATACAGTCACCACCCAAGTTCATGTCCTTATTACTCTTCTCCTGTAATGTTGCAATAATTCAATTCAGTAAACATTAAGTTCATATGTTCTAAGCACTGTGCTAAAGGTTAAGAATATAAATATAAAAAAATAAAAAGATAGTGATTGCCCTCTAAGAGTTCAAAATCTACCAGGGGAAAAACAACCCAGGGAAGGAAGCTGAAAGGTGGGGGAGGCTAACCCATTCGGGTGAGGGATCATGATGTTCAGTACAGTTGAAACCAATAAATGAAGCAGGGCAGCTGATGGAGAGTTTAACGCTCCTCCCTCCAGCCCTCCAATCAGAGTGGAGAGAAAAGTGAAGGCGGGGAGAAGGTATTGAGTATCCAAAGCTGATTTCAGTTGATCCGGTTTATCTTGGGTCAGCCTTCAGGACTTGGAGGGTAGAGTGAAACCAAGGTGAACCCTTGGTGGAAACAACCTTTTCACTCGTCTGCTGAGCTCAAGCTCTCCCCACTACAATGTCCTTCCTAAAGCAGAGATCCTCCCATATTACTCCTCTCACCATTGCCGACTCAGTAAAGCCCAGTGGCTCCTTGTTTTCAGTAGGATCAATGATAACCTCCTTTGTTTGGCACTTAGAGCTTTTCACAACCTGCCCCCTCTCCTACCTTTCCAGTGTTCTTCTGTGCTACTCCTCACTACCCACATATTTTGCAGTCTGTGCTGGTTCACTTGCTGCTTCACAGCCCCACCCATTACAAATGAGGAAACTGAGGCCTGTAAAGATTAAATTACTTGCTCCAGGTCAGACAACTTGTATCAGAGATGGGATTTGAACCCAGATCCTTGGGCTCCAACACCATCACACTTCCCACTGTACCACACTGCCTTTGACTTGTTCTCCTCTGCATGGAATACAGACATCCAAACACATACGAATCAGTCTTCTGAAGGTGGGGACTAATCCTCCTCTCCATTCTACTCTGACTTGGAGGAAAGATGTGAGAGGGAGGACCCAGCAGCTCTGATCTCCTGTCTATGAAGGCACCAGAAAAATCCATGCCATGACCCACATTATCTTGCCCCATCCTTTGTCCACAGCACCTGGCTGAGCCTAGCAGCTCGATACTGGGAGGCCCTATTTGCCCAGCCCAGGGTGGGGCCACTTCTACCTCCAGGGATGAAACCGATCCCACGGGCCTTGTATTGTTCCTAGGGAACCTGGGGAGCACCATAAGAAGGGGATCAAGGGCTCAGAAGGGAGAACCCCCAGGCTTCTCCCACCCCAGGAGAGCAGCCTGTGTCTACAACAGCAGCACCCCCTTGGAAAAGTAAGTTACAAATGGAAGAGCTAGACTTGGAGAGCCATTGCTAGGCCCCCTCTCACCCCTATCATTCTGAGCTCACAGGCTCTAAGCTGTTAGAGAACAGTATCTTTCGGAGGAATTGGGGAGGAGGCTCTGAGGACAAGGCAGCCTTTGGGGTTCAGTGCCTGGGTCAAAGGCTAACGGTCAGGGATGAATCATAGGACCATAGGGACATTGGAGAATTACTAAGTAGATTACTAGTTAATAGAGTAGAGATTACTTAGTAAACCCCCTCATTTTTCAGAGAAGGAAATTAAAGTGATTTGCCAAAAATCACCTTTTGTAAGCAGCGGGGCCAGGATTCCAGTCCAGCTCCTTTGACTCCAAACCCAGCAGACTTTTCACCACATCTGCCTGTGACTCAGAGTTAGCGATGCTGCTTGGTGCTGGCGCTACTGGCAAGGAGGGCTCAGGGTTGAAGCTCAGAGCCCAGCTCCGGAGGAGGAAGGGGGTACTCTTTGAATGGGACGATGGATTACGAAGTCATTGTTAGGGAAGAGGGCTCAGAATGGGGGTGACAAGGGCTCAGAATCAAGAATGTCTCAATGTGAAGAACTGTCCGGTCAGCACCACCCTGCCCACCAACCCTGGGGATCACTCAATCATCAAGATAACTGCTTCCTGGCCAGGGCAAAACCCTTGATCATCAGATTTACCTCCCTTCCCTGGTGTAGTGGAGTATATGCTGAACCTGGAGTTAGGAAAACCACAAATTGGAATCCTGACTCAGGTATGCGCTAGCTTTGCGACCCTGGTCAGGTCACTTTGCCTCAGTTTCCACATATTCAAAATGAGGATGACAATAGCACTTATCTCCCATAATAATTGTAAAGGTCAAAAGAGGTAATATATGGAAAGCACTTCTCAAACCTTCAAGAACTATGTAACTGTTAGCTATTGTAATTGTCATTGTAGTAGTTGTTATTGTTGTGTTTAGGGGATCCCCACACCACCCTGGAAGGGCAGAGGGAAGGGTTGGTTGACTCAGCTACACTGATCCCTCCTGTGACTGTTACATCAAACCTGTTTCCCTGTAGTGTGCAAGTAGCTTCCCTCACTGACTCTTTATCTCCCAGAGGCTGGAAGCAAAGATCTGGCACATTTATCACACCTACGATGGACCCAGTATCATCCCAGTAGGGAACCCAGCAATTGAAACTGGTTTTGTTTGCCATTCCCCTTGGAAATGAGGGTCTGAGGGACTCTCAACAAGGTTGAGATGGTCCAATGGTCCAAGGAAAGGAGAGAAACTTGGGGAGGGGAGAGGAAAGAGAGAGAGAAGAAAAGCAAAGGGTAGATGAGAAGCTGAGCACAAAATGAATCTCTTGGACTTCCTTTTTCCATCTGTACAGTAGGGCTAATGAGTTCAACTCCTCTCTCAAGAAGGCATATCAACAGCATCTTAATATGAAACTTGGGCTTGGTAGCCCTAAGGATGCTAAGGACTCATCCAGTCCCCTGCTTCTAGTCACAAATGTACTTTAGCAATTATCAGCTCTTCTTTACTAAGGCTGCTCTGGGGCAGGGGTAGGGGTACACAGGAGAGGGAGGAGCAGTGTGGTTGAAGAGAGAGAGCCATATTCAAAGTAACAACAATGACAACAACACAAGGCAGAATTATTCGTTTACTAAGTCCTGGATAGGGGCGGGATGTAAAATCATAGAGCTGAAAGGAACTAGAGGCCATCTGGTTTGATCCATACCTACCAAGGTCACCCCAACAAGTGTAACTGAAGACCTCAAGAAGAGGAAACTAGCAGCTCCCAAACTAACCCGCTCCACTTTGGGACATCTCTGAGCCTTAGAGTTTTTCCTTCTAGCAAGTGGGCTCTACTTCTCTGTGATTTCTCATTGCTCCCACTTCTCTCCAGCATCAAATAAAACACATCTAATCACTTGTCCATGTGCCAGCTCTCTGGCTTTCCTGTTCCCACCACGTCTTTTTTTCCTTCACCTTCTCTCCTCAAACATCCTTCGACTGATTCTGGTATGACATGGATTCTCATTCTCTCACAGCCCTGGCCACCCTTTCCATATATTCCAATTCCTCCCTAAAATATGTTGCCCAAAATGAAAACAAGTACTCCCAGTAGAGTCACAGATTTAAGAGATCTCAAGAAATTCTCTGATTCAACCCCCATCTGGCAGGCTTTGTTATTATTCCCATTCTGCAGATACAGCAACTGATTCCCCAAGTTCAATGACTTGCCCAAGATTACAGAAAAAAATTAATTGGGGGGCAGCCAGGCTAGAACCCAATTTTACAAGGTTCAAGGAAAGAGGTAGCCAGGAGAAGTCATGGGACTTGAGCTGGACCCTGAAAGATGGGTATGTTCTAAGCAGGTCGTGGATAACTGAGGAATGGAGAAGTCATGCCAGTGGTGGTAAAGAGCATGAGCAAAGGAGTGGGAGCTGGAATAACACACTACATCAGCACCGGCTTTCCTGCATTCCTGGAAAGCTTTTCCTCCCCATCTCTGCCTTTTGGTTTCCTTTGACCCCAATTCCACTTTCTATTTGGGGCCTTTCCCAGTCTCCCTTGGGGAGCACTTTTGGTTTATATCTCTTGTATATATCCATTTGAGTGTGAGCTCCTTGAGGGCAGGGACTGTTACTGACTTTCTTTACATCCCCAGCATTTAGTGTGTGCTTGGTATGTAGTAGGTGCTTGATAAATGCTCAACGACTGACCAGCCCTCCAACTGCCATTCTGTGCTCATTTCCTTCACTTTCTTCATCTCCCACCTCCAAACGCTTGCTTGCATACGGTGACTCCCACCTCTTGGAGCCCCTAGTTTCAAAGCTGCACTCATTCACCTCCTATAAGAGTTTCTTCCTCAGCCCCCCAGCTTTAGGGCTCTCTCCCTGAATGTCTCCAATCTATTTTTCATCTATAGACAATGTCTGGTAATAATAATAGCTAACATTTACATAAGCAAACATAATCCCATTAGATCCTCACACCAACCCTGGGAGGGAGAAGTGAGGCAAACCGAGGTTAAGACCCTTACAATTAGTAAGTGTTGGCTGCTGTATTTGAACTGGGGTCTTTCTGACTCCAGGCCGGGCACTTTATCCACTGCACTGTGACTGGAGATACTTTTATATGTACATGTCTCTGCTCAGCCTCCTCCCCTTTCTCTCCAGAGGGAATGTTTAATTTTTGTCTTTGTATCTCAATGCTTGGCCCACATTACCAGCTAAAGAAATGCTTGTTGATCAATTGATGTAGAATTTAGGGTCCTTCTGGTAGGATGGACACCACCCTAGGCTGGTCTCCACCCAGTCCCTGCTTTCCAGAAGAGAGGTGATGAGTTACAATGGACCTGATGTCTGGGGAGACCTGATTTAACAGTCCGTTCTGACACTAGCTTACCCCTCGGAGCTACAGTTTCCTCGTCTTTTTTCAGTCATTTTCAGTTGTATCTGACTCTTTGACCCCATTTTCTTGGCAGAGATACTGGAACGGTTTGTCATTTCCTTCTCCAGGTCATTTAACAGATGGGGAAACTGAGACAGAGGGAAGTGAATTCACTAGGGCCACACAGCTAGGAAGTGTCTGAGGCCAGATTTGAACTCACAAAGATGAGTCTTTCTGACTCCAGGCTCAGTGTCCTCTCCACTGTGCCACCCAGCTGCTCCTCCTCATCTTTACTTTAGGGAATAACATGTGAATTATTATATCCTATAGACAGGTCCCTCATGGCTTCTCCAGAGAACACAGAGACCATCAGCAATAAAGAACTGCTTTCCACAAAGGTAACCTTTCTTGCTTCCCTACCTTGGCCCTAAAGAACTGGGGTTTGACAAAGTGGACCTAGAAATTTGAGACTGTATGTGAATTTCTTCAGAATCTCAAGATTCAATAGGACTTTTCATTATTTTTTTTGGTCGGAGGTAGCCTTGAATCCCTTCTGTCTGCCCAGTACAGAGTCAAGTCTGGGACTCAGTTTCAGGGGCTGGGAGTTCAGTTCCAGGGTTGGAAGTTTAGGGTCTGGGATGGTTCAGTGTCCACAATGGTGACCCAGGACTGGTGATTTCAGATAAGGGTTAAAGGCTTAATATCAGGGCTGGGGGCTGTATTTCAGTGACAGGGACACAGAGGCCACATGAGGAATGGGATCTGGGAATACAGATTCAGGAAGGAGGGTTCACTGAGAGGAACCAAGAGGGAGCATTAAACTCCAGAGTTCAGGAACTCATTCCTTCTCTGGCTCAGGTAATGCCCAGTTTTCTTAAACAGACAGTCTACCTGGCCTATGCAGAAGAGGGAAGGGGCCAGCTTCCCCCTTCAATGTTCGCTTGCCCAATCTCTTCGCCATTCTGGTCTCTGCTCCTTACAGGGACGCTTCATTTTCCAGCTTTTTTTCTGAATTTCTCATCTCATTCCTAAAGCACAAATTAAGTGGGCCATTAATTGTCAAGCATTTACTAAGTGACTACTGTGTATCAGAAATTAAGCTGGGTGTTGGGGATACCCATGTACCCTATTTCACCCAGGAAGCTAAATGAGGAGACCTAGGAAGCCACTTCTGACTCCCAGTCCAGTCCTTCAGGGCTGAGGATTAAGTCAGGGTTGGTCCCTTTCCTCCTGTTTACCCCCCAGGCTGGGCCCTCCAGACTGGGTGAGATGAAGTGGCCAACCTCGTACAGGGAACCACCCACAGAGAGGGCAGGTCAGGAATCTGAGCTTTGCCATCCACTCCCACCTGCTGTTTAGCAACTTGATCTCCAGGGTGAGGCTTTGTCCACAGGAAACCTGACCTCCCCTCCCAGCTGGGAGAAGTTGGGGAGGGCTGGCTAATCCATCTAGGGTGCTTAGATAACCCAGATAGGCCGGCTGAGGTGGGAAGGAGGCCTGGGGTGTGGCAGAGGGAAGAGACACTGACACAGGAGCCAGAGGGAGGGCTTTGGGCTAGAAGGCACTCTCCATTCTGAGGCCAAGTGAGGCAGAGGAAGGCCCTGGGTGGTTGGGAGGTGGATGTGCCCCGGGTCACAGTACTACTAAGTGTCTGAGACCAGATTTGAACTCAGGAAAATGAGTCTGACTCCTGTGCCCTATGGCACCATGGCTGCCCCCTTATATAGCTGCCATCTGTATACACACATGCATAAAAACTCAAGGGCAGATACAAATGTAATTTACACAAGCACATACTTATATAAGCTCCCAATACACAGGTTTACACAGACATGCACACCAGCTCATACATGTCCTCACACGTTCCCATGGATACCGATGTGCAAACCCACAGGGATACGTGTGAGGTGTGAGTTTGCAAGGACACACAAACAGACGTGAGTTTACATGTCCACAGACACACAAACACACAGATCCTCGTGAGTTCACATGGCTGCCCAGATAAACAAGGTCACACAAATACAACTTCACATGTTCACACTGACCGAGTTGCTCCCCAGAGCGTCTTCCTCTCCAATAACACTCATACATGTCCTCAATAAACACATGAGAGAGAAGGGGGCCAAGGAGAAGCTGGCTGGGGGTGGCCCAGCCTACAAACTTCTCATCCTGGCCCCACTAAAGACCTGTTGCTGCTTTCTGTGTCGAGAGGCCCCAAAAGGTAAGTGGGGCCCCCTTCTTGGCTCCTTCCCCAGGCCCATCAGCCAGGACTTCCCCACCCCTTCCCTGGTTCCTGAAGGAGACTGTGTTAATCAGAGCCGACACCTGCAAGTTATTACAAGTTGTCTCCCTTACAGGATGGAGGCTGGGTCCAGGCTCAGCTTTCACCCATTTCCTGTTTCTCTTCACTGCTCACCCCTCATGTTCTGCTCCTCACCAAGGACATCTTAAGGACTTTTCACCCTCTGGCAGAATCCCAGAACAGGGAGAGACAGATAGACCAACACAGCTTTTGGGGTCACCTAGTCCAACGTTTTTATTTTATGTGTGTAGAAACTGCGTCCTGGAGAGGTTAGAAGATCACACAGGTAGAAATTTGGACCCAGGGCCTCTGATTTCAGATCTCTGCTTTCCATGTGCTCGAGGGCTTCCCTGAGGGATAAGCAGTCTTGTTGGCTGCATCTATTCAGTGCACTGTGCTAATGACTAGGGTTACAGATGAGAGCAAATGCAGTCTCTACCCTCAAGGAGCTCACTTTCTAAGGGAGGGGGGAGAGAGACAAACCACATAGGTACATACAGGAGGCATACAAAATAGATGGGTGAGAGAAAATTTACTGGATCAGTAAGTGAGATGTGAACAGAGGTTTGGAGGAAGCAGGAACCCAAGAGTCTGGGAGAGAGAATGCTCTAGGTAGGAGGCAGATTAAAGAGTGCATTGTGGGAAACATCGGAAAGTTAGGAAGAAGGTGAGCTGGGAAGAACTTTAAACACCCAAACAACAGACCTCATATATGATTCTGGAGGTAATAGGTGTTTTGGGTGCCGTTGGCAGACCTGAATTTAGGAAAATCACTTTGGTGGTTGTGTAGAGACTAAGAGCAGGATGCCAAGTTAGAAAGCTATTTCAATGAACTGGGCGAGAAGGACTGAGTGTCTGAATCAGAACGATGGCCATGCAAGTGGAGAGAAAGGGAAAGAGATCAAAAATGTTGGGAAGGTAGAAATGACAAGATCTGCCAAAGGAATGGATCTGGAGGGGAGTAAGAGTGAAAAACCAAGGACAATGCACTCTGAGGTTGCGAGCCTGAGGTACGTACCGGGAAGATGGCGGTGCCCTGAGCAGGAAGAGGGAAGTCTGGAAGATTTGGGGCAGGGGTTGGGAAGGACGGGAGGAAGAGAATGAATTCTGTCTGGGCTATGTTGAGTTTGAGATGCCTACTGGGCATTCAGTTTAAATGACAACCAAAATGTAGTTGGTAATGTGAATCCTTGGCTAGGAGAGAGAACAGGTCTGGGAATCATTGGCATAGAAATTGCAATTACTCATGAGTGCTGATGAGAGTATGTGAGAGAAAAGAGGGAAAAGAGGACCCAGGACAGAATCTTAGGGGGCATCCGCTGGTAGTGAGTCTGACATTGATGAAAAAGGAGCTGTCAGATGGCAGCTAAAGCCCCACTACACATGGCTAGAAGTGGGAATGGGCAGATATCTGACACTGTTCTTCTGTAGGAAACAGCATGAATATAATTCATTCCACACAAATTTACTGAATCAGTAAGTGCCAAGGCCTGTGCCAGACATTAAGCTTGAGAGGCTACCTTTGCCTGTTCCAGTCAAGAACTCCTCCTGTTCTCACCTCCATGACTGGGTGATTTTCTTCATCCTGTGGTATTTGGAGCCTCCTCTAAGCCACAATTCCCCCCTAACCCTGGAAGTAAGGGTAAGAGGAGAACCCTGATGTCTGATTGACAAATCAAAGAGGAACTTGGGGGAGAGGGAGGCTACCAGAGGAGAGGGGCTTAATTGTTTAACCATGAGACTTCTAAGTTGGTCAGTCCTTCCCTCCAAGTAGGGGGGAGATCTGGTTTCCATTTGACTCCAGATTGCAGGGAATCCATGGTGTGCATGTGCGTGTGTGTGCGCATGTGTGTGTACTTTAAATGAAAAGGAGCCATACCAGAGCCTTGAGAACAACAAATAAATAGAAGGATCAAGAGCTTTAGGCTAATGACAACCACAGGAATGTTCCAGATTTTGTGAAGAAATGGGGAGTGACAGACTAGTCACATATCAGCTCACTTCTACCCCACAGGTCCTCAGAATAAGCCTGGAATAACCCTTACACCTACTTAAAACCCTTACACCTACACAGGCTCAAAAAAGGGACCTGTTCTCCCTGTCATTGACTGCCTAAGTGGTGATGGTCAAGTGCCTCAGTTTCCCTGTCTAGTTGAGTCAGACAATCTGCAAGGACCCTCCCAACTGGAGCATTCTAAGGGTCTTCTGAACTCCTTAGTCTCCAGACCTCCCACCTACTGACACCCTTGTTCCATATCGACCTTCATCTTTTTGATGCCCCAAGATGTTATATAGGTACCCGAGAGTCCCACTACACATGCATGTTGGGGCTGTGGCTAAGGGTCCAGGTAGCTAGAAGTGGGAATGGTCAGATATCTGACACTGTTCCTCTTCTATATGAAACAGCATGAGTATAATTCATTCCACACAGACATTAAGCTTGAGAGGCCACCCTTGCCTATTCCAGTCAAGAATTCCTCCTGTTCTCATCTCCATGACTGGGTGATTTTCTTCATCCTGAGATATTTGGAGCCTCCTCTAAGCCATGATTCCCCCCTAACCCTGGAAATCTCCCTCCACTACTCTTTCTAGACTCCTCTGACCCCTACCTGATGAGGAGATTCTATGATCTTACCTCTAATTGTGGGTTTCTAGCACTAAGGACTGTTGGGGTATGGTGGGCCCTCCCACTCTCACTAGGTCCAAGACTGCCCCTCTCTCCCTCCCAGAGATTGAAATCTGGGGAGATGAGACATGGGCCCTGGATCTTTAAAGGTCAGGAGGCCTGAGCCATCATCCTGACCCTGCTTAGGACACCCTGAGCAAGGCCCTTCCATTTTCTGTGCTTTGTGGAGAAAGGTCCCTTCCAGCTCTGACATTCAGAGACATTCTGACTCCTCTCTCCCTCTGGGTCTTGATAACTTCTCCTCCTAAGTACCAAGAACACTCCCTAAAGTTGTTTCTGGCCCTTGTCTTCCTATCTACTTATTTTGCTCAGGACTTAAGGGTTTGGTTCTCACTTTATCTCTGAGCTTTCACCTTAGACTCACTCTTCCCACATCTCCATCTGCCTCCTGGGCACCTCCCTGTGGATGTTCCCTTGTGAACTTTGAGTATGAACTCAGCAACCCCCTCTTAGCATCACTGAGTCAGAAGGAACCTTAGAATGAATGAATCAATGAATGAATAGATTAACTATTTTACTAAGTTCTCCCTACATGGGCACTGTGCTCTGCCAAGGTTACAAGTACAAAAAGCAAGACAATCTTGCCTTCAAAGAGACAGCATATGTAAGGGAGTGTATATGTTGTACCACATAGATACATACACATGTGCACAAATATACATATATACATATGGATGGGTGTATATATACACATGTACATGCAAATACATACACACACATATACATGCATATGCCAAGGAGAGGGAAGTCACAGGGACGGTGAGTGGAGAGACAGGGCAGTTGATCCATCCTTCCTGGGAATGGCATTATTGATTTGGTTACCATTCTTACAGTAATTTGGGGTGAAGAGTGGGTTTCCCTGCAGCACTGAGGCATGAATATGAGAAGGAAGCCTCAGGCATTTTGGAGGACTGTCTGAGTTGGGCTAATTATGAAAAACTCTCACCCAGTAGGAGCTGGGGAATCCAGGGCTGGTATGAGAGAGCTTGGTGGAAGGGAGGGCGGTGGACATGAAGATCAGAGGCAAGCATCAAGCATACTGTCTAGAGAGAAATAGCCAACCCTATCATTTCAAAGATGAATAAATGGAAGCCCAGAAATAGGGCGTTCTTTAGTGATGGTGGTGGTAGTGTCTGACAATGACATTGGGGGTTTTCTTGGCAAAGATATTGGAGCAGTTTCCCCATTTATTATTATTATTATTTGCTTGCTAATTTCTTGAAAGATGGTGTCTAGGCTTTTTTTTTTTTTATCATGGCTTTGAGGTAGTCCAATAATTTTAAAACTATCTCTCCCAGGTCTGTTCTCCAGGTCAGTGGTTTTTCCAATATTTCACATTGCCTTCTATTTTTTCATTTGTTTGGATCTGTTTTACAGTATCTTGATTTCTCATAAAGTCATTAGCTTCCATTTGCTCTAATCTAATTTTGAAGGAATTATTCTCTTCAATGAGTTTTTGAAATTCCTTTTCCACCTGTGCAAATTCAGTTTTTTAAGGCATTCTTCTCCCCATTGGCTTTTTGGGCCTCTTTTGCTATTTGAGTTAGTCTATTTTTGTTGTTGTTGTTGTTTTGCTTTTTGGAGGGCAATTGGAGTTAAGTGACTTGCCCAAGGTCACACAGCTAGTGTGTGTGTGTGTGTGTGTGTGTGTGTGTGTGTGTGTGTGTGTGTGTGCGCGCGAGCGCGCAAAGTGTCTGAGGCTGTATTTGAACTCAGGTCCTCCTGACTCCAGGGCCAGTGCACCACCTAGCTGCCCCTGGTTACTCTATTTTTTAAGGTGTTATTTTCTTCAGTGTATTTTTGGGTCTCATTTAGCAGCCTGTTGACTCGCCTTTCATGATTTTCTTCCATCATTCTCATTTTTCTTTCCAATTTTTCCTCTACTTCTCTTACTTGATTTTCAAAATCCTTCTTGAGCTCCAGTTAATATTTTTCTTGGGAGCATGATGCAGGAGTTTTGACTGTGTTGTATTCCTTCCATTCCATGCTTTGATTCTTTTTGTCCCCAAAAAAGGAATCTATAGTAGGATTGCATTTCCTGTTCCCAGTCAATTACTTGACTTTTCAGCTCTTTGCCACAGCAGAACTCTGCTTTCAGAAAGGAGAGAGCTTTGTCCCAAATAACTGGGGTTTTAGCAGCTGCTGGAGCTATTAGGAAGGCGCCCCCTCTGCAGCCCCCACAAGCTCTGGCTCACTGGCCACACACCCCAGGACCAACACCCAAGACCACGATTCAGATCCAAGCAGGTCAAAGCAAAAGTCTTTGCCCTTGATCCCTCTATGATCTGCAGGCTAGGAGCTCCAGAAGCAGCCACACCTCTGCAGCAGCAGCTGTACCTCCACTACTTCTTACCCCAGGGGCAGGAAACGAACTGTGCTTTTCTGACCCCCTCTTCCAACAGAATTCCTGACTGACCTTTTACTTTCTCTTTGGTGGTTATGGGTTGAGAAGTCTGGAAACCTCCACAGCTGCTGGTGATTCACTCTCCTGAAGTCTGCTCCAGCTGATGCTATTCATGGCCACCCTGGGGCCAGAACCAGACAGCTCATGCAACACTGTGTTGGGTTCCCAGCTCTGTGACAGACCCTTCCTGCCAGCTTGTCAGGCTGCCTTCAGTGGGAGATTTGTTTCTGTCAGTTTGTGGATTCTGTAACTCTAAAATTTGTTTAATTTTTTTTTACATGTATTAGAGGTGGCAGGAGCGGGAGCCACACAGAGGACCTGTTTCTACTCTGCCATCTTGGCTCTGCCCCCTGTTCCCATTTCCTTCTCTCCAGCTCATTGGACAGATGAAGAAAGCTGAGGCACACAGGGTTCAGTGACTTGCCCAAGTCACACAGCTAGTAAGTGTCTGAGGCCAGATTTGAACTCGGGGAGATGAGGCCAGGCCCAGCACTCTATCCACCACCTGGCTGCCTGAGGTAAGGTAGTAAATAACAAACCTAAGTCCTCTAGGTTCAGGTCCAAGGTTCTTTCCATTAAACCAGGCTGCTTACAGCTTGGGTGTTTCTATTTGAACCTTCTTTGTTTGTTCTCTGCAAGACACACCTCAAGATGCTTTGCATTCTTTCTAAACCTTTCCAGTATCGATGCCTTCTTTCCTCAGCTAGTCCCTGGACTGGGGGTGGGGAGGGGGAGGTGGGGGGTGGGGAAGGAAACATTCTGTCTCCTTCCTTCCTATTTCTTCCCTATCATATGGGGCCCACAAGAAGAAGGCCCTTAATAAATACTCAGAGGAACATCCAGTGAAATGTTCAAGGCAGTGTGAGTGGGAATGCCCTGGGTTCAAAACCGGACTGCCCCTAACTCTGGGTAACCTTGTTTGTCTGTCTTTTTTTTTTTTAATTTAGTTTTTATTTGTTTTCTTGTTTACATTATTCATTTTCCTTACATTTTTGAATTACACATTTTCTCCCCATCTTGCCCCTGCCCCAACCCCAAGACAGCAATCCCACTATAAAGCCCCTCCCCTGCTCTGCTCT
>CM053593.1:375039485-375122987 GCA_028646575.1 Pseudocheirus occidentalis
ATTTCCATACCCAAATGAGTGGGTATGTTATTCCCTCCTTAAGCTACATATGATGAGAATAAGGCTCACTTGTTCCCTTTCACCTCTACTCCCCTTCCCTTCTACTGTAAAAGCTTTTTCTTGCCTTTTTTATGTGAGATAATTTACCCCATTCTGCCTCTCCCTTTCTCCTTCTCCCAGTACATTCACCTCTCACCCCTTAATTTTATTTTTTAAATATTATCCCTTCATATTTAACTCACCCTGTGCCCTCTGTCTATATACATATGTATGTATATAGATATATGTATATATATTCCCTCCAACTACTGTAATACTGAGAAAGTTCTCATGAGTTACAAATATCATCTTTCCATGTAGGAATGTAAATAATTCAACTATAATAAGTCCCTTGTGATTTCTCTTTCCTGTTTACCTTGTCGTGCTTCTCTTGCGGCTTGTATTTAAAAGCCACATTTTCTATTCAACTCTGGTCTTTTCATCAAGAATGCTTGAAAATCTTCCATTTCATTGAATGTCCATTTTTCCCCTGAAGGACTGTACTCCATTTTGCTGGGTAGGTGATTCTTGGTTTTAATCCTAGCTCTTTTGACCTCCAGAATATCATATTCCCAAACCTCTGATCGCATAATGTAGAAGCTGTCTTGTGTTACCCTGATTGTGTTTCCATAATACTTGAATTGTTTCTCTCTGGCTGCTTGCAATATTTTCTTCTTGACCTGAGAACTCTGGAATTTGGCTACAGTATTCCTAGTTTTCCTTTTGGGATCTTGTTCAGGAGTTGATCAGTGGATTCTTTCCATTTCTATATTATCCTCTGGTTCTAGAACAGCGGTTCTCAATCTGTGGGTCGTGAACTCTTTGGGGGTCACCCAAGACCATCAGAAAACACATATTTCTGATGGTCTAAGGAACCAAGACACTGCTGCTCTATCCGTCTCCAGGCTTCTGCCCACATGCAGATACATCCACGTATGAGTATTAAAGGGTCATGGCATTAGGAGGGTTGAGAACCACTGTTCTAGAATATCAGGGCAATTTTCCTTGATAATTTCTTGAAAGATGATTTCTAGTTTCTTTTTTTGATCATGGTTTTCAGGTAGTCTAATAATTTTTAAATTATCTCTCCTGGATCTATTTTCCAGGTCAGTTGTTTTTTACAATGAGCTATTTCACATTGTCTTCTATTTTTGTCATTCTTTTGGTTTTGTTTTATAATTTCTTGATTTCTCATAGAGTTATTAGCTTCCATTTGCTCCATTCTAATTTTTGAGGAATCATTTTCGTCAGTGAGGTTTTGGACCTCCTTTTCCATTTGGCCGCTTCTGCTTTTTAAGCATTCTTCTCCTCATTGGCTTTCGCCATTTGGCCTATTTTTAGGGTGTTATTTTCTTCAGTATTTTTTGTGTGTCTCCTTTACCAGACTATTGATTCATCTTTCATGATTTTCTTGCATCACTCTTACTTCTCTTCCCAATTTTTCCTCTACTTCTCTTACTTTTTTTTCAAAATCCTTTTTGAACTCCTTCATGGCCTGCAACCAGTTGATATTTTTCTTGGAGGCTTTGGATGTAGGAGCTTTGACTTTGTTGTCTTCTTCTGGTTGTGTGTTTTGATCTTCTTTGTTGTGTTCAGTGTTTGCTCATTTTCCCAGTCAATTACTTGGCTTTTTAATTCTTTGTTAAGGTAGGACTCTGCTTCCAGTGTCGAGGGTGTACTGTTCACTCTTTTCAGAGGTACTTCTAGGGGCCTGTAAATTTTCAGTTCTTCAGAAGTAGTGTGATCAAAGGAGAGGTCTTTGCTTCTCTCCTATTCTGTGAGTGACTATGAGCACTCTTTTCCACCCTGGAACTGTGAGGAGGACTCCCTCTCCACAGCTGCCACAAGCTCTGCCATGCTAGCTTTCCTTCTCACCCCAAGATTGCAACCCAGATCCAAGCAGAGCAAAGCAAGAGAATCCTACCTCAGCACCAGCTGAGCACCAGGGATCTCTTTGATCCCTGCAATTGCCCTCCGATCAGCCACTCCATCCCCACATCATTTGTGGGCTGAAAGCTCCAGAAGCAGCTGCTGCTACTATTGCCAACACTACCCTGGGGCTGGGGCCAGACCATGTTCCTCTCTTACCCAGATCCCACAGACCTTTCCTACCAACCTTCTAAGTTGTCTTTGGTGTTTGTGGGTTGAGAAGTCTGGACACCACCACAGCTGGCAGCGATTCAGTGCCCTAAGGCCTGCTCCACCTGGTCTATGCCAGCACAGCCAGACTGCGCTCTGCCCCCAGCCCAATGTAATAGACCTTCCTGCCAGTCCACCAGGCTGCCTTGAGCTGGAGGTGTGTTTCACTCTGTCATTTTGTGGCTTCTACTGCATTACAACTTGTTTAGAGTCATTTCTTTTACAAGTATCCAGAGGGATCTGGGGGAGAGCTCAGGAGAGTCCCTGCCTCTGCTCTACCATCTTGGCTCTGCCCCTGAACATGGAATTTTAGCTGAGATTCAGGGCCTTTGTCACTTTGAGAGAGGAGATTCCAGATTCAAGGTTGGAGTGAGATCTACAGATTTCCAATGTTTAATATCATTGGTCATATTCTAATATCTTGTAATCACAATATTATATTTTAATATCATCCCCTAGTTTAAATTCCAAAACCAGTCACGGGAATGGTCTGAATACTTGCTGGCTGAACACCCTCTAGTGGCCAAGGTGGGGACGGCAGCCTTTTGGAAGATTGTGGCACATGTACACCATACAGTGGCACTCACTCCACAACTCCTGGGGTACGACTCGGAAATTAGGTTTGCATGAAAAATGATCAGCATGGGGCCACACCACCTTCCTTCATCTGGAAGACAGTCAGTCAGCATGCATTTATGAGAAACCTGCTATGTGCCACATTCTGTACTCAGTCTGGGACTGCAGAGGCAACCCCCCCCCCAAAAAAAGTCTCTGTCCCCAAAGAGCTTTTGTTTTATGGGGAGCAAGATGTATACATGTCTCTTGTTGTTTTCCAGCCATGTCTGACTCTTAGTCACCCCATTTGGGGTTTTCTTGGCAAAGAAACTGGAGTGGTTTGCCATTTCTTCCTCCAACTCATTTTACAGTTGAGAAAACTGAGGCAAACAGGGTGAAGGGACTGGCCCAGGCCCTCTCAGCTAGTAGGTGTATAAGGCTGGATTTGAACTCAGAAAGATGAGGCCCAGTGCTCTGTGCACTATGGCACTATCTGGCTATCCGTGTACGCATATAAGTAAATACAAAAGTATTTCTGTAGATCCAAATACATAATAAGTAAATACAAAACACCAACAGTTGCTACTACCAAACAAACATACAAAATATACCTGAAATTATAATATTAATAATCAAAATAAATGCAAGGTAATGGCTCAATAGCAGCGGGAAGGATCCAAGAAGCCTCAGGTAGGAGGAGCATCTGAGCTCCTGCCTCTGTCTCACCCTCTCTAGCTCTGATTCTCTTTTTCCTCTCTCTCCCTCCTCACATGCCTTTTTTAAACACTTTACTCTCAGCCTCTTTAAGCTTTGCCCATGTCCCCAAAACATGCAGTTCTTCCTTGGCCTGGGAAAGAAGTAGAAACTTGAAATCCCAGGGATCCCAGCAGGTCTGGGTTATTTCTGCTTCCTATCCACATGGTAGGAAAACCACTGGTAATTGTGTAAAGTTTAGATTATGGAGGGGAACGACTGGATGCAGAGAGACTAATTTGATTATTGTGACAGTCTAGATTAGAGGTGAAGTGGTCCTGTGAGTGAGTAGAGGCCATGAGCCAATTTAAATTGCTGCTGCTGTTGGCACAAACCCCAGATGTCACATACAGCCCAATATATCCTAAGTTCATAGACCTCTGAGGCCATCCAAGTCCAGTCCCCTTCATTTTACAGATGAGGAAACTGAGGCTCAGGGAGGTAAAGTGAGTTGTTCCAAATCACACTGGTAGTCAGTAGCAGAGCCAGGATTTGAATCCAGATCCTGGCTCCAAACCCAGTACCCTTTCCCCTGGATACACCAGCCCACTGCCTTGGCCAACTCCGACGTTTTTCAGACCCATCAAGGAAAAGTAAATTGGCCAAGTATCTGAGGCAGGGTTTGAACTCAGGTCTTCTTCCTGACTCCATGTCCACCACTCTCTACATTGCACCCCTATATAACCCTGTCATCTAGCTTGGTGTCTGACCCATAGTTGGCACTTAATAAGTGCTGACTTTTTGCTTGATATGATACACACTGAACTCATAGTTGTAGACTTTAGAGCTAGAAAGAACTCATGGAATCATAGATGAGAAGAGCAGTTTCTGTAAAGATCATCACATGCAATGCTTTCATTTCATAGATGAAGAAGCCAAAGCCTTGCCTTGCCTCCAGGTCCTGTGATGGCAGCACTTGGGCTGGATGCCCTTTCTCTCGCCCCTTGGGCAGACACCACCATGTGACCCAATTCACTGCCCCACTTGGAGTGTCTCTCCTTCCTTGGCACTGGGGAGGTGGCCTTTGTCTGGTTCTCCTCCTGCCCACTTCTCTGACCGCTCTTCTGTCTCCCTCCTTGCTCCTCTTCTTCAGTTCCTTCCTGATGGCCCCTCCCATCCACACCTTTCTCCTGTCTTGCCTTTTTATTTCCCTCCTCCTGGCCTCCCTGTATGTGTGTGGAGCTTCATCATTCTTCTAGTCAGCGGAGCTCACTGCCATCCCTTCCCAAGTAGGAGGCTCCTTGAGGAAGGGCTTGTTGCACTTTTGTATTTGCATCTCTAGTGTGCAGCATTGTGCCTGGCACATAATTAACATAAATGCTTTCGATTGAGTTGGTCATAACTCTGCCTTATTCTTCCATACCTGGGGAATCACGAAGGCCTGGCAATTCTGCCTTTGAAAATTACTCTCTTTGCATCAGGCCCCTCTCCTCCATTCTTGTCACTGCCACCATAACTCAGGCCCTTGTTTTTTCCAGACCTCCAGTCTTTCTCTGCTTTAATCCACCCTGTGCTGTCGTATCCATCTTCCTACTGCCCATATCTGGTCATAGATCACAGGGTTAGAGCTGGAAGGGACCTCAGAAGGCTTCAAGTACAACTCCATCATTTTACAGATGGGGAAACTGAAGCTCAGAAAGGTTAAGCCGCCTGTCCAGGATGAAAATCTGAGATAGGATTTGAATCCAGCTCTTCCCAGCTCCAAGTTCAGTACTCAATCTGCTACAATCACATCTTATTCCTGCCCAAAGACACTCAGTTATGACCTGTTGCCTCTCAGTACCTTCAGTCTAATTTAATTTGACATTCAAAACCCTCCACAGTCTGGCCCTAACCTGACCTGTTGGTCCTGCAAGAGCTATCCTGTGTTCCCCAAACCCATCCAGCAGTTTTCATCTCTCATGCCTTTACCCTGACAGTCTTCCTCACTCCTGACTTTATTGCCCAATCCAGTACTCTGTTATCAGCCTTCATCCTTCTTGACCTTTTTGGTAACACTTGATCCTTGCCCACTCCCTCTTCCATCACCTCACTTCCCTTGCTTTCTGCTTCAGTAATCTCCACTGGTTCTCCTCCTACCTCTCTGTCTGATGCTTCCCTCTCTCTTCTCCAATTCCCCTTCCTCCTCCCACCCTCTGAGCATAGTCATCCACCAAGGCTCTCTCTCAGTCCTCTTATTTTCTTTCTTGGCTAACTTCCCAATTTCTTTGTTTCTCTTAATGGAACTTTCATTCTGCCCATCAAAATCACCAAGCCATTCTTGACTCTTCCCTCTCTGTTTCCTCCCCAGGTGAAGTAGGTTGCTTCCTGAGTCTCCCTCATTATAGCTTTCCGTGGTTAGGAGTAAGAGAGAAAAGCTGAATGTGTTTTAGTAGCTTGATTATGCCCACACAGCACCAACTGTGGGTGCCTGGGGTGAATCGTTTTATTCTGACAATGATCACGGTGCTGCTTTGTCAAGTTTACCTTTTGGGTAACAGCTGAACGCCGCAGTGCTCTAAGAAGGGCTCTAGATTGAGAGCCAGGAGTCCTGAATTCTGTCATTTCCTGTGTGACCTTGGGAGAGTCACAATCTTTCCTAGCGTCAGTTTTCTTATCTGCTAAAGAAGAGAGTTAGATTAAATTTTCCCCAAGGTCATTTCTAGAAATAATCGGTGGCCCTAAACCAGCAAGCTGAGATAAGGCTGTGTGCAAAACCTGACTCAGATTCCAATGTCTCCTCAGAATACAGGACTTTGTATTCAGAAGGCTACATTCCTCTTTACTCACATCTCCATTATGTTTTCAGGAGTCATTTTCTCCTCACCCCATTTCCAAATGTTACTCAAGCTTTTCAGTCTAAATGTCCTGTCATTATTTACTCATTATAATCTGTTGGGTATATATGCTCAATCCAGGCTCCAGGGAGTAAGCTCATCTGTCATCCAAGAGTGGTCATATTATACTTTCATATCAGTTCATCTCTTTGTTCTTTGCCCTGTTCCCTGTTACTTTGGCATTCTTTCAGCCTTCTGGAATATGGTCAGCCTTCCTCCTGTTGATGTCGAGTGAATCCAGCTGAGTCACCGTGCCAAGGAACCATTCTGTCTCCTTTATTTCTTTCAATAAAATATTGGGAGAAAAATAAAGAAATTAGACATTTCTAAAGATAAGTGAAAACTAGCAAGGCAGTTTCTTTGTTTGGTCATGTCTGACTCTTCATGCCCACATTTGGGTTTTCTTGGCAGATGTCCTGGAATGGTTTGCCATTTCCTTCTCTAGCTCACTTTACAGATGAGAAGACTGAGGCAAACAGGGTGAAGTGACTTACCCAGGGACACCCAGCTAGTAAGTGTCTGAGGTTGTATTTGAACTCAGGTCTTCCTGACTCCAGGTCCTGCTCTCTGACCACTGTGGTGCCACCTAGATGGCCTAAATTCTATCAGAAGGGCCTAGTTAGAGGAGAGGATTCTGGGAATATGGCAGAGTAGGTCAGACAATTCTAAGCTCTGCATACTTCCCCCACAAACAAGACAAAATAGAGCCTGGAGAGAATGTAGAGCAATAAAAAACAAACTAACTAGAGTTGGGGCAGAACAATAGTGGTCCTGGCACAAAAGGAAGAAAAATCTCAGGACTGAGGTTTGGTCCTGGTGAAGTGTAAACACCTCCAGGCTAGTTCTACTGAAACAACATGTGATCCCTGGAGCTAGCTGGGTTGGGAGGTAGCCACAGTATCAGCCACAGGAATTTTCACCTTCCAGACAGTGTGGGGAGCTGGGTGTCTGAGGGGGGAGGATGGAGGAAACCTCTGTTGACAAGGAATGCCAGGTCCTGCTGTGCTGCAGTGGGGCAGAGTCGCCTCTGGCTGTGGACACTTAGAGAAAGGTGGAGTACTTCCAGAGACACCGTCCTCAGTACACCAGGACTAGAGGTGATTACAGTAACAATAATTTTTTTTTTTTTTAACGAGCAGGAAAAGGAAAAAGAACCCAACCACAGAAAGTTATTGTGGGAATAGAGAAGACCCAAGTCCATCGTCAGAGGAGGATATTGAAGCAGAAAAAAGCCTCTCCTCACCCAAAGAGTAATATCAAATGTCTTCTGCCCAAAAAAAAAATTCAAGAGTTTTAGAAAGACTTTAAAAATCAAATGAGAAAGATTGAGAAAAAATAATAAAGAAAAAAGAACAAGAACAACAGGTTTCTGAAAAGAAAGTCAATGAACTAGAAAAGGAAATCGAGAATCTTAGGGAAGAGAATGACTGCTTGGAAATTAGAATTGGACAAAGGGAAGCAAGCAAAGTCATAGGAAATCAAGGAATAACAAAACAAAATATAAAGGATGATAGAGAAAAGAGAAAGTGAAACATCTCACAAGAAAAACAATTGTTCTGGAGGACAGATGAAGAGGAAAAAAAACATAAGAATAATCCGGCTCCCTAAAAGCTATGATCAAAAAAAAGAATCTTGATACAATAATACAAGAAATAATTAAAGAAAATTGTCCTGAAACTTTAAGTAGAAATAACAAAATCTTCTGATTGCCACCTGAAAGATCCTACAAGGAGAACCCACAGGAGCGTCATATCTAGATTCTGAAACCCCCAGTTCAAGGAGAAAACATTACAAACAACAAGGAAAAAAATCAAAATGTGATGGGACCATATACTTAGAATTAGAATTATATTTATATGTATAATTAGAATCACATAAGACATAGCAGCAGTGACACTATAAGATCACAGGTCTAGGAACATTGTATATCAAAGAGCAAAAGGAGTGGCAGCCAAAAATATCATATCCTGCAAATTCTGAACAAAAAAAAATGGAAATTCATTGAATTGCCAGACTTTCAGGATTTTGTTGCAAAAAGACCTGAAATCAATAGAAAATTTCACATATACGATCCATCAAAGACTAATTACAAGGGACTCAGATAAGGACAGACTATTTACCTTTTATATCAGGAAATGTAAACTGCATGTCTAAGATTGTTATTAGTAACTGGGTAGTTTGAGAAAAAGATTGGGGTAGAGTTGAATATGATGCAATACTAGAAATAAAGCATTTAGGAAGAGGTAAAAAGAGTTATCTTATATATCTTATACAAATGAGGTGTGAAAGGAAGAACAGGCGCAAGAGAATTAGATGGGGGAAGAGAGCAGGTAATTCTGGAACCCTGCTCTCTTAGGGAATGGGTTACAGAGGGAACTATCTATCTAGGAAGGCATAAAAATCTTCTAATTTCAGAAAGAAATAAAAAGTATAGGGGATAGGGAGGGAGGAGAGAATAAGGGAGAGATCTCTAGTAGCGGGGTGAGTTAAGTAATAGGAGGGCAAGGTAACAGGTAGAAAGAGACTAGAGGAGTCAGGAGGGATAGGAAATAAGAGATACACACAAACATAAAATAAAGATCAGGAGTCAAGTTTATTAGGGAAAAAAAGCAAGGGTGGTAATGATCTCAGACAAAGTTAAAGCTAAAATAGATTTAATTAAAAGAGAAAAATAGGGAAACTACACTTTACATCAGCCATATTAATCAATATTGTTTTAGACTATTTAAAATAACTAGATAGTATAAGGTTGGAATATTGTTTTGGTATAGGAAACAATGCATTGGTGAACTTAGAAAAATATGAAAAGACTTGGACCTATGAAAGAAGACATCATCCACCCTCAGAGAAATGGGACAGATAAGTATAGTGTGGTCTTACATAGATTCACGTGAATGTATATGTCTACATATGACTATGATTGTAGATATCTGAGTGTATGTATGTGTGTATGTGTATGTTTGTGAACAATTCTTTAATTATGAGCATTTCAATTGGATGCTTAGAAAAGGAAGAGCTAGGGGGCAGCTAGGTGGCACAGTGAATAGAGCACCGGCCCTGGAGTCAGGAGTACCCGAGTTCAAATCCGGCCTCAGACACTTAACACAAAAAACTAGCCGTGTGGCCTTGGGCAAGTCACTTAACCCCAACTGCCCTCCAAAAAGCAAAAAAAAAAAAAAAAAAAAAAGGAAGAGCCAGCATAGCTTAATCAAGAATCAGTCAAACCAAACCAACATTATTTCCTTGTTTGGACAGGGTTACTATCCTGGTAGAGCTAGAATGCAAAAAGACTTCAACAAGCTAGACCTAGGGAGCCAAAGCGAATAAAATGACATTTAATAGAGATACATATAAAGTCATACATTCAGGTAAAAAAGAAGTCAGCTGCATGAGTACAAACACAAGATGGTGGAGGCATGGCTAGGTAGCAGTCTAAGTGACAGTGCCCTGGGGATTTCAAATGCCCAAACTCAAGATAAGTTAGTGCGGTGTGGCAAGCAAAAGTGGCAGTCGGTCTCAGCCTCCCTGGAGAGTCATGGGATGTGACCTTCTCACGACACTCTGCCTTGTACAGACCACCTAGAGAGCACTGTCTTCTGTTCGGGAGCCACACATTTGGAAGGATTTTGGTAATGTAAAACATGTTCAGAAGAAGATGACTAGGAAAATGGTGGGAATCGAGAAAAAAATGAAATGAAGAAATGCTGAAGACTTGGGAGACGAGAAGTGTGACACCGAGTTGTCTTTAAAGCTAGGGGAGGAAGAGGGAGTAGACTCATTCTGATTGATCCCTTCCCCTCACCCCAGGTGGAAAAAAGAAAGTTATAGAGAAGCATATTTTGTTCAATGAAGGAAAAACCTTCTAACAGTGACTTCTGTCCCAAAGTAGAATGAACTGTCTTGAGATGGCATAGGCGCCAGGGCTCACTGGAGAGAAAGGTTGGCTGTGGAGCCAGAGGACAACCTCGGACCTCTCCCAGCAGCTAACTGCTCTGGGCGGCAGCTTCATCATCTCAAAAGTGAAGAAACTGGACTTGGTGGCTTCCAAGGACCCTCCTCCATCCCAGGAAGTGAAGGCCAGGCGACCCCTTGTTGCAAATGTTGAAGAGTGATTCCTGAACAACTCTGCCATGGCCTTGCTGGTCACTGAAGCCTCTTCCAATTCTCAGAGTTGGTGGCTGGGATGACTTCTGAACCTTAACTCACGCATGTCCTCAGTTCTTCAGCCAGCCTGAGCAGCCCATTGATCTCTGCTTTTGTCCTGTCCTCTCCCATTTCCTATCCTCATGCATGTTAGGAAGTATAGGTGATCCTGGAGTTAGGAAGATCTGAGTTCAAATCCAGCCTCAGGCACTTAGCCAGCTGTGGTGACCCTGGGTAAGTGATTTAATTGCTGCCTGCCTCAGTTTCCTCATCTGTAAAATGGGGATAATAATAGCACCTACCTCCCAGGGTTGTTGGGAGGAGCAAAGGAGAAGCACTTTGCAAACTTTACAATGTTATATAAAAGGTCACTGTTATCGTTGCATTGCCCTCTGTCACTAGAATGTGCTGACTTCAGTAGTCTTTCACATCCTTCTCCAGCTTCACTGCTCAGCTCATCTTCCACTTGCTCTAGGAAGCTTTTCCTGATCCCTCAGCTAGAAAGAGGCCCTCCCTACTCCAGCCTCCCGAGCCATTCTGTCTGATTTCTTCTTAGCAAATCATCCCTTTCTAACCTGTATTATAGTTCCTTGGATATTCAGGGAGTCCTCAAAATCTTAGTGCAATTTTAAAGTTTCAAATTTTAAAACTATATAAAGACTTTTGGATCATCCTGTAGAGCTCCTTGTATTCCTTGTGCCCAGCTCAGTGCCATGCACACAAAAGGCATGAAATGATTATTGAATTGAAATCCAGACTCTTCAAAGCCCGGCTCAAATGCTACCCTCTCCTTATAGACACATCTGGAGGTCCCTTTTCTGAATTCCCATTACACTTTGCTCATACCCTTCTAGGCACCTTCATGCTCTATTTAATATTTTTTTAACTTATGTACAGTCTTCTCTCCTCTCTACTAGACTGCAAGCTCCATGAGAACATAGCCCTTCTTGTTTAACCTTAGATGGGGGTTATTGCCTTCAATCAGGGAGAGAATGCAGGGCTGTGAATTTGTTGTTGTCTTAATGTTTTGATAACCATATTTCAGTGGAATTGGTTTTCTTTGGAATCTTCTGTATTCTGTTTTATGCATTTAAAAAATGATTCTTAAGAGGGCCCAGAGGCTTCACCAGGACACGAAGTGAAGAACCCCCGAGCTAGACAGATGGACAGAGAGACAGAAAGACAGAAGGATGGATGAATACGGAGATAGAGAGGTAGATGAAAAGAGACAGAGAGTGTTTATGTGTCAAGCACAATGTTACGTGTTGCAGGTACAAATAAAAGAAGCAAGTCAGACCCTGTCCTCATGGATGTAAGACAAGACACAAAGAGAAGCTGGAAAGCTGGTTGGGGAGGAGCAGAGGGGAAAGATATGGCAGCCATGGAGAAGGAGAAAGAGTCCAGATGTGACTGAGTGCATGGCTGGGCTCCTTCCTAAAACAGTGATCTCTGGATCTCTGGGAGGGAAAGGAGAAGGAGCCCTAGATGAGAGGTTTCTTCAGGGAGATACTGTGACAGGTGAGGAAAACAGGCATCAATCGATCAATCAATCATCCATCCAATATTTATTAAGTGTCTACTCTGTGCCAAACACTCTGCTAGGCTAAGAGTCCAGGGAGGAAGCCCAAGGGGGAAGGAGGCGGGGAGTGACCAGACCTGTGACTTCATTAGCAAAGGAAACTCATGGTGAGAAAGCTCTGTCAATGCATCCCAGAGCTTCATGGAGCTGCCTGGGGGGCTGGGAGAAGTCCCAGGACAGTGTGTTTTAGAGGAGGGTTTGAATCTGAGTCTTTCTCCCTCTGAGGTCAGCTCTCTTCTCTAACCCATGCTGCCTGTCCTCTGTAGACCTTAATAAATGTGACCAGATTTAGCAAAAGTGGATGCCAGCTGCAGGTAAGTCTGACCTACTTCCTGTGTATTTCTTTTCTTTAGCTTTGAGAGAGATAAGAAGAAACTTATTCATATTGAAGTGACCGACTCCCCAGAAGAGGACCTTTTCTCCCATTTCCGGCATACCTCTCACTTCATGGGTAAGCGTGTCCATGGGGGCCCCATCAGCCCAGAGGAGAAGTCATTTGGGGTGTGATCTGCTCACCCTTCTGGTCTCTAGCAGACGTTACCTCCGATGGACTGTATTATGTCCCAGATGTGTAACGAAAAGCTGTGCCAGTATGATAGAAGGCTGGAGACAGTGTCTGTTGGCATGTAGAAGTCCCCGGCAGCCCCTGACTTGGTTCCCCAGGGAACCAGTTGTTCCCCTTAGTGAAGAAGCTGCCTTCTCCCATTCCTGGCAGATCTAGGAAACTCCTCAGTAGAGTGAGACCCCAGACAGTGGAACTGGAGGGAAGCACATCATCACATGGACTGAGTGATGGGGCCCAGCGGGAAAGGGGGCATGGTGGAGCTGCCACCAGCACTCAGCCCCCAATGCAAGGCAGTGCCTTGGCAGGGCAGCAGGGTGGGGACGTGTCTGCCTCTGAGACCAGTGCTGTCTGAAAAGTGCCAGCCGAGGAATCATGAGGAGGATGGGCAGTCAGGCTGTCCAGAGCACGAGCGGGAGCTGCTGAGGACAGACCTCGTCCTTGGCTCCCTGCCTGCTCTCTCACTCTCGGGAGAGACCAGTCTGTTCCCCATCTTGATGTTGAAGGAGTTTTTGCTTTGTGTTCTGCTGCTGTTTTCACTCAGTTTCCTCTAAACTACAGTGGTTGACTGTGGTCTTCCTGCTCTGTATATGTGGATCTTGCACAAATGCAACAGCAGGGAAAACAGTAGGTGTAAAATACATGGGGGAGAAAGAGAGATTATTTTAAATGCTGTGGGGCTTTGCACCTTCCATGGGGGCTTAGGGCAAACAAAAGAGAATTACTGAGCAGTATTTGATGTAGGGCAGCTGGAGGTGCAGAAGTTAGAGCGCACAGCCTGGAATGAGGAAGACCAGAGTTCAAATCTAGCCTCAGACACTTGCTAGCTGTGTGACCCTGGGCAAGTCACTTAACCCTGTTTGCCTCAGTTTCCTCATCTGTAAAATAAGCTGGAGAAGGAAATGGCAAATCACTCCATTATCTTTGCCAAGAAAACCCTAAAAGGGGTCATGAAGAGCTGGAAGCAACTGGAAACAGCAAACAGCAAAATTTTATGTAACCCAAGTCCCAAGGTCCTTTGGAACGGGACTCTGCTCCCTGGTGGAGATGAGCTCCGCACACCTGTGTGAGGGGCAGGGCAGAACTGACCTCTCTTGCAGCCTCTTGGCAGCCACTCCAGCCTCTTCTGTCTTTGAGAAAGGAAACAGATGGTTTCAGCCCCACCTGAGGTTGCTGAAGGGAAGATAAGAGTGGGAAGAAGCTGCCATGAGAGAGGCTGGCAGCTCCATCCTGTCTCCTTCCCCAGTTTGTTGTGCTGTAGATGTGGGGCATTGGGTAAGAGGGGTGACTCTCTTGGGATTGAGGTGAATTGCCTCGCCCCAGTGAGAGAAGTCTTTCACTCTGTGCTGTCTGGTGGACATCCCACTATGTAGTTCTGTTTTCTCTTATTTCTGTTTTGTCATTGACTTGGATAAATTAGTTTCTTTGCCACTTCCTATATGTGTTCATTCTGTAACTGGTATTTGGTGGGAAAGTGTCAAGCCTTGGATGTAAAGCTTGGGTCCTTGTTTTCTCCTGTTCACTGCATGGGCATGACCTTACTCAACATGAGAACCTGAAAAAGCCTCAGCCTAAGAGGGCGGGGTCTTCCATTGCATCCTGAGTCATCTCCAATCATCCTGATGCATATTGGTCACTGGGCCCAGAAGGTTCTGGAGGAGAACGTGAGGCTGGTGACTTTGCAGAGCCCTGCCTCCCTCCAGTCAAAGTCAGCAGCATGTCATGTCAGCATCTCTCTGATGCCGTGGTTCTCTTCGAAAATGAAGGACAAACACAACCAATAGCAGTCAGAAGTTTGCCGTCACCCAGACTAACAGAGAGATACACAGGTAGCTCAGTACCCCCTCTCTCTGAAGAGAACAGTGTGGCCAAGCTTCTGGCTCCAGCCTTCTACTTCCTCTCCTGGCAGGAATTAAAAGGTCCCTTGGAGAATGGTGGGGAGAGGACAGGCTAGAGATGCCTTTTCTACCTCCTTTCAAACTGTACATCGATACCCCAGTGCCATATGGGGGAGAGACAGCCTCACTACATTCACAGCTTCCCTGCCTGGGGGAAATGTGGTTTCCATCCATATGAAGCAAAGCCATGGGCAGTTTGGGTCAAGGAAAGATTGGGAGTGAACTGCAGCATCTCCTTTCCATTGTCTTCCCAACACTGGTTGGAAATGAAAACCATTCTCCCCAAGGGGCAGACCTGAGAGAGTGATCAAAGTCCACTCCCAGTGGGGAGGGCAGAGGGAAGTATAGACTCAGCCCACAGAGAGGTAGGGGGGCCGAAAAGAGGGAATGATTTACTCTCTTCTCAGCCCAACTTAACAAGAGTACCACTGAATACTCCTGGAGAATGGGCAAATCTACCTCCCAGCAACCCCTGTAAGAAAATAGGGTACCAAAGGTAAGCTTCTAGTTGCAGCAATGACCCAGACAATTTCAGAAACTGCTTCTAGAGTGTTGTCAGGGGCCTTTCAGACTTCTCTAGTCATGTCCTAAAGCAAGACCTTTCCTGTTATTATCAGTACCAATCCATCTAAAAGAATTTGTGAAATACCATTTCAAGGTTAGGCCCTGGGCCTACAAACAAAAAGATGGAAGAATCTCAGCTTTTAAGGAGCTTATTTGTACAGCAGCTTGCATCTCCACAGAGCCTTAATTGTATACATGAGGAAGCTGAGGATCCAGAGGTGAATTCCATTTAAAAGTCCTTCATTAACCAGGCTGTATGCCAGGTGACTTAGTGGATAGAGCACAGGGTCTGAGGTCAGGAAAGCCTAGGTTCAGATGTGACCTCAAACTCTTACTAACTATATGACCCTGCTCAAGTCACTTTACCTGTTTGCCTAATCTTCTAAAGAAGGAAATGGCAAACCAGTCTAGTATCTTTATCAAGAAAACTCCATGGACAGCATTGGTGTGCGATGGTTCACAGGGTCACGAGGAATCAGACCCAAACGAACCACAACAACGTGTCCAGCAGCCCCCCAAAGGCCTCTCACATCTTATGGGTGCCAGGAGGTGTTAAAGACTGTTCTCAGCTGAGTTTCTCTCGCTGTAAATGGTTTGGGTCCAGTGCTGGCAGCAGGCTTTCTGAGCGGCGTCCCAGCTCATTCCTCACCTGGCCAAGGCCGTTTGGGAATTACTTCTCTGGCCTTGATAACCCCTTGTAGTATCTGCTCTAGGCTATTCCACCAACCCACAGTCATACTTGTGGCTTAAGGTTCTCAAAAGAATGTCCACTTCTTACTCAGTGGGTTCTGTGGATGGCACCGGAGGAATCTTTTTAACTGAACACGCTCCTACCAGTTGTTGTTCATGCTTCGTTTCTGAAGAGGACCAGTGACATCACAGTGACATATCTCGACTTGCATGTGAATTAGATTTAAGTGATGTAGAGCTGTGCAGGTAGATAGAGTGCCAGGCCTGAAGTCAGGAAAGCTCATATTCCTGAGTTCAAATCCAGCCTCAGACACTTACTAGTTATGGGACCCTGGGCAAGTCACTTAACCCTATTTGCCTCAGTTTTCTTATCTGTAAAATGAGCCAGAGAAAGAAGTGGGAAACCATCCTAGTACCTTTGCCAAGAAAACCCCAAATAGGGTCATGGAGTCAGACATGATTGAAACAGCTCCACAGTGCTTCAGCCACCTTCATGGCCCTTGCAACAAATTGTTCTCATCTGCCCATTCTGCTGAGGAGAGTCTTCACATGTTTGTGGTAGACATCCCCCCAACCCAAGCTAGGCTTGAGGTCTGTCACTTAACCTTACTCTCACCTGTGGCCCCAAGAAGCTGTAGCATGCACAGCAACTGACTCAGCAAACGGGCTAAGTCAGGTTGAGGGTGACTGCCCATCTCCTACAACTGTAAACAAGTCTGTGGGTAGTGCAGGGAGGCCACAATGGTAGTGAGGTATATACGTATAGAACACATGGGAAGCTAAATTCATAGCTAACATTTCTTTTCAAAATAAGGAGACAGGTCCCTTAAAACTGCCTTTTCCCGAGTGACTATCAGTCTTTATCCATTTGCCTTCAATGTATCTGTCTACTTGGTATAGGCGTCTCCACTGCTGTGTAGCTACTACCGGTCTGCTGGACCGTACTGGACCATACTATTACCACCATTCAACTCCAACCCAGTCATGGGACCTCTGATGAGATCTCCTAGATTCACAAGGTTATGTAGACACTTTAATACTCATTCAACTTGGATCAAGAAAAAACAAATATAGGAAATTAAAGGTGCTCATAGCCAGGTGGGAAATAGGGCAATGCCCTTTTCATTGCCTGACTCTCCAAGCAGTCCTGTGTCCTGCAGTCACTTAGGAAATGGAGAAAGAAGAGCCTGAGGCCCTTTTGTATGTCATTTGGGTTTGGGGTCATCAGCCATTTGGAGAACTCTCCATCATTTCCCATTGTAAACTCCAGAGTCAGTCATGGACATAAATGGGCTTCTCAAGTCCATGGTGGTCACTTAGACTGGAACCAGAAGGGGAATATCTGTACATGCCCCAGGGACTGGCCCTTACAGGCTAATCCATTCCCATTATGCCATGAAACAAAGAACAGTTCAAAATGGTCCTGATTCTCATCTTGCTCCCTTTCTCTTGTGCAGAGATGATGGCCAAGGGTAGGGAAAGAATTATACAGTGTTATACAGTGTTGTTAGATTGACAACCACTGATGCTCCAAATGTAAGAAAACCCGATCCAGTGACTGATTAGCAAATATTCTCTTGGAGGAACTGAGTTGCATTCATCCTGACATACTTGTCATAAAATAACCCAGAAGACAGGGGAGATGGGGGTGGGAATGGCAACAAAATGGTAGGACTGGTCATAGTAGGTTCTTGTAGAGACAAATAAAGCAGTTAGTAGAATTGTTCTTTTGGGGTACCCAAAGGCAAGAAGAAATATCCTTTTGTGGGACATTGGTTCATCTCACATTGTAGTGCTTGTGACAAGATTTGAAAAGAAGACCACCATGGAAGCAATCGCAGGTTACACACCTTCATCTGTAACAAGAGATGGAGAAGAAATCATGTCAAGAACTTGACCACACTATCCCCAATTAAATTAGCAGAAACCTTGCTTCTTAGTGACATTAATACAAAGGGAGGAATAGGTGAGGACAGTGATGAACACACTGGAAAATATGGATAAAGGGAGCAAAGGCCAACAGAAGTCACAGAGACTGTATAGAAGCTTCACAAGTATATGTCATAAGTGTTTCCTCTGAGAAAGAATGGCAAGGCCATGGACATTTTGTATCCTGAACAACATCATGAAAAGTGAAATCGAACATGTTTTAAGTGAGGAGAAATGACTCATTACTTCTGTGGGAGTCATCCCTCCATCAGCTGGCTGGACCCAGACCACCGACTTATCGGAGCAGAGGTCAAAATGAATGCAAGGCCAGGAGAACAAGCACGAGGGAGGAGAAAGAAGAAGAAGAAAACATGAGGAAAAGCTGCAGCATCTCTCTGGGTCTCTGCTGCCTCTGACCCTGTAAAACCACCTCTGCTGGCTGCTCTCCTCTTGGGTTTTTGTGACATGGCTGTCGTCTGATGCTCCTGCTCACCTGACTGCTCAGTTTCAGTTTCCTTTGATGGCTCCTTTGATGGGGACGTCGAGTGCAATGTTCCATAATGTAGGCCCCCCCCCAATTCAAAAGAATGGGGTTAGGTGCCAGCTTAAATCTACTTATTAAAGACTATTGAGACTATTAATCTCGTTGAATATTAAACCTGTTGAAAGTGGAGGTTCCGTTAAAAGAGGGTGTGGAAAGCATAGAGGCTCTAATAACCCATACCAGCCTTCTCATTTTCCTCCATAAGAACACATCCTTTGAAGTAACCTTTGCCTTAGAAGGGAGCTGAAGATGCCGTTCAACACAGGGCTCTGCACCTTTCCGCTTTCTGCCATTTTTTGCCTGGAGACCCCTAGTCTTCAGTTAAAAAGCTTTGGTGATATCAGATCCTGCTGCTTAACAACAATCCCTGTAAACTGACAGAGGTAATCTTACCAATCCTGTTCCAATGTTCAGGTCCGAGAGTCAGGCATACCTTTTTGCCAGTCTTCCTTGGCACTTATCTTGAGTTCATAGAGGTCATGGAAGTTTATTAGTGCTTGCAGAGCTGAGATTTGAAATCTCACGTGCTCTCAGTTCCTGCCCGTTGCTCAGCCCCCAGAGCCCCACCATTTAACTAGGCAAGCTTAGGGCAGTGGTCCCTCCTCCCCACATGTCTTTTGCATATCAGAAGGGAGTCACAACAGAATCCATTTATGGGGAAAGTTCATGTGCCATTTCCTAGGATGGAAAGGAAATGTGATTTCCCAGAATCAACACAAATCATCCATTCACTCATTCATTTATTCAACCATGACCTGCTCTGCTTAATAAATCACACTTTGTTAAGTCCTAGAAAAGATACAAAACTTAGATAAGGTACCAGCCCTGCTATCTTGGAGCTGATGGTCTCAGAGGGTGATAAGACATTGTCATCCGAGCACCTTGGTTCAATTCTGCCTCTGACATTTAATACTTGTGTGACCTTGGGTAAAGTGGGCCTCAGTTTCCTCCACTGTCAAGTGAAGGGATTGGATTAGATGGTATCTGAGGTCTTTTCCATCTCTAGGTATATGCTCCTATCACCTTACAGTTCTAGATCTACATGATACGGGGAGTACTTTCATTATGCAAAAACAGAGCATAAGTCAATTCACTTAACCAAGGCAAGGTGGCATTTGATTTTCCAAAACTAACAAGCCTTTTCTTTTTGTTTCAGATGCCCATATTAATCTTGGGTCTGTCATCCTCGTTTTCTCTACCCAAGGAATAAGTCGCAGCTGTACTGTGATTTTGGCCTATCTCATGCATCGGAATAAAGAATCCCTACAGGTACATAGATCAACCTTTCTACTTTCTCCCTTCCTTTCTTTGGAGCGCAGGCGGGGGTGCTGCAGGACTCCAGTGAGCACTTTGCAAACCTTAAATAGATGGCAATAATAATAGCTATGACAACAGAATGATTAGTGTTCCCCTCTAGGACGGTGATGACTTCATCCCATGAGCCTTCCAGTATTCTCCTGCCAAGCTTAAACAGGGTTTAAACAGCAACACAGAGGTGGGCTGGTAAATGCTTAGGACTCAGGCTCTCAGAAGAAAAATACACGCACATACGTTTTTCAGTTAATCTGCCTCATTAGAATATTCTCCATCACTTTCTTAAATCTAGACAATCAACAAAACAGTAAACCAAGCCCTGCTTTGTGGTGGATGCTGGTTTCCGAGGTGCATTTCAGATCACACTGAAATTTTTTAATTGGCTTTTCACAAGCTGGTCGGAGTTGGCTCCAGCCCATTCCTACTTTTACATCTATCTTAACTGAAAATCAATAGACCTGTCAGTCAGATATATGTCAAGCAGAGATAGAAGTGAAACAGGATCTGATTGTATCTTAGCTCCAACACTGGAAAATTACTTAGATGGTTGGGAGAGTTCTCTCTTCCCCATCCTAGTCAAAACTCTACATAATTGGGGTGGCTAGGTGGCACAGTGAATAGAGCACCAACCCTGGAGTCAGGAGGACCTGAGTTCAAGTGCAGCCTCTGACATTTAACACTTACTAGCTGTATGACCTTGGGCAAGTCACTTAACCCCAATTGCCCTGTTTTCCCTCCTCTAAAAAGAAAAAAAAACCCCAAAACGAACAAAAACAAAAACTTCTACATAATTATAGACCTATATAACTATAGAAAATCTATATCTGGTTAAAACTCACTTAAGATGCATAAGTTTTGAGCCCTTACTAATGTGTCTGCTTTTATCAATGAACCAAAAGACATATTAGACACATTATTTCATAGTAAATAAAGTAATTTTCTTTAAGAAATTCTTTCCACGTACACACAGGGAACACCACACAACCATCACTTGAAATATACACATATAGAGAATGTACGTGCCTAGGATACATTTGAACAGAGCAGTTCACACTTTCAGTGTTTTCAGGGTTGCTGATGCCCCCTGTCATAATGTTATACTTCCTTCTGCTGGGAGTGTCATCTCTGAAGGACATGATTCCAGTGGTGTGGTTTGCTGTTATCTTGGTCACTGAGCTTCTTTCTGCTAGTATATTCTAGTCCTTACCTCTTTAAGGTCACTTGCCAACTATCTGTTTCCATCTTCTAGGATGCACTGACTAGAAAGCCCCTCACCAATAAAAGCAGAAAGATAGCTTTTTAGTTATAAACAGAAGCTGTGAGAGACCTCAAAGGCTATAAGCCAAGACTAAAGCGAAGGAGAATTGGTGCATAACTTTTTGTTTGTGAGAGTTGTTGTAGTCAGAGTCCCTTGGAAATTGAGTCTTATTGGTCTAACGTCACTTTCTTATTCTGTTTCATTGAGTAAATTCATTCAAGCTAAGCAAGGGCACATGCGCCCCACTTTCACTGTGCTTAGGGTTTAAGTTCCCAGTATCAATAGGCCCCTAAATATAAAATGTAAATACATTCTCTTATCATGAATATCTTGGGAAGTTTCTCTGTGCATTTTGGAAGACAAGGGGAAATTGTAGGTGTAGTTAGATTCAAAGCTAAAAGTTCAATGATACAGCCCAGGTCAGTGGCAGAAACTAGAAAAGGGCGGCCTTCCTCATTTACACAGATAGTAGGTGTTTGAGCCTTCTTGACACTGAGGCCATGGAGCACTCTGGCCACTACACCAAGAAGCCCCTCGGACCAGCCAGTTCAGCCATCCTGCAGAGTCTTGACCTGATGGCCACACACCAGCAAAGATGCATCATGAGCCTCTCTCCTGGCAGATCTGCTACTTTTAAGCCTTTCCCGTCTCTGCCCTCCTCATCCTATGGCTGTTAACGCTCTCCCTTGAAATTACTTTGTATTGACTAAGAAGTCAATACAGGTAGCATCCTCCCACCACCAGTCTGCTACTAAGAGTCAAAGAAACAGAGCAGAAAAGGAATGTGGGCCAGCCCCACCTTGACGGTTAACTTGACACAAGGGCACTGACAGGGGGCATCAGCAACCTTGAAAACACTGAAAGTGTGAACTGCTCTGTTTAAATAGGCACATACATTCTCTACATGGGTATATTTCAAGTGATGGTTGTGTGGTGTTCCCTGTGTGTACGTGGAAAGAATTTCTTAAAGAAAATGACTTTATCAGAAGCAAATGTCTCACCGAGTTCTCTGGCCACAAAAAGGAAAGCTGCACTCAAGCAAGTCGGAAATATCCAAATTCCACCTGCTGGCAATGCCTCAGTGCCCACAGTTCTGAATGCCAAGAAGATGAAGGCGTTAATAGGCAGGTAGGCAGGCAGGAGAGCAGTAGGGAGGAGGAAAGCGCATTTATTAAGCACTTAGTGTATGCAGAGCACTGTGCCAAACTGAGCTCACATTCTAATAGGGGAAACAGCACATATAGAAGGTTTCATTGGCAAAGCAGGGAAGCCCATGAGGGTGCATAAGACAGACTAAAGGCATGAAAACTTTCACATATCAACGAAATTTGAAATGGATCTTGCCAGTTCTAGGCTTTTTGTCAAGAACACCCTCAGCATCTAGTCACAAACAACATTGTTCTGACCAATGTAGGTCAAAAGTTTATAAAAAATAACTTTACCCTTTAACCTAGATTAGATGAAATAAGAGGCAAGCTGCTGAAATCCAAAGAGGGGAAAGGTTTAGGAACCTGAAGCCACTGGGAATCCAAAGTTTAGAAATCATGGCTAAAAGCCAGACAGATGACAAAAACAATGCCAGCATCTCAGATGACTTTGAAAAGGAGAAGAACACACGTAGATCAGAATTTCAAGGAGCCCTTTTTGAGTGTAACTACGTAAATTCAACTAGAAGACCCATGATGCCAAAACAGAACAATTCTGAATTAAAATCTGCTGTCACCATGAGCATGTGTCACATAAAACATGTCATACCATGAGTTACATAAAAGTATGTGAAAATGTCAGGACTTCGACACTACAGTCTAGGTAGTAGTCATTGTTGTGGACACAGTGCTATCAAGAAATGTGGGTAGGGACAAGACAAACAGCACCATGGCATTAGCAGCTTGGGAGAGTCCTGAAAAACTGGGGATGGCCTTTGGAAAATTACATCAATATCGAGTTCATATGTGTGGTAGAAAACTTGAAGACTGTACTGCCTAATCAAAGGCAACATAAAAGAGACCTACAGAATAGAACTTGGAAAATCAAAGTATAACCTAAATTGTGTTCTCTTACTTAGTAATGGAAAGAAAAAACCTCAAATGTTAAGAGTCATACAAGAGGAGTCAAAGCTAGGCAAAGAATAATACAGACAATCCAGTGTCAAGCGAAAACTTTACTACATTGGATAGAGAAGCAAACAATTCAGGAGAGAGATCTCCCTAAGAAGGAGCAGTGAGAACATTTCTGGTTTCTAGATGGTTCCAATAGTTCAACACAACAAAACTGAGAGATGGATCAAACAAGAAACAGGAAATGTACACACCATTAATAAATGATCCACAGAAACTGTGTTAAGGGAGGTGACTAAAACTCCAGATGTTCTGCACCCCAGGAAAGGGATGGGGGGCAGGATAGATCTGTGGTTCTTGGCTCATGGACACCACAGCAATGACTACTACCTAGTGACTAGCGAAGTCTTTTCCCCAACAAAAACCTGATCCTTTCCTCATTAAGAGAGAGTATCCCATTCATTACCAGAAGATGAGAATACCAACCAGCTGAACACAGGGGATTTCGAAAGTCTTCATGTACTTTAAGAGGCCTGCACAGGCGATTTACATGTTTGTGTTCTTTATACAATGCATTTACAGTATTTAATCCCTCAAATCAGTAGATACATAAAAAGAACCATATATTGACTGAGGAACAAAAAGGGCACTCCCAGAAGTAACAGGTGACAACGAGAAACTCTTTGTGTATTTGGTGTGCCCAGCTGCCTTCATGATTATGGCAAAGGCATTGACTCTGTGTCGCACCTGCGGCTTCTTCACGGACTAGAAGGGTGCAAAATAAACCCAAGTATATATAAGCACTAACGAGCACTTAATATGTAAGCTGGAAAACCAGTTAGTATTTAAAACATGCCACCAGCATAATAATGTCAAGAGGAACTGGTATCAGTCATGACTTGTGTTCAGAGAAAGCCCATTATGTTTCTGCCTGAAATTCATTATGAGCCTTCTTCTTAAATAGAAGTAAGGCTGGTTTCCAAATCAAAGAGAGAATGGAGCCAAAACATCTTACTAATCATTTGGATGACATGGATAAGGTTAACTTATATGGCTCCACCAAAGAACATAGCACAGCTCCTTCATTTCGTGAATTCCTTCTCCAGCAATATCAAAATGGTATTTGGGCTCAACAGGTATAACATTCTTAAAGAATCCCCAGGAGAGATAGCCATTGAAATCTTTGAGCTTGAAAGCGGAAGTCATATTAAACCAAATGGATAAATATGTAACATAAACACATTGTGCACTAAGAAAACAGAGAGAAGGCTGAATGTCCAAGAAACTTACTAGCATCCTGAAATCAAATCTAAATGGAAAGACTAGATTTAAAGAGCAAAAAGTTACCAATAGCAGCCTTAATGTCCACTTTCAGAATTATAAAATAGGTTATAATGGATTTGAAAAATGTCCTAGCAAAAATCCAACCCATATTCATGAAACATAGGGTCTGTCACCTTACGTGGTAAAAATGAATATTTCCTCTACAAAAAGAAGGAAGCAGATTAGTAACAGTTCAAAAAATAAAAATCTTCAGAAATACTTTTGAAACAAGCAGTTACCAACCACTGCACAGTAGTTAAGGCTGACAATGGGTACACACCTTTGGGTTTCTCCCAGATAAATGACAATGGTTTACCTCTGGCTAGAACCTGTAGGATGGCTCCTATCCAAGAATGGACACACAAGATGCTGACTGGGTAACATCCGTGTGAACTCAGCTAACAATATATTGGCAGAGAAACATGAGACAAGTGACTCTGCTACAGAAATGAGGTACTTATGATGACAATTCAACACCAGACCATCCCCATCAGAAATTACAAAAGGAATATCCTTTAAGGAGCCCAGACTTCGTGAGCAAGGTCAATTTTGCAAGGAAATGGCAGAAACCATTTACTCCAAGCTTTCAGTATTTACCATCTACTGAGTCCCTAGTAAGACATGAGCCTGTGACTATAACGTATATGTCAGAAGCTTGCTATCTTTCATGACCTAACAGATGACAGATCTCTTTCCTACAAATACAGACTCCAAATAACCTGGAGAACTCAACTAGTAACCTGGTATAGAAACTGAACCAGTTTTGGTCTTATTTGGTCATTTCCAGTCATGTCTAACTCTATCTGGAGTTTTCTTGGCCAGGATACTGGGGTGGTTTATGCCCTTTCCTTCTCCAGCTCATTTAACAGATGAGGAAACTGAGGCAAGCAGGGTTAAGTGACTTGCCTAGGGTCACATAGCCAGTAAATGTCTGAGGCCAGATTTAGACTTCCTGATTTCCTGGCCAAGTGCTCTACCAACCTAACTGAACTATTATCATAGGCTCAACTATTGCCCATCATTTTTGCACATAACATTGATCCATAGAAATTTTGAACATTTTTCTAACTGATGTCCCCTTATAAGAACTTCCCAATCTCTCCAAACTACCTTTAATGAAACAACTTTCTCAGTGTAGCAGCCTGGGGTGGGATATTAAGCTCACATGGCAACAGGCTGAAGTATCCATTACAGTTTGTTATTCTGGCTACTACTGGAGTTGTAACAGACATGCTTTCCATGAGCCTGCAGAGGAAGAGCTTGTATCCACATGCTTTTATTGTATCTCCTTGTAAAATAGTCCATATAAATAGTCCATATTTAATATAAAAGAATAGTTTCTGAAGATCAGCTTGTCCTAGGACTGCTTCTTTTTGAAAAAGATGAAAAGAACAAGAAAATTGAAAGCTGCACTCAAAATGCATTATAAAACAGGTTCCATGTTTGCAGAAATACTTTTGGAAAAAACAGCCCTTACTTCCCAAAGGCCATTAACAAACACATACCGCTGGATTCGTCAAATAGAGATGAAAGTGGTTTGTTCCTAGATGGAACGTGCTAAGATCCAAGGATGGATTCCTAAGGTCCTTCATGGGTAAAATCCACATGAACTCAACAAAATGCCAACAAAGTGGCAGCCAACAAGTAATTGATGCCAAGTAAAGCCAGCAGAACCAGTTATGGAATGACCATAACATCACAAAGACCTTGAAAAATCTCTAGCCATTGCAGTGGCTAATGGTCATTCCAGACAACCAAGGAAGGAGCGCTCTACACACCTTCTGAAGATGCAAGACAAGGCATTCATTTTCAGACGTGGCCAGCCTAGGGATTTGCTTCACATACCCATGTATGTATGTATGTATGTATGTATGTATGTATGTATGTATGTTACAGAGGTTTGGGATTTTTTCCTCTTAAATTGGGGCATGGGAGGAGGTTGAGAGGGAGAGAAAATAAATGCTTGGTAACTGCATGATAAAATAAAGTGAAAGAATGAAAAAAAAACAAGGGAGAAAACTGCCACAACCTTCTCCACCCTCTTGACAAACCTTGACTTTCTTCTTTCTGTATTTGCAGAGATCCTGGGCCTATGTGCAGAACTGCAAAAACAACATTCGGCCCAACAGAGGCTTTGTGCAGCAGCTGGTGGAATGGGAGAAGGTGATCCACGGGGCTGTTGTCACTGACATTTCAGATCCCCTTTATTGACCCTTCTCCAAAGCTTCCCAGAAAAACAAAGCTTTCTGTTGTTTCACTTCAGCTGAGGTTGACTCTTTGACCAGCCTGGGCCAGGACAGAGGGAAGGGATTCTTGTGGTTCCCCTCCTTATCCTTGGATTCTGGAATTCCCAAGTAGTTGTGGCCTCCAGTCACTGCTTAGGACAGTCCCCCATGAGGTATTGAGGAAACAAGGAAGGAAGGAAGGAAGGAAAGAAAGAAGGAAGGAAGGAAGATTAAAGGAAGGAAAAGGAAGAAAAACTGGCCTAGTCTTACCCCCATTTGAATATCAGATGCTTTCTCTATAAAATTAGAGTGCCGGGTCAGATGATCTTGGGGGCCTCTTCCAGTCCCCAGTCTTATGTGAATAAAGTAGCGTTGTCTTCATCCTTGGCCCAAACAGCAAATCTGGAAACACAGTTCTCCAGCCTGACTGAAGAGGTGTTCTTCCTCATTGCAGACCAAGCCAAAGTCATTTGTACTGCCCCATAACAATTAGGTGGGTACCCATCAGCCCCCTGCACTGAAGGGGCGCATGGGGTACACAGAGCTTATCCCAGGCTGTCTGAAGCTTCCTGAGATATGTTTTTGACTAAGATGGACCTATAGGACCCACCACAGCCAGCCCAAAGCTGCCACATCAGGGTCTACCTCAGCCCCAGGGCTGTCCCAAGAGTTTTAGGAATGGTTTGGAAACAGGGTTGGGGGGGGCGGGTGGGAACAAATGAGTGCTCTATCCCCAACCAAAATCCAACAATTTCAGAATCTCTAAAGCTGTGAAACCTCAGTGATCCCCAGATCCCAATGAGATTCCAAATAGAGTTATAGGGTCCTCGCATCTGAAAAATAGGGTGGGATTAAATGTTATCATTCCTCATTACAGGCACCACTTTCTGGTCCTTAAAGCCTGATCAATGAGAACCATGCATTCATTAGAGCCACAATGAAGGCTTTCCAGATGCATCTCATCCCTTGTTTCCAATTCCAGTTATCTTTCTTTTGCCTGCTCTCTTCCTTGGTTATCTCTGCTGGTCTGTGCTTTTCAAAGAAACATGGCCACATTTCTAGAGCTATAAGGACTCCATACAGAGATCCTCCTAAGATCTTGATAAAGTGTCAGTCCTTCCTTAGAATGCTGCCTAGGGAATAGGAAGCCTACTTTATGAGCAGATTCCTCTGAAGGTGACTGAGCTCCATCAGCTGTATTATGGAAAGTGCCCAAGATCTGGGTTCAAACCAGGCCTCCAGTACTCTGCTACAGACTCACTTCCTCTCCCTGGGCTTCAGGGTCCCCATCTGCAAACGAAACAGTTGGACTATGTACTCTTTGTGATCAAAGCCCTATGAAACAACCCCAGGGGAGGTCAGTACAGAGCTTCTTAGCCCATTTTACAATTGAGGAAACCAAAGCTTGGAAAGGAAAACCCAGTGCCTAAGGGTCAAAGCCAGGTTATTCCTGACTGACTGTAGGACCAACCTTCTTTCTTCCCCATAAATTTGCCTCTTAGGAGAAACATGATGTGAAATACAAGAAGAGCTAGGGTATTTGGGATATTTAACTCATCTGAGAGACAGTGTAGCCTGGTGGGTAGAATGCAAGTCTTGGAGACATGACTTCAGGTCCTTTGGCCCTCAATGGGTGACCATGGACAAGTCACAATAACCTCCATCCTCCTCCCCAAGCAATTCTCTTAAGACTATGTTGCAGAATAGTTATTTTTGTAGAGAGAGGTTGCCCACTGTGCTAACGAAGTCAGATATACTGTCAAAAACAAACCCAATGCACTCCCTTGCTGAAGCAGCCACCAGCTGCTCCACCATTATGGCCTTTCTGCACTTTCCAGATCTCAGATAACAAAGAGAGGTGGATAGGTGGAGATGGAAAGAGTGAGAAAGGGTGGGAGATGGGGGGCAGGACAGAAATCCCTCTGTGGAAGAACTTTCAAAAGGAACCAGACATGTTTGGGGACCATATTCCTCTATGGTAGCAGTTCTCAACCTGTGGGTCACGACCCCCCTGGGGGTCAAACGACCCTGTCACAGGGGTCGCCTAAGACCATCAGAAAACATTTCCAATGGTCTTAGGAACCAAGACACTGCTCCTCTATCTCCAGGCGGGTCTGCCCACATGCAGATACGCCCACAGATGAGTATTAAAGGGTCACGGCATTAGGAAAGTTGAGAACCGCTGCTTATGGCTTTCTGGATTGCATCTGCATCAGATTGGGAAGAGATGCAGAGGAGACTATGATCCTTGAAGGCCTCTAGATTTCCTCCTGGGGCAAGCCTGCAGAGCCCCAAGACAGACTACACGCATCTGGCAAGATGGCTGAAAGTCAGAGTGATGTTCCCCTGAGGGGGCAGCCAGAAGGTACGAGCTGCTTGTGGTCAGCAAGGCTTCTTACTCCCTTTAACCTTTAGACCTTTCTGTGTCTCAGATCCCTTCGGTGTCTGTCTGGTGGAGCCCAGCTCAGAATAATGTTTGAAAATGAGTAAAATAAAACACACAGGATTGCAAAGGATACCAGTTATGATGAAACAGTGATCAAAGTGTGGTGGGTTTTGTCAGTTCATGGATCCCCAGGTTAAGAACACCTGCTTTAGACAGAGCCTGTTTGGTGGCAGTTATTGGAGAATTGCAAACAAAGCCAGGAAAGGAATGCAGAACGGCCTAAGACATTGATGAGGACTCCTCAGTGAGAGAGAGGAGGGCAGGTGTTGTGAAAAAGCCACAGGTGATGAAGGCCGAAGGAAAAATCCAGACATTTACCATTGTAGCACCGGTCTGTCCAGTGCTTCACGTGTGTGTTGGTGAAGCTGACCTGATCCAACCACCTTGGAGAGCATTCTGGAATTATACCCAAAGAACTACAAACCTGCAGATGCCCTTTGACCTGGCAATAACACGACTAAGGAAAAAGGAAAAGAACCGAAATGTTCTGAAATATAACAATATAAGCTTTTTGTGGTGGCAAAGAACTTGGAAATTACAGTGATGCCCCTCAGTTGGGCAATGGCTGAACAAGTTGTGGCATCTGATCGTGATGACATACTACTGTGCTGTAAGAAATGATGAGCTGGTTGATTTTAGAAAAACGTGGAAAGATGCACAAAACAATGAAAAGTGAAATGAGAACCAAGAGAACATTGTATACAGTATTGTCTGAAGGATACCTATAAATTATTTGGGGTACAAAAAAATACCTAAATTGGCTACAAAGGACCTATGAAGGAAGATGCCATCCACCTCAAGAGAAAGAACTGATAAATAAAAGTATGCATGGTATGGTTTTACACAAACATATACGTGTGTGTGTGTGTGTGTGTGTGTATGAAATGGTGGCCTCTAGCATAGGGTGGGGAAGGAGGGAGGAAGACAATTGGAACTTAAAATGTCATTAAAAAAAAGAAATAAACTTTAAAAAAAGATATGTGATAATTTACTTTTGACTTCTCTTTGGAAAGCAAGATTGGGGAACCCCTATAGGTGGAAGCCAAACCCATTTTGATGGATTGTGATTTTTTTTCTCCCTTAATTATTTTTATTTTTTTGTTTCATGTTTTATTTTTCCCAGTTACATGTAAAGAAAATTAACTTTCATTTTTAAAACTTTGTGTTCCAAATTCTCTCCCTTCCTCCCTCACCACTCCCCATCATTGAGAAGGCAAAAAATTTGATATAGGTTATAAATGTGTATTCATGCAGAACTATCCATAATAGTCATGTTGTGAAAGAAAACACCAAAAAAAAAAAAAGTCAAGAAAAAAATGAAAAAAGTCTGTTGCAATCTGTATTCAGACACCATCAATTCTTTTTCTGGGGATGGATAACATTTTTCATCATACATCCTTCAGAGTTGTCTTGGATCATTGTATTGCTAAGAATAAAATAGCTAGTCATCCCAGAAAAGTGCTATTACTTTGTACACAGTACATTTCACTTTGCATCAGTTCATGCAAGTCTTTCCAGGTTTCTCTGAGAGCATCCTGCTCATCATTTCTTATAGCAGGATAATATTCCATCGTAATCACATACTACAACTTGTCTAGCCATTCCCCAGTTGATGGGCATCCCCTCAATTTCTAATTCTCTGCACCCAGAAAAAAGCTGCTATAAATATTTTTGTACATATGGATCCTTTTCCTTTTCGATTTTTATCTTTTTTGGGATACAAATCTAGTAGTGGTATTGCTAGGTCAAAGTGTACACATGGTTTTATAGCCCTTTGGGCATAGTTCCCAAATTGTTCTACAGAATGGATGAATCAGTTCACAACTCCACCAACTATACATTAATGTCTCATTTTCCCCACATCCCCTCCATTTGTCATTACATTTGCTGTCCTGTTAGCCAGTCTAATAGGCACAAGGTAGTACCTCAGAATTGTTGTAATTTGCATTTCTCCATTCAATAGTGAGTTATTTTTTTTTCCTTGTGGCTAGAGATAGCTTTGATTACTTCATCTGAAAATTGATCATATTTTTTGATCATTTACCATTTGGGGAATGGCTCTGATTTTTATAAATTTGACTCGGTTCTTTGTATGTTTGAGAAATGAGGCCTTTTTCAGTGAAACTTCCTTTAAAAATTTTTTCACAGTTACTATTGCCCATGTGACTCTTCCATGTACCTTTTTTTTTCATTTTTTAAATCTTTTGGCCACATGGAAGATACCAATAGAGCCTGTACGAAGTCCACTGATTATCACTCACTCTCGCTACGTGATATGACCAACCCATTTTTTTTCTGTTCCTGGCTTTGACACTTTCCCCTGCCTTTGTAATGTGTGGAAGTCTTGTGCCTTTGTAGGAATCCTCAATTTTGAAATGAAGGTTCCTGTGACATGCTGCTATCCAGTCTGGTGCTCAGCTTCAACAGAAATAACTTTTTGATGAAGTAAGGTAGAATTGTCTTCGGGTCCCTATTGTGGGAGACACAGCTAGGAGTTGTTGGTAAAGTCTGCCTTTGTGAGTGGTATAGAGCCCATCCCAGAGAATTCAGATCTGATGATCAAGATTCAAGCTCTTCCCACATTTATGTATTTTTCATTTTCCAGGCCCAGTACTACCTACTATTTGAATTTTCAACATATACCTGCATATGGTGACTCACTCTGGTTATTGGAGGAACTGAGGTTGGGGGAAGAGGTTGGGAATGATGTTGGTTAAAGACTGAAACCGCCCACTGTGCTGGTTTGCCACCTGGGTGGGGAGACAGAGGAGTCATAAGACTTGAACTCAAGTCCCAGTTCTAGAAACCTGTTCTCTGTGTAATACTGGCCAAGGCACACAGGCTTCATCTCTCTCTGTCTGCTTTTTATTTATAAGATGGAGTCTAGTCAACTCAGGTCAACAAACATTTATTGAGCACATTCTATGTGTTAGGCACCAAGTTAAATCCCTAGAGATACAAAGAAGGCAAAAGACAGTCCCCAGTCTCAAGGAGCTCACAACCTGCAAACAACCTATGGACAGACAAGGTTTTTTTTTCAGTCATGTGCAATTATTCCTGATTTTAAGTCCAATACTATTCACTGTACCTGTACCATCTAGCTGTCCATCCTATCACTTCTTATGACCAAAGGAAAGAGAAGACAGGCTGCTCAATTAGTCCAGTGTTGTTGTTCAACTGGTGAGGCAAACAATACACCAAAAAGCTCTTTTTGAGCACTTACTCTGTGCCAGACACTGTTGTTAATAAGTTGTTTCAGTCATGCCCAACTCTCAGTGAACGTATTTGGAGTTTTCTTGGCAAAGATACTGGAATGATTTCCCATTTCTTCTCTAGTTCATTTTACAGATGAGGAAACTAAGGCAAACAGGGTGAAGTGACTTGCCCAGATTCACCCAGCTAGTAAGTATCAGAGACCAGATTTGAACTCATGAAAATGAGTTTCTGACTACAAGCCTGGTGTTATATCCACTGCACCAACTAGCGACCTACACACAAGCTATAGACAAGGCAATTTAGAGATGAAGGAAAGCGCTAGAATGGAGGAAAGAGGAAAGAGTTTTTGTCTTGTAGAAGGTGGGATTTTAGCTGGGATTTGAAGGAAGCCACAGAGAGGAGGAAGGAATTCTTGGCATGAGGGAGAGCCAGTGAAAATGCACAAAATTGGGAAATGGAGAGTGTCTTGCATGAGGAACAGCAAGAAGGCCCATGGCCCTGGATTGGAAAGCAGGTGCAGGGGAGCCAGGTGTCAGAAGACTGGAAGGTAGGTGGGAGGAGGTGGGAAGTTTATGAAGGGCTTTGAAAACCTACTTTTCGGAGGGTTTTATATTTGATCCTGGAAGTCATAGGAGTCACTAGAGTTGATTGAATTTGGGATGGGGAGGAGGGTGTAATTAACGTAGACCAGCGCTTGAGGAAGATTGTGTTTGAGTGGAGGACGGACTGAAGGTAGACGGGCCGAGCAGCAGACTTTTGCTGGTACAAGTGAGAGGTGATAAGGCCTGGACCGGAGCAGTGGCAGTGTCAGAAGAGAGAAGGGGGGGGGCATAAATGAGACATGTGAAAGTAGATGAGAAGAATAGCACTCACATTGCACAGTAATGTTTGCAGGAATGATGATGGTGAAATAGTACTTTGCAGCTTTCAGAGAAATTTACAAATATCCTCTGGTTTTATCCTCCCAACATGTTTGGGAGGAAGGGGTTGTTATAAAGCTAATTTTACAGATGCAGAAACTGAGGCAGAGAGGGGAGGTGACTTGTCCAGGGCGTCAGTAAGTGGCCCGCGTAGAATTTTAACCCAGACCTTACTGCCTTTCCTGGACTTTACCTGGTACCGTCCACTGCCCTCTAACTGTCTCAAGGGGGTGGGTGGGTCATAGATTTAGAGCTGAAAGCGCCCTCAGAGGCTCTGCCCAGATTACATAGGGAAGGAGCAGCAGAGTCGGAATTTGAATCCAGCTCCTCAGCCTCTCAATCCCACGCTCCCTCCTTCCTTTGTCCACAGTAGGCGCCTAAACAGCGTCCGCTCATTGATTTGGGGCAGAATGGAGCAGCGGCTTAGACCGTGTTTGAGCCCGGCGTCAGACGCTGGCTGGGGGCGAGCCCCGGCCCCGGTACCAGCCTCAGTTTTCTTCTCAGGAGGCTCAGCCGGGCCCGGAAACCGAGCATCCCTCCATCCTCCGCCACGCACTGGTGGGACGGGGGCGGGGCAGCACATGAGCCCCGCCTCTCCAGGCTTGTGCCCGGATTGGCCCAGGTATCGGGGGTGGGGCAAGACGAGTTCGAGGCCCCGCCCCCTCCCATTGGCCGGCGGCGCGGCGCGGACCCCGGAAGTGGACGGCGGGGACGGCTGCGGCGCGGGTGGCGGGAGCGGGAGCGTCGGCTGGAATAGAGGGCACTGGGTGCGGGGCTCGGCGGGGGCAGGGAGCGGCGGGGCCTTTATGGAGGGCCCCCAGGCGCCCTCAGTGGGCGCCTGCCTGCGGGACTGGGACGAGCTGCAGCAAGACTTCCAGAGCATCCAGGTGAGCGGTCGGGGCCCGCCCCTGCAGCCCATTGGCCGAGCGGGCCAGGTGCCGGCTCCGATTGGTCAGCGCGGGCTGCCCATCCCCAGGGTCGCGACCCTGTGGAGCTGCCTGCGGGCCCTGCCTGGCAGGGCGGAGAAATAGGCCGGCGGGTGGGAGCCCTGGTAGGAGTGAGGGAGAGAGCAGGGCAGCCCCGGACGACTTTCCAGCAGCCTCTGGCCCCGCTTGGTTCCCCTAGCTTGACCGGTTGAGAATACCCCGGGTCTGTTAGGGGAACTGGCGTTCCGAATCCGAGAGCAGCCTGCAGCTGGTGAAACCATATCATTTTACAGTTAAGGAAACTGAGGCCCAGGGAGGGGAGGGGACTTGCCTAAGGTCATACCCGGCGTTCCTCAAGCCGAGACCGGTAGTCTGACTTCCTCCTTCCATCCTGACTTTCTCGGCTATGGAATCCTGGATTCCTGAGGCCCCACTCCACCCCCATCCTGCCCTTCCTTCCTGGCGTTTAAAGTCGCAGAATCCTCGTCGGAACTAGAAGGAGCTGTAGAAGTCGGGAGCCGCCTTCTTGTGTGTTGTCCCACCTGCACCTGGGGCTGTAATCTGTAATTGAGTTCATGGAAAGAGAAAGGCAGGACAGCCCACAGGGGTCATCCATGTGGCCATTGTACCCTATGGAGTGTGACAGCTTTGTCCGTCCCATGGGCTCCCACAGAGATTTCCAGGTTGTGGCATCATGATGACTCTCATTAAAACTCGGGAATTTGTCAGCCTTCCCTCTCCTTTATATCTGACACCCTTGGGTGTCACAAGCCTCTGGCCCCAACCCACCTCCTGCTTTGGAAAGCTAACCAGCCCTATTGTGCCTCCCCCAACCCCCACCCCCTGACCTGGCTGCTGGGCACCAAGCCAGCCAGCTCACTGGCCAGCTAGACTATCACTGGAGTTGGACCAGAAATCCTGGGGAAGTGTCATTAATGTGCCTCTTGGCCCAGCAGGTGGAGGCCTTGCCATTTGGAGCAGATCAGTGAGCCTTACCCCCTGGGCTGCCAGGCCACCCACCAGAGGGTCTCCTGCCTTCTACCTGCGTAGGCCAGCCCCAGCCAGGATTCAGTGGGAATTGGGGACCGAGTCAGCCCCACCTGGAATCCTTGCTCAGGCCTCCCTCTCCCCTGGCACTCTCTGAGTGTTCCTTGCTAGAGAGCTTTCTGTCCTGACTCCTGACCGCAATGTATGTACTTGCATTTGGATATAGCTTAATCCAGAACTTGGAGACTCTCCAACTTTGGTAGTGGTTTTCTCTGGTCCATTACTCTGGAGAATTTCTTCACACTGACCATTTGACAATCCCAGTAATCAAGAATCTCTTCTAAGAGTTCCACCCCCAAGGGCAAAGGGCCATCAGCAGAAACTTGGGTGAAGGTCACATACAGCCTGTGCCCAGGGTGCACTGGGGCTCAGCTTTGGATGTGTACTAAGAGGTCCAAGGACTGAAAGTTGACAAACTTTAATCCGCAAGGGCAGGTACCAGTGAAAGGAAGCCAAAGTAAGTGCTTGTTTCCCCTGGCTGTCAGTTACTGCTCCAGCTCTCCCCATTCCCTAAAAGCAGGGGGGCCTCATGGGGACACTAACTAGGAGTGGTGAGAGGGGAAGGAGGCAGGCACTGGCCAAAGGTGGGCCTCCCCTGCCCAAGCCCTTCATGACCTAGTCCAGCGACTGCCCATTTACTCACCATTGGGCCCAGAGCCTTATGTTAGCACTGGAGGGGAGGCTTCATTTTCATCCTTAGGGAAACCCTGATGTGTTGAGGGAAGGCACAATCCCTGCCCAAGCCTTCTCTTCCCTTACTTCATTAGATATTTCCAACCGCCTTTTGGGGCAGAATATTCAGGGCCATCCTTGTTGCTGGGGAGGCTTCCAGCTCACTGATAGGAGGAACACATGGAGGCCACTTCCTCAGGATCCCTGGGCCAGGGCCCAGGCAATGGGTGGAACTGCCTCTTTGGAGGAGGTGGCCCTCTTGGCCAATGAATGGGCTGGTTCCCATGTTACCCAGCACTCACAGTAATCCTTAGATACAGGAGATGAGACAAGACACAGAGGTTTGGGGGACCGCTTGTGTTCACACCATCTAGAAGAGATGATTAGGGGGAATGTTGCTTCTGCCTGCCCTGAGATTCCTTGCTTTATACTTGCCCCATTATTCACTGTCCTGATGCCCAGGGCCCCACCAAGGGAAGTGGCAGGAGAAATCTCTGTTCTCCTCTAAGAGTGAAGTGAAAATGGGCATGGGGAGATTGGGTCTCCCTCAGAAAGGCCTGGCCTCTTCCCTCTTTTTCCCCCTCAGCCAGCACCCCCACCCCAGCCTGCCCTGCTCCAGGGCCCAGACTTAGCATGGCAACCTCCTCCATCATCTGGCTGAGGGGGATGGTACTTGGTGCTCTGCAGTGGGCATGGGGAGACCCTGGGGGGGGCACAGAATTAAAGCTGCTTAGCCAGGGGATGGGCTAATTCCATCTGACCCTGGGAGTGCAATGTCTGCCACTTCCCAGGCCCTCTGGGGGACCTTCATGAATCCTTCCTATTTTACCTTGGAAATCCTTGGCCTTGTCCCCCTGACCCAGCCCTGGCTTCTCCCTCACCCCCAGGAGACCCACCGAGAGTACCGATTGCAGCTTGAACAGCTGACCAAACTGCAAAGTAGCTGCTCCACCTCCATTGCCCGGCAGAAGAAGAGACTCAGGGAGCTGGCCTTGACCCTGAAGAAGTATGTGACTGGGGGGCTGGGTGGCACCAGCCCAGCCCTGATCTGGGGGGAGATCCTGGGGAGAGCAGCTGGCAGTCTGTGGGATGGAGAGGGAGGACTCTTTCTGGGCCTGGCCCAGTCCAGGGGCTATTGCAAAGAACAGGCTGGGCTCCACCTGAACCCTGAGGCAAGGCAAAGCTGCCCGACATCTGGCTTTCTGCTCTTCTGGAGTGAAGACTAGTGGCCAGCACATTGAGAAGCCTAGAGCTGGCTTTGGGTATCGGGGACTGGTTGGGACCAGGACGGAGCGGTATGGAGGCGTGGGGGCAGTGCCAGGGATCCACAGCCCAATGTAACTGTTGGCCGGTTTGGTGAAGCTCCTGCCTGTTGTCCCTTGGGCCGGTCAGCTTCTCCGTCAGCCAGGCTGAGCCCCTCTTTTTCCTGCTGTGTCCTGCAGATGCAAAGCCTCCATCCCATCTGACAAGGAGGAGATGGTCCAGGAGATTGAGAACCTTATCAAAGAGCGGCAGGGGGTCTTCTTTGACATGGAGGCGTATTTACCCAAGAAGAATGGGTAAAGAGATGGGCTGATGTAGGCCAAGTCCCTTCCCCACAGCCCTGGCTGGCCTCTGGAGGCAGTAGTGGGGGTAGGGGGGAACCCCAGACTCTCTCCTCTCCAAGGGTCAATGCTCCTTGTATTGAAATGTACTGCCCACTCTATTCAGATCCCTAAAGTCAGGGCTGTGCTGGGGGTGGGGGAGCCATAGCTGCCATGGGTATACTGGCCCATGTAGGGAAGGGGAGGACTCCCATGCCCCAGAGAGCCCAAAGTTGGGAGGACCGAACGGGGCCTCTCCTCACTCCCCTCCCCCATGTCCTGCTCTCTAGGCTCTACCTGAGTCTCGTCCTAGGAAGTGTCAACGTCACACTCCTCAGCAAGCAGGCTAAGTAATCTTCCCCAACCCTAAACTTCTCTCTTCCCCTTGTGTTACCACCCAGCCCCCTGTCCCTGTGGCCAGAGGGAGTCCAGGGCCTTGGATTTCTCTTTGGCCTGCTCCCCATTCTCCTCTTGAGCTAGCCCTTCTAGAAGGGAAGGCCCCCAGGTTCTGGTGTCAGAAGTGATCATTCTGTTACTCTCACCATTGTGACCGAGCAAGCCCCTTGCCCTCTCTGCTGGAAGGGCTCCCTTCCAGCTCTCACTGTCTGAGCAGCCCAGGCTTGGTTGGGAAGCCAGGCATCCCAGCTCTTTCCCTGAGCACATGATCCCGCCCTCCCCCGAGTCCCCCTGACGTGGGTCTCTCGGCCCGGCCTCCTGCCAACAGGTTTGCCTACAAGGATGAGTATGAGAAGTTCAAGCTATACCTCACCATCATCCTTATCATCATTTCCTTCACCTGCCGCTTCCTCCTCAATTCCAGGTAGGCCTGGGGTTCCACATCTGCCAGGCCTCCAGCCCAGGGCCCTATCCCTCTCACACCAAGCTACCTTTCTGTTCCTCTTTCCCATCCTCAGGGTGACAGATGCAGCCTTCAACTTCCTGCTGGTGTGGTATTACTGCACCCTGACCATTCGGGAAAGCATCCTCATTAACAATGGGTCCCGGTGAGCTTGCTCTACCTATCCCTGTCTAGGCTCAGACCCGTCTTTGGCCTGGCATTCCCCTGCCTCTCCTCTTTGGCTGCTCCTTCTTTCTCTCCTCTCTTGACCCTAGGGGAGTCCATTTAAGATGGGAATGAGTAGCCTGGCCCTGTCTTCTCACCAGGCACCAGTTGGAAGGGACTGGTGGTTTCCTTTCTCCGGTTCCTCCCGCATTTGTTCCTCTTTGGGAGAGGTGGGTGAGGTACCGGGTCTGAGGGAAGGGAAGGTGAGCAGTCCCTCTGCCCCTGTCTCAGGATCAAAGGCTGGTGGGTGTTCCATCACTACATCTCTACCTTCTTATCCGGAGTCATGCTGACATGGTGAGCCTCCTCATGTCTCCTGTTCCCCCCATCTCTTACCTCCTTCCTCAGCCTTTCCCCAGAGCCTGTGCAGATGCTGTCTCAGAGCCACTGAATGTCAGAGCTAGAAGGGGGTTCTGGGGTCATCTCATCCAGGGCCCACATTGTATAGGAGAAGGTGACAGAGGGAGAGGGAGAGGATTCAGACTCAGGCATCCCTATTCCCAGGTCTAGCACTGGCATGGAGGACCTCAGGCCATGGGAGGAGGGAGGGGACACTGTCCAGAAGCAGGCCAGTCATTCTCCAAATTGGCTTCCTCCCCTGGTCTTTCTCTGCCCAGGCCCGATGGACTCATGTACCAGAAGTTTCGAAACCAGTTCCTATCCTTTTCTATGTACCAGAGTGAGTGTCTCAGGTTGTGGCCTCCCCCAACCCCCATCACTGCCTCTGGGGGTGGCCCCCTTGGGGTGTACAGGAAGCCATGGGGGTGGGGTAAAGGGTCATGCCCCTGTGCCTTCCTAAGTGCCTGGAGGAGAAAGAGGCTTAGAAGAGAAGCCTCCTTCCCTGTTTCTCATTCCCCTTTGAAAGCACCTTCATAGCGGGCCTGGCTTCACTCTGGACCTTCTCTGCCAGGCTTTGTACAGTTCCTTCAGTACTACTACCAGAGTGGGTGTCTATACCGCCTGCGGGCCTTGGGTGAGAGGCATAACATGGACCTCACTGTGGGTGAGTGGAGCATCTCCTTCCTTGTCCCTCTTCTCCCAGCCTTGGCTCTTGGGTGCTGCTGCTAATGCTGGCTCCTTTTCCCCCTTTCTGCCAGAGGGCTTCCAGTCCTGGATGTGGAGGGGCCTCACCTTTCTCCTCCCCTTTCTCTTCTTTGGCCACGTGAGTCTGCTGCCCTTTACCTTCCTCCTCCCTCACTGCCCCTAGCTCTAGGCCCAAAGCACAAGACTGGGGACAGGTTTGGGACACCTCTCCTAGGGGAGAGCAGGCTGGGGCCAAGCCCAGCCTCAACACCATTTCATCTTGTCTAGTTTTGGCAACTGTTTAATGCGGTCACCCTGTTCCAGTTGGCCCAGGAACCACAGTGTAAGGAATGGCAGGTGAGCGCTTAGGTGGAGGGGGAGAGGCCCACCCGGGGCCAGTCTGATTCCACCACCAACGCCTCCCTTTCTTCCTCCAGGTGCTAATGTGTGGCCTTCCTTTCCTCTTGCTCTTCCTTGGTAACTTCTTCACTACTCTCCGGGTGGTTCACCAGAAGTTCCAGAGCCAACATAGAAGCAAGAAGGACTGAGCCTGGGGCCAGGCACAGGACAAGCTCTGCCCAACCCTCTGGCCTTGTGTTGAGCTGAGGCCATGGCAACTGCCACCTTCTCCTCACTCTGAAAAGTCTGTGACTGAGCCCCAGATGAGCCCAGAGCAGCCCTGCTCTCCTTCCTCCACCCCCCACCCCCAGTCACCTGCCTGAGTCAGTGGGCCATTGGGATAGTGGGTCCTTGGGTAAGGGCAGGTACCCTACCTGCCTCCCAGCTATGCCTGGACTGGGCCCCTCTGCCCAGAACCAGCTCCTGTCCCATGAATACTGCACTTGGGGGGGTCAGAGGAAAGGTTTGCTCATTAGCCCAAGTTCCCAGAGTTCCAGGTCTCCCACCTCCTACCCTCAGGCCCTTTGTGTGCCTTGGTGCTGAAGCTTTGGGAGTTGAGAAGCATGGCCATAATAAAGGGATGGACAGGGGCTGAAGGCAGATGGAGTGGAAGCTTTTTCTTATTGCCCCAGAAGGCCAGGCTCATGTCTGCAGTTCCCAGAAAGGCTTATTGCCACACCCCAAGGTGGGCCTGCTAGCCCTCATCTGCCAGGGACAGAGCAGGGATGCCCACACTCCAGGCCAGGCAGCACCTGTGGTCCTGGAGACAATCTCTAGGCAGCAGGAAAGAGGAAGGAACTGGGCTTTCCAGAGACTTGGTGTAGAACATGTCCCAAACTCCTCAGGGCTCCATACATTAATGGAACCAATAGATGGGGGGGGGGACAGGGGGGGTAAAGAGATAGGAAAGCTTGGCTATTTTCATAGTGAACAAATCAACACAAGGATATTCAGTTCCATTTTCACATTTAATATTTTAGAAGGGGAATATCGCTAACAAAGTCCTCTCATAACCTAGTCTATTCACACCACAAGGAACAACTGGGCTCCATGAGGTTCCAGAGCTCAATGCCAAAGCTGCTCACACAATTAAAAGCCACTCCAAGGGCAGATACAGAAAAAAAAAATTTATTTCAAGGGTCAAGGATATTTCAAAATTATTTACACTCATTGGACGTTCTGTGGTACACACCCAGCATTCTCTTTCCAAAGCCTGGTTCTCTGCTGAGGCCAACAGGAAGTAAACTCAGGGAAAGGGAGGAAGGAGGGCCTGGGAGCCAATGAGGCACCAGGATCACCCACTTTGGGTGCAGGCCCTGGGGGTCAGGCTATCCCCACCTCTCTCCCTTCTTACACCTCCCCATTGACAAGCCTCAGTCTTCCAAGGCATCAGACTGCTGTCAGCAGTCAGGAGACAGGCCAAAGGCCTCTGGATTCCCAACCCACACACAGGGAAGGAGGTGGGCACTTTGGCACAGGAGAACTCTGACCACAGGCATCTTAGACTCCAGCACTAGGGTAGGGATCAGCTTAATCCCTTCCCTCTTCCAAAAGGAAGGGGAGCCACATTAAGCTGGGCTCCCCACTCTTAAATCCCAGTGGTACTTGGGAGTTGAGGTAGAGGGCCATGGCCTGGGGTAGGAGGCAGGCTTTTTTCTGATCTCCACTCCCCCCACCACATCCTGAAAAACACAGAAGCAGCCATGTTGCCCCCATGCCCACGCTGGGGCATACTAAAAAATGGCCGTTAGCTAGGGCTCGGCAGCCAGTGGGCTCTGCTCCCGTGGTCCCCTGGCCCTTCCTGGCCAGGCTTACCACAGAAAGTTGGCCTTTCACTCTCCCCCTCCCCCATGGTCAGGCCAAGTGGGAACAACTTAGCAAGAGTGAGAAGGCAATGAAAGAAGGACTGATTACTCGGTACAACAGCTCTAGTGCTGGGCTGGGGGGCGGGGGAGGGCGGGCTGGGGGCGCTGGGGGCAGTCCCCTCCGAGGCCCTTCCCAGGCCCCAGGGTGGGGCGGGCGGCTCCTAGCTCCAGACGTCCAGGGAATAGCGCCCCTTGGCCATCAATTTCTTGATGAAATCCACAGCCTGTGACTGGTTCATGCCCCCAAGCTCGGACGCGATCTCGCAGAACACATTCTGTACGTCCCGAGCCATGTTCCGCGCATCCCTGGAGAAGAACGGCCATCAGCCGGCCCGGCCCCGCCCCGCCTGCGGCTCCGCCCCTGTTCCGGGCCCGCCCCCGTTTCCGGCCACGCCCAGCACTCACCCGCACACGTAAATATGCGCACTGTCCTCCTGGATCAGTTTCCACAGATGTTCCTTGTTCTGTTTCATCAGGTGCTGCACGTAAACCTGGCCAAGAGGGGGGTGGGGTTGGGGGGCCCGCTCAGCCTCGGCTGCCGGCGGTTCCCCTCCCGTCCCCCCCATGCCTTCCCCTCCCCCGCGGCCTCACCTTTTGGGGCTGATCCCGGGAGAAGGCCACATTAAGCTGGGAGAGGACACCATCCTTCTGGAACTGGGCCAGCTCTTCCCGGTACAAGTAATCCTCGTCAGAGCGGCGGCAGCCATAGTACAGAACGGTCTCGCCGACTTCCTTACCTGGGGGCACCAGAACAGGGGCCTGATCACAGGGCCCGGGACGCCCGGAGACCCACCCGCCGAGGCGTGGTGCTGCAGAGCCCGGGGGCCTGGCACCAGCCTAGCCCACCTTACCCTGTTCCTTCAGCCAGGCCCGTTCTTGGATGAAGCCCACGAAGGGGGCGATGCCGGTGCCCGGGCCAATCATGATGACAGGTGTGGTGGCCTTGAAGGGCAGTCGGAACTGGGACTTCCGCACAAACATGGGCACTGTGGCCTTGTGCCCATTCTCCATGGCAGGCTCCTTGGCCTTGAGCCAGCTAGTGGCCACACCTTTGTTGACCCGGCCCGACTTGGTCTCGTACTCCACAACCACAGCACAGATGTGAATGGAGTTGGGGTGAACCTGGAGGGGTGGCAGGCAGAGAACAGCACTGTGTAGGGAAGGGCCTCCCAGCGTGAGCCCCCACCACACACTGGTCAAGCTGCTTCCAGTCTGTCCAGCTCCCTAGTTCTCCTGCTCAGAAGACCAGACACCAACCCAGCCATGCTCACCTGGCCCCCACCTCAAAATCTCTGCCCTCAGCCCACTCTCCCAGAAGCTGCTCCAAACCTTCCCTTCTATCAGACCAACAAGCTGCCCCTGCTAGCCCATCCCCTGACTAGGAATCTCCTTTTACTTCACTGAGAAAACCGAGGCCCCTCACCTTCCCTTCCTCCTGATATCACCTCCCTCTCCTAACGTCTTCTTCTAGTCTCTGAAAATGAGGAGGCAGAACAGAACTCCCTGTCTCTCCCTTCCGACTCACACCTGCTCCCATCTCCCTTAATTCTACGTAGAGCACCACTCTTCCTAACCTCAAGACATTCTTGAGCCCCCCTCCACACACACACACACACACACACACACACACACACACACACAGCTCCCCTTCACTCCCCATGTCTAAGCAAACATTTTTCACACCCATCCCCCTCTCTGCCCCCTGGGTTCAGAGTCTCCCCTCAGCCTCTTCTTGGGCATTCCTCCCTCCAGCAGCTCCCCTGTCCTGCTGTTTGGCCTTAAAAGCCGATTGTTCCCTGGCCCAGGCTCAGCCCAGTCTTCTGGCTATCCCCTGTCCAGTCATGTATTCCCTCCTCTCCTCCCCTCCAGATGCAGCCAGAGACTTCTCCATAAAGCCTTTTCCTTGCCCCACACAGAGAACCCTCCCTCCCAAAGGGCCACTAGGTGAAACAGGATGGAGCCGGAAGGTCCAGCTTCAGGCCCTGCCCCTCTCCCCCCATCTTGGCTGGGTGCCTAAGTGGGTCACTTCATGGAGCTGAGGAAATAGGCCAGCATGCCCATGAGATGGTAAGGGCACCCCAAGAAGCTGGGGACAGAAAAGCACTGTCTCCTCCTGGGAGGTCAGCAGTCCAAGGGCTTTAAGACATCAGACGTGAAGGGCAGGGCAGCAGTAAAGGGCTTCAGCATCCAGATGCTGAAGGGCTGCATGCCTGTTGACTTGGAGCCCTGCCCAGAGGGCTACCTTGAGGTCAGGGGGGGCTGCTGCGTAGCAGTCCCTCCCCCACAAACTCACTGAGGAGCCTCCATCTCCCCACCCCGTCTGCTGCCTGCCCTCCATTCATGCACTGGCTGCCTACTAGCTATGGCACTGGGCCGGGTCATTCTGAACGGGCAAGAAAACGAAGCAGGAGGCCGTGGGGCACCGGGTGATGAGGATGCCAAAGTTTGCAGAGAGCTGTCCATGTATTACCTCCTCTGGGCCTCACAACAGCACCAGGTAGGCACTGGCACTGCTAATTATTCCCATTTTACAGACCAGGAAACTGAGGGTCAGAGATGAAAGGCTCTCCCCAGTTATCTGGAGTAGCCCCTGCTGATGACCCCAAATGGCCTTGGTCCAGTCTCTCCCATCTTTGGAGCTCATCCTTCTCAAACCCACCTTGGAAGAGGAGGCAATGGAGTAGTAGCGGGCTTGCAGGCGGGGAAGCAGCTCACACAGGTGGTCGATGGGGGGCCGGAGGGAGGGGTAGTCCTGCAGAATGGCCAGGATGTTCCTCCTGGCTTCCACAACCCAGCTCAGGTACAGCTCCTGTGGAGGGAAGAGCCCGAGAGGGGCCGGGAGTGAGTCTGCCAGCAGGGCCGAGGCTGTGGGGGGCAGGCTGGAGGCTGGGGAGGGCTCACCTTGCCCTCGCCCGATGAGGATGCCATCTTGCGGAGCTGCTCCTGCTCAGCTGGATCCCCAGCATACTGAGCCAGCTCATAGAGAACGTTGGTCCGGGGGGGATTGGTGATGTCCAGATAGTAGGTGAGTGCCGTGCGGTAAGTGGTGGGGCAGGGGAATGGGTGCTTCTTGTTGGACTCCTCTGAAAGACAAACAGACCATGACTGGGGGACACCCACCTGGGCCTGAGACCTCTTCCCTGTGGGCCTGACTGGGCTCAAGCCACCAATAAAGGCCCTTAATGACCCTGGGCCATTTGTGTGTGCACATGCATCAATGTGCGCATGTGCATATGCACACACACACACACACACACACACACACACACACACACACACACACACACACACACAGCATGTCAGAATGATCCTGCTCCTGGCAATAGCTCTGTCACAAAGCCCAATCTGGAATACTGAAGCTCCCAGCTTCCTCAGCCTGTTTTCCCCAAGCTGGTTACTCCCACTCTTCTCCTGAAGAGCAGGGGGGGATTCTCAGGGCCTGAGATAGCAGCCTCTACCTGCCTGGATCCAGCTGGCTAGGTTGCCAGCCTCTGGGTCTGACACTTGAGCCAACAAAGAAAGGCTGCTTGGCAAGGCAGAAATGAAGGCTGGATAAGTCCCTGTGTGACTTAAGGGAACCCCCTTCCATCTCTGGGCCTCAATTTTCTCAGATAAATTCGGGAGTCAGACTCCCAAAGAAGCTCCCAGGCCTGACACTGCACAGTACTCCGGCTCCTAAGCTGGCCACACTAATTCCACCTTCTTCCCTCCTAAGCTGCAGGTGTGCTAGCAGCCTGTGTGTAGGGATGCTCCACACAAGGCAGTCCTAAAGGCTGTGTGTGGCTGGTGAGAAAAGCCTTGAGGCATCAGCACTGTGGGCTTTTTTTCCTTCCAATAAAGGAAATGAGATGAACCCCAAAGAGTGATGCAACACTGAGAATGTGACTTCAGTGAGCTGACTGAGAAAAGGGGAGAGATCTCCCCAAAAGCCCAACTTACCCACCCTGAGCAAAGGCCATCCTGGCCACCGCAGCCTTCCATCAGATTCTGCAGCTGCGTCCTGGCTACTTCTGCCTTCGAAAACTGCCTGAATCACTGGAGGGCGACTTTTAAGCATAAAGGCTAAATGAACTCCAGCCAGGAAGGGTAAGGAACGGGCAGTGGGGACAAGGGCCCCTCTGCTCAGGGTCGCAAGTGAAAAGGGAGACTATTGGGATGGCTAGGTGGTACAGTGAATAAAGCACAGGCCCTGGAATCAGGAGGATCTGGGTTCAAATCCAGCCTCGGACACTTAACACTTACTAGCTGTGTGATCTTGGGCAAGTCACTTAATCCCAAATGCCCTACCCCTCCAAAAAGCCAAAAAAAAAGAAGAAAATGAAGACTTTCTCTGGTGGGAGGGGAGGGGGGCATTAGGCAAGATTTTTGCAAGAAGCAGAGCAGGAAGGAAAATTTCCCAACTCCTGGGTGGAGGGCTGTCATGAGCGACGATGCACCCACCCTCTCTCTCTGGTGTTAGGGGTCATGGATTCTTGAGTTAAGTGCTACCCTGGGATAGGGATGGTATCCTGAGTTCTAGTGCCTCCACAGACCCTTACTAGCAGGGTACGCCTGGACAAGTGACTGGACATTTGCCTGCCTCAGTTTCTGTACCTGCCTCACAGAGTTGTAAGGACCAAATGAGATAACAAAGAAAGCTCTTTGCAGACCTTAAGGAGCTAAAGAAATGCCAGTTATGACGATTATTTCTTTGTCAAAAAGCAGTGGTATTTAGCCCTTTGTTGCTCCTGAAGGTGGATGGCTTGAAGGTGAAGGCCAGACTTCACCGTATACCACAAAGGCAGGAGAATATTCCCCCAACCACCCTCCAACCACACCAGCCTCCCTCACAGAACAATTGGTAAAATCAGCCCAGGCCCCCTGCAGCTGGTCACACTCAGAGTTGATTTCACAACTGTTTGGTGGCACAGAACCAAGGACATGAAGGCCTGTGGTCTGAGGCTCAGGAACGTGATGGGCTCACTCAACATGGAGGTGGTGGCTGCCTTTGTCTGGCAGGGATCAGAATCAGGGCTCTGGTTTCCTTAGAGCTTGGCAAGTGACCTGGCAACTCACTAAGCCTATGGCAGATGGCACTGATTCCTCTGTGCAACCCAGGGAGCCCTGAGTGGGGCCTTAGAGAGCATCCAACCCCCTAATTTTGACCTCTTCACAAAATCCTTACAGGGTACAGCTCAAGCACTACATTCCTTCCACAGAAAACCTTCCCTCACCCACCTCGCTGCCCCATCTCTCCCATTTAACGTTTAGTCTGACTTGACTGGTGTTCAGACTCCGTGTTTTCTCTATACATGCTGACTCCTCTGGACAGTGTGAGCTCCCAGAGGGCAGGAGGCAGGGGCTGGCAGGCGTGCGTTTATGTGGTTCAGTTTGGGGGCCTGGCACTATAAGCACTCACTAAGTGCTTGTTGACTGGCCAGCTGTCCTGCATGCCCTGGCCCAGGCTCTGTTGCTGGGCTTCCCCCAAGCTGTATGATAACACAGAAAGGGGGAAACAAGAGAACCGAGCCCCTGCTAGCCCAGATGCTGACACAGGTAGACTCACCATCCAGGTTGTTCAGAGACATGACCACATCCAGGTCAGCACCCAGGATCTCTCCAAGCTGATTAACAAGTGATGCATCGTTGGCTGGATACACAGCAACGTGGTCTCCAGACTCATACCTAGGGATGGAAAGCCAAGTTGGAGCATCTAAGCACCACTCATTCATCTTTTCAGAAGAGAAACCGAGGGCCAGGGGGCAAATTCGGGCTGCCCCTGTCAGCAGCGGCAGGAGGGTGCACTGGCTCCAGAGCTGACTGGGTCAGAAGGCTCCATGGGTAGGGCTCTCCTACCTGATTTTGGAATTCGAGATGTCTAACTCCAGGTGCATAAGGTGGCGCTCTCCTCCCTGGTTCAGCTTGCGATTGGTGGTCACGGTAGCCAGGAACGGATTCTTGGCATCAAAAGGCCTAAAAGAAACAGAATTCCATTGCCCCATCAGGGACTCAAGGGTTCCAAAGCAATGACAAGACGGGGCGACACCATGACATACACAGAGCCACGGCAAAGGGCAGCCAGTGATCCCAACATGACCTGGTCTCTCTGGGCCCTCTCCGGGATGATCCTTGCCATGAACCATGAACCATGAGGCCTCCTGGGCCAGCTGGACCACTTGCCAGGTTGGTTCCTCTCCTCCCTCTCAGTCAGGGAGGGCAGCTCAAGCTTACATTGCCCACTCTGTTTACAAGGCATTTTTCTCAAAAACACGGAACCTGAGGTCCTCCAAGATGACATCTTCTTAACCATAAGAACCCAGATGACAACATCTGTCAGAGTCTGAGGCTGAGCCCCTGTTCTTCACTCAGACCATCCTGCTTTGGGGAAGTTGGGTAGAGGGTGGGCAGCCATAGGGAAGGGAGGGCCCAGGAAACGTGTGATTCCCTCCCTTGCAATTTTTCCTCCCTCTTTGGAAGCAAGGTGGGGCAGGGAGGATACAGAATGCTGGGCCAGGACTCGGGAAAACTGAGTTCAAATCTGACCTCAGACACTTAAGAGCTGTGTGACCTGGGTCACCCACATCATTTGCCTCAGTTTTCTCAACTCTAAAATGGGAATAATCATAGACCCTGCCTCCCAGGTTTGTTGTTAGGACCCAGTGAGATCTGATTTTCAGGTGCTTAGCCCAAGCATCACACATCTGAGGCTCTAGAAACATTTCCTTTCTTCTCCCTGCCCACCACCCCAGATCCTCTCCATGGACCTCAGTTTAGAGAGTGGTGCCTAGCCCTGAAAAGAACAAATCTCCCACAAATTTCCCTTTTAGCTTATAAGGAAAATCTGTACATAGGCCTTCTCAAAGCCCAAATTAAAAAAAAAAATCAAGGCACTGTGTACTCAACTACAGTATCCCTTTCATAATGAAACTGTGCTGCTTATCCCACTGGGGCAATCACAAGGTGGCAGCAGCAGCCACAGGGTTCAGTTAGCACTGGAGCAGGCCTTCGGTCAGGCTTCACCTGTGCTGCCCTCCGTCTGTTAGCTCCAAAGTCAGTCCCAGGCCAGCTGCCTCTGAGATCAGATGGGCCTACTCTGTGTCAGTCATTCAGCATGGACACAGAGTCCAAAGAATTTTTTAGGGGGGGATTTTTAGCAAATCAATTCTTTAGGCTTTGATTAGGAATCCAGCTCCATTGACACAGACCTTTGCCCTTGGTATCATTTGCTGGAACCCAGTCAATGTGTTTAGGGACATAATGGCAGGCTCACGTGGCTGCCCTGACTTCACCCACAGTCACTGCTTTTGATGGGACCCTGAACCCGAGAGACCTTGAACAAGGAAGTCCACTGGGCCACCCAACTCACTGCTGCACTGAGCCACTGGCCCCAGGGCCATAGTGATAAGCATCCCTTTCCCCACCCCTACTGCATCCCATGAATCCTGGGACAGCCTGTGCTTGGGCTTCTTTCACAGAAAGACACGTGTACAAATGGGCTCATCTCCAAAGGCAGAAGCTGAAAGGGTTTCAATGCAAATACAGGCTGTTTTATCTCAACCACTTGGCCCAGCTGGTAAAAAGACAACAAAAGCTTAGGTCTGGCTGGTGGCTAAGCATTATCTTCTGGGAGGTGTCCCCTATGTGCACACACACCCCCACACCCACACCCGTGCGCATACGCGTACACACACAGGCACGCACACCCTCACATCCTCACACACCCTCCCATCTGCCCGGGAGCACAGCCCCAGATCTGCACTCCTCTCAAGCCGGGCAGGTCCCAAAGGGCGACCCCCCCCCCCACTTCGAGGTCAGCACCATGACAGTGACTTACGGTTTCTGGTTCTCATAGCTCTTCAGCCGGCCCATCTCCCCAGTGTAGACTTTGTTCATGTTCTCATCTGTGTACACCACCAGCTCATACTGACGAATGCTGAGAGATGGAATTGAGAAAGTCAGAGAGCCAGGATTCACTGCCCATGCATCCATCTCAGGGGGGTCAGAGGTCTGGGTGAGGATTGCCAAAAAGAAGATGGGGACTGGGCAAACTCCCTAAGGGCTCGGGACCTACTCAAGGACAACGCGGATAGGCTGTGTGCAAAAAATGAATCTAAGGAAGCACAAAGTGGAGGGCTGGGGACTTCGGCTGCAATCACCAGGTGGCAGCTTCCTTTTAAGGTCAGAGCAGGCTTCAGGTCAAGATATGGTGGGGGTTAGCACAAATATTTGAGGCCAAGAGGTGAGCATGCAGTGAACACGAACGGTTCTCAAAACAACTGCAAGTGATTAATAACTACATGAAAGAAACATTTGGAATCACAACTATCACACCCATGAATGGGAAGCACCCAAAGGACACAATCTGTGGGCGATATTAGAGGAGCCACAGAAAGATGGGCACACTATTATCATGTGATAGTAATTCAGTGACGGTGAGTCACTCCAAGAAGCGATTCCAACACTGTCTAGTTATGGGCAAGAGAGAAATGGAGCCAACAGGAACCTGTCGGGTTGCACACAATAGGCCTGACACAAGCAATGTTCTGAACAACCTGAACTGGTTTTTCCTTTGTTACCAAGGCAGGCTCCCTTGGGGGATGGGCATGGGGTGGGGGGAAGGGGAGAAGAATGTGATGTGAAAACAATAACACTGGGGGTGTAAAGAGTGGGGGAAGGAAGGGGGCTCATGGGATCTCGAGCCAGAAGGAAGCACAGAGGTCTTCCCAGTCCAACACTCATTTTGGAGAAGAGCCATCTGAAGCTCACATGCAGTGTTTTGGCCCAGATCACAGGTGATCAGCAGGAGGGCCAGGATCTGAAACACTCTGCCTGTCACAGCACATGTGTGCCAGGGCAGGCCCTGTGTGCCAAAGCAAGCATGTCCCAGAATGGGAAGAGCAGGAGCTGAAGTTTGGCTAATGAGGCCTCCAAGCCCAGGGTGTGGGTCTGCATCTAAACCGAGAGACCATTCCACAGGAGCAGGAGATGGCAAATACGGTGCTTGAAGATGGTCAGTGCTGCCCTGGGGGAGATCCTGAGAGCTGAGAGAGGCCTCGAGGAGGTGCCTGAAATCTCTGAGCCACGTGCTCAGATACTTCACTATAACCAGGGCAAAGAAACACTTGCTTTCCAGCTGGTCCTTCCAAAGAAAGGGCAGCAGTCAGTAATCTAGAAGGCTCTACTAGAAAGCCCTCTCCCAAGTTCTAGGCTTGCTGCTAAGGGGCTCAACAAACTTTTATATGAGAGTAATTGCTTCAGAGGATGATGAGGGTGGGTCATGCAAGGGAGGCCTTAGTCACAGGCTCTTCAGATTTCAACATAGTTTCTCATGCTATCTGGATTTCAACACAGCTCTGTCCTCATGGACAAAAAAGAGGCATGAGCTGCAACAATGAGATGGATGTGGGGCTGATGGGCTTAGGGACCAATGGACTAATATTAACACAAAGCCAAGTCTTTGGTGAAGGGCCCCAGGGCGCTGCTTTGGCAATTTTCAGCTCAATATCTTTACCAAAGACAAAACACACACTGGTTTTTCAGAAGGCAAAGAGGAAGAATAGCTTCTATATTGGATGACACAATATTAAAAAAACCCCAAGAGCTTGCAAATGCTAGGAAGAGTGACCCCAAACTAAGATGTTTCACAAGATCACCTCTAATGTCATGCACGCACAGCTAAAACATCAACTGCACAGAGGGTGGAGGGGAAAACCTGGCTTTCCTCTATGTGGTTCGTGTGCAAGAGGCTTTTAGGCAGGTGTCATGATGCCATCTTGGGGTCTTTGCACACTGTGAGGCCTGTCAGACCATGGGATTTGGGCACCATGGGACTGTTGACAGCCCCCAGCACAAAGGAAGTGTCTGTGGAGTCCCAGGGGCGACTTTCTGGCCAAGCAGACAGGGTGAGGACCAGGTCGGACCCGGTTGGTTACCTAAGGTAGAAAGAAATACAGAGGTGCCACAAGGGCTAAGTCCCCTTTATTCTGCATTGGCCAGAGCACATCTTAAATGCTGTATTGGACTCTGGGAACTACATTTGAAGAAATAATGACAAAGTGGAGAGTGTCACAGCAGGAAGTGACCAGAATGAGTGAGCAGTGTCTTAATTAGGGACAGGTGTTCAGAAGAGAAGAGCATCCACTTCAAATATTGAAAAACCTCATTATAACTCGTGGGTGTTACAGGCAGAAGCTGGGCAGGGAGCAGGAAGCACCTGCCCCTTCCATGTGGGACGGCAGGCACTCTGCCCTTGAGGTGATGGGGCACTGGGGATTCAAAGGGATGGACTAAATCCTTCATTCTGGGGCTCCCAGGAGAGCAATTCAATCCTGCCCCAGGCATGTGACCTTCTAAGGTTTCCATTAAGGGCCATTATGTTCATACTTGAGACATTTCAATAAGAGTACAGACAAATGGCAAAAAGCCCTCTCGGGTAGGACTCCTGTGGTGGCCACATACTTAGTCCTTCCCTAGGACACAATCTTATCCCATCAGCTTCCCTGCTGCCAGACATTGGGCCGAGTAGAACCACAAAGCCCAGTTACAATCTCAGCTGGCTGAGTTACTGGGCCAGAGGAGATACAGAAGCCTCAGTTCTGCCCAATGGCATCTGAATCTGGACCCTGACACCATTCAAAGGGGGACCAAGGAGAGCCAGCTTGTCCATGGCTGGCTGAGCATAACAGGCTTCCACACTGTCTTCAAAGGCTCCTGTCCCAACAGTCCCAAGCACCCCTCCCCTTCTCACCGTTCCATCGTCTGTGGCAAATCGCCATACTCATCTATTCTTGTGCCGTGCTTACCTGGACTCCTCACCAGTAGCCTCCACTCCAAAATGTTCACAAACAGCTGGCCAGAACTGCTCTCTCCAGGTGATAAAATCTTCCTCCAAGCTGTGAAAAGCCAAAGAATGAGCCACGGAGGCAGGGGGAAAGGTCACGGCCAAGGAAAGAGAGAGAGAGGAGAAAGACAGGGGAGAGGAGGGAATGGGGAGACACACACAAACACAGAAAGAATGGGAGGGAGGGAGGGGGAGAGAGACACAGGGAGGGAATGAGGAGAGAGGTAGGAGGGAGAGAGAGACAGAGAAGAGAGAAGAGAGAGACAGGAAGGAGGAGGAATGAGACACAGGGAGGGAATGGGGAAAGAGGGAGAACAGCCTGGGGCTGGCAGGTTCTGTTCTATAAACAGGCATCAAACTAAGAACACATCCAAGTAGGGCAGGGGAACCACATTTAACTCTGACTTTCAACAGAACAAAAAAATGATCCTGAGACAATGACTCCAAGGCCCTGCTGTTCTCTTGTGAACAAGGACCAAAGGGGACAAACATGCAGTGCTTTTGTCTCTGCAGCCCAAAGAGCACTGCCCACCTTGGGGGTTACTTCCTAGGTCGTGGGGTGCCCAGATACTTCTGAAAAGCTGTAACATCTGAGAACGAGGCTGGTCAGTGACCACTGCCAGGTCTCTAACTGAACAAATGAGCCCCTTCAGAGCCACTGACTCTCAGGTGGCCAAGACAAAGGGAAACTAAGAGAGGGACACCCTTAAAAGATGGAGAGGCAGCCAGTGAGAGTGAGGTTTCAGAGTGGGAGTACGGGAAATCACACTCAAGTGCACAAGGGGACCCTAGAAAGAGACTTCAAATGGAGCCAGCACCCCTCCTCGCTCATGACTGCTCCTCAGCGGGGGCTCCTTGCTCTGCCAGACCCAGGCCACAGGCCTCCCCAGGCTGGGTCTGGGCTTACTCACTTCCCATCATCATCCCCCAAGCCCAGTTCAAATATCCGCTGGGCACCCAGCTGCTCCAGCCTGCTGTCCACATATTTCCCCATGGCATTGAAGTGTTCATAGGTCTTGTTCCCAAGAGCAAACACCTGTGGAAAGAAAAAAGAGCAATAATGCTTCATCCTGTTGCCACCTTGGTTTTGTGGGAAAAGACAGGTGGGATGGGGGGTGGGGAATAAGGATGGACTCGAGCAGAGTTCAGCTGTGAGAAGGATGTGACAGGTTTCCAATCTGAACCTCCATGATAAGACTCTTGGCTGTTCCATAACATATCGGAATGGTAAGACAAGGCTTTCAAGGAGACTTATGGAGGAGGAAATGAATCATCACGGAGATCACTTTTGGTCCCACCCAAGATGACGAGCAATCAAGTGTTAAAGGCAGGCCCCTGACACCCCTTTTCTTCTTAAGTGCCACTCAGAGAAAAGGCAGTTCATGATCTGACTGGATGTCCCCTCTGTCCCTCAGCTGTTCCCATTGTGGTTCCAAACAGAGCCCCCTAGCAGTGGTCCTTGACCCAGGGAAACCTCCTTCCCTCAGCTCCAGAGTCTGTGAGCCCACAGGACACCCCCTGAGGTTCCAAACCCTAGATACTTGTACCAGACAGAGTGCACAGCTTTGACGTGCCCCCCAAGGGAGCTGCAGGATGGGTTTCTATGAGAGGCTGCTCCAGGTGCCCCCGGTGGCCCCCCAAGATCAGGACCCTGCCTGTTGGCCTCCTCCTCCACCCCCACAGCCCTGTCTGGTGTCCCTCTCACACATGGTGGGGGATCACCTGAGGAGGATGCAGACAAGGTGCCACTCATCTCCCTGCTGGGCACTGGCCTAGGCACCAGGAGGAGCAGAGAATCCCTTCTGCCAAAAGCAACACCAACAAGCGCTGTGATGACAAGGGAAGGATGAGCTGTTATTTTTCCAAACTGCTGGTCTCTGGCATCCCGGATCAGTCAAGGTGGGGCAGCAGAGCCCCACAGCCTAGGCTTGGCACATAAACCTCCCTCAGGGAGTAGTGAAAATGAAGGAGGGGGCAACTCACCGCAAATTTCACACCAGAGAGATCCACGTCTGTCTCCTGTAACCAGTCATAGAAGTCTTGGGCATTGTCTGTGGGGTCCCCCTCCCCATAGGTGGCCATGCAGAACACTGCCAGGGCATTATCTATTTCTGGAAGGCTGCTCAAATCCGCCTGAAAAGAGAAAGGAGAGTCAGGGCCAATGATGCAATGGCCAAGGGTCAGGAAGGAGCTCTGTGTGCCTAGGAAAGTGGGGCATGTGCCCAGACAATACCTAGTGATGGAGAATTGAAAGAGTTAGGTAGAGCATACCAAAACTTTCACATTCAAATGAATGATGTCCTTCAAAGCAGTCCCCTCAAAAGGCCAGACACTTACTCCAGGTTCATACAAGAAAATCCATTTTGAATCCAGGTTAGCTGCCCACTGGGTTTAGCAGACCCGATTCCCCTGATGCCCTGCTCAAAATCTACAAGGCTGACTTGCAAAGACACCTAAATAGCCACGTGACCCTGAGCAAGTCACATAACTTTTGTTTGCCTTAATCCAGGAGATAAGGAACAGATAGCATTGGTGTCCATGGTCCACAGGGCCATGAAGAATTGGACAGGACTGAACAACATGAGTCCTTTTTCTTTTTCTTGGATCTCTTTGGGAAACTCAGATTTTCATGAAGACACATAGGGAAGGTAACATAGGACTATTTTGTTTTTAAAGAATGCCATGGTTTTCTAAGGATAGGTAAAAATATTCTAAAGAATCTATTATGCCCACCCTGGAGTCAGGAGGACCTGAGTTCAAATCCGGCCTCAAAAACTTAACACTAGCTGTGTGACCTTGGGCGAGTCACTTAACCCCAATTACCTTGCCCTCACCCCTTGAAATGAGAGTGATAATGAGCAGAAAGGAGTCAATACTTCATAGGGGAACACGAAAGGCACACATTAATTAAATATATGGATAATATAAAACTGGTACCACAAAATAAAACACTGGCTGACAGAACAAAAATTTTAAAAGATCTCCACAGGCTAGAATTTTGAACCAAATCTAATTTAAATTTAATAGAGACAGTCATCTTACTCCATTGCCAAGATCTGTCGCTGTTGGGAAAACGAAAATATATTCCCAAAGAGAAAGAAAACAGGAGCAACCCTCTTTTGGTAAGGAGGAGATAGTGCTGATATCTATAATCTCCACTGTGTTTCCCATCGGGACCAGTCGTTAAAAGGGACCTCTTGTTGATTCAAGTATTTATTCAGTACCTACTGTGTGTCTAGCCCTAAACTGGGAACCCAGAATCCCTGAAGAGAGCCTCTGCCTTGCAGAGTTCAGAAAAACCTGGAAAGACTGACATGAACTGATGCTGAGTGAAGTGAGCAGAACCAGGAGAACATTGTACACAGAAATGGCAACATTGTAACAATGACCAGCTGTGAATGACTTATGTGAACTGATGCTGAGGGAAGTGAGCAGAACCAGGAGAACATTGTACACAGAAATGGCAACATTGTAACAATGATCAGCTGTGAGTGACTTATATGAACTGACTCTGAGTGAAGTGAGCAGAACCTGAACATTGCACACAGTGACAGCAACGCTGCTGATAGACATCTTGGGTAGACTCAGCTCTTCTTAGCAATGATCTAAGACAACTCCAAAAGACTCACAGTGAAACATGCTATCCCTATCTGGAGAAAGAAGGGTGGAGTCCGGATGCAGATTGTAGCAGACTGTTTTCACTTCGTTTTTTCTTTCTCGTGGTCTTTCCCTTTTGTTCTGATTCTTCTCACAACATAACTAATGTGGAGATAAGTTTAGTGTGATTGTTCATGTACAGCCTATATCACAGGGCACGCAGTTTTGGGGACGGGGAAGGGGATGGAAGGGGAAAAAACTTTAGAACTCAAAATCTTATGAAAGTGAATGTCAAAAACTAGAAATAAACAAATTAATTTTTTTAAAAAGAGAGAACCCTTGCCTTCAAAGAGTTTAAAATTGAGCTGAGGAAAAGTAAGGAAATTAGTCTGCTAGGACAGAGTACATGTACTGGGTAGTCAAGGCACATTCAGCCAGAAGAATGGGTTAAAGGCTAAAAGGAGGACCAGGCTAAGGAAGCCAGACTTTCCCTTGGGAGCAGGTGGGAACCTCTTCAGGTTTCTGGGCAGGGCAAGGGCACATGATCAGGAGTGTGTGTCTGGAAGATTCACCTGGCAGCAAAGAGTCCTTAGATTCCACATACACCCTGGCCTAGCACTAGAGAAATCTGAATAAGTTACAGCAAATGAATGTGATGGAATACTATTGTGCCATAAGAAGTGATGAAAGGGATTGTTTCAGAGAAAACTAGGAAGACTTGTATGCACTGATGCAGAGTAAGGGGAGCAGCACCAAGAAAACAACTTATACACTAATAGTAAGCTCAAGACAAAAGCTTTGAACGCTTTCAGAACTAGATTCTGAATGCTGCCTGAAGCAAACTTTTTTTGGCCTATGTTGTCTTTCACAATGAGTAATATAGAAATATATTTTGCCCAACTGCACATGAATAACCAATATCAAATTGTTTGCCTTCTCAATGAGCTGGGAGAGGAGAAAGAGAAATTTGGAACTCAAATTTTTTTTTAAATGAATGTCAAAAGTGTTTATATATAGTTGAAAAAATATGAAGAACTCAGTCACGTGGCCACTATAGAATCAGTCACCAACCATGATTCCAGAATACTGATGAAGAATGTTTTCAACCCCCAGCCAGAAAGGGTATGAACTCGAGATACAGAATAACAAATATATTTTTGGGCATGGCCAGTGTGGGAATTTGTTTTGGCTGGCCTTGCATATTTCTTACAAAGGGCACAACGGGGGCCTAGGTTGTTAACTCTTTCCTTCTCTCCCTCCCCCCAAAACATAGAACAGAAGGGATCACAATTATAAGAGAACAGTTCTGAAATTTACAGATTGAATTGATCATACTTACAGAAAAACAAACTCTGCATAACTCAGGCTCCTAAACAATCTTCTTCAGCTTTACAATGCATATGGAAATTTAATTTGCTATTTGTTAAGTTCAAAATAAAACAAACTGAAAATAAAATCAGACTCTTTTGGGCAGCTTCCCTCTCCAAGTGCTGCAGGGCCAAGTGTCAAGAGCCTCTGTGGGATGCAGAGTTAAGGGGCCTGGGTTCAGATCCTGGCTTTGACTACCTGACCCTCAGGCCTCACCTGTAAATGGCAGGTTTGGGGCCTCCTGACTGTCACAGCACAACCATGTCCTCTAATTCTTCCCATACAGACTCAGGTTTTACCTTCTCAGCAGCTTTCCTTACACTCTCAAGTCAGAGCATTCAAGGCAGCTACTTTCAGCATCCCCATGGACTGAGAGAGGGACATCTCAACACTCTTGCCTCAGCCTTATTGGAAACCTCCACAGAGAGTCAGTGACTCTCTTTGGCTTTCTCTGTGGTAGTCATTGGGCCAAGTGCCATCCTGACCACTTCCTGAGCTCTTGTAGCATGGAGAATGCCAAAAGCCAGGCACTGAAGGGTGATGGGGTACTTTTTCTGGCCTAACAGTGCAACTCTGGTCCCTTGAGCACAAGAAGGAAAAAATACTTTATCTTGAGTCTTGCTAGCACTGCAGGGATTTGTCCTTCATGTTCTCATGACTGAGAGAGGTTGTATGCAAAAAACAATTATGAGCCCCTCCTTCTGCTTCTTGGTCTCACGGCTGTTCTCACTCAGACCTTAGCATGCAAAGCCCTGTTTATCTTCCAAGGAATTCTGTAATGCATTAAAGATGTCTCTGAAAGTGAGGCAGAAGCACAGCTTACCAAGTCATACTCCTCAGGGTCAGCAGCCATGCCCCTCATTCCATAACGATGCGCATCTTTGGCGAGGCGGTTAGCAAACTCTTCAGCTGTGCCCGTCTGGGAGCCATAAAATACAACGATGTTCCTGCCCTTTGGGAAGGCACATGAGCACATGTTAGACAGAAAGCAAAGAGGACAGTCCTTGACTGGGAATTAAGCAAAGACTAATGGAGAACAGTTCAAGCTGCGTGTTCTGGAACATTCCCTCTTTCCCTTCTCCCCTCGTGTTCTCCCCCAAATTGCCACTGAAATGAACTTCTCTTGTGTGAAAGAACCATGCCCTACAAAAGCAATCAAGCATGTGAGTAAATAATATAATCCAAAAACCTCTCCTAATGACAAAATCCCTCACCTAAGGGAGTTTACGATCTGTTTGGAGACTAAGACAAGGATAAATAAGACACAGAGAATGTCAAAAGGCAGCCCATGACTGAATGCCAAAGGATGACAGACACAACACAAGCCATAAGCTAAGGAGGCACAGATTCGAAGGTGAGCCCTGGGGAGGTAAGATGTTGCTGAGCCTGTGTCTCAGCCTTCATTCTTCTCCTCCTCCCTCTCCAGCTGCTGAGGACACCCCTTAGCACAGACACCACGACCAGCCCTCCCTTCTGCTGTCTGCTAGAATGTCAAATACCCAAGGAGGTCTAAATTCAAAATCAAGAAACAAAGGAAGCCTCACCGTTTTCTTCATCTTCTCCACAAAGCTGCTGTCTTTGACAGTGGAGACTCTGAAAAAGACAAATGTTATCAGTTGGCATAGGATGAATTAACAAGAGCTTTTATTTATTGTCCTTTCCAGCTGGTCACCATTGAAAGAGACACAGGACTCAGTAAGAGAGCCCCTAAACACTTATTAAGCCCCTACTATGTGCCAGACAATGTGCACTGGGGATGCGAAGAAAGGCAACAGTCCCTGCCCTCAAGGAGCTCACAGTTGAATAGGATTCTCAGAGCATCCAGAATGAAGGACATGATAGTCCCACTGTAACCAAGTCCCATCTGGCCTCTGTACTCACAATTAGATTTTACATGAAATGGGCACGACCTAGTCAAGTAGAAATCTCAGTGAAATAGTCTGATATTCTGTAAAATTAAAGAAATTGAATAAGCCCTGAATACCCAAGCTGAACCAGGAACTAGCAGGCTCAAAAATTATCAGGCCAAAAACTGGGAATTAACCCAAGTAGAGCCAGTGTTAGACAGAAGAATGCACTCAAGTAATCTGTCTTGTTGTTTTCTTTTCCTATGTACCTGAAATTCATTCTCATGACAAACCCTTTATTTACAATTGTACTTAGCTCCCCAGCCATAAGACTAAGCTAAGTTCCTATGTCCAAATATTAATTGATCTATCCTAAGGTAATTGCAATTTCTGGTTCCCATGTCTAAATTCTTGATTGATCAGCACAGAGGAAATTACAAACCCCTGGTTTACCTCATCCATCAGAGAGGAGTTTACACTCCCCTAACTACAAAGAACAAATCCCAGTGCCTGGTTTTCGTCTGTAATCAATCTGTAATCAATTGACAATGGGACTACATGGTATAAAAGGGGTCTGCGTGGTTGGATCAGGGCTGGCTCTCTATTTCTTTCTGATTGGCATGTGAGAGTCAGTTGCCATGGCTAAATTAATTTTCTATTAAAGCTCCTTAAAAACTTTTAATTGGATTCCGTGGTCACTCTGTTAAAACTCGATAATTTCTACCTGGGTCATAACACACATTTTATGGAGGGTGCCAACAAACTGCCTCCCATTCAGGCAGGAGGCCAGGATGGTAGAATGACCTGAGACCAAGCCATTCGAGGATCAGTTTAAGAAATGGCAGCACTTAGACTGTAGAAGCAGCGATTCAGTGGGGACCTGAGGGCTGTCTTCAAGCACTTGAAGGGCTGTTAGTGGAAGAGGATGAAACAGACTTGTTCTGCTTGGCCCCAGTGGGCAGAACAAGGAGCAACTCATCCAAAGAGCTTCCCTGCGAACAGTCTTGATCCAGAGTCAGATTCTGGAGGCTGAAACTGGACATGGAGCACATGGAGCTGGCTGGAAAGATGCCTTGGGTGTTTGGTGGCTCTCATCAGAGCCCTCTTCTCAGCCTTTTCACAGACTCTAGCTAAAACTAGGAGGGGGTGGGAGACCCACTGCCTCCCAAGGACACGTTTCACTCTTGAACATCTTTGTTAGCAAGGAAGCTCTTCTGACATTGACTCAACATGCTACTTAGACAAGCACTTCTATAACAGACTCTAAGACAGCAGTCACCATATCTTCCCCAATCCCTCTCTTCTTTGGGTGTCAGTTCCTCTGATTCCCACAGTTGCCCAAGTCCTTTCAGCTGTTCCCTTACTAGGACAGACTCTTGAGACACCATCCTTTCCACACGGTGCCGCCTGACAAGTCTGACAAGCACAGCATCTGGCAGAAGTATTCCCCTTGCTGGGTGGGTGACGTACACAAGGTTTGTTAGAAGCCAGTGGCCAGTGCTATGGGGTCAGTCCTCAGGGTCCTTTTAGCATGAACTAACATTTAAAGGGCTCCGCTCCTGAACCGGCAGTCTGATTCTTCAGGCAACAGCGTCTGCCGTGTTAGTTTCTTCACGTCATTCTGACTCATTAAAAGCTTTTTAAAAAATGCTGCCTCCTGTACGTGTGGTAAGCATACTATTCTTATTGAATCACATGGGACCGAGCACAGAGCCCTGAGGCAGAGCGGCCAGACCATGCCTCCAGAACGACATTCATTGTGGGAGTTAGAGACACTATAAAACCAGTCTGTGTTTCTTTATTTCATCTACCAGCACATGAAACGCCAGATTGAATCTGCCAGTTCTGGGTCTTTGGCCTAATAATACTAGTGAGGCTCAGATGATAGTGGTTGTAAAGCCCTTAGCACAGGGCCTGGGCTTTGTACATCTTGTAGAAACACTAGCTGTTGTGTTCATCCTCTTCCTCCTCTCACTGCTCCTAAGGACACGCCTTGTTTTTGGAGAAGCCACACTGCCACCTCGTGGCTGGCACTCTGGGAGGCCTCAGATACACCTGCTGCAGAACCCTGCGTGTGGCCAGGCCGGCCCGCCAGGGAATCAGTGTCAGCTAAGTTTCTGTGTTTCCGTGTTTCCCTGAAACACACAGACCGTTTCCTTTTTAAATCTTAATTACTCTGTTCGTTTGCTTAGCGAATCTTTGCTGGATCATCATCATTTCCAAATTAAGAAAATAAAAATGTTTCTTTCTTTATAGAAGAGAGCGTGTGAGGAGATGACACCAGCATTTAGGGGCAGGTGGGGGGGGGGTCAACCTTCATAATTTTGGTCAGTCCCCTAAGAAGCAGTCCTCACACTTTAGGATCCAGGTTTAATTAATGGGTAAGTGAGCAAGAAGATGAGGCTACACGTTTACTCCCTCAGGACAGGTCAGCTCCTGTTTCCAGCCACAGACAGAAGCCCTAATCCTGGCCAAGGAAAGTGGGTGTAGCTGTCCATATGGTAAAGGGGGGTGGGGGGAAATGGCAGACAGCTCAGCCCAAATCCATTCTCAAAGTTAGGGGAAAAACAAAACAGAGTTCTAGTGAAATACTCTAAGTGAATCAGCAGCATCGTTTTCATAAACAAAAGGCCTGAACATTAATTAGTGACCTAAAGTGAAACGGTTCTCAATCTAAAGAGAAGGAATGAAACGTTTTCTTTCCATAAACTCTTCAATTCCACATTCTCCACGAGAGCTATTGGGGAAGGAAGTAGGAAGAAGGAGAAGGGCAGAGTTCCTAAACGGATGGGTCCAAATCTTGTGTTTTTAAAATAAATCTTTTAGACGTGGAGAAAATAGGACAGTCCCCACAAGACTACGGACACCAGTCTAGAAACTCTGCACTTCATTCATGAGGGGATAATTATAACTACACAAATAGAACCCAAGTCTCCAAAGTGAAATGCCTACAATTTTTCAGTTAGATTAGCAGCCACCAATGCTATTTTAAGTCTTCAGATTTAAATAATTCTACAAAAGCCCCAGAGAGGAAAAGAGAGGGACGTTACTCAGCGAGAAAACATTTACTCACTGAGCTTCGTTGGGCTGCGTATCCAGGGAACGAGGAGCTGCAGATCCCTGGAACAGAGGCATGATGCAACTAACAAATCCCCCAAGGGCCATTTTTTTCTCCTCACAGGGGATGGCAGGGGAATTGGGGCTGCTCCCCATTTTTTCCTATGTGCTCATTTCCCTACTAGCTTGGGATAGTGCCAATGTCATCAAAAAGTGGTTCTTTCAGATGTCGCCATTTTTGTCGAAGGTACAATTTCCCCCGGGGTACCCAGGGTTGAAAGCTTGGAGGCCGGCTCTGGTTCTTCCTTTTTTCTTAACCCTCTACATCCTCTACATCCATCTGGTCAGATGCCTAAAACCTGTGAATTTATCCTTTAAAACGTCCCATTTCCAGGCCTTCCTTTCTAGACTGTGACTAGAATTCGGTTCAGGCACTTCACTCCCACTTTGGAGCACTGAAACGACCTCAGGTATATTATTTCTCCCCCACAAGGCACCAAGGTTCTAGACAATGGTGGCCCTCTTCATCTGTCAGTAGTGTTGGGATCTCAATAAATACTTTTCAATTCAATTCAGTAATGAATGAAATCGGCCCTTGCCCTTTGGCAGCTTATACATATTATATATGTATGGCATATATATTTGCCTTAGCATAAATCGAAACCACCTACTTAATATATAGCATTATCATACGGAAAAGGCCCTTTTAAAGTCAAGTCCACAAGGACTTTTCAAACACCTGCCATGTGCCAGGCACAAGAGGGGAGACGGAATATAAGGCCTGACGGGGCTCAAGTGCACAGCCCCACTTTCCAGATGAAGAAGCTGAAGCTGAGAGAAGGTGAGTGACTTGCCCAAGGTCACACCTGGCTGCTGGCTCTTCCTGAGGCTGAGCCTGGGGTTAAGAGAGGCACAGAACGCCCCGCCCCGGTCCCCCTCAGCCTCCTATTCACTTCTCACTTCCACAGAGGGGAAAGCTAAGGAAGCTGTGCTGCTGCCATGGGCAGAAAAGCCCAGTGGGCAGCACCACTGACCTCTTGCTGGGGCTTTCAATCACTCACTTCCTCTCCAGACTCCACCCTCAGGAGCTTTCTGCACACTGAAGGAAGGTCAACAATGGCAGCCCTTGTGTATTATTACCCACCAGAGGCTGTCTTGTAGCAGGCTTTCTACACACCAGGATTCTCTGGTATTAGAAATAGATACACTTAAAGTAAGATGAAAAGTGGCCCTTGTAAATTCCCAGTGTGTTATGTGAGACGCCCATCTGCCTTGGCCATCCCTCATCCCAGCTTTTAACAACTAGCTCATCTCTAGGCAGGAGAGTTGGAGGGAATTTCCTGCACTCCAAAAGGTCCAATTGCCCCATTTGCTGCCGTCAAGGGCGATCTTCCAGGTGACATCCAAACAAGGAGTACAGCAAAGGCCCCGCCCAAACGATGTTGAGGAAAGAACATGCCAAAAGAAGACTCCTTTGGGGAGTTCACCCTAGTGAATGGACCTTCTGAGTGTGACTCCTCGTTCCTACACACACCTCCCTGAACCCAGGCACAGGGAGAACCCCAGCAGGCAGTTCACCTGCACGTTTCCACAACACGGATGTGTACAACAGCAGGGCTGCTCTGAGCAGCCCCAGCCCAGGCCTATTTTGGGGGTCAAACTCACAAGGATCTGCTCTGCTAACCTGGGCCTCCAAGGTTGGCACGTCACTACTTCTCTGGCGCCCAGGGTGGCCTGACTACAGTGACTGCTCTCCTGAGTGCAGATAAGAGCCTGGCTACTCTGCCTCTCTCTACTGGAATTCTTGTCTCTGCTCTCTCAGACACTCCATGAACTAGAACCTCATTTTATTACAATCTAATACAATTTTAGACACAGATAATAATGCTATTGTTGGTCGTGCCATGGTCTCAGCTACATGAACCTGTGATTTCATATGCCTGCTGGTGAGCAGCTTCCCCCCAGTAAAGATGGATACCTTGTCTGAGACACACTTTTAGAGTGAGTGACCCAAGAGCACCAAAATGTTCAGTGACTGCCCAACGTCCCCCAGACAGGAGATGTACAGGGCCCAGGTCTTTCTGAGGTCAAAGCCAGTACACAGCCACTAGAGAGAGCCCACGGCCTCTGGCTGTTAGATCCAGGAAAATGTGTAGAAAAGGGAGTTCAGAGAGAATCGAGGAATAAGACCAGTTCTTGTTCCCATCTTGTTGCACACACACACATAGTTTGTTTCTTTTACATGTTAATAACAGAAATTTATGGTTTCTGGCCCAATCCCTTTGTATTCTTGTTTGTCTACATGAATGTTTTTGTTTAGAATAAGACACAGGCAGGCACTTTGGGTGCCACAACTCCCGTCCAGACAATCCTGTCTGAAAGGCTCAAAGGTCTTCTCTGGGGATTGCACCAAACAGCCACAGCCACCGCCAACTGTCCCAAGTACCTCCTTCATTCACTTACATGCATTTATATGTAGATCATAGATCCCTCTAGAAGACACATTTTTCTTGGTTTTCTTCTGATACCATGGGGGTCAAGAAGAGAATAGTGCCCTGCTTTTGAAAAGCTGAGAACTTCCTAGACATTACTATTTCCACCTGCCATTGGTTGGCTAGGACTCCAGTAGGCTTAAGGGCCAAGAGAAAGAGTTCCCTACTGTCCCCACTCTAGCCACTGCTTTCCGGAAGGATCATTAATAAGTTCACAGACAGGAGTTCAAAGTGGCCTTAGAGGTCATTAAGCTTAGTTCCCTTAACTTTACAGATGAGGAATCTCAGGAGCAGGGAGGCCAAGGGACTTGCCCAGGGTCAGCTGGAGAGTCAGTACCAGAAGTGGGAGGTGAAAATACTCCAGATGCAAGACTCTTGTCTACTGTAACCTGGGCAAGGGGCTAATTAAAGGTGCAAGCACCCTGTTCCTTAAAAGGAAGCAACTTACAGTAAATAAAAATGAATTCTAACACTTGCTGGTCCTTTCTCCCAAGAGGAGGCAAAAACAATTGCCTTCATCTCCAAGAGAGCCCTACCTCTTGGAGTCACAGATGAGTGCTTCCTGGGTGTCAAGCACACCCTGCTCTCACAGAGTTCCCATTCTAATACAGGAAGACAAAACATCAATTAAGCAGGAAGTCTATGACCACTGGATTATAACTCAGGTTTGGAAGGCCCTTGGTGGTCAGCTGGCTGAACTCCTCATCTTATAGATGAGGAAAATGAAGCTCAGGAAAGCTGAGTCGCTCAAGATTACACATGAGCAGTGAGCTTTACATTCCGTGGGGGCAATTGGGGTTAAGTGACTTGCCCAAAGTCACACAGCTAGTAAGCATTAAGTGTCTGAAGTGGGATTTGAACTCAGGTTCTCCTGACTCCAGGGGTGATGCTCTATTCACTGCGCCACCCAGCTGCCCAGAGAGTGAGCTTTAGAAGAAAAATTTGAACACAAGTCATTGGGCTCTGAAGCCAAAGCTATTTCCACTGCAATAGGCCACCATTCCACAGCAAAATCCATTCCAGCTCCACCGGTATTGCCAACACTGCCTGGGCATCTGTGGCCTTCAGGGCACTGTGTGCACATACCCAGGGATAAGAGACAGGCCTTGCTCACACGTATCATACAGTCTGGCTGATGAAGACAGGACATACACATCAAAGGAACTGAGAAGTAGGAAGGAGGAAAGTGAGAGGATGAGAATCAGGAAATCTGGCTCCATTTGCTGCTGTGCCAGTGATACAGATGGAGCTTGGACTTGGAATCGGGAAGACCTGAATTCAAATCCTGATTCAGACAGTCACTATCTGTGTGACAAGGGATAAAGCATATAACTTCTCTGGCCTGTGAAACGAGGGGGTTGGATGAGATCAATTTTAAGTTCCTCCTAGTTCAGATGTATTTTTAATCCATGATTCGAAATAATTTTTTTAAAAGTCCATAGATGGCTAGTTGGAAGAGATCTCAGAGGCCATCTGACTCGTTCCCTCATTTTGCACAGAGGGTCAACAATCTGCGCTAGTTCATGTAGATAGTAACCATCTGAGGCAGGATCAGGCTCAGAGGTCGTGTCCTCCACTACACCACATGGCCTAATGTCTCTAATTGCTCTGGACAACCTTAAGTAGATTTTCAAAATAAGCTATTAACATTCTTCATATGCAAGGTCCCATGGAGATAGAGACCACCAATGCCCTCCAAGCAACAGGAAGAATGTGGTTCCAGATACAGATAGGATCATTTGAGAGAGGGTCCCTTCCCTCAGGGTGTGTCAAAAACTTTTCTTGGGCCAGAGAAGCAGAGAAAATAGTCTGTTGGCAGCCAAAGATCGAGCCCAGATACAATTTTCCAAAGGGGAGAGGGGGCTCCTAGTGATGGGGTTTGGGAGTAGGGTCTGCCAAGAACAGAAGAAATGAAACAGGCCCTAGAGTTCAGGCCACAGCTCTTTTTCCAATTCCCACCACTCCATCCCGCAGTTTGGCTTAGCTAATGCCCATATCTGTGTTCTGGAGCCAGACTGCTGGCCTGGGAAAGTCACTTGCACAGAGCCCAGGCAATCTCCATCCCAGTCTGGACTTCTTGTTCTTTCAAGCCTCTCACTCTGCCTGTTTTTCAAAGGAAAGGCTGTAAAAACTCTCAGACACATCCCTTTGGTTCCCTCAACACAGCACGCTCTCCAAGCCTGTTGACAATTGCTTCTAATCTAAGAGAAAGTTTAGCAGCACATTTAAACAATCCTTCCAAGTCTGGGTTCGCTAAAGACTGTTAAGAAGAAGGGGACGTGGAACTGACCTTCCCAGGCTGGAATCCTCCTGCGGTACAGAGTACACACAACCCATGGCCGCAAGCAAGCACACCACTCCAATGTGCCAAAGGAAAAGGGATGCTACCCTTGAAAAGGGCCTGAGAAGGGATGGTCAGAAACTTCTGACCTCTCCATACTTGCTGCTGCTTCTAGAGAAACTGGCTGACGAGTTCCACCCCGAGTCCCAAGAGTAGTCAGTCTTCTCCAAAGTCTCGGAAGTACTCAGAGCTTTGCCACAGAGACCTCCAAGCCTCAGAACACTGCAACATCTGGCAGCCCCAGCAGAAAGGACTCCCGAGTCAAGAATGAAATCTCCCATGATTCCCAGCAGTTTGCACATCTCTCCCCCCGCCCCCCTCACCTCCCTCCCTTTCTTTCATCTGTATGGAACAAGAGAGAAGGAGAAGTATTTTCCTCCCCTATTCATGTCGCCTTGGCAACAGTTTATATCATTGACACTTCCCCCCCCCAATTTTTTTTTTAAAGAAAACCATGTAGGCTGAATGAAGCTATTGCAGACACCAAAAAGGCTGTTCTCTCCCCGTGTTGCTATGGCACTGCTGTCCTTCATGAAGAAAGCCTGTATTGATCACAGCCACTGGGCTCCTTGGAATCCTATTCAATTAGGCCAGTTCCAATCTTCCCCAACACAAAACCCAGAGGAAAGAAGTAAATAAATGGGGGGGGAAGCAGGAGACAGGATGGAAGGAAGAGGCAGAGTGCTGAGGGCAGGCCCAGAGAAACAGCCAGAGCCTTCCAGCCTCATCCGAGTTGGGAATAACACACAAAGCACCACAACCCTGGTGGACCCCCCCTCCTGGCCCTGCCAAACCAAAGGCACCCCCTCACCCCCCACTTGAGTTAAACTCAATGATGCTTTTGCCATGAGACAGTTGATAACAACCCTCAGAATAAACTCTGCTACAGTTAAGGCTGCCTGAATCTGTAGCCAATGCCCCAAATGATCTTGTGCCAGGCTGGCAGCTGGTGATGAGCCCTGCATCCCAATACTTGGTGAGCAAACACAAAAGTTTCCAATTAGAATTTTAAAGTTGGGATTGGAATCCTCTCTGGCTCCACATTTTAGAAGCTCAGCTTTCTCCAACATACAAGCAGATGTTACTAGGGACACGACTGACTAAAAGAAGGTCCCAAAAGCTTAATGAGTCATTTGGATAAAGTTCAACCAAGGCCTGGTTTTTGACCTGTTTTTTTCCAGCTTTCAACAACAGAGAAAGTGGCTAAAAGCTGCTAACAAACGCTGCCAGTTTTCAGTGCCGGGGGACTGATTTCCCTTCTGGACTTTGCTTTCCCTTCCCAACAGGGATGCATCTGAAGAGGGGCAGCAAGCTTCCCCAACCCCTAATTCCTTTCTCAGATGTACAAGGCTTTGGGGGAACTGAGGAATCACTGAAGGTCAAACCACTTAAAGAAGAGGCCCCAGAGAAGTCTCTCAAAATGAGCTGTGCACTCCAAATCACTCCACAAACTTGGTTCCCTAAAGCAAAAGAATCCCTTGTCTTAGGTAACAGAGGTATCTCCAAAGATTATCTGGTCCTACTCTTTGCCCTCAGACAGGTCTGGCATCATTAGCCCCACTTCATAGATGGGGCAACCGAGACCTTGAGAGATTCAATGCCTTGTTCAGCATCACAGCCAGTCAGGGGCAGGTGAGCTAGAATTGCTTGAGCTTTGATTTTCCATGATCTTCCATGGAAACCATTTCCATGATTTTCCAGTGAAAATCCTAGTGAGGGTGGACAGGTGGTCTGGAGAGACAACAATGGAGAAGCTGAGGGTTGGAAGCGCACCATCATTGCTAGGCCAAGGCTGAGGCAGAGGTAGACTCCAAACTTCGCTCTGCCTCTGACCCATCTTGTCCATCTGCGGCCCACAAGATTTTGGGACACTCTCACACTGGCCCTTCAGCAAGGTGTCACACAGTGCACGCGTTCTCAGACCTTCTCAATGTATCATTCACTCAGGCTGCCTTATACCACTTTGTCTTAAAAACACCAAATCCTTCATACACAGGACAGCTCTCTGGAAGGAGAAGGGGAGAATACTAGGGGAAATTATGATGCAAAAAAGCCCCCAAAACCAAACATCAATAACATCTTGTTTCAAAAGAAGAGATTTCCGAGACTGATTGTGTTATAGCAATAACACTAACAAAATTTCTTATTAAAAGGCCTGAAATCCAGCAGCTCCAAGGAGGAAGAAATTGTACTGCCCCCCCCCCCCCAGGGGAGGGGAGTTGCTTTCCTACCACCTCCAAAACTACTGGGCCTGGGACAATCTGCTACACACCTAGGCCCCTGACTTAAGGATGTGGACTGGAGCTGAGCATTGGTGGCTAACTTACTACTGTTCAGTGCTCTCGGTCAGGCCTCCGGCCCTCGGACACATGAGGTACTGTGAACTGTCTTCTTCAGATGAGGCAAGTAAGGCTCCGAGTCTGTGCCTTGCTTAGGGCTGCACAGATATGAGGTGACAGAGAAGAAGGGAAACGAATAAAGAGACTCTCTTAAGGGACACTGAGCTGCCACTCCCCTACTCGAAGGAAGGATGGAATTAGGGTTAGGGACGGCAACCCAGGCAGTAATGAGAAGCGCAAGGCAGGGCAGAACTATTTCTGAGTGACTCTCACTAGACTCCAAGGAGGCAGGCTAAGGACACTCAGAGATAACATGGAAGTTGAAGCAGGGCTCAAACACACCATCCAAAGGCCATTCAGTGAGTCAACAGCTGCCAACAGAACCTGGTCACTGCCATGCTACCTTCATGTGTATGACCAAGTGCTTCAGAATTAGAAAGAACAGTGATGTGGAGGAGACTACTACATTAGGAAATGGGTAGAGGCTCTAACCACCCCCCCCCCACACACACACAGACACACTTCCCCACAGGGTGACCTTGAGCAAGGCTCTGACATCACTCTGACCCTTGGAAGATACAGCATCTCATTAGTCAGAAGGCTAGACAGCTGGATGTGGATCCAGAATCTCAATCTTCTGAGACATCTTCTTACCCTCTGACTTGATGCCAGGGCATAACTTAAAAGCCCTAGACAGACAACCTGGCTCAGCACACGAATCCTGAACCCCCTCTTAGCTGGGAACAGCTATCTGTACTTCTGCAAAGCTATGATTTTGCACAGTGAATGGAGCCAGGAAGACTTGAGTCCAAATCTAGCTTCAAACTCCTACTAACTGTATGATCATGGACAAGTCACTCAAAGTCCATTTACCTCAGTTTCCTCAGCTAATAGCTAAGGAATAGCACCCACCTTACAGTGTCAAATGAAATGAGAACTATAACAGGCTCAGCACAGGGAGGACATAAACTTAGCCTGGCATAGAGCTGGCACTGTATTGATGCCAGCTATTATTATGATTCTTACTTCACCAGGCACAGATACTCCCTTCGTGGCTGCAGGAGCCAAATTCCAGGAGTTGCGAGGGTGGAAAGGCTCTTCCCCATCATCCAGTCCTCCAGAGATGAGTCTTGACCTTGGTAAGTCTCACAGTCAGAGCCTTTCCAGCTCAAAAGGATAGGCCCAAACAAGATTATGCAAGTACAGCCTTCCAGAGCCTAGAGTAAGTCAGTAAACAAGCAGTTATTAAGTGCTAGCTAGGGATCAGGCACCATGTTAAGTCCTGGGGATACAATGAAAGGCAAAAGCCCAGTCCATCTGCTCTCAAGGACCTCATAGATGACATGCTGAGTATAGATGGGCTGTACTGCTCTCACACTATGTGTGTGTGACTGCATGCTCATTAGTGGGCCCTGGAGGGCTGGAAAAGGCCTCCTGCACAAGGTGGGCCATGAGCTGGGGCTCACGGGAAGCCAGGAGCTGGAGATTGAGAGGACAAGTATTCCAGGCGTGGGGCTGGACAGTCCCATGGAGAAAGGGGATGGGATTATCATGGTGTAAGGACCGTGTGTAAGCTAGCATCTCTGGGGATAAGTTAGGGAGGAGACAGGTTATAAAGAGCTTAAAACCCCAACAGAGGATTTTACATTGTATTCTAGAGGCAATAAGGAGCCACTCTAATTTACTGAGTACATGTTGGAGGGGATGTTGGAAAATTGGGACATAAATGCACTGTTGCTAGAGTTGTGAACTGATCGAACCATTCTGGAGACCATTTTGATACTATGACCAAAGACTAAAAAACTGTGCCTAGCCTTTGACCTAGCAATACCACTGCTATATCCCAAAGACATCCAAAAAATGGGGAAAAGACCTATTTGTACAAAAATACTTAAAGCAGCTCTTTCTGTGTTGGGTAAGAATTAAAAATCAAAGGGATGCCTATCAGCTGGGGAATGACCACACAAGTTGTGGTATATGACTCTAACAAAATGTTATTGTGCTATAAGAAAGGATGAGCAGGATGATTTCAGAAAAATCTGGAAAGACTTACATGAACTGATACATGGTAAAGTGAACAAAACCAGGAGAATACTGTGCACAGTAACAGCAATGCTACTCAATGAAGAATTGTGACCAACTTCGCTGTTCTCAACAATACAAGGATCTAAGACAATCCCAAAGGGTTCATGACAAAGCATAACTATCTGCCTCCTGAGAAAGAACTGATACGGACTGGATAGCGATCAAAACATCATGTTTTGTTTTTCAGTTTCTTTCATTTTTTTTAATTTCAGTCTTCTTATGCGAAATGACTAATATGGAAGTGGTTTTACATGATTGCACAAATTACCATCTCAGGGAAGGGAGAGGAGAGGGAGGGAAGGAATGATAGAATTTGGAACCCAAAACTTTAAATAAAAACATTTTTTTAAAGAAGTATTAAACAAGAGACAAAGCTTTTAAGGGATTTTTTTTCTTTTAGGCACATTAGTTGAAGGAAAACTGAATGGGTTGCACTACTGTACTGCTGGTGAAACTGGGGACTAACCCAACCATTCTGCAAAACAATCGGGAGTTATGCTTTAAACAAATTTACTGAGCTGTCCCACCCCTCTGCTCCAAGTCTATGGACACGGAACCCAAAGACACCAAAGACACAAAGGTCCCCACATACCAAAATCCTCACAGCAGCAAAGAACTGACGATGGGGACCTACCTAGTGGATGAGGAATGGCTGACAAACGTGATGGCAAAAGGAGCCTGCTGTAAACATGATCAACAGGAGGAATCCAGAGGACCGTGGAAGGCCTGAAGTGAGTGAAGCTGGCTACAACAAGGCAAACCAAGAGCAAAACAAGTGACATCTGAACTCTCTGTAAGCCGGACCTCTGTGCATGGAGTGCTGTCAGAAATGTGTCTGAGGGAGTTTCAGTTCAAGGAGATAGAACCAGATGATCTCAGAGGTCCTTCCCAACTCTGAGACTCTAGGCTTCTGGTGTCTGTGCTGCTTGGTTTGGATTGTCTATATTTGTTAAGAGGGGAGGCCAACAGAAGGAAGGAGAAGGGGGAGAGAAGGGGCACCTCCAAGACCATCCAGCCCAACCCATGCCTTCATGGGGATGTGCCTCAGTGTAGTCCCTGATCAATTCTCAACTGTCCTGAGCTCCTCTAGGGAGGAAGGCCTAGGAAGGCCCCAGTCCCAACCTGGTAATGGTGGCCTCAAATGAGGCCTCAGTCCTGATCTCAACCTGAGTCCATGACATTTCACTATCTATATTAGAAGTTATTTGCACTTCCTTCCTTCCTTCCATCCTTCCTTCCTTCCTTCCTTCCTTCCTTCCTTTCTTCCTTCCTTCCTTCCTTCCTTCTTTCCTTCCTTCCTTCTTTCCTTCCTTCCTTCCTTCCTTCCTTCCGCATAGGCCCCATCCTCACAAAGATGACCTTGACCTGGATGTGCCATCCTGTGTCACAGCACAACAGGAAGCTGAAGTCTGGCCAAGAGAATATGTGACCCTGACATTCAGTCTTCTTCATCCTTTTATAAATTAAAATCAGTCTCATACTGAGAAAAAAAAAGGCGTACTGGAGAAAGTTATTAGATCTCTCTCCTGGATTCAATTTCTCAAAACAGTAATAACATCTCAAAGGCAGCTGTGAACATATGTTTAAACAAAGGCTTACATATCTTGTGCAAATCAGAACTCGGATCCCTTCTGTTGGGAAAGGATCATGGCATGGCATGATCTGGTCCCACGATGGACATGGAAGACCAGTTGTTTTTACAAGAGAACTCTACCTAAGATAGTTTTTCCCAAAGCAAAACACTCATTTCTTAACAAGATTGATTAAAAAGTTGATTAATACAATTAATTTTTTAAAAAAGAGCTTCCAGGAATAGTCTCCAGGCTTTATTTTTCCTCTCATTCCTTCCCCAAAAGGATTTCCGACTGTTACAGGGCAAGAGAAGGACAAGCTGCACCGTAACTCTACCTAATGAGCTTGATCTCACTCATTTCCCACGAGGACAGTGTCACACTCTTTCCTCTCCATCTCTTTCTCTACTGGCATTTCCCTTCCTTCCTTCCAACATAGCTACGCCTCCTCTATCTTGAAAAATATTGGCTTGACTCTGCCCACCCACTCCAACTGTCCCTTTTGGTCCTTCCTTTCACTAATGGAGGACCAATCAATGGTCTATAATGAATACTACCGGCCTATTTCTTCAACACCCATTCCCTCTTTCATCCCCAGAAATTGCTCTCTATCTCCAAGTCCACTAAAACTACACTCTCAAAGGTCATTAATGATCTCTCTGCTCAACATAATCTGTCTACATGATCTTTGATCTCTACCATTTCATTCCAAACATTTAATAGATGCTAAGTGTTTAGGAGGAACAATAACCTTTACAATCAAGTAAAGTCAAACAGATACACAAATGAAAAGACAAAGTGCATGAGATGTAAGAAATGCTATGGAAGTTTCCAGGAGGACTTACAACTGAGAGCATTAGAAAGCTATATGCTCTAGGTACCACCGGACCCAAGCCTTGAAAAATGGAGATGATTTCTACTTGTCTTCCCTTTCTGTGGGCCACATTTTCTGTCAAGAGCCCTACCATATCTCCATTTGCCCAAACTCAAAACTTCAGTCCCTGGATTCTCTTTGCCAAACTCACTAGAGCCATTTACATTACTCTCCTGGACCTCTTGTTATGGCAGTAGCCAATTCAAAAATCTCTATTGACTCTCTCTGTTGTCTGTGGGTTAAAATCCAAATGCCTCCACCATGCAGGAGATACTGTCTGTCAACAACCTGACCTCATTCTACCTATCCAACTTTATTTTCTGCGTTCCCCAGTGAGGATCCCCAAGTTGGCCAGCTGAGTCTCCTCACCATCCCCCACATAAACAATGAGTTCCTCATCCCAAACCTTTGGTGAGGAATAACCAAAGCAATAACTGCCTGGAATGAGCAGGCTTCTGGCCCACCCTTCAAGGCCCAGCCCCAGCCCCACCTCTTGGAAACGCCTTTCCCCTCTATTCCAGGGTACAACCATCTCTCCCTGAATGTTCTGGATCCTAACACTCAACTATCTGCTCCACACGTTTAACATCTATCACACTCTGTCACCTGTACTGTCCCCTACCTGGCTCACATGGGTAAAACTGGTTTGCCAACTGGAAGGCGGGGACTCTATCGCTCATTAATTTATTTTATGGCTCCTCTGTATAGTTAGCAAAATGCTCCCTATAGGCAAAGAAACTCAAATGTTTGTTGAACACATGAGGATGGGAGGAATGGTGGGAGGTGGAAAGAAAGGGATGATGGCCACGGTCTGCTTCGGTCCTGCCCTGCCCGGTGAGACTGCTGGAGAGCAGTAAGGAGCCAGGCTTTCAGGTGGATTTTCACGGGGCTCCTCGGTAGCTAAGTTGAAGTTTCCATCCTCAGTCACTCCCTGTGATCTGTGCCAGACTCTGCTGGCTTGCCTTGCCAGTAAGTCATCAGAGTCACTACTGTTGGCTAGTTGGGATGCTTGAATCATTAACGCCAAAAAAAAAAAACCCAACCTGAATGCACTTTCACCCCATTCCTGTAGGGCAGGGCTTCCCACAAACCTGTGATTTCAAGAAAGTTGGGCAGCACAAGCATTCCATGATGAGACCACAGAGGGAAACAGTTCACCAGCCTCCCTGTTATCTATAATTATGTCAGCAGATGTACCAGGAAAACTTCCAGTACAGGGTCAAAGTACAAAGACGGCTGCCCATCTTAAAAACACAGCACTGCAAGTCCGTGTTCTGCTCCACAAAACAAATTCACTCTTAGTCGAGACGAAAACTCTTAAGGGGGTTTCAGAGGATGGTGACACAGAGACCTGATGGCAGGGAAGGGACAAAGAGGAGCAGACAAGCTACTGCTGGACAGCATGAGTCCAAATTGAGGAACATTGGGGGGGGTGAGAGGAGACAGGGAAGAGCCACCTCAGGCGACCACACCAAGAACTCTGACTCTCATAATTTCAAGGCTTCTTTCCATTCTCCAGAGGTCTGGTTTGCAGAGGAATTTGGTTTTTGAGGGGAGGGGAAGGAGAAGAAAAAACCTCCCAAGTCTGTGGGCTGTGAAATAGTTACAGGTGTTCAGCCAAAAGTCAGTTGGCTTTGAGCTGACTTATCTTCAGCATCTAGAACACAGATCTGAAGAGATACAAAGGATGGGAAAAAATGCTTCTGGTGCTGCAGCCTTAATAAGCACCACTTTTTAAAGGTGAAAGAGTATGAAAACAACCAAGAAGAGAAATTAGTGAGAATGCTCTAGATAAAGGAGACAATGATCCTAGGATTTACAGCCTCCCACATTTCAATCTCCTCTTCCCAAAGCTAAAGAAACGAACAGTGATGCAGCCCCAGTGACAAGTAAGAAACATGCTTTGGCCCACAAAGGAATCAATCCCAAGGGAGATGGTCTGAGTTCCAGTTATCTGCTGAATACCAGACGACCCCTTCTCCCAGAGGTAACAAGGCGTCAGACCGACTGTCACCGGAAGTCATAGACTTCTTTCAGGATTGATAGCTGTAATGCTGAAAGACTCAAGTGTTGGACTACTTTAACATCACTTAGAGAGCTCAAAATTTTCCTATTTTGGTTTATCAAGTCCCAAACAAGCACAATGATTTCTAGCTGGGTGGATCAGGCTTCGGTTGGGCCTTGATCCCAGGGGAGACAGAAACCACTGACTTCAAGAAAGAGAGGGGCTTTGCTTTTGTTGTTAACACACGCTTACATTAAATTAAAAAACACTTAGCAAAAAAGGTAATTCTAGATAAAATGTGGGAGATTATCCACACTGGAACAAGAATTTTAACTTCTAATTACATCATCTTTGAGATATTCAAAGAACTTTTAGAAAGTGTTATAAACAAATTGCAATAGGCTACCCATCAGCTCATTCCTTACCAATATCTTCAATGCGATGTACCAAGGGCAGTTCTTAAGTAGTGAAAAAGAGTCGGTTATGACCTGGGCACAAAGCTCTCATTACCCAACACCAACAACAATAAATTTCAGGGCTAAATCCAAAAAATATAAGCCTTTTGATAAGGCTTGGTCAGGGCGCAGTACAGACTCAACTACAAAATCAGATTGGTGAACTAAACAAGTAGTCCCTGAAGTGCTTAGCTTCAAGGATATTCCTGAAACAATTAGCTTTTAACAGCAATAAATTGTTCTATAAGTATCTGAGGGAATAAGGCCAGGCAAGTTAAGTGAATTTGCTAAAGGTCAAAGTGAGTAGTAAATGGCAGAGCCTAGGCCCAGATTTTCACTCTCTAATCCAGCACTCTTCAGATTTCTTATATTCTGAAAAATTATTTTAGAACTGAAAAAAAATAGAAAAGCTTGCCTTTCTTTTCCAAGCTTTTACGCAAGGGGATAATATAGCTATTAGAATGGACACAATTAGGTGGAAAATTCAAATTAATGGTTAGGTCCCAAAGGGCCACAAGTGGTCAAATGGGAAGCCAAAGTCAAAGTTCCAATGAGCTGGACAGAGATCAATAAGGGGAGCATGGATCCATCTAAACTGGTCTTTGATAGAAGTGTACTCATCTCCCATTTCCTAAAGTACATCCTCACCATGTTCCTCCCACCAACTCCAATGCCTTCAGTTCTCCATTAGCTCTAGGACCAAGTGTAAAGTCATCCTGATTGGCCTTTAAAGCTCTTCCTGTCTTTCCAATCTTCCTACAGCCACACTGGCATACTTGCTGTTCCATCTCCCATGACCATGCCTTTTTGCTGGCTCTTTTCTCCCCATGCTTAGGATGTTCCCCCTCCAAACTCCAATGCCTAGACTCCCTGGCTGTCTTTAAGACTCAGCTCAAGCATTACCTCTTTGGTAGGCCTTTTCTGATCTCCCCACCCAGTGTCATCCCTTTAAGGCAGTGGTTCTCAACCTATGGGTCGAGACCCCTTTGGGAGTCAAACAGGATCACCTAAGACCATCAGAAAACACATATTTCCGATGGTCTTAGGAACCCTCACCACTCCTCTATCCATGTCCAGGTGGGTCCGCCCACATACAGATACAGCCACATTAAAGGGTCCTGGCATCAGGAAGGTTGAGAACCACTGCTTTAAGGGAACCTTCCATCTCCCCCCAATTTCTCAGTATTTCAGATTTATGTTGTTTTCCTTATTAGAATAGAAACTCCTTGAGGGCTGAAATGTTTCTTTATTTTTTAATTTTTCTATCTCTAGTGCTTAACACAGTGCCTGGAACTAAGCACTTCACAGTTGACTAAGATTCAAAGGATTCCTTTAAGACAAAGAGGATGACACACCAAAGTCTATTAAAAAATTTTTAAAAACACTACACTTCAAACATACCTAGGTGAGTTAAAGACCTAGGAATTCCTTTTTAAAAAGAGACCCCTGGGGGCAGTGCAGTGCAGTGAACAGAGCTCTGGCCCTGGAGTCAGGAGGACCTGAGTTTAAATCCGGCCTCAGATACATAACACTTACCAGCTGTGTGACCTTGGGCAAGTCACTTAACCCCAATTGTCCTGCCTTCCCTCCTCCAAAAAGCAAAATAAATAAAAATAAAAAGAGACCCTTAGATCCTCCTACCCTGTCTTGGATTTCAATTCTCTGAACAGGGCAGTGGCAAGAACTGGCTTTGGGAGTCAGGGGGCCAGGCCTGCCTCCAGGCCAAGTCACATACTCCTTGTGTGATGTTGGTCAAGTCACTTCCTTCTCTGGGTCTCAATTTGCTCACCTGTAAAATGAAGGGCTTCGACTAGCTGATTTTTGAGGTTCTTTCCAGCTCTAAATCTATAATTCCCTTAATTACTAACTTCTGGTTGTCTACACCCAACACCTCTGAGTCTTCACTCGCCACTCTCCTGAATCCCTCCTAATATAGCCTCCATTCAACATGACCCCACCCCCATAATGTCTGCCAACAACGTCCTTCTCTTCCCTCTATCCACCTTTCTCCACTCCTCACTCACTGCTATAGTGGAACCACCACCACTCCTCATCGCAGATGACTTCCAAATCTATTATCATCAGTTCTGAGTTCTCTTCTGAGCTCCAGGCCTGCCTAGAGGACACCTCTATCTACACGGTCCAGGAGCTCCTCAAACTTACCGTGTCTAGAACCAGTCTTGTTATCTCTGCCTTGAAAGCTGCTTCTCCCTCTAACTAGACTCGTACATGTGGAACCAACATGGTCAGCCATATTAGAATCCTTGGGTCACCTCCGCTCCTCCTTCTCCCTTACCTTTCCTATCCCATCAGCTCCCAAGAGCAGTCAACACCATCTCTACAACAGTTGTTACATCTTCTCTCCCCCTGTAATCCCACGGCCACAAGCCACATTACCAATCAACCACCAGGACTCTTTCATTATCAGGTCTTCCTTCCAACCTGTCCTTCAACCCTGATGCTAGAATAATCTTTTTCATGCAAGGACCTGGCCATACTGTAGCTCTGTTTAAACATCCTCAGGGACTCATAACTGCTCAAAGACAACTCAAACCCCTTTACCCAGCATTCAAGGCCCTCTACAATCTGGCACCGCCCTACCCCTCCAGTCTTATCCCATCATATGACCCTCTACAGACTCTCCACTCCACCAGCACTGGACACTCTCTCCCTCATCTGTGCCAAGCTCTCCGGCCTCTGACCCATGAATCATACTCTTCCTTATCTCTGTGGGCTTGGTGAATTCCTGTCCTCCTCTTTCTTGAAAGCCCCAATCCAATGCCATCTTCCCCAGTATCTCCATTTGATTGATCTGATATAATCCACTTATTGCAAGAAATCCCAGTTTGTCTCATTCTCCTTGTAAACTCCAAAAAGTAGAAAAGACTGTGTTACCTGAACTGCTTCTCTCTTCACTCTTCAGGACACTCTCTATGCTCTGCATGGAGCAGGTGCCTAATCAATTCTTTTTTAAAGTGATGATTTATTCAAATTTCTTTTTTTTTTGTCTTTTTGGAGGGGGAAGGCAAGGCAGTTGGAGTTAAGTAACTTACCCAAGGTCACCCGGCTAGTATGTGTTAAGTGTCCGAGGCCGGATTTGAACTCAGGTCCTCCTGACTCCAGGCTGGGGCTCTATTCACTGCACCACCCAGCTGACCTTGGTCAATTCTTTTGATTAATTTGTTGATGCTTATTTTTGTTGGGTTTGTACAAACACTTCACTACTATTGTCATCTTTTTTGCTTTGTTTATTTTTCTTTCTCTTTTGTTCTAATTCTTTCACAACAGGACTAATGTGGAAATAGGTTTACTATGACCACATGTGTATGCCCTATATCAGACTGCTTGCCTTCTTGGGGAAGAAGGAGGGAGAAAAGAGGTTAGAATTCAAAATCTTATAAAAGTGGATGTTGAAAACTTTATACATAACTGGGGAGGAAATACTATTTTTAAAACACCTTTGCTATTATCTCTATGAACAAACACTGGCTGCAGAGTGATAACATAAGCTTACATTTTTCATTAAACAAACAATGTAGGGGTGTGTTCTGGGTGGCTGTCTGAGACAGCAGAAAAAATAACCCCAGAGAACTGGAGCTAACTCATTGCAATAAAGACACTTTATCTCCTTACACTTTTACCTCTATCTGCTTAAGATCACTTTGGTAAATAAATAACTCGGTACCAATAATTATAAAGTTAATTCGTTCAATTTCAGATTATAAGAATAGCTTAGAGTTGTGTGACCTTGGGCAAGTCACTTAACCCCAATTGTCCTGCCTTCCCCCTCCAAAAAAAAAAAAAAAAAGAATAGCTTAGACAAGCATTTTCAAAGCTCCTGACTCAAGGGGGATCTGGCACCTCACTGCTCAGTTCCCCAGACAATTCTGAGGATGGAGTGGGTGGATGTGGTGTGTGGATTCCTTGTGAGGATGCCCTAGATTAAGTCATAGGTGCAGACGCAAAATTCAAAAACACAAAATGAGTGAGGTACACACTTAAAAATATTTCTTGGGTTGTTTCTCGAAATGAAAACCACTTCCATCTCTGAGTTCATTCACTCTACAAATGCTCACCCTGTCCAGGGCCCGGAGCTAGGAGAGACCCAAATTTTAACTAGAAGACAGTTGCTACCCCCCCCTCCCCCATGGAATTCACAGTCTGGCCAGGGAAAGGAAGGAGACACCAAAACTTTGTCCTCTGGTAGCTGGTGGATGCCATCATTTTGGCTACACCCAACAACAAGGCTAACTTACTGAGACCTCTGTCCTTGTCTGACACCAAGGGTTGGTACACCCAAGGATCCCAGGGAATACTCACCCATAGGCTCTCAAGCCTCATCCTCAACCATGGTCAAGCCATCTTTTTCCACAAAACACTTCCCAGATAATATCTTTGATGCTGGCTCTTCTTCAAAGTTTCCTATTCATGGTGACCCACGAAGCAGGTATATGAAAACATGACATTGCAATGTGCTGGATGAAGTAATGGTAGGTCAAGAGGGGAAGGTGTGTGGAGCGGGATCTATGTTAGGGTTTTGTTAAACAACCAGAATACATTTTAAAGAAAGGAAAATGTCATCTTCTAGAAGGCTTCTAAAGAGACGTATTTTTTTAAAAAATAAAACACCCCTTACTCCACCTACGTATTTGAGCTGTTTGTGATATTCTGACTTTGCACTTTCCTTACCCAAGGGTGGGGAACCTGTGGCCTCATGACTACACGTCCTCATGTGAGGCTGACTCCAACCTTCACTGAACAAATCTTGTTCCCCATGGCTGCCCGATCCTGTTCATATTGATTTGCTGTCTTCAGGCAGAGGGAGCCTGACTGGGAATTCAGTCCTCTTTGTACAACAAAGGCCTCTGGGTTTGAACAATGAAAGTGTGGTAAAAGCACACTTCAGGATTCTAGTTGAAAAATATGCTACGGCTTAAAGAGACAAATGGTGGTGCGTGGGTGGGGTTGCGGAGACCCCTCTTGTCTCTTTATAGTGAAGGCCTTCTTGGCCTGGTAGCAAGAGTGCACCAAGACTGGGCCTCAGAGAGGTGGATCCCCACCAAGGATGGCTCAGATCTAGGCCAATGAGGACAGGGCAGGGGTGTGGGGGATGGAAGGAAAGGGAAGGGGAAGTCACAATCACTTACGGAGTCTGAATTTTGGTGAACTCCGGCATCTCTTCCTTCTTCTTTCTGAAGAAGAACCAGTAGGTCAGGAGGCCCAAAATAAGGGAAAAGAGAAACATGTCCGTCATGCTGAAAAGGGAAACATCTTCGGCTCCAGTCTCAGGCGCAGCGGTGCTGGTATCCACGTCTGCCATGCTGATCTGTTTTACTGAGGAGAAAAACAAGATCTAAAGTCACAAAGATGCAAAGATCAAGGGCCTTGGCCCAAAGTCAGGGGCAAGACTATGCCATGAAGCCTAAGCTTCCACTGTAAATGGCTCCCAAGAGTTCCAGAACCCCCCATTCCCCAGTGATGGTATAGGCCAGGGTGATCCCATGAGGCTGCAAACTGAGTTACTGGGAGTTTTTGTTTTCTGCATCCACTGTGCCCAGCTCCACGATGACAACAGGATCAGGGTGGTTATGTATGGCAAGCGGAGTACCCCTGCAGAAAAAAGCGAGGCTACCTTCCTCCTGGGCCATCACAGACTAGAACTGGCCCTTTCACATTCTCACAGCAGGTGAGCCCACCTACCATGAGGCAGCAAAACAAGAAAAGCCAGGTACAAAACCTCTGGGATGCCATGTACCCGGCTTATTAACAATGTACCTCTACCTACTCAGGCCAAAGTTAGCATCACTTTATACTTGCCCTGAGTTACTAAGACCAATCTCTACAATAAATGGAGGAAGAAATGCATCATGCCAGGGGAAGGTCCATGTACAAATGAGTATTCATTACACAGACTCACAGGACTTTTGAATCATAAACTGGGACATGAAAGAGACATCAGAGGTCATGGAATCCAGCCTCCATGTTTTACAGATGAGGAAACTGAGGCCCACAGATTTGAAGTGACTTATAGCACAGCCAGAATTTGAACCTGGGACCTCTGATGACCCTGCTGTATCCACATTATATTACTGGTAGAGTAGCCAAGAACCTTTTCGCAAGACACCCTCCTCAGCAGAGCCTGCTGGAAGACTTTAAGTCTAACTTCTTAGCATGCCGACATCACCAGCAGACCACAAGGACCTCCACCTAGGGGTCCCAGCTCTCCTAAGTCCCCTTGCCTAGAGAGTTCAAAGGGACAAAGTCTATCTGACCTTGAACTTCCAACTTTGAGGTTTCCTAGAAATGATTTTCCAAGTCTGTGGTATTTTTATTGTCATTAGACCACAAAGAGTCTGATTCTTTTCTCTCTCAATAACTAACACTAAAAGTGTGTTTCTAAGCATATTTTTGGAGTTGACTTACACTATTCGACTAGACAAAGGGAGGTTAAGTGAGAACGCCGAAGATCTAAAAGAAAGGTACAGAAAAGAACTTCTCAAGAGCCGTTAGAGGGGGCTGGGAACCTTCAACGATCTCCTTCCACCAAATGATGTGTGCTGGGACAGTTCAGGGTTAAATCCACTTCCCAGTCACCCAGGGACATTCCTACTCACATCAATCAGTATTGGCGACATCAGACAGGAGGTTATCTTGTATGGCAGCCCACAGACGGCCAATAAATAAATGTTTTTAACCAACTGAGGGATTTCTGAAGTATCCATCTCAAAGAAACACATTCTTTGGAGAGATAACTCATTCATACTATACCCAAAAGAGGAAAAAAGTTGCTTTGTTCATTTTTCAAGAAATGTAAAGGATGAATATCTCAAGGCAACAGGTCCATTGGAGCCCAACAAAAGCTTTTTCTTCTGTAAAGTTAAAATTAACATTCAGAAGGGATGTATCAGCAGGTACATAGCAAAGAACTGGACACAAGCGTAGATGGCCAGCAACCAGAGAATGACTGAACAAGCAGTGAAAAGGAATTGTAACAGAACATCGCACCATTAGAAATCAGCCCACCCAAAAAACTGGAAATTTAAGGGATGCCCATCAATTGGGGAATGGCTGAACAAGTTATGGTATATGAATGTGATGGAATAT
>CM053593.1:375130280-375144810 GCA_028646575.1 Pseudocheirus occidentalis
GAATAGTTAGTATTTATGTATTACTTGGAGAAGTTTTGCAGTGCCCTTTACAAATATTATTTCATTTAAAGCTCATAACAACTCTGGGGGAAACTGAGGCAGGCAGCTATTCCATGATTTGCCCATGGCTGGAAAGTGAGTATCTGAGACCAGATCTGAACCCAGTTCTTCCTGACTCTAAACCTAGTGCTCCCTCTGCTGTGCCACCATCAGGTGCCTCTGGAAACAGGTCTGTTAGTAACTGGGTCAAAGGATTATGTGTAGGCATGATCAGTACTTTGGGTGGCACAATCCAAACTGCTTTCACCACGTCACCACAAGGGCATCGGTGAGCCTGGTTTTCCTGCAGCCCCTTCTTTGTTCTCTACCAGTCTGCCTGATGTGAGGTAGCACCCCAAAATTGCTTGGATTTGCATTTTGCTTGCTATTAGCCATTTGGACCATATGCTCAGTCTTCATAGATTAGGCCTTGTGTATCACAATCACTTATTCACAGTTTGTACAAGAATAGGGTAAAATCAGGAAAGACAAGAAGTAGGATTGATTCTTTGGGTCTTTGTTCATTTAGGCAACGTTGTGATGGGGAGTGCCATAAAGGGTGCCAAGGTCTTGGCAGAGTATACTCGCCACCCTGTCTACATCCTGAATGGGGGCTATGAGCGTTTCTCTGCTTCCTATCATTTCTTCAGGACTCAGAAGATTTTCTCAATGCCTCAGGTAAGGTGGAAAGAGAGGGAGCTTCCCCACAAAATAACCCCCTTCTTAGAATCAGAGGTGTTTAGTGTCTGATGTCAACAGACCCAGGCTTAAATCCTAGTTTTGTACAACCTCACTTCTGGGCTTCCTGCTCTATAAAGTGTGGGGCCAGATTAGGTGGCCTTGAGTCCCTTACATCTCTACATCTATAAAGACCCTATGGACCTGATCATTTTACAGAGTAGAATGAACCAAGCCTAGAAGCGAGGTCAGAGAATCCTGAGATTGGGAACAAAATAAGATCTTTATAAACAAGCCCTCATGGGAAGCTCAGATGAAAGAGTGGCTTGGCCAGGGTCACGTAGTACTGAAGTGGCATGGCTAGAAGTCCCCTTCCTGGGCTGCTCACCTCAGACTAGTGTTCCCTAACTAGAGTCATCTGACATAGCATCGTTCTGAGAATAGTTATTAAAGAGAGGCTTTTTCAGTAGTGATAGCTTGGGACCAGTGGAAATTATGAGCTTGTTACCACTTCATCCTAAAGCTGCCATAAAAATGAGGAAAAAAAAGTATCTGTACAAAAATTTTTGGACCTGTTGGTCTGAAGGGGAGGCATCTACAGCAGGGGCCTCTCAGATGACTGAGATGAACCACCCCATACTGACAACTATTGATCATTTATGAATAAACATACCAAAGCACTGGAGATAAAAGCACTAGAGAAGAAATAGCTCCCTGCTTGCCAGGAGGTCGCATTCTGATGGAGGAAGCGACACACAAGCTTCAGCTGCAAGTCCCAGGGAAGAAATCCTGTGATTCTTAGGCTGCAACAGCAAAGCCGAGGGTCAGGCCTCTTTCTCAAGGCCTTGTCCACTGGTAAAATCCTAGCATTTTCTGATGCTGAACCTTTGGACAGAGCCAAGGCCTTGGGTGATAAGACATTTCCTCCCTAGGTCCTCAGAGGCTGTGGCCATAGCCCTAGTAAGTCTAGGCTGCATTTCCACAGGGCTTGTTGCAAAGGATGATGCCTGAGGGCACTGGGCTGCAAGCATGGCTATTCCTAAGACTCTTGGGCTGTCTCCACTAAGGTCTGAGGGAGATAGCAGTCCTGGAGGCAGTGGTGTGGCTTGCCTGGCCCATGTTACCTCCCGTTGGCTTGCCTGACTTGTGAGTGACAGTTGTTTGACAGTTGGGGATGGCTGGCTCCTCCACAGGTACATCTATTTCTCTACCCATGTCTCCATTTATTCATTTACTCCCTTTTTTATTAATGTGTGTGTGTGTATGTATGTGTGTGTGTATGTATGTATTTGGTGTATTTATGATTGTGGGGCTTAATAGAAGGCACTTGAAGCTGAAAATAGAGGGGGAAGAAGGGTCAACAAGGTTGCATCCAACCCTAAACTGGAGCAGCAGCCTCTGAAATTTCCACAGCAGGAACAGGTAGGGCAGAGAGAGAACGTGACTAGGGTGTGGCCAGAGAGCCTTTGGCCAGCAGCTGCCAATGTTTCCTTGAGGGTCTGGTCTCAGGATTTGGCTAATAGCGACACCAACTTCTCGTTACATTGACACATGGGATATCTGGGTCTTTTGCCATCTGTGTCTCAGGGCAGCTCAGGGATGCCAAAGAGTATCAGGTTTCCCTAATATGTGTCTGTCTGTCTTTCTACTTCTGGTGTCATGGGTAGAGCTGTCAAACAGCTTGTATGGGAGATGGAATTCAGAAAAGGGAGGAAGCACCAGTCAAGAGATGGGGGGGCATGGCCACCCTTGGGCCCATTGAAGCTTCTGACCTATAATACTGTGAAAATAACCTGAATGGGAACAATCTACAACCTACATCTCTACTGATTAGAAAATGGCTGAATTAATTGTAGTACTTTGATTTAATGGATTATGATACCATAAAAATTATCAGCAAGGAGCGGACAAGGAAATATTGGAAGATCCACATGAAGCAATGAATAGAAAGGACAGACCAAAACAAAACTATATGCACCGACCACAGCTGTACGGAGCCAAAGAAGAATTTAAGAAATGAAACACAAGAGTATAGCCAGACCTGGAAGGAGACACAGAACAAAAGCATCTGTTGCCTGTCTGTTGTTTCTTCATTCATTTGGCTCTACTGAGTTAAATGGATTTTATGTAAGATTTTATTCCACATTTTGGAAGGTTGCTAGATTAGTGTTTTATTAGCTATTAAGTTTATAAAGAAACAACAACCAAAAAACAGATTAAGGAACATGATGTACAGTTTCCCAAATGTGACCCAGACTAGTCTCTTCTTCCTGTTTAGTACTGAGCCCACCCTGATCTTGGAGTCAGGAAGATCTGGGTTCATATCCCCCTCTGACACATAAATGGGCAAGTCACTTGGCCTCTTCTGGGCAACTCCCTAAGACAAAGTTCCAGAGAAGGAGCCTGCCTGCATTGTTAGAGGAAGTTCTTCTACACCAGGGGCACCCTGTGCTAGTGAAATCACTGGTCCAGTTCCTACACCAGCTCTAAACCTTCAGTCTCATGCAGACCACAATCACCCAGGAGGAGGAGGTTTGTAGGTAGAGGGATCCCGTACCAAACTCCAGTGTGCCCTAATGAAATTCAAGTCCATCAGAGTATTAGATAAAGTAACTGGGATTTCTAAGCTGAAGCTTGCTAGCAGAACTGTGCCCACGGAGGGCCAAGAGTTCTGTAATGCCAGGTGTGTTTTGTATTACTCATGGTGTCTCTAGATTTAACCGGCTGTCCTCATGAATCTTTGTTCCTTAACAATGGCTCAGACTGCTGTAGTAGTGGGTGGTCCACGATGTCCACATTCTTCATGTTTTAGAGTTGAGCAGGCCTTTAATTTTTCTGCAGTTCTGCAATAGGTTTGGAGCTGGTGGCCTGAGGCCACTTTGAGGTATTGTAGTCCTGAAATTGAGGCAGGCAGAATCAGAGAGTACGTGTGTGTTGGAATCTGTTACAAAACCCTTCTGTTACAAATGAAGAAGCTGAATCAAATGGCTTGATAGCTAACCTTGCCTTCACACACAGGTTTCACTTATTCATTAATATACATTTATTAGAAGCCACACCCTATGTCCTGTGCAAGTCACTGGCCTTCTCAGAGTCCATAAAAGGAGAAGGCTGACCTAGATTGAGATTTCTTAACCTGGCTTGACAAACCCCACCCCCCAAAAAGATCCATGAATAGATTTAAAGGGTTCTGTGAACTTGGATGGGAAAAAAAAATGGCATTTTTATTTTCACTAATGTCTTAACTGAAATTTAGCATTTCCTCCAATTATATAAAAACACTTTTCTGAGAAGGTTTGGTCTGTAGGCTTCCTCAGACTGTCAGAGGGGTCTCAGGTACCCACAAAAAGGTTAAGAGCACTTGACCTAGGTGGTCTCCGGGGCTCCTTTTGGCTCTGTGATTCTATTCTATGAACTGAACTGGCATGTTGCCTCCTTGAGGGAGTCTGTTTCTGTATTGTCTAACTTTTAAAATGGCATTCAATTCTAGTAGTCCCTTTACTGGTTTAAGGGACATTTCTATGCCCTCATGCCCACTGAAGGAGGTGCGTGTCCTAAGAATGCGCAGGACCTAAGATCCTTTGTGACACTTTTGGCAGATCTTTGACTTCTGTGTAGGGCACCCAGCTGTGCCCATGACCAGCCATTCACCTCCTCCCTAGCTAGATCCTATCCCAAACTCCAAGGTGCTGTTAGCAAGGCCCACCAGCTCCCCTCCTGAGCTGCTCTTGTGCTTGATGGAGCCTGTGGCCATGCTCACAGCTGGCCACACAAGAATAGGCACACCAGAGGATATCTTCTTAAGACTCTTACACTCTCTGCATCCAGACTGATGGTGTCTGATCTACTGTCACCAGGGACTCATTTTATTCCTCTTGGTTTTCAGTGAGTAGTTTGAGTGGCCAGTTATTCTCCTGCAGCCACCTCCATATGTGGCTTCCACTCTGCCCTGCAAGGACTGTTAGCTCTTTCTCCCAACCCTGTCAGTCAGCTCTGCTCATCCACTGCTGCCGAAGGCACCATGTGTCTCCTTGCTTGGGGATTATCTCCCTTAATCTTGCTGTTGGCTGACATAGAGAAATGGTTCCATTAGCTTGGTTGCAGCTGTGCCCCAGACCCATCCTCTCTGGAGTTTTCTTAACTTTTTCAGTTGCAAACTTCCAAAGACTTAGTGATTGGGATCAACCAGTGGCCACTAGACTACCAGCTTTCTTCTATCCCCCCTGAAGTTGGAGTCCCCAGGTCCCTCAGATCCAGTGGGTCAGATACAGTGGAAGACCACAGAACTTGCAAAGTTACAGGTCCTGGGACCATCTTGGGAATCTGTAACCTTGGGCAAGTCATTTAACCCCTTTTGGCCTCAGTTTCCTCATCTGCAAAGTGGGGGTTTGTACAAGATGACTCTAGATCTATAATCTTCTTGTCTTAAGAGGCTTTTGTTCTCTTATCTACATGGAAAAGCTGGTTTTACCAGATAACAAAGGAGGAAGGTAACAGCATCAAAAAAACACTTTCAGGTAATATGAGTGATATTTCAAAACACCTGTTATGATCCCAGTGCTATCCTTTCTCACTGTCTCCAATTGAATTCCATTGTTATATGCTTTTTTCCTAGAAATGTTCCTTTCATTCCCCAGTAGATAAATGGTCAGAGAATATGAACAAATAGTTCTCAAAAGAACTAGAAAGGATTCACAGCCCATGAAAAAGTACTCTAAATCACTAATAATGAGAGGAATGTAAATCAAAATGACCTTGAGGTTTTACCTCACACCCTGCAAACTGGCAAAAATGACAAAGTGGCAACAGTCAATGTTGTGGGGGGGGAGTGGCACCGGGGGAAGTTGTGGCAAGACAGACACACTAATACATTGTTGGTGGAGTTGTGAAATAGCACCACCATTTTGGAAAGCCATTTGGAATTATGCAAATAAAGTAACTAAAATGTCCATATCCTTTGAACCAGTGTCTTTATTACTGTGTTTATACCCCAAGGAAGCCATCAATAAGGAAAAATGCCCATCTATTCCAAAATATTTATGGCAGCATTTTTGTGTGTGTGATAGGTAGGAACTGGAAATAAAGTAGATGCCCTTTGATTGGGGGGGGGTGACTAAACAAATTGTAGGACTTGAATATAATGGAATATTATTGTACTGTAAGAAATAATGTGTGATGCATACAGAGAAGCATGGAAAGAGTTGCATGAACTGATGCAAAGGGAAGTCAGCAGAGCCAGGAAAACAAAATACACAGTAACTACAACAACATAAATGGAAAGAACTATGATGCACCAAGACGTCAAAATTAAATGTAATAAAATTAAAAAGACCAAATGGGATGTTTTCCGACTCTCAATATGTCAGTCAGATATGCTGACTTTTTTTCCCTTTCTTAAGAAAAACAAACAAAAAATATATCCCACTATTTGTCACAGGGGATAGCTTTTAGAAAGGAGAAGGAGAAGGAACATATGGGATACTATAATGGTATGAAAAAACAAAGTATCAATTAAAAATGACTTAAAAAAAAGTGTTCCTCACACTGGAAGAGATGAAGCCAGGTAGAACAATGAACCATAACTAAGCTGAAAACTTTAGTCTTTTTCCTGTCAGCAATACAACCTATTGTGGTCTGAAGCCAAGAAAGGTTTCTGATATAGGTTGAAACCTTTCTAGCCAAGGAACAAGGGACAGTTGAAGCCAAAAAAAAAAAAAAATACCTGTGCATTCAGGGGTATGCTGGTAAATTTTTAACAACCAGCTCTCTGAAAAAAAATATGCATGACGTACTTTTACATTTAATCTGCATCATTCAAGCTCTCTCCATCACTTTCATAAGTTTAGACTATCAACAAAGCGGTAAAGCAAACCCCAATTTATACTGTTTGTTGTTTCCAAGGTGTAAATGCTTACAGTGGAAGTTTAACGGTCTGCTCTACCTGTGAAAGTTAGTTCTAGCTAACTTTCTAATCTCTAGAACAGCGGTTCTCAACCTGTGGGTTATGTTCAGTTTGCAACAATGGAAACACATCCTGCATATCACATATTTACATTACGATTCATAACAGTAGCAAAATGACAGTTATGAAGTAGCAACGAAAATAACTCTATGGTTGGGGGTGACCACAACATGAGGAACTGTATTAAAGGGTCACGGCATTAGGAAGGTTGAGAACCACTGATCTAGAATCTAGAGGTTAGCACAGTTATGCAACAAACTAGTCAGTAATCAGGATACAGTTTGCCAAGTCAAGAGGCCAGGAGCAAAAAGAAATATTCTGAGCAAAATGCATGGTTGGTACCAGCACCAGGTAACAAGCAGAGAGATGGACAGGGAAATAAACAACAGTTTTCCCAATGTGCTACAAGCAGCCAACCTTTGGGCACCACCCCCCTCCTTCACATCCCCTTAATTCTCTACAGCTGGATGCCTCCCGTTGTCTACTGTACGGCTGTCCAAATGTCTCTGAGCTACCGCAGGCAGGTTCGAGCATTCCCTTAAGAGACAGGTGCAAACACTGATGAGAAAGGAAACATGCCTGCCTGTGCAGATCCTACACACAGCTCTAAAGAGCTGTGTAAAAACAATGGTTCGTCCACAAGTCATCCCTTTCCTTCTCCCTCTGCAGGAACTGGATGCATTTGAGCCATACCCTATAGAGATAGTGCCTGGAGAGCTCTACCTGGGAACTTTTCGACAGGCCTGCAGTTCTCAGATTCATAAGGATCTGAAAGTCAAAGCTCACGTCAATGTCTGCTTGGAAAGGGCACCCTTGTAAGTGACAGAACTTTTCTGTGTTTTATAGGAGGCTGAGCAGGGTTTCTTCTTGTTCATTTATAATACACTTAGTGACACGCATATATCCCTACAAAATTAGAGAATCTTAGCATTTCAAGACCTCAGAGAGCTCATCCAGAACAACTTCTATCACTAATGCAGGATGTTGAGGTCAATTGAAGAGGCATCAGTCAATAAATATTTCTTATTGTTTATTGATCGATAGTTTACTGATTGTTTGACGCATGAGTTTGACAATGCAGCTAACTGCTCTGTAACATCATTTTACCAATGCCAAGTATCCATAAAACCGATTAATGCCCATTGGCACATGCCTATGTTTATTTTTCCCCTCCACCAATAGTATTTTATTTTTTCCAATTACACATAAAGATAGTTTTCAACACTCATTTTGGCAAAAATTTTACGTTACAAATTTTTCCCCTCCCTTCTCTTTCCTCTCCCCAAGACTACAAGCAGTCTGATATAGATTATACACTGACACTCATGCTAAACGTATTTCCACATTAGTGTTGTGGAAGAAGAATCAGAACAGAAGGGAAAAACCAAAAAACTCGACAAAGTGAAAGTAGTGTGCTTTGATCTGCATTCAGATGCCATAGTTATTCCTCTGGATGTGGTCATATGCCTATATTTACTATTGCCTGTCTAGAAGAAAAAAATTGGTCAATTTGTTAAGTAATTCTTTCGATCTAATTCTCGAAATTCCTTCTCTGGAGAATGATGCTCAAACTATAATCCAGAGATCAATTTATGTTAGCACATATGTACATGCCTTTTCCAAATCTGCAGTTTTGTCCTTAAACTCATCATGCCTGGGAGTTTTAGTGCTGGACAGTTCCCTAGGTTGGTATAACCTCTGATTATAACAGCCTAGGGAAACACTCTGATCTAATTAATGGTACTTTTGTTCTCAAGAGAACTTAAAAGAGGAGTGTGGATTCAGTTTTTTTTCTATCCACTGTCATGTTTGAAATGTTACACCTGCCTCTCGGTGAGATACTGATTCTAGCATTGTTTTACAAGAGCAATTTTGAAAGATGCATTTAATAGTAGGAGGTGGAGTCAGAAACCTTTTCCCTTCCAGTACCCTTCTAAAAATGGCTCACTCACTGGATGCTGCTTAAATGAAATTTAAGTTCCCTCCTCCTCTCCCTGATTTCCACTCCCTAGAGTGGTCTGTCTCAAGCCACACTGTTTGAAAGTGGACTTCAGAGCAAGCAGCTGGGACATCCTACACTAGGCAGGCTAACTCTGTCATTGGTTAGTCACTGGGCCAGATGAAATCAGGGCCCTTCACAGAAACATGGCCTTGGAAACATTGCACCCCCCTGTCCTCACATTGGCAGTGAAGAAGAATGAGAGAAATTTCTCTGCCCTTTCCTAGCTGTGTGTCCTTGGTTAAGTAACTTCATTTCTTAACTCCCCAGGTCCTCATCTGTAAAATGGGGAGGTTGGACTCGGTGGCCTTTGACGTCTCTTCCAGCTCCACCTCCATGGTCTTATGAACTTGCCACCAAAACCCTAAGATGGTCTCGTCCATCTGAATAGGTTTTCTGAGTTATCCCCTCTCTTCTTGGGCTATATTTTATCAGTGCTTTTCTCATATGCACATTTAAGTATTCAGGGAGCCATCTACCATATGCTTAGCCCATGACCTAGTAAAGTTTCAGGGCAGTGGACTTAATGCTGGCCTTTCCAAAGCAAGGACAGCTGAGTTGATTCATACTCAGAGGAGCTAACCTGAACCCCACAGACCTCTGTTGCTCAGCCCCAGAGAAAGAGATTGCTCCTTTTGTGCTTGAGAAAGTAATTTGGGAGGGACTAATGCTGTTTCATGGATGTTAAGGCCTGTGAAAGAAGGATCTTTATAGAGTTCAGCCTTACTTCACAGACTGAGTGGATTGGGTGGAGCAGCAAATGAATTTGTAAACCTCTCCCTGGGATAAATGTGATCTGAGAACCGAAGATTTATGTGTGATGTTGGAAACTCACTTTAACTGGACCTTGACAGAGTAAAAATTGGTAGCTCGAGGTTCCCCATCAGTCAAACCATATTCCTGCCCCCAATCTCTTCGTCATTAGAGACTCTGCTCATGCCTCCCCTCTGAGGCTATCTCCAGTTAGGCTTGGGTAGTGGATAGAATGACAAACCCAGAGCCAGGAAGACCTGAGTTCAAGTGTGACCTCAGACACTTACTAGATGTGTGACCTTGGGCGAGTTCCTTAAGCCCAGTTTGCCTCAGTTTCCTCATCTGTAAAATGGAGGTAATAATAGCACCTAACCCATATGAGACACCGTCTGTACAGTGCACATACATACTAGCTATTACATTATTGCTGCCACACACAGCCAGAGCAGGGGGTGAAGGCTGACAGAGGGCTGGTCAGACAACAGCACTGGTCTGTTCCAAGGCCTAGGGGAAGGCCTCCTACACATTGGACAGCTCCTCTCTGAAGGCTCAATGGGAGGAACAGGCAAACATCGCACAGAATGGTGCACCAGGTGAAATCTGAAATGGAGGGGGATGTCTGTGCTCTGGGGGGGCAACCTTCCACAAAGAAATCCCATGGAGAAAAGGGAGTTTATCTGACTTATCCTCAGGGTCGCCTAGCTGGCTTCACCAAAAACTGCGGTGGGCAAAAGAAGAAATGTCTGAGGAAACAGGTTTCAGTTTCTGAGCATATTGACTTACTAAGTAGTACATGCCAATTGCATGGCAAATTGGGACCAGGCCTCATCAGCCTGGCACTGGACCCCTGATGCAGGAGGAGACAGATTTTTATATATTATAAGAAAACAATTAACAGACTGTAAACCAGGATACAAAATTAGGTAATCTGATCTCTAACTGGAGGAAAGATTAGGGGCTTTCTGAGTTGGGAGGCAGAGAGTGAATGGGTACAGTTCCCTGAAATGAGGAGGAAAAAAAGGAGTCTCATTCCCCTCCTCCATGTGTCTGTTCCATCAAAGGAACAAGGAAACAGTAGCTGACTGACCAGTACAGGGCTGGTTTTCAGGTAAAATATGGGTTGGTTGAGATGTATCATTGTGAGAAAACTTGCATTCGTCTTCAGATCTGACCAGGTTTCTGGTCAGCATAACCTAGGTCCTTAGTTAAGGGTCTTTAAGTAGCAGGTAGAGGTGGCCCAGCTTCCCAGCCACGCAGGCCTAGGTCCAAAACACAATAAGGTTTTCTTCCAATTTCTACAATCGGCTTGTTTCACACAAGACAGAAATTAGACTAGATCCATAACTGAACAAAAAGGGAACTGAGTTGGCTCCAGAATTGAGTCACAAGATGGAGTCATTATGGTTCACCTAATACCCATACTTCCCACAAGAAGTCAAGGATGGGGGTTGTAATCTGCACCCTAAGAAGTAGAAGACTTAAACACTTGTGCTAATAGGCACTGTGCCTTCCAACCAGAAAACCCAGCTGCCCAAAATAGTTCATCCCCCAAGGGCTCCAGAGAGCTGAGGTTTCACCATATTGTGATAATTAATCATCAGAGGAAAGGTATTAATTGTATATTGGATGGAATGCTTGACTTGATGGAAGGAAGACAAGTTCAAACCTTGCCTCAGTACCTGCTTCTGTGACCACTGACTGATCCCTGCACTTTCCTAAGTTCCAGCACCTCTCTAAGACTATAAGCTGGGTTGCAGTCTGTGTTGGTGAAGGGAGTTCCCACCCAGTCAAAATTCCATAACTATCATGGTACAGTGGAAAGAGCTCTGGAATCAGAGGACCTGAGTTAAAATGCTGGCTCTAACACTTCATGAAAGACCTTGGGCAAGTCCCTTAACCTATTCCAGCCTCAGTTTCTTCATTTGTAAGATGAGTAGGTTTGACTAGACTATGCATTTCCTTCTAGCTCTAAATCTATGGTCCTGTGATCCACAGTAATAGAGATTAAGGAATTCTAACTAGTCCCTGTAGCATTAGTATGCCAACAGCTGGGCTCAGATTTCCCACCAGAATTTACTCTAAAGTTCTAAATCGTTTGTCAGCTGTATCTGACAATACCAACCTCAAACTCTCCAAAGGCACCCAGTATTAGATCTCTTGAGGGACGGAGTGATTTTCATAGTCTTAACAGATTTTCTCACTGACTCAGAGGCGAAAGGAGTAAAAACCAATCCCCTAAGAGGTTGTTTTGTGGAGATTTTCCTCTTACCAGTCATGAAAATTGGAAGGTTTGATGGGAAGGGCAAGACCAAGATTTAAGTTAGAGTCCTTTCTCTGCCCACATGATAGCTGTGTGACCTTGGGCAAATCACCTAGCCTCAGTCTCCCCTCTGTAAAAGAGGGACAACAACCCCTGCCCTATGTCATGGATTTCTTGGGATGAAATGAGAGTGCAGGTGGAAGCTAGCACTATGGGAATGTGTATTATTGTTTGGGTTGAAAAATACCCTTCATCCTTAATTTAGTAAAAAAAAAAAATGTAAACACAGAGATGCCTTAGGATAAGAACAGGAGTTTATTCTCTTCCCCAGGAAAAGAGGGCAGTGGAGAAGCAGATGCTTCTCTCTCTCTTCTCTCTCATTGGTGGAGAGGCACACCTCACCAAATTCTTCCCTACTGGGACAGCAAGAGAAGAGAGGTGGGGAGGGTCCCACAAAGGCAAGAAAACAGACAAAGGAAGGTAAAAGTGATTGACAGCAGCCATGGAAGGGGGGGGGGGGTGGAACGGAACGGAAGGGAAGGTTAACAGTCCCAGATTGAGAAGTTCTCACTCATTCCACACATTATGAACTAGGAATCAGTTCTGGCCTTGGTTTTTAATTCCTCTGCCCAGCTGATCCTACAGTGAAGCCATGGGGCTGGCCTGGTGGCAGGGAAGGTTTTTCTTTGTCTGTTGAGTGTCCTTGGACCAAGAGGAGATTGTGAAGAATTCACTATGTGGAGGGCAGAAGACGAGGAGTGATCAGTTGGCTTCCTAAGCCTCCTAATTAAACCACAATCCTTCCCCTCTGGTTATGGCAAAGAGGAGAGGGCAGGAAGCCAATGGAGAAGCAGATGCTTCTCTCTCTCTGTGACTGTACAAATCATGTCTAAGTATCTTCCTACCCCAAAGGAAGCAGATGTTTTCATTAGGGTTGATGGTGCTGGTGAGATAAGGCAGGTCTTCCCAAGACAGAGGGCTTAAGAGACCCTCAGGCTGACTCCAGGAAGGAATGACTCAGTTAAATGAAAACAGGATCAGATAGAAGATGGTGAGCAGCTGTTCTTTGTCATCGGTGAGACTGGGATAAGAGAAAGCAGTTATATGCAGTGGGAGGCTTACATGGATATCAGGATATAAAAACTGTCCTTGGAATTCTGCATCTCTTCTCATCTCTGTGGAAACCTGAGGAGCCCTGGAAGTGCCCCCACTGAGGGGGGGAGACAAGTGAAACAGAATCTGTGAGACTCCACTAGGCACTCTGGAGGATGGAGGACAAGGGAATGAAGAGAACTGAACAGATGCGCCCATCTGGAATCTTTTTTCCTTCTGTGACCTCAGAGAGAGGTGCCTGGTAGCCATGCTGGGCATGTGATTGACCTGAGCACCTGAGATCTGACTTCGTGCTTTAATGGAGGGAGCTTCATCTTCCAGCAACAGACTATGATTGGGGATTGATGGACTTACAGCAATCAATTGTCTATGGCTGTGAGCTGCCACAGCCTGAGAATCTATGTGCTGAAGACCAGGACCAGAGAACAAGCAAGAGCCAAGACCTTGAGTCAGTGTTACCCTGGATCTCTCTGGTGCCTGGAGACTCTGAGAGGGACTGGCAGATCAGCTAGTGAGATGGAGGGGAAGATAACACTTCTCTCTTCTACATCTTGGGGTCGTCATTGACCTCTAGGGGTCCCAGACACACAAACCCTTCCTTGACCCTTTCTACAACCTGTAGGAATAGGTGTCTCAGCACCTCAGAGACTTGAGAGGATGAAAGGATTTGGGGAATATGCTTGGAATAGGAAACCTCCATGCGGGAGCATCTAATATACTTCTCTTCATCTTCACTGTATTTAATAAGCTGTGTCCACAGTACATTCAGCCAGTCACAGTCATTAAACATTTATCAAGCACCTACTATGTGCCAGGCATTCTGGGGATACAGAGAAAGGCTAAAAAGAGCCCCTGCCCTCAGGGAGCTCACACTTTAATGGAAGAAGAAAACATGTAAAGAACTTCACATATAAAGTTATATACCAGCTAAATGGGATGGGAATATAACTGAAGGAGAAAAGGCAATAGGATTGAGAGGGATTGGGAAAGGCTTCTTGTAGAATATGGGATTTTTTTTAAAAAAATGATTTATTTTTAGTTTTCATCATTCACTTCCACAAGATTTTGAGTTTCAGATTTCTTCCCTTATCCCTCCCCCCACCCCGCAGCATGCATTCTGATTACCTCTTCCCCCAACCTGCCCTCTCTTCTATCACACCTTCACTGCCCCCCTTATCTTATCCCTTTCCCTTCTATTTTTCTGTAGGGCAAGATGGATTTCTATACCCCATTGTCTGTATATCTTATTTCCCAGTTACATGTAAAAGCAGTCTTTAACATTAATTTTTTTTAAACTTTGAGTTCCAAATCCTCTCCCTTCTTCCCTCCCCACCCACCCTCATTGAGAAAGCAAGCAATTCATTAGTTAATTTATTTTTAGTTTTCAACATTCACCTCCACAAGATTCTGATTTCCAAATTTTCTCCCTATCTCTCTACTACCCCCACCCCAAGTTGGCATGCATTCTGATTACCCCTTTGCCCAGTCTGCCCTCCCTTCTATCATCCCCCCTTCTTTTATCCCCTTCCCTTCCTATAGAGAAGACAAGTAATTCAAAATAAGTTATACATGTGTAGTCATGCAAAACACTTCCATAATAGTCATGTTGTAAAAGACTAACTATATTTCTCTCCATCCTGTCCCACCCCCCATTTATTCTATCCTTTCCTTTGACCCTATCCCTTCTCAAAAATGTTTGCTTCTGATTAAACCCCCCCCCCAAACC
>CM053593.1:375145310-375315496 GCA_028646575.1 Pseudocheirus occidentalis
CATATACATATATGAACATGTACAAAAAATATGTCTAATAAACAAAAAGCCTGAAACAGGTGAGTAAAACAACATGAAACATGCAAGCACAGTTGTATTTGGTCTTTGGTCCTGTTTTTTTTGTTCCTTCTGGTCAATTCTGCTTTTAAAAGACAAAAAGGCTGCGTGTCTGCCAAAGGTCCTGGTAGTGTCTGTCTGGACCCAGGAGGACAAATGGATAGAACACTCTCATGACCTCGCTCGCCTGCAGCTTGTTCAACTCCTTCAGCAAATGGAGAAGGCAGAGATTTTCCCCAGCTGTGTCTTCAGCTGAGACCACTCCTGGCAACAACGTTCTTCTTCATTCCCAATACTGCTGTCCCTTATTAATGGTGTGCAAGACTTACTACTGAATGAAACATGGAGGCCCCAGAAGCACGTCCATGCTGCCTGTCCACTGGCTCCCTAGTCATCTCTCCTATTAGAAGTAAATGACACCATGTTTACCTAGCGCTCTGTGGTTTTAAAGTGCTTTACATTCATTATCTCATAACATTTTAAGATCATTCCATTCCAATCCAATTCAATTCAGTCCCACAAGCATTAAGTGCACATTGAGCTGGGTGCTTGAGATATCAAAAAAAACCCAGACATGAAATCGTTTTCCTGCCCTCAGTGGACTGACATTCTACTGAGAGGGACACCAGATAAACAGACATAAGTTTATGCAAAATGGCATATTTCCAAGAGGGAAAGAACACTTGGGGGGAGGGGGAATACAGAAAGTCTTTGAGTAGGAGATGGCTTCTGAGCTTGTGAGAGGAAGAAGTCAGGGATTCTAAGACGGGACTATGAGAGAGGAGTGTGTTCTAGAAAGCCTGTGCAAAGGCATGGGGGTGGGAGATGTTATATTCAGAGAAGACCTAACAGGCTGGTCTGGATGGAACAAAAAAAAGTAAGGGAAGTCATACGAAGACTGGAAATGTAGGTACAAGCATGATCACCTTCATTTGATGGATGAGGGCACTGAGGCTCAGGGCAAGAAGAAATCAAGGGAGACCCAGGGCTGGCTACCAACAACAAAGCTTCCCCCTCCTCCCCCTCCTAGATGGACAAGGCAGCACCACAAAGTACCTGCTTCATCCTCTGGGCTGTGATGATGTGGCTTTCATCATACTCTCGTTTGGTCCGGACATCTGAAGAGAGAAAGCATTTAAGCTGTCACTCAGGCTGGCACAGCGGGGCCGCAGCCCTCACTATCAACTATTGGCTAAATGGCCACGTGACATTTGCTGTACCCATTCCATGGTCCAGCCAAACTGCTCTGCTTCCCGTTCCTCATACATGGTGTCCCATCTCTCACCTCTGGGCCTTTGCACAGACTGGACCCATACCTAGAACACTCTCCCTCCTCAGAATCTGCAGCCTCACTCAAGTGTCACATTAAATGCCACATGCTCCATGAGGCCTTTTTGGATCCTCCTAACTGCTAGTGTCCCCTTCCCGGGAACGTGCATTGTTTACTTTGTAGGTAGTCTTTGGCAGAGCATAAGCTTCTTGAGGGCAGGGCCTGTTTTCCTTTTCCTCCCTGGCACAGGCCTGGAACTTCCTCCATGCTTGTGGAATGGAACTGAATTCTCAACACTCTCTTCTTTCCTAGCCCATATCAGAAAACAGGGCATCTTGATACAAAAAGTGAAAACTCCACCATGACTCGGTGTCTCTGCTGGCTTCTACCTGTATCATCTTTCTCTTGCTGAGGGAGGTCCCTCTGGCTCTGTCCCATCAGACATCAGGCTTGAATCTCTCTATAAGACGATCCTCAGGTTTCAGGTGAGACAACCCCTTTCCCGCTCCTTCACATGCTTTCTTCCCTGCAGCTTTTCCAAACTGCCTTTAAAATCAATCCTTCCAGAACCGATTTCTTGTTGGACTAGGAATTAGGAGGCCCAGCCTTACTCTCATCTGGGGCCTGTCATTAACAGAGCAATTGAGGCTGGGGAGGTCCCAGATCTCAGGCCCTCAGCTTCCTCAGCAGAATGAGTGGGTTGGTTGAGGACCTAGAGGTATCTATGATGTGAGGACCATACAAGTATCTAAGAAATTTCCTTCCTACAGAATCTTTTAAAAACAATAGCATGGGTTACCTTCGAAACAAGGACAGACAATATGTTTAAAAGACACAGCTCCTGACTTCTAGAACAGTGAGGGCCTAGGTGAGACTCCCATAGGCATGTGATCCACTCTCCAAAGACTGGAAGGATGCATCCTGGCCTCACCATAACAGCCAATCATGGGGCTGGCCTCCCACTTCGAAGGTTCCCTTTGCCCAGCCGTCCCGCTGTCTGGTAATCTCCCCACTTTCCCCCATCTGCATAGGGCGCTCATCACCTCATCCTAGCCAGCTTTACAGGGGCCGCTGGGAAGATCCTCTCCTCCCTCCCACCCCAGACTGCTGCATGCACTGAGCAGATACCCTCCAAGGGCAGGGATGTTCCAGCCTACAGCCCCTATTTCTGTGGAGGGCACCGCCATCTTTGCAGCGATTCAGGGTTTCCACATCAGGCTGCTCCTCAAGTCTCCACTTTGACCCACCTCACACATCTGAGCAGCCATCAAATCCCCTTGTTTTGATCTCTGCCACATCTCTTGCATAGGACGCCTTTGTCTCTTCTCAGGTGATCGCCCTCGGTTCTGGCCTCTGTCAGCTCTCTTAGACTCTTGTGATGACCTCCGAATGGTCACCCTGTCTCTCTTTACTTCAGTCCATCCTCCATTCCACTGCCAACATGAATTCCCTAAAGCATAGGTCTGACTACATCATCTGCCTATTGGTTCCCCATTGCCTCTAAGTTAAAATATAAACTCCAGCTTTTAAAGCCCTTTACAGCCTGGCCCCAACCTACACCTCCTCTTATACTCTAGGGACCAGCCACATTGGACTTCTGGCTCTTCTAGCTACCAAACACAAATAGTACTAAAATATCCAAAAATGAGTGAGAAACGAAAATCTGATGCCCTCAAACCAGTACGTATTTATTAAACACCCACAATATGCCTGGCACTAGGTTGGGGATACAAAAAAGTGAAATCATCCCTACTTGTAACGTGCTTGCATTCTAATGAGGGAGACGAGAGGTAGATATGAATTTATATGACAAATTTGCTGTTAAGGTGAAATCAGAGACATTTCACTGTTGCTTTTGTGTTGTATTGGATGAATACTGATGCGTAAGAAAACTGACTCCTGACGAACAGCTGGGACGTTTACTGATTATTATGACCTGTTGTTTGTGAGACTGTATCTTTCTTTTAAAAAAATTTTCCATATTAGTCATGTTGTAAAAGAAAATACAGACCAGAGAAACCCAAGAAAAATGAAGTAAAAAAGGCATGCTTCAATTTGCATTCAGACTCTATCAGTTCTGATATTGTCTATCCATAAGACTGTATATAAAAAAAGAAATTCTCCCAAGCACAGCCTCTTTGGTCACATTCTTTAGCTACTTTGCCCAGGGTAGTTGGTTGTGACCTTGGATCCCAAACTCTTCCCCTCAGGGAAGGCTCTTTTGGGAGCCAGGGGAGCTCCTTCAGTGAAACTGCCATGATTCTTGAGTTGGCTTTTCTTTTAGGATTTCTGGTCCCTCTCTGGGGAGATGCCATGGGCACAGGTGGGACAAACTGTGTGTGCTTATGGTCCTTGTTGGGGCACAACCTTGGCCTCTGTTTGGCATATTCACTCTAAGTCACCATGTGGCCCTCTTGATTGTCCCTTCACTGGTAAGCACAAAGTTAAGGTTAATCACACAGTCCTCACCCTCTGCTCATTTAGGTAAGTTGATGGCCTTCTGCTTGAATCAATCAAACAGTTAACAAGGGTCTGGGTTCTATCTAGCCTGCAGCTGCATTTGCTTCTGATCCTCCTCCTTGGGGTGGTAGGGAAGGACATGAGGCAGTGGGAGTGGTCCCTGCTGCTGAAGAAACCTTTCCAATGGTAACAGTCAGAGGTGTTCTTTCCCTTTTATTGAAGACTATCAGTCTGTGAATTCTCCACACCCCCAATTTTCCATCCATCCTGTGTACTCATGGGTTGCTGAAATTTGGAGGGGAAAGTGTACGAAATCAAATGTCAGTGCCTTCAGGACTTCTGGTAATCTCCAGTGATTCTCTGGGTCAACCCCCTGAACTCTGACATTACTCCTGGGGTACTTTCTAGCCCCAGATTCAAGCAGTACCCCTCCTGGACAGTGGGAATGAGTTCTTCATAATAACAAAGTTAGGCTGGGGGGTCTGCCCTCCAAGATTAACTACAGCCCCAGGGCCCTGGCTGTAGAAGAGGTAAGGCCACTGAATGAAGAGCTGCAACTTCCCTGGGAGGCCGCTTATTATCATTCTCAATTCATCCTTTCAGCAAGAAGGCTTTAAAATGTCTTATCATGTCTTGGTCAGCAGCAGAGAGTTTAATGCCTCGCTCCCAAGTGGTCCCAATCACAAGTAACCTCTCTGAGACTGTGGGAGATTCTACTGCACCAGGCAGCTGACACACTATAGCTATTCCCATATACTTCATCAAGCAGCACTTGACAGGCCCCGAAAGGGCCACACTCAAGGAAGACCAAGTCCTTTGGTTGTGCACAAATTTTCTACCAGCAGAGTAACCATGGTGATCATTCCAGGATTCAAGAATGTAATTTACAACAAGACTTCCCACTATGTCACTTCAGCAATAAATAACAAAACTTCAGTGACGCTTTGGCATTCAAGAGTATAACAATTACTTAATTGTTGGTCTGCCTTGTAAGAATTGTACCGTTAAACTGTGCCATCAGATTAAAGCCTCAGGGAAAAAAAAAGGAAAAGGACAGGTGTTCTAGAACAGCTCTGAAGTTCTAGAGCAGGGAATCTTAGCTTGACCAAAGTAAGACTTATTCAATAAAAAAAAAAAAAAAGAAACAGATCCCAGCTGGGCCCCAACAAAACGAAATGCCCCTTCTGGCTATACCCACATTTATGGTATTATTAAGATTATCATCTATGTAAGTCCACAAAGCCCCCACCAATGTACCTATCTATGCTGGGTGACACATGAAATCAGAGCACAAGGAATTTAACTGAAACAAAAGCAATGTAAATACAAGGAATTCAATGAGTTAGTAAACATTCTTGACACCTACACCATAGTCTGCCACCTCCAAATGTATCCTGGAAGGTGCTCTCCGGCTTCCTAATTAATCCTTTCATCTCCTCAGGAGGAGCGATGGCCAGATCAGGTACCAGGGCTGAAAACCAGCGTTCAAAGCTGTGTGCCTTAATCACTGCCCTTTCAATCCCAGTACAGCAGTTGATCAAACACTTCTCTTAGCACAGACAGCTAGAGAATGCTGCCTTCTTTTGGCTTGGGAGTCAAGTGCTGACTTCTTAGGAACTATACAGGAAACACTCCTCCATGGTCCTGTCCCTGACACTATCATGTCTGTTGTCCCTTCTAGGTTATGGTAAGCTCATTTTTTGTCCTACCTCTCCCACTAAACTGAAATGCCACCAATGCTTGGAAAAAATCTTCCCAAACTAGATTACATCATTATGTAGCGAGTTCACACTCACCCACTTTGGGGGAGTGTAGGTCAGAAAATTTCCCCCAGTGAATGGGTTCTTTTAGCCCCAAGTATTGTAGAAAATAGATGATCCATACACATACCTTTTCCATGAACAATACTCTATTTTGTATCACTGTCATTTTGGCACATCTTGCCAGAATATAAATTCTAGGGTTTGGGGCATCCCTACTAGTCCTGGTCTTCTGAATTAACTGTCCCTGTCGACATTTCCCTGCCACTGTGTGCATTTTCTATATAAGAAACAATGAAATTTTCAAGGCATACAGTGGCAGGAAGATGTTGACAGGTGAAATTAATTCAGAAGACCAAGAGTAGTAGGGATGCCCCCCAAATGCTAGGGCTCAAAACAAACTAGACAAATGTACCTTTTGCATGAACTTAAACCCCTCTGAACCCCTGGCTTTCTTGGACTTTTATCTAACCTTGGCCCAGGTTCCTCTGCTTCCCACTGTGGATCCTGACACTACTATATTCTGCCTCTAAGCCCAATGTTCTTGACACATCGGGAGTCTTCAGAAATTCCCCACTTGCCTCTAGCCCTTCCCTCAGATCCGTGACCTTTACAGACCAGGCTCCTGGGCCAGCTCTCCTTACAGCACCACTCCCTGCAGGCATCTCTGTCATAGCCTCTGGCCAGACCTATCTCTGTGCCACTCCTCTCCCTTTACTCAAGCTGGGCAGGGAAGAGACATTACTGGACCTGGTCTTACCCATTTCTGCATTCATTCTCCATGGCATGGGCAAGTTTAGGACCCCACATATACAAGATGCTCAATGAGCAATTGTATACAACAAACAAATAGGAAAAGTGTCTGACTTACCTAATAAATAGAGATAGTTGGTCTCTGCTAATCTGGAGTGCTTTGTTTCCTGATTCAAGATGTTGTAAAGTGTTGTTGGCTCACACATAACGAATTCAGCCATTCTACTGGGAAGGGACAATAAGGAACTTGCATTAATACATTTCTTTCCATCTTAAAAAAATAACTTATTAGGAAGCAATAAATCAGTTCAAATCTCTACTTCTTAAATTATTTAGAGATGCAAAGAATCATGTGAATATCCAAAAGAAACAACTCCAAAGAATTAATAATGTAGTATCTTCAGTGAAGACTAAAGGTTTCAAAAATATTTTATTAAGCAAAATGAACTTGCACTATAGTGCAGCTAGATGATGTAGTGGATAAAGTACTGAGCTTGGAATCAGTTAGACTCATCTTCCCAAGTTCAAATTTAGTCTCAGACACTTACTAGCTGTGTGTCCCCGGGCAAGTGACTTAACCCACTTTCTCTCAGTTTCCTCATCTGTAAATGAGCTGGAGAAAGAAATAGCAAACCATTCCAGTATTTTTTTGAAGAAAACCCCAAATGGGGTCAGAAAGAGCTGGGCATGACATGTATATGTACATATGTATGTATATATACATAGTACACATATGTATGTGTGCATATATATGACTAGGGAGAATATAGAATGGTCAGAAAGCTATTTGGGGATCTAGAGTCAATGATAAGCTATATTTTCAAGTCATTTATCCAAATCCAATATAAACGTTTTGTTAAAATCTTATTCTCCATATTGCATATATTGTTAGACATAATCAAGATGTTTGTTGATTTTGTTATTTTTTTCTTTTTCTTTCCCAATACTTGTTATAGGGGATGGCTCACTGCATTGGATAAGGAGAGGGACTATGTCTGGAAATGAATGAGACATAACAACAAAAGGTATAGATAAAAATAAAATTTCAAAAATTCTTATTCACCAAGACAATAAAAAAATAAACAAAATCCAGGTTTATGAGAAGCCAAGATCACTATGTCTAATTCCCCACTGTTACTTTAATGTCCTTTTTTTTTTTTTGCAGGTCAATTGGGGTTAAGGGACTTGCCCAAGGTCACATGGCTAGGTTTTGTGTTAAATGTCTGAGATGGGATTTGAACTCAGGTCCTCCTGACTCCAGGGCCGGTGCTCTATTCACTGCGACACCTAGACACCCCAATGTCTTTTTTTAAAGAACATTTTGACTTTTTAATACTTTACTCATCTGCCATTGGAATCTAGATTTGGAGAGGTTATACTCTTTTTTCTAGTTAAACTGAATGAAACTAAAAACAATTTCTTGAGCCATCTCTAAGTAATGTAAGCTTCTGAAGAAGCTTGTTTCACTTTTTTGGACTTTAAAATGCTTTAATGATTGGCAAATTAAACAGTAAAAGCGTCCTGGATCCATTTCTTTGCTATTACATACATACATATTGACAAATGATTTAACAGGATTAGAGATTCAGAATTGGAAGGGCCTTTCCTATGACATGGTTCAAGTCCCTCATCTTTACAGGGGCCATTTCACCAAGGTAGTAAGTGGCAATAAATCCTGATTCCAAAACCAACACATTGCTGGTGCACGGACATGTACTGGTTTTGAAATCAGGATTTACCATCGCTCACTACGTCAAAAACAAAACAAAACCACTCTCCTAGGAAGCACTCCAGCTGGGGCTTTAACGCGGGTCTAAATAAATTAAAGCTATATAATATAATGGAAGCAAAATCTAACTCGGCGCATGCTCATTTCACCAGGACATATTAACGTGGCACCTCCTTGCCCGCATGATTTGTATCTGGGAGAATGTATGCCTTCTGGGAGGCAAGTTACGGGGCACAAAACAAATTCCTGCGCTCCCATGATGTGGCCTAGTGGTCGGTCCACGGCCATTTTAGCTACCTTTAGCCAGCTACCTGGGAAAGGCAGCGAACTGGCCTGGCAGCTGGGAGGACCTGGGTTCAAGCACTAGCTGGCTGTGGCTGGGTGACCTTGAGAAAGCACGTGAGCTCTCAGTGCTCTGGGCACCGCTCTCCGGCTGTGAGGAGCAGAGATCGCGGCCCCGAGTGGGCAGGGCCGGCTTCCTCGGACGGACCCACCATCCTCCTCCTGCCACCTCACTTTACGGCCCGACCCCGGGCAGGGCTTCCGACCCTAGTGGGTCCCGGACCCCTCGGGCTTGCGGGGCCTCTACGGCGTCGGGTCTTTAAACGCTAAGACTCCTCTGGAATGCGGCGGGCGGCCGCCCCCGCCCGGGGCTCGGGGCCTCGGGCCACACCCGACTCTCGGGCTCGCCAGCTCCCGCCAGGCCCTTCACCTCGGCGCTCCGCACGGCCATTTATCATTCCTGTTATTATTTACTGTTGCTGTTGCACCACCTCCTCCTGCTCCCTCCCTTCTTCCTCTCTCCTGCCTCAGGCTCCGCCTCTAACGCGGATTCTTCCTCCGCTTCTGCCACCAACTGGTTCCTAAGGACGGTTGCGAGGTCCAAATCCCACCAGGCCTCCCAACTCTCGCGTGATTTGAGTCTCCTCCGCGTCCTCCCTTTCAACCTTGGCAGGCAGGCCGGCAAGCCAGGAGGAGGACGGGAAGGACGGGGCGGGGAAGCGTTCAGGAGATCTCGCGGGATTTGGAAGACTGACCTCGCGAGATCGGACATGGCCGGCCAGGCCAGGACGGGAGGGAGGCGTGGCCCGGCTACTACGGCAAGTCTCGCGGGGTTGAAGTCCGAGAGCTGAAGGGGGCTGCTGCGTGCTTGCGTGCTGTCTGCGTGCTGGAGGTCGTTGGAGTCAAAGGCCGCTCTTCTTCCCGGTACCGGCCCCGCGCCCTCCGTCCATCCCCAGCATGCTGTCGTCCTTCGCCCGGCCCGTGGGCGCCGCCCTCCGCCGCGGCCTAAGCACCTCGGCGCAGGTAAGGAGGCCCCGAGGCTGGGACGTCCTGACCGGAGGGGCCTGCCCTGCCCTCTGCAGAGGGGGAAACTGAGGCCCGGGGAGGGGGAGGCACCTTCTTTCCAAGGTGCTTGCTGAGTCCCAGGCCTACACCTGCCAACGGGAGAGCTCATGCCCCCTGGACAGCTAGCCCATAAGAGACCTTCGGGGAGGGGCGAGGAAAAGGGGGCGAGGTGGGGGAGGCCGGAGAGGCGGAAGTAGAGCCCGCCTTTTCCCCGCCAAGGGACTCCTCAGGGGCGGAAGGGGGCTGGCATGGGGGAGGCTGGCATGGCGGGGAGGGAGGCCCACCATTATAGCGGGGCTGGGGGTTGTGACAGGTCGCATGATGACTCATGGGAAGGATTGAGCTCAGGGCTTTCTTTTTTTAAAATAATACTTTATTTCTTCCTCAATTGCGTATAAAAACAATTTTTAACGTTCTTTAAAAACAAAAGATTTGAGTTCCAATTTCTGTCCTTCCCTTCCTCTCCCCCTTGCTGAGATGACAAGCAGTCTGATACAGATTGTATATGTGCAGTCACCGAAAACATTTTCGCATTCGTCTTGTGTAAGAAGACTGGAAGAAAGAAAAACAGTTTGCTTCAGTCTGTATTCAGATGCCCATCAGGTCTTCCTCTGCAGGCGGACCCCACCTTTCATCAGGAGCTATTTGTCAGTGTCTCAGATCATCGCATTCCCCCTCCTGCCCAGCTCTTCCTCATGCAGTGTTACAGTTACTGTGTGCACGGGCTTTCCTGGTTCTGCTCACTTCACTTGCATCAGCTCATATAAGTCTTTCCAGGTTTTTCTGAAGGCATCCTGCTGCCCTTAGTATTACATTACAATAATTCGCCACAAGTTTTTCAGCCATTCTCCAATGGATGGGCATCTCCTCTATTTCCAGTTCTTAGCCACCACAAAAAGAGCTGCTATAAATATTTTTGTACAAATAGGCTATTTCCCCGCCCCCCCCCCAAAAAACCAAACCAGCCCCACACTACCAAGACCAGCATTCTACTCTCTCTTTTATCAGCTGGCAGCAGGCAAATCATTGACTACTCAGGGCCTTATATTACCCGAGGAAACACAGCAAATGTCAGATTTTAGATTTGAATCCAAGGTTTTCTGGCTCCAAATGTAATACTTTAGCTTCTAAGTGGGGGAGTCGTAAAGGATTTAACATGTGTCTCATTTGAGTGGAGAGGGCACCCTGGAGACCTCTAAATATCTTCTGGATACTAGAACATCCCTCTTAAATCCCCCCCCCAGCCAGTTTTTTGCCACTGTTATTGCCTCTTGGCCCTCAGTAATTCAGGGTAGGGGTTGCTTTACCTTCCACCTTAATTCCTTCCTGGCCTTTAGGACTCAGTGGAGAAACTGTCCCAGAAACCCTGGTTTCTATTTGGAAGTTACCAGTGCTTTTTGAGATTATTGTTGAGGGAAAATGGAGCTTTATTGTAAGGGGAGGAAGTAGGAGGATGGAAAGAGAAAGTACTATCCTAGATCCCTGGAAAGATCAACCTATTTTTAACTCTCCCCTTTCTTGGGCAAGTTATTTCCCCTATCTGGATCTAAGTTTCATATCTGTACAATGAAGGCTTTGGACTTGCTCTCCAAACCCTGGTCCTTCTCTAATTTCTTCAGATGGTAGCTCCAGGTCTGTGGATAGGAATCCATTATCAAAAAGTAGGCTGGAATCTTAGGGTTTTACTTTTTGGCTCAGTGAATGAATGATATGTCATTCTTGGGCTTCTTCCCCCTCAGTTGACTTGCATTTGGAAAGATAGTGCTTAGGTATGAATGAACTACTCAGTGACTTTCTGTTGGGGGTACCTTTTATTTGCCCTGTAAAGGATTAAAAAAAAAAAAAGATAATTCTGCCCGGTGGGAATTCATGATCCAGTTGAAAAGGCAAGATGAACATCCCTGAAACGATTAGCAATTACACAGGATACGATAAAATCTACCCAGAACATATTGTCATTTCTATATAGCTCAATATTCCAGGTAAATTTCAAACCACTTGGTAATAATAGATGATAGATACTCTTTCCAAAATTTACTATAAAATTTTTCACCTTGTTATCTTCAGGGTTTAAAACAGTACTTTCTGGATGACTCAACATTATATATGAACGTTGTTTATGCTGCTTAGTAATATTTACTTTCAGAGTCTAAGAAGGTACATAGGGCACCTTATCTCTGTACCAGGGTCATTAGATTTATTGATTTCCTTTGTTCTGTATTATTCTTCTGGGTCCTCCACTATCAGTGGTCCTTATCTTTTAGTTATGAAGTTCCTAGCTAGAGCAGACAATCAACTGCTTTATGATTTACTGTATTAATCTGCTGTACACATGAAAGCCATATAATTAAATTTGTTGAAATTCTTAGTGAAAATCGGCCCTGAATGAGGACTTGTCCTGCCAGTAAAGTCCATAAGCTTTAGCACATGGGGTTTTATATTTTGACTGGTTGGAGGCCTTTCTTTTCCTAATTATTGAATTGGCTTCTGCTAGTTGAAGTTATTAGATTGCTAAGTTCTTTTAAGGGATAGTTAGTGAATTCTAAGGGTGAAGGGAAGAGATGAGGACCCCAGGGAGAATTTAGGTAATATATAAACCAAAGAATTTTATATTTGAAAAAGATCTTGTTTTGATTACTTTCTCTACCACTAACTTGATCTGTCTCTTAGGAGAGAAGTAACCAGAAAGGTTTGTGTTTGGAACCTAAAGAGTAGGTAGGGTCTGACCCTTTGGGGGGCTTCCTCAAGTGTAAATGGTGGTTGAAGGATTAATAAATCCAATAAATAAAATGGTCTTCTTCTCAGTAAGCAAGTCACCATTCTTGGTTCTGCCCTTTTAGAATGTAAATGGGGTGCTCTCTTTGGCCATGTTGTAACTGGCATTCAGGAGTGTGTGTCATGCAGCTCCCCTATCACTTTCCTTATTAATGTTTGCCAAGTTGAAATGTCTGAGACTGGCTGTAAGGACTATAAAGCCGAGAGGCAGCAGCATTTACTAAGTTTTAAAGTGAAACAGTCCTTGTCATTTGTGACACCCAGAATCAAGTTGAATGTGTAATAGGCATTTAGTAAATGTCAGTCCGTTCTCTACTTCTCTTGCCTTCTTCCGTCACCCTTTACCTCCCCCAACACAACCAGGATGGTCAAGAAGATCTGCCAGCATTGAGGGGGACCAATGGCCTGCTCCAGTATCTTTCCCAGAAGCCTCAGTAATGATCAGATTTCAAGAACACTACCAGTTGGTTGTGCCCTAGCCCCTGTGTACCTCTGCATGGGCTGCTTGAGTGCTCACGGGGCTTGAGCTCTCCTAACTGTTCTTTCTAATAAGATGGAGCACCCTGTCATTATGCTCTCAACCCTCTGCACTGTTATCTTACTATTTAAGTAACCTCAGGTCCCCTGGGTTTTGTTGTCTGCCCCACTCTTGCACCCCTAGGACTTCAGGACCTTGCATCTTCCTGACAACTGAAGTTTTATGCACTGTCTTCCCCCATTAATGTGAGGTCCTTGGGGACAGAGATTGTCTGGCTTTTTCTGTTTGAATCCCCAGCACTTAGAATAGTATTTGGCACACAATAAGTGCTTAATTCATGTTTCTTCATTCATTTATTCCTTGGGTCCCTGCTAAACTTTGCATTTTGGTTAAGAAAGTTTATTACTGCTATGGGATTTGTCAGATAACATCTTTGAAGTATGAATTCATTTACTGAATACTTTCAGTTACTTAAATTGTTTATCTAAATGGTACCTTACTGTTGCATTTAGCCAAGTCTTTTTACATGCAGTAATAGGGATGTTGTAGGATATAGTGGAAAGGACCTTTGACTTGGAGTCAGAAGTCCCAGGTTCAGGCTCCAGCTGTGGGACCTTGAACCAGTCACATTCTTGTGGTAGTGGTCAGGAATGATAATTTTCGTACTTCAGCTTGTCACCTCAGTTGTGAACCCTTCCTTGATTAATGCTAATAGAGGAAGAATTGTGTTGGTTGGATAGGGAACAAACCTGGCAGCCTATTGTGGCTCCCAACACCTCCTGGCTGTGTGGCCCTGAGCCAAGTCTTCTGTCCTCTTCTCAGCCCCAGACAAGTGTCCTTAGACCCTTAAGTTGCAAACCTTCTGCTGTTCTGCACTGTTGAAGGGAGTTTGCTCACCAGGAATTCTTCACCTACATGGTTTAAGTCACAGGTCTGGGCCAAAAAACCCCCAAAATACCTGATGTTCTCTATTATCAGTAGAGATCACTTTGGAGCCCGGAGGTGATAAGCATTTTTAAGAGGGGATGGGCTCCATCCACAGCCTTGGTTCTTGAGGATGCAGATGAAGAATGAAAATGTTTTCAGGCCATTGGCAGTGAGTAGGAACTTTGTTTTTGGGTCATCTCTCTGAGCCTTCCTAGGTAGGCCTCAGTTTTCTTATCTGGAAAATAAGAATAATAGTACTTAGACCCTCTAAAAATGTAAATTTTAGAGCAGGTACTAATTTGCTTTGGCTGAAGAGGCTCCTCATATGACCACACATCGTAACTACCTGCTTCTCCAAGCTATTAGAGTGAGAGGACCTGGGTGCAAGTCCTGGCTCTATCACTTAGCGTCTGGGTCTGCTTGGACAAGTCACTCACCCTCTCTGGGCCTATAAAATAAGGAGGATGGATGCCATGACCTGAGGTCAAGAAATGTCTCGAGGATAGAATGCAGACTCCTCCCCAGCTGGTTCCTTAAATCCCTTACTAATCTTTCACCCACTTGCCTTTTCAGAATTAATTCTCATTACACTCCACTCAGTCATGTTTCAGCCACACTGGCCCTAAGCTAAACATTCGATCTCCCACCTCCATGCCTTTAAACAAATCGCTCATACTCAGTGTCTGGAATGGTCTCATTCCCCACCAGCTTGTTAGAATCATCCATTTGGACCTGAAAGGATCGGAGGAGCCACCTGGTCCAGCCCCCTTGTTTTGCAGATAAGGAAACTGATCTGTATAAACCAGAGTTGGAATCTGACCCTGAGTCCTAGGAGTCCAACACTCCTGGAAGCAGGTGGTTTAAGTATTTCTAAGTTATGTAAAAAGCAGAGCCAGGGATTTGAATCCATGTTCTCTGATTCCAGATCCCAACCTCTTTCCACTTTTCCATTTCCCTCTTAGAGTTCTTGCCCTCTGGGAAGCCTGCTCTGATCCTCAGATTATTACCCCTTGTATACAGTGGGGCTCCTGGGTAGAATGGCTGCACCTTGAAGATACAAGTGTTGCATTTGACTCTGTAGCCCCTACCCCTGGCAGTGCCTGCCTTACACACAGAGGCTCCTTAATCAGTGCTTGTCAGTTGATTTGGGGTGTTTCACAGACTCCTTGATAATTGATCTGCTGAGCTGGAGAGAAGGGGAGACCACATGGACTTGAGCTAGCTCGATTTTATTTCTGTTGTGATTTTCTGGCCAGTTTTCTCTGGGTAGACAACTGGACACAAGAGAAATAGCTGGTCTTGGGGTCAGGAAGACTTGGGTTCAGGTTGGCTTCTGACACAGACTTGCTCTTGAAACTGGGGGAAGTCAATGGACTTCTCAGGATCCCAGACAGTCAAGAACAAGGAGTTGATGGTGTGCGTTGGGAAAAGGACTTTCTGGGTTGGGAGATTCCCTCTACTAATGACATCTTCAGATTGAGTTTAGGGTTTTGTTTTAAAGCACCTTCCTCATCCTTCTAGTCCAGTGGTTCCCATCCTTCCTAATGTTGCCACCCTTTAATACTCGTATGTGGGCAGACCCACCTGGAGAGGAGGGGATGTCTCGGTTCCTAAGACCATTGGAAATAATGTGTTTTCTGATGGTCTTAGGAAACCTCCAAAGGGGTTGTGACCCATATGTTAAGAACCGCTGTTCTAGCAGATTGACAGGTAGGTATAGAATGGAGCTAATTGTCCTGAATTAGGGTGTTCTATCCAGTTGTGGGATTCTTACATGATGGGGTTTTGACCCATGTTGTCAGACCTTTTATTATGTATAGAGCAAAAAGTATGTGTTTCCTTTACCTTAAAGGGGTAGAATGAACCTTTTTTGGTTTCTGTTAGCTAAGAATTCCAAGATTAATGAAATGGTGAGGAAGTAGAACAAAACCTTATGGTAGCCTTGCTGGAACAGAAGCATTTTTCTGCTCCATTGACTAAGGAACCATTCTCTAATGACTTCTACCATGGAGCATAATTATTTGTGAGGGGCTGGCCTTAACTTTAGTATACAGTAGATATGTCTTTAGTTGGAGATATGAACAAACGAAAGAAAAAGACATTTTATAAAGGCTCAGTAAGTGCTGAGCCCCGGAGATAAATAGAAAGTAAAACATCCCTGCTCTCAAGCAACTCAGATTCTCTTGAAGGGGCCGACTGTACTTAGTAGGTGAGTTTCAGGTACAAATTAAATGGAGAAGTCCATGGTCCTTAGGGCTCAGTGGTGAAGCAGACAGTACAACGTCATTTCCATGAGGATGCAGATGAATCCATTTCTGTTTCTGATGTTGAACCACTGGATGGAGCCAACAGCTTTGGTGGCGATAGATGCTGAGGGCTGCTGCTGCGTCACATCTTCACAAAGATTATAACCAAGATAGTGTCATGTTGAATAAGACCATCACGTGGTGGTGGTGTTTGGTCACTTCGTTCATATTCTACATAACCCCATTTGGGGTTTTCTTGGTGGAGACACTGAAGTGGTTTGCCATGTCTTCTCCATCTTATTTTACAGGTGAGGAAACTTGAGACAAACAGGGTGAAGTGACTTGCCAGGGTCTCAGCTAGATTTAAACTCAGGTCTTCCTGGTTTTCTGTCCACTGCACCCCCAGCTGCCCATCTGTGTGACCATTATATAGATGCTGTTTAAAACAACAACTCTTTCTGGCAGGACTTTGCACCAAAACATTTTCTAGTGAACGAAGCTAAGGCTGTTAGATAGTCTTTCTTTCTGCTGAGTGTGATGCAAGGGTTCCACCTAAGAAGTTTTGTGCCTTCTTATGAATCTGTTGACATTGTTTCTCTTTCCCGCTTTCCTTTTTTCTAGAGTAATGCAAAAGTAGCTGTGCTCGGTGCTTCCGGAGGAATCGGACAGCCACTTTCACTGCTCCTGAAGAATAGCCCTTTGGTGAGCCGCCTAACGCTCTATGACATTGCTCATACCCCTGGGGTAGCAGCCGACTTGAGCCACATTGAGACCAGAGCAACTGTAAAAGGTACTGCCAAGGAGCCCACGACATCTGTGCTTGATTTCCATATTGAGTGAACGAATGGCCCTTTTACTTTGGAGTCAGGGCGCTTGAGTTGGTCTGGGTCTGTATTTAACCTGTGAATTTTAGTTTTAAACAGATACTTACAACCCTAAAGCTTCATTGTTAATATAGATCTAGGTTTTAAAGTTAAATGCTTTAACGTGCTTCAGCTTTAACAGGCAGAAACCTCCTTAGGCAATAATAATATATAATATAGGCAATAATATATAAAAACATTTTGTTGCATTTTAGTTGAGCTAGTTTCCTAAAACTTACGATATGAAAAATTAGTTAGGATCCAGGCTGCCCTTTTCACCCCTTTCTGGGGCTACTATAATAACCTTTTGTCGATTACCGACTTTAGAGATTTGGGTCCATTCTCAGCTTGCAGTTATAAATGCCTCTCAGGATAGTTGAAGCATCACATTTTTTAATGTTCTTCTAGTGGATTGACAGGTAGGTGCAGAATGGAGCTTAATTGTCCTGAATTAGTGTGTTCTATCCAGTTGTGGGATTCTTACATGACAGGGTTTTGAACCACATTGTCAGACCTTTTATTATGTATAGAGCAAAAAAGTATGTGTTTCCTTTACCTTAAAGACATAGAATGAAGTTTTTTCGGTTTCTGTTAGCTAAGAATTCCAACCAGAGTCTGGTTTGAAGTCCAAATTTATTTCAAATCTCAGTTCTTCCAGTTCCTAGTTTTGTCACTGGATAAGTCATTTTCTGTTTCCTCATCTGTATTAGCCAGCTGGGCTATTGGTGAGGAATGGGGTGTCCTGGCACATGTTACCTAATGGTCAGTGACTGTCAAAGGATTGGCTCATGGAAGGCAAAGTTGATACTCACCACAGGCAGCTAGTGTCCTAGAAGCAGAACTGAATGGTGCTGCTGATGCCTTCCCCTCCCCTTCCCCATCTCCTCTTGAAGTAGGTCGAAGGGGGAGTGAAGAATGAGCTGAGCCCGCACAGTGGAGTTGGGAGCAGGGGGCGCTAGACCCATACAGGTAGGGAATGATAAGATGAAGTTGGTGCCAGGGCCTTAAAGACTATTGTGAAATAACATTAATTAATAACGTATGTAAAAATATGAACTCTTACTCATTTGAAGCATTTAGGTATGCTGGAATTTTGCACATTTCCTTTCCAGATCTGAGTTAGCATCCCTGGGTCAGAAAAGACTGTGGTTATTTCAGTGAGCTGTGTTTCTTTCTAGGTTACATGGGACCTGAGCAGCTGCCAGATTGCCTGAAGGGCTGTGATGTTGTTGTGATTCCTGCAGGAGTCCCCAGAAAGCCAGGTACATTGGGTAGAGCTGCTGTGTGAGCCACCAGCGTGGCATCACCACCTGCCCCAGGGCCAGACTGAGCCCCAGGATGGCAGCAATGGGAGAAGAGGAGATGATTCAAATGCCTAGCCCCTTTGCTTTGCTTACTTCCAGGAATGACTCGTGATGACCTTTTCACCACCAATGCTACGATTGTAGCTACTCTGGCTGCTGCCTGTGCCAAGCATTGCCCAGAAGCCATGATCTGTATTATTGCAAACCCGGTAAGCTTCCTTCTCCCTGGGCAGCTGAGTGTCAGACAGAAGGCAGGCCTGTCACAGAGAAAGGGGTGCTGCTGGGATGGATTCTCCATAGGGCTTCGTCTTTGTTTTGGAGTTTGTTTGTTGTTCTTGGCATAAACAAATTGTACCTTGGAGTTAAGCAGAACCAGAATGTGAGTTCAGCTAATTTAGCCGAGTCGTTTTTTGGTCATCCAGCTAATGGCAGTTTGTTATAAGACACAAGCTTGTGTGTGATAACTTGAGTGAAGCAGGACGGTAGTGTAATCCTTTGCCCTTCACTGGAGTCTTCTTGCTTCTCGACAGAGTTGGTCAGGGCTCTGGTCTCCTGGCTCTGTGTCACTTCATGGCAGGCTCCCAGCTGTCTCTGAAGTTGTGATCACAGATATTGGTCCTTGCGGTATCTAAAGCCGCAGCATTCGTTGCTGCCATGTGTGCTGGTACTTGGAATGTGTTTCCCTAATGTTTATTAGGTTTCCATAAATGATGACTGACTTGCCCAGCTCTCTGTGGCATTAGCTTCCCTTTTAATTCTTTGATGGTTCGTAATAGGTTTTATCTAGATGGTTTTCTTCCTTTAGTGTTGCACAGCCATTTTTCTGTCTCTCTCCTACCTCTCTCAGTTTTTGCCCTTTGCTGATGCTGTCTGATCTTCCTCTTCCATGATTAGTGGAACTAATCTCTTTAACTAAACTCTTTAACTCTGTTGCTGCTGCCACTGACTGTGTGGCTGGCCCCTGCTCAGCCCTCACCGAAGCCTCCAGGGACACTTTGATATCTTTCCCCAGGACAGTTGTGGATCAGGAGCATTCTGCTCTTTCCAGCATTTGGGTTAAACTAGGATTTTAGTGTCCCAGTAAGGATCTGAATGAAGGTGCCTCCTGAAGAAACGTGGCCTTTATGCGGTGTCTAGATAGGTTCCCCCATGCCTTCTTGATGGTGGAAGCCTGCTCTTCCTCCCCCCCCCCTTAGATAGTTATTCCTTTTTGAGGTCAGAACTCCAGGATTTTCCTGCAGGAGGATTTTCTGTTGTGGCTGCCAGACTCCAGAAGGCCCTGCTGTGCTTTGGGGTGGCATTCACCACTTCAGACTAACCCAGACTGACTGAGTTATGATGAAGACACACGTTTTAAAGTTGACACCTTTTTAACATGTTAATTTCCTAAAGGCCATGAAATGTGTCTGAGGCATTGGGACGGGCATCCCGTGTGCCAAAATATTTTCTCTTTAGTGTGGCAAGGAGAGATGTGGCACTTTCAGCTTTGTAAAGACCAGGTTGTCTTAAACTCAGATGCGTTTGAAAATTTGCCGGTCAGTACCTGATGTGATGCTTTGCTCCCCTCATCTCTGATACTGTGGGGAAGCGACTTACTCTCTGTTCCCTTTCCTAGGTCAATTCTACCATCCCAATCACATCAGAAGTTTTTAAGAAACAAGGCGTGTACAACCCCAACAAAATCTTTGGTGTAACAACCCTGGATATCGTCAGAGCAAATACTTTTGTTGCAGAACTGAAGGTAAGACTTAGTTCAGCTCAGACCTTCCCAGCTTTTCTCTTAGCCAGATTTAGGGATGTTGCAGGTCCACCCAAGGGCCAGCCTCAGGGGTGTGTGGAGACGTGAGTGAGAGGAAAAAATAAGCATGGGATAGTTGAAGAAAGAACCATGAACTCCATTTAATGATTATAAAACTTTATTGTTACGCTATTCAGTGGGCAGGAGGGCTTAGGAAGTCTGCAGAAGTACAGGAATTAGGGATGCAGGTTATATAACCATAATAACATAAATCAGGTATCAATTATGGTAACTAGGTGACTAAAGGAGGTTTTAGGGAGGAGTTAAGGACATGCACTTTTCATATCTACTGCACAGGCATATTGCCCATAATTCACTGGGGGAAAAGGAGGGGGGGAGGGCTACCAAGAGGTGTGGTTTTTGCCTTGAGATGGCACCTAAGTTAACTAGTAGTCAATTCTGACTGAGAGGAGCCCAGTCTGTTCCACATCATAGGGAATTTTAAATTAAAAATTTAACTGGTCTTGATTGGTTTCCTTAGTTTTGGGGGATTTAGGAGACTCATTTCACAACTCTTAGGTCCATGTGACTTTACTAACCTCATGCATCCAAAAGGTTTTTGCAGCTTGCCAGCTCTAGTGAGCTTCCTGGGAGTGTTGAACACCTTGGATTGGGGAGCCTGAAGGGCTGGGGAAACATGCTGAACGTGCAGCTCTTTGCAGAGAGACAATGTCCTGTCATGGGACACCCATGTTTCCTGGCTCCCCTGGCAAAAATAGCCATTTTCCAGTTCACCAAGTGGCAGGTGACAGGTGTATCAGATGACCTTTCTTAAACCATAACTGGCGCCTTAAAGCAGGCTTTCTTGACCTTTTGCCTGTTGCGGATTTCATTGGCAGTCTGGTGTTTCCCTCCTCTGAATCATGTTCCTAAATGCATAAAATAAAATATATTGGATTTCAGAGAAACCAATTATAATGAAAGGTAGTTATCAAAATATTTTCTTAAAAAGCAAGCTCACAGACCCAGGTTAAGAACCCCTGCCTTAAAGTCATTTTCATTCATTCACCTCTAGCCAGCTTTTTTAGGTGGTGTTAGGCATGAGCTTTGTGGCCTGACCCTTTATCTTCTGAAAGGAGTTTGTTTTTGATAAAGCCCTGTGGATTTGGGGGCTTTGGTGTTGTCAGGATGAGTAGGCAAGACTTACACTAAAGTTCATGTAGAACCTTACAATTGAACGTCTGTTTAAAAATTAACTGAGCCTTAAATTTTCACCAGGGCCTAGATCCAGCTCGAGTCAGTGTCCCTGTCATTGGCGGCCATGCAGGGAAGACCATCATCCCCCTGATCTCTCAGGTATGTGCTTCCTGTTTGGTAGTGGCCTCAAAGAAATTCGCTCTAATAGAGTTACTTAGGAAAGAGGAAGCCACCTCCAGTCTTTGCTCTGAGCTTGTTTTCTAAAGGGTTTGTAGGTTCTCTGGTCAGAGGTGTCCGGTCCCCTCATTTAAAGATGAGCAAAATGAGATCCAAATATGTGAAGGGATTTGCCCCAGGTCACAGAGAGTAATGGGTCTCCATGGTACCTCGGGGACTACCTGGGGTCCCCCTCCCATCCCAAAGATTTAAAGCCAGTGTTCTTTACAAGCTGAGCTTCCAGGATCAAGCCTAGCCTGTGTCTCCTTAGTGAGGCTCGCCAGTTAATCTGCCTTGGTTCGTATTAGAATTAGATGTAGACCATATTATATGACTTATAAAGAGCAGATGGCTTCATAGGTAAGTACACATGGGAGAGAGTGGCTTCGGGCCTGCTGAGCCAGCTCTTAAGTTAGGGCCTGTAGTGAAGTCTTTTCAGCTGTGTCTTCCTCCTCATGACCCCTGTGACCAATGAAAGTCTCAGAGACTTTCTGGGTAATTAATAATCAGTTTATTAATTTGGCTGGCTTGCAACCAATAAATTGATGGCCTCTCTTGGTTACCAAATAAAATACTCCAGGAGAGACTCTGAAGCACCTTAAATCCCTTCTGAAAGTGAACTCCCTTGACAAGTCAAGCTTAGCCCTGAGTGGTGGGTGTTTAATGATGCCCTGAGGAGGTGGGCTAAAAGTCTTCAGCTCCTGCTGAGAACTGAGGTTAAGGCGTGGTCCTCAGACTGCAGCCTCAAGGCATCTAAGCTAGGGAAGTCATTTCCATCTGGACCTCTCTGGCTAGTTCTCCTCCCTGAGCTGGGTGGGGCCTAGGAGTAATCTCTTCACCCAGGCATGATCTTCAGAGACTGACCTTTTCAGGAATTAGTTCTTGACAGGAAGGAAAAAATAGATCACAAATTAATAATTAGTTATTAACATGACAGTATAACATTAATTTCTCTCACCCTATTTGGGCTTTTCATGGCAAAGATACTGGAGTGCTTTTCCATTTTCTTCAGCTCTTATAGATGAGGAAACTGAGGCAAATAGGGTGAAGTGACTTGTCCAGGGTCACACAGCTAGTAAGTGGCTGAGGCCAGGCTTGAACTCAGAAGGATGAGTCTTCCTGACTCCAAGGTAGTGCTCTGTACACTATGGCGCCACCTAGCTGCCCTGACATAGCGCCTAGCTTATCATACTTCCAGAAAGCGCTGAATAAATTAGTCATTTAAAGATTTTTTTTCCTAGATAAAGAATCTCTTCCAATAAAGTCTTACTCTAATTGTGGCACAGATCCTGAGCCTTGACCACCAGCTGCCATCAGCTCTCCTAGGTCCTGCCAAGCTGGAGACTGAGCATGGACTCTGGGGTGGCCTCTAGGGCTGTTGTCTGAGAACCAGCCTGGTTAAGTCTAGAGGAAGGAGCTCTTAACCTGATGAGCCACAGGCTGGGTCTTACTCTCACAGCAGTTTTCAGAAACCTTCTAACTCAGGGCACTTGTGACCTGTGTCCCGAGGTGTGTCCACCACTGCTGAAATCACGAGTCACTGGAGTAAAGGAGAGCGTCGGTTGGGTTGTGTCGGTGAAGTTAAGGATCAGAGTCTGTTGGCCTAAGAGACCCAAACCTTTCTTTTTGGATAACCGGATCTCTTTGGTTTCCAGTGCACTCCTAAGGTGGAGTTTCCAGAGGATCAGTTGAAAACCCTGACAGGAAGGATCCAGGAGGCTGGAACAGAGGTTGTCAAAGCTAAAGCTGGAGCAGGTGGGCTCTCACATTCAGTATCTCTGGGGGCTCCAGGGTGGTCTCTGCTTATCTGTATTATGGCAAGTGAGCTTTCTGGCGATCAGGGGAATTGATTGATGGTAGTGATACTGCCATATCTGGGGACTGTGGTCTGAGAACCAGCCTGGATAAGTCTAGAATAGCTGAATAGCATATGAAATCAATAAAGCATAGTTTGGAGTGCTTTGGGGAGAAGGGCTGGGGGGCTTGAGGTAGAATTGAAAATGCATGGTGCTCTTCATGAATGTTCAGGAGAAAGGGAGAAAGCAAACTGAGCTTAAAATGTGCTGGGGGCAGTATCAGACAAGACTGTATTTTAGGTCTCTGATTTCTACCTTAATTTCTTTGTTGAACGATTAGCCTGGACCAACCTCATCTTATTCTTTCAGGTTCTGCTACCCTGTCAATGGCCTATGCTGGTGCCAGATTTGTCTTCTCTGTTGTGGATGCAATGAATGGGAAGGAAGGAGTCGTGGAATGCTCCTTTGTCAGATCAGAAGAAACAGAGTGCTCCTATTTCTCTACACCCTTGCTGCTTGGGGTATGTGCCCTCTGGCATAGCCAATGCTTCTGGCTGTAGGATTTCCTTTGTGGGATAGTGGTAGCAATTCTTGATCACTGAGTAATGTAGACTTTAAATGTCTAGGAATGAAGGGTATGTGCTAAATCAAGGTCCACAGAGAGACCCTGGGTTTTCCATAGAATTAGGCTCATCAGGCTTAGCTGGTACTTCTGGGCCTCCCATTTTTGCACCTTTGCTGCCTTTTAGGGCAGCCTATTCTATAGAAATTTAGGGTTGGGAAGGGGCCTCAAAGATCATCTAGGCTAGCGCGTTCAGAAAGATATACTTCAGTGCTTTGTTCAGCCTCCAGACATCCTTGGTGGTAAGCAGTCAGCTTTCACTTGAAGACCTCTGAGGGAGGCCATCTGGCTTTAGGAAGGACCTTTTGAGTTCTTGATTGCTTTGAAATATGGACAGCCCTTCTGCTTTTGGTGGGTAGCTATCATTTCTTTCCTTCCTCTCAGATCTGTCCAGATTTAAGGGCCCCAGGCCTTTCCCCTGTTCTCCTTGGGGGGTGGTTTCAGGATTCCTCAGTAAGTTGGGTGGCTGAGGGTAAGGCCACCCAGCACAGGACCTGTGCTTCCTACAGAGCTCTGGCCCACTAAAATATCTGGGTCTTTTTCCACACAGAGTAATACTGGTGAAATTTAGTATGAGATGGTTTCCTTTGTTTAGCACAGGCAGGTTTGTGATGGAGGAGCCCATCCTGACCCTCTTCAGCATGAAGCTCAGTGTATGAACAGTAGGAATCTTTTGACTCAGCTGAAGGAGCTGGCTGCCCTCTGTTGGTCACAGATGTGAACAGGAGGGCAGAAATCTGTGCTTTTTTATTTTCAACCATTTAGTCTTATTTAGTGAAAAGAAGGAAACCTGGGGTTATGGCCCAAACTCTTCATAGCTGAAAAGTATGGGAAGTATTGGCTTTGCTGTACCTCTCGTTCCATGTCTGTACAGTGCGACAGTATTGCCAAGCCCCCAGAGTTTAGTGAGGGTCACATGTGATTGAGTATATACCATGCTATGTAAACAGTAACTTTAGATAGATTTCATTACTTAGTCATCTATCTAGTGATAGTAAGCAGGGAAAGGAGTGCAGGCTCTGATCTGTGGAGAGTCCTTAGGGCAGGGGCTCAGACTCAGATAGAAACAGGGCACTAACCCTACAGTAGAGGAATCCCTGGGCCTACATCTTGATTTAGAAAACCACATATTAAGGTAATCGAGTTCTCTTGTGTTTGTCCTTAATCTTAAACATTTCCCAGTTCTGTTTTCATCTGGTTCTGAGGTTTGATGCCTCTGCTTTACCACTTACAGCACAATCATCACTTGGAGGGGAGTGTTTTGCTGTATTAGATTCAATTGCTGAGATACCCAAAAAAGCCCTTTGATTTTCTTCTCTTAACAGAAAAAAGGCATTGAGAAGAACCTGGGCATCGGCAAGCTCTCCCCTTTTGAAGAGAAGATGGTTGCTGAGGCCATTCCCGAGCTGAAAGCTTCCATCAAGAAAGGAGAGGATTTTGTCAAGAGCATGAAATGAGGTGCAGCCCTGTGAAAAGCCGAGGGCATTTCCTTAACTTATTCAAGTATCATGTCATTGGAGAGAGATTTCATATGCAGTGCATCCTCTTTGAGGACATTGATTGTACTAAGGAATTCTGTCAATTGGTATGTTGGCACATCAATAAAACAGTTGTCTTTTTTCCCCCTGTGGTACCTTCTCTGAGCCTTCTCTGCTTCTAAAACGCCAGAATGGCATCAGGCTCTAAGCAACCCTATTCCCAGGATCAGGATACAGGCCCCCACCAGTCTGTCAGGCTAAGCATAATGCCCTTCTCAATAATTTCTTAATGTGGGGTGGGGGATGGGGGGGCATGAGTGGGACATGTGGTCTGAGGGCAGCCCTCCTCTAGCCTTTGACCCCTTGGAGAATGAATCTGGTGTGTGGGGGGGGGGGTGTCTTGGTATCACAGCCATTTATTTTGCTTCTCTCACTGTTGTTAACACAATTAGCCCACCTCATGTTCTGATCACGTGGGTCCTTGGCAACATCTCTGACATAGATTCTCTCAGAAATATCATCATTGGAAACATGCGTATTTAGACCCACTGTGCTGCTCTCCATTCTCCTGGGGCTAATTTGTAACAGATTTTTTTTCCCCAAATTGTGATAATGTTTTCACGATTCTCAGCTGTGTGGCATCACTAAGAATATGCTACACAGACTTCCACAGCCCTGGCAACCAAGTCTTTGAAATCACTTCACATCAATACTCCTCAGAACTCCTCAGAACAATACTCCTTTTAGCTGGACCTGGGGAGCAATGAAAGCCATGGGGTCCTTTCCTCTTAGCTGGACCTAAGGAGGCATGGAAGGCAGTGGGGTTCTTAGCTCTTGAGAGCTCCCGTGTAAAATGGTGATGATCACGGGGGTGGCAGTGATAATTGCCATATGAAAGTACTGCAGATGAGGGGAAATGGCAAAATTGCCATAGGCAGTGGTTGAGAACAGGACCTCTGGGTAAGGCCTGGGGATCTGAACCATGAGAGGCTGGGCTACTCTAGGGTCTCTGCCAGCTCAGAATTCTTTGATTCTCTGCCAGGCTGGCCTTGATTCTGAGCTTGATCTGAATTTATTTTCTGGGTCTTAGTTGGAGTCAATGTACTTGTTTTTTAAAAAATATTTTGAGAACTATTCCGGTATAATTGATTTCCTTTGTAATCCTATGTTTTTTTGAATGAATAAAAAATGCATTTATTAAGCACTTTGCTATGTGCTAAGAACTTAGGGCACAAATAGAAAAATGAGATAATTCCTGTTCTCAGGAAGCTTACATCCCAAAGTAATGTGATTCTGAAAATTTGTCCATGATTCAGAGTCCACAGGGTGCCAGAGGGGTTGGTCTGTGACAAAAAAAGTTAGCCCTATACTTGATAATGGGAGCTCCCTTCCGAGTCTCAGTCTTGTGTAACTCTGTTCATGAATAATGAAAGTGTATTTTTTTACTGTTCTAATCATGAGGGGTAGAAAATCAGAAGCTAAGATAGTTGCTCTTCTCAAAAAACTTCAATTCTAATAGGAGAGAAGTACCTTGGTAAGGAACATTATAGACAGATGGCAAATGAGGCCATGGGGGGGGGGGGGGGCGAAGATTGACACAGGAACAAGGGCAGAGTTGATTGTGGTTTCCAGAACTGGGGAATGTCTTCCGGTTCCAAAGTGGCAGATAAAACTAATCTCACTTGCTGGTCCCCACTGCCTGTGAGTGCATTTCTCAGTATGTAGACAGCGGGGCTGATGCTGGTCTCTTAGAAACGGTGCTAAGACGAAGCTTGCTTACATCATCCTCCACTGCCACCTCAAACTCATTTATGCTCCTTTGTAGCTGGTGCTGCCTAGGGGTTTCACTGACAGTAACTATTCTCCGACAGCCTTGGATTGGTTTCTTTAGCTGCAGGTAGTGAAAAGAGAGAAACCACAATGTGGAAGTAGTGTTGGGTTCCGCAGAAGCATTTGTCAGCTGGCCTCCTATTCCATCTCAATCTAATTATGTTGTGACCGAGGCCCCCCAGCACATAAAGGGAACATGATAGCCCATTGGCAAGGGGAGGCAGGAGGATTAAGCACCACCAGTCCTAAGCCTCACACCACAGCAGAAGCTTTCCACTGCTGCCTCCAGAAAGAAAGAAGAAAAATAATTTAATATTCTGATTTGGCACTCAAAGAAGGGATTTTCTTACACTAATGGGGCTTGGGATAAAAATTCCTTTGATGGCTGAGGCCCAAGAAAAGAATAGAGGATGGAGATTCTTTTCATGTAGGTCTTCATGATCTTCAAAGTTTCAGTCAAGTGAGCATTTATTAAGCACCTGCTCTGTGTGAGGCTCTGTGCTAGGTGCTCAGGATACAGACTAAGAAAAATGAACTTTCCTACCCTCAGGGAGCTTACATTCTGTGGGGGAGATGGTGTGGACCCTTATATGTGTATCCCGAATAAGTACAAGGTACATTTTTCGGGGGAGAGGCTGCCAGCAGCCAAGGGGGATCAGGAAAGACCATGAGTGTGCATCCTCTTGTCCTGACTTACCAGCTTGCCTTCCCCCTGTTCTCTTCACATTCCAGCCAACTGTGACTACTTGCCCAATAAGGAAGGGAATGTTGAAGCAGATTTGGATAAACAAAAGGGAGTTAGAACAGGTGAAAAGGGAATGTTTCAGGCCTAGAGGACACTTTGCCCCAAGGCATGTAAATGGGAAATGGAGAGTCCTATAGAAAGCTTCAGCCAGTTGGACTGCTGTGCCACTTCTAGGAAGGGGAGGAAAGAACGCATAATAAGGCTCTGATTTCAATTCTCATGGATATTGTCACTTTTTCCGCCTTTCGGTAGGCTGTCCTTGTTGAGTTGTCAATGAAAAAAATAAAATGTAAGCACCCTCCGGCCACCATTTTGGTGATGAACTTTATCTGCTCTTAGCTAGGCTGGTCCTCAGACAACAGACGGAGGGCCAGTTCAGAGCCTAGCACTGTTATCGTTGGTGTAGAATGAACATCACCACCCCAGAATTGCTATGATGCTTCTGACGCAGTTGGAACTGGTTCGCGAGGAGTAGATGGGTAGCCACCCCATTTTGCAGAGTAGGGGGAGGAAGATGAAATAACCCACTGATTCTAGAGGAGATGGAATTCGTTGCCACAGATGTGCTCAACAGTCTGTGTGTGGGGCTGTGCTAAAGCTAGGAAGACAGTAAAGATGGCACTGTCCTCAGGGAGCTTCTAGTCTTCCAGAAGAGTTAAGCCCACTCTACAGAGCTACCCTAGAAAGAAGACAGCGTGGGCCAAGTGCTAACCAAAGGAAAGGCAGAAATAGAGAGCTATGATTCAGGGGAGCTGTGCCTTTTGACTTGGGGTGAGGGGGGGTGGGGAAGCCAGTGGAGGACACGACCTCCCCTAGGTGTGATTTGATCAAAAGAATCCAGGTGGAAGAATCACAGTCATTAAAGACTTCAAACGGGGAAGTGAAAAGCAGTGTTTGGGCAAATCAAGTATCTAGTTGGTCTTTGCCCCTAATTTTGAAAATGAGGCTGCCACCTTGCAGGCTTCCTTATTGATTATTCCACATCATGGTTGGCTGGGGACTTAGGGCACTGGGGGAAATGAAGCTGGCAAATTAAGTCAGGATCAGAGTCATCTTACCCACCCAAATGGAGTCTCAGAGATGGGTTGGGTATAGATTACAGCCCCTCTGTGCCTGCAAGTCTTGTGTGACTCATTTACTCAACATGCAGGAGGCTTTCCTCCATGATCTTTGTACCCTGAAGATACCCCTGGGGCCGAAGGGCTGTCCAGCACTTAGTCCTTACTCCTGTCAAATGGCCCATCCGCTCATTTCCCATATGTGTCTTCTCCTGTGCTTCCCTCTGCTTCACCTTCACTTTCCATGATGGGATCATAGATTTAGAGTTAGAAGGGAAGCCGTAACTGAAGCTCAGAGAGGTCATGACTTGCCCAAGATCACACAGCTACTAGATTGACAGAGGTAGGATTTGAACTCAGGTCTTCTGGATTCTGAGCCCAGCATTCCACCCACTACACACCTAGCTGCCTCACTATTTTCTCTGACCACTATTTAAAAAATCAACACTATCATTACTTCTAGAAAGGGAGGCTTGATCACCTGTTCTTTTGTGGCAGTTGCAGCCAGATGAGCCAGGCCTGGAAGCAGGAAGACCTGAGTTCAAATCCAGTCTCAGACATTAACTAGCTGTGTGACCCTGGACAAGTCGCTTAACCTCTGCTTCAGTTTCTTTATCTGTAAAAATGGGGAAGGAGGTCTTGTTTTGTCATTGTTGAGTCATGGCCGACTCATTGTGACCCCATTTGGAATTTTCTTGGCACACTACAGTGGTTTGCCATTTCCTTCTCCACCTCATTTGACAGATGAGGAAACTGAGGCAGAGTGAAGTGACTTGCTCAGGGTCACACAGCTAGTAATGGTCCGAGGCCAGATTTGAACTCAGGAAGATGAGTCTCCTGACTCCAGGTCCTAAACCATGCACTGTGCCACCCAGCTGCCCCCATTTCAAAGTATGGGCCTAGCCTAATATTTCCTTTTTCATTAACAACCAGACTCCTAGAAAAGATCACGAGTACATTGGTTACCTCCATTTCTTCATCTCTTCCTCATTCTTCAATCCCTTTAAATCTGTTTTTCTAGTCCAATGCTATCTCCAAAGTTACTACTGATCTCTTCACTTCCAAACTCAGTATTTGAATCCAGGTTTGAACTCAAGTTTTCCCGGTGCTCTATCCACTGTACCACCCAGCTGCTTCAAAATGGGGCTAATAATATCTAATTATTATAATGTAATAATATGATATAATACCTAATAAAACAACAATAATTGGTCCACTTGGCAACTTTGGGCCTTCCCAGACCAAAACTCCCTGCCCCGCATCACTCCCCCAAAGTTAGAAGACTGGAAGCTTTTTGAGGTCAGGCCTGTTTTGTTTTGTATTGGTATCTCTAGTACTTAGGACTCATTTAATGCATTTTCATTCATTCCATTTGTGTGGGTCTTTTATTCTGGTTCTCCTTAATCCTTGTCCAGAATGTGTTGAAGGATGAAACACCAGGGGTGTGCTGGTAAATCAGTTCTCCAAAGAAATATACCAGGACACACTTCTAAGTTTCATTGGCATAATGAACATTTTCTCCATCTAAGTCTAGACAACCAAGCAAACAACAGCTCGGGTCCTGATGTGTAATGTTTGCTGATTTCCCAAGTGTAAAGGCTGACGCTGAAAATGTAACACCCCGTCTGGAGCAGGTTCCAGCTCCCCCTTCTCTGCCACCCACTTGGAGTCTGTCCAGGGCCCCCCAGCTGACCCTTATTCTCACTTCCTTGGAGGCGGTAGCATTCAAACAATGTAGGTGGAGGACCTCAAATGGAAAGGTTCTATCCTACAGACTATAGGGCCCAATTTTGAAAAGAGAGTGGAATTCAAAGCTATGCATTAGGATAATTAATCAGGCAGGGATGGGGAAGTGGAATGAGGGGTGATCAGTTAGAAATGCTGGAGTAGTCCTGGGCAGAGAGATCAAAAGCCTGTTAGGTGCAGGAGGTATGAAAATGTGGGAGAACCTTAAGGTACTGACCAGCCTCCTCTTGGAAGGCCATAGGGGAGTTATCTCCTTAGAAGAAATAAGCCCCTGACCATCCTTTCCCCAAACACTCGGGCCCTCACTGCCTCATTTACCCTCCCAAAACTAACTACAACCTTCCCTTTCCTCAATGAGAGATCCAAGACCAGCTGGATTGAATAGACTGCATTCATGACTTGAGGCCAATGACCCATGAAGCTTACCAGGGAAAACCAAGGGGAAGGTGCATATCCAGTAGGTCCTGGTGGCAGAGAGTGCAGCTGAGTTACTGCAGAAACGTTACTGTGGCTTTCGGGCAAGCAGGATCATTAGATGGTCAAACAGTTTGTCCTACAGAATAATTGCAGCTTTGGTGATGGACTCGGGCATGGCCAAGTTGGATAATTAGAAGGCATGGAGAGAATTGAGGCCCTTTTTGCTGAGATGAGGGCAGGGGTTTTTTAACTTGGTGAGGACCCAGAGCTATTATCAGTGACACAAAGACCCCAGTTATCAGCCTTTTCCTTTACAGCTGTTGGGTGTCTCCTGGTGATGCCCTGAGGGGCCAGGAGAGGGTGCTGAAGGCTTGCAGCTGAAGAAGGATGCCTCCAAGGCCCCTTACAGCTGATAGATGGGGTGGAGGAAATAGGGAGATGTCCAGAATTAGCATTCCCAAGCCCAGCTGGGTTCTCTTCCCCGTCATCAGTCACTGGGGACTGAGGGAGCGAGGCAATGGCCTAGTCAGTGAGTCTAGAAATTGGAGATGAATCTGTTATGGAACCTGATCTGGAGTTTAGGAGCATGGAAAAGCCAGGATTCCAGAGGAGGTAGGGGAATGGGAATTGAATGGACTTTGGAGTCAGAGGTCCTGGGTTCAAATTCTGATCCTTACTACCTTTGTGAGCCCCCCTCCATTCCTCATTGCCCCCCTTAACCTTTTTGGGTCTTAGTTTCCATTTCTGTAAAATGAAGAGATAATTCTAAAATCCCTTTCAGCCCTAGAACTAGGATTCTATGATGCTTTCTAACTGTATGACCTTGGGGGAGTCACTTAACCTCCATTTGCCTCAGTTTCCTCAGCTCTACAATGGGGATAATAATAGCGTCTGCCTCCTTGTGAGGGTCAAGACTAGCACACAGTCAATGTTGTGTAAATTGTAGCTATCATCGTCATCATCAAGGGTAAGCATAGAACAAGAGAACTGTAGGACCTTTGGGTGAGAGATTGGGATCGGACATCAGAAAGACTAAACTGCTGGGGCGGCTAGGTGGCGCAGTGAATAGAGCACTGGCCCTGGAGTCAAGAGGACCTGAGTTCAAATCCGGCCTCAGACACTTAACACAAAAACTAGCCGTGTGACCTTGGGCAAGTCACTTAACCCCAACTGCCCTCCAAAAAAAAAAAGCAAAAAAAAAAAAAAGACTAAACTGCCACTCTGATTTTAAAGGCACACAGCCCCTCTTCAGACACCCCCCCCCCAAGCCCCCGAAACAACCCAACCCATCTCTCCAACAAGGTCATTACCAGCCTTTGGCTCAATAGGAAGATCAACTCATTCAAAACGTGGCAGCCAAACGGGGCTTGTTGAGTGACTAGTTGGGAGAGCTTGGCCTCCTCTGGGTGTGTGTGGGTTTGCCGAGGTTTCCTTGACGTTGCAGCAGGGGCGTGGGCGATGGGTCTATCACTAACTTTGCTTCTCTAGGCCTCCTGTGCGGGGGTTGGATTTCAGCCTAGCCAGACAGGCCCTGGGATGTGGGCTGCTGCCACAGGCCCCATTTGGATGATGTGTTCTACTCAGGGCTCCAGATGTGGGTTTTCAGGATGGCTCCCATTACTAATTACTGAGGGCCCCAGAAGGTTCTCCTTAATTAACCCACTTACGAACTCTCTCACATGGCTACTCCTCCCCTCCCTATGTTCCCAGCAGCTTGGGTCTAATGCTGAACTTTCTTGCAAAGAGCCAGGGTTGACATCACAAATACCTGGGCTTTGTCTTTCTCCGCCAGCTTTTCACTGGTCCCTTCTCCTCCCTCCTCCTCTCATTAGCATTGGCCCAGCCAGCCCAGGGCAGAAAGCAAGATCTTTGGAAATTCAGTCACGTCCCCCAGCCTCTGCCTGCAGGGGGAGAAGCAGGTGGTCTAGAGAACAATAGAGACTGGGGCTGGGGCCTTCCTCCCAGCTGGCCCTTTAAGAGAATCTTTAGTCTCCATTTTTGAAGGGTCCGACCCGCCCCTCTGAGAGAGGTCTGGTCTCAGTCCTTTCAAATAGAGGACAGTGGAAAAAACCCTGGAACAGGAGTCAGAGATTCCTGGGTTCTAGTCTCCATTTTCCTACCTATTGGCTGTGTGACCTTGGACAAATCACTTTCCTTACCTGTAAGATTTGCACTACTTACTTGTGAGGCTAAAATGATAGAACCCCAATCAGTGTCAGGGAATTCTGGGTGTGGAACATCCTTTCTCGGCCAGGCAGATCAGCAGCCCACCTGCAACTGTCTTAGAGAGTCATCTGGGGCACAGAGAATTTAAGTGACATCTAACTTGCCACATTCTGGATCTGAAACCCATGGGCATCATCTGTGCCACCCTGGCCTTCTCTTTACTACACTACAGGGCACCTGGGGAGAGGGGAGGGAAGGAGGACTTCGAAATAAAGAAATCCCTTCTACTAATGTAGATTGGGGACAGTTAGACCTGGAGTCAGGAAGACCTGAGTTCAAATCTAGCCTCAGACACTTACTGAGTGACCCTGGGCAAGTCACTTCTCATTTGCCTCAGTTTCCTTGTCTGTCAAATGAGCTGGAGAAGGAAATGGCAAATCACACCAGGATCTCTGCCAAGAAAACCCCAGATAAGGTCGTGAAGAGTCGGACACAACTGCAAACCGCTAAACAAGAACAGCAAATGTAGATGGTACCCACTTTGCAACTTACAACCTTAGAGAGTTCCCCAGAGTACTGAAAAGTTAAGGGACTTGCCCAGGGTAACACAGCACCAGAACATACCTCAGTAGTTCTTCCTGACTCCAAGTCCAGCTCTCTGTTCCCTCTGTCTCTCTGCTAGCTCTCAAAATGTGAGTTGTTCTATTACAGAATAAGGCGTCAAAAGATCTGGATTCAAATTCTGCCTGTGCCACTTAACACCTCTGTGACTTTGGGCCAATATTTCAGTCTTTCTTGAACTCAGTTTCATCACCCATAAAGTGAAGAAGTTGGATTAGATGTCTTCGGAGGTCCCCACCAGCTCTGGCCTATGAGGTGGTGTAGACAGGTGGGCCCAGGAATAGCTCTTATGTTAGGCTCCTGCCCCTTCCAAGCTCCCCATGAAACACAGGAACCCCAGCCACGGGCCTGCCTGCCTCCCACCTGGGACGGAGCAATGACTAGAGTTTGGCATCAGGGAGCCTAGAGGGGTCAGGGGAGGTTAGGACTGTGCTGCCCATCCTCCGAGTCAAGGGGGCTGCTTGGGAGAAGGGGGTGTTCAGGGAGACGGAGTAAAGGGGGAAAGAATAGAGGAGAAAGGGAGGGAAAGAGAAGGAAGAATATCACCCCCTACCCTGGGAGACCCTCACTCTCAGAAAAACTTCCAAGAGTGCAAACTGAGGCCCAGAGAGGTTCAAGTAATCATCGGAGATAGGATTTCACCCAGATTTCTGACTCCAAATCCAGCCCCCTCCTCTCTTCCAGGCAGCTGCCTTCCCCCAGAAATGGGTCCATCTGCTATCAGTCCCTACGTCCAATCTGAAAATGTGACATAAACAGAAATGATGCCTCTATCCCACCACTCTTCACTTCTCTGTGATACCATTAAATTGCTCATCACCAGCCAAGGTCAGTTGGTATCGATCCTGTATTTGATTGTCTGTGTGCTTGCTTCCTCATCATAGAACATAAATGACTTGAGGGCAGGCCAGTTTGATTTTTGTCTTCGTATCTCAAGTGTCTATCATAATGCTTGGCATGTAGTAGGCACTTAATAAATGCTTGTTCCCTTCTTCCCAATCCCCCCTTCTCTTCCACCCCTGACTGAGGGCTTCTGGAAGATGATTTCCCTTCCCTGACCCCCCCTCCCCATGGGAAAGTAGAGAGGCAGGAGCCTGATGTGCTCTACTGAGGGGAAATAATGGTGGGGAGGGGGGAGGTGAACAAAAGACCTGACTCCTCAGAAAGTCACGGCCTCTGACAAACTATCTGACCAGTGAGGCTCCCAGCTTGTGGGAAGAATTTGAGAGTCAGGCGTACAGCAGGAAAGAACCTCTGGGGCTAACCCCCTCATTTTACAGAAGTGGGGGGGAACCAAGACTCAGGAAGCTTAAGTGACTTACCCAATGTCTCACAGGGAACCTTAAAGATCATCTTGTCCAATCCATTCATTTTACGGAGGGCAAACTGGGGCTCAGGGAGGTTAAGTCTAAGGTAATGCCAGAAGTGAGATTTGAACTCAGATCTTATGACCCCAGAGCCATTCCCATTGTACTAAGTTTCTGAGAATCTTTGTTTTCCTCTCTTGTACCTTCCTGTTTAGGTCTGTAGGGTGTGGGGTGGGAGGAGAGGGATGGAGGGAAAAGGAAAATCTGAGGTGAATTCTCCCTGCTTTACCCAGGAGAAAAATCACCTTTCAGCCTCAGCCCCAAGATGGGGCGTGAACTGCCTCCATCTTAGCACGTTGGTGCCAGGGTCTGCCAAGGTATCCCAGGGTCTCTCCCCTCCTTTTACTTAGGGAGGAGGGAACAGAGAGAAGAGGAGTAGATCCCAGCGAGGCTTCCCCTCACCTAGAAGAATCCAGCAAAGAATTGTTTTCTCTCTCCCTCCTCCTTTGTGCCCTGGACCACGTCTGCTTGGGGAGTGCTGTCGGCTGGCACGGCTCCCCTTCCAAGCCTCACTCTCCTTCAAAGCTTCCATTTCTCCCCTGCGCCACCCCCCACCCCCTACCAGCCTGAGAGCTAGACTTCAAAACACTACCAGCAGCCATGGCCTCATTGTCTAAAAATAACTTCGCCACCCTCATCTCCCTCTGGCCTCCTGCAGATTTAATATTCTTCCAGCCTGGCTGGAGAATAGCTTTCATCCCAGGCTCGAGCCCCATGTAATTAGGTTAACCAGGGAATGGGGGTCTGCCCTCCTGAGGGGAAAGGGGAGTTATTAGAAATTCTCCTTTCTCTTCAGGGAACTAGCCGGTGAATCGCTGCAGTCTAATGAGCCCCCTAGCTGGGCTTTGAGAAAATCCGGTCAAGCTTCCGAAGGGCCCCCAACCCTGGCCTTATCCCAAGGAACATTCTAATGGGATCAGTTTGCCTAAGACTCCAATAACTTAATAATTATAAGGTGCATTTATGCAGGGGTACTCCCACTGATACTGACCAAATCAATTATGGAATTCCTTAATGTCTACATAAGAAGTAACCACACCCCATTATGACTTCCCAAACTCCCCAAATGAGCAGGCCAGCCTGGCATCTATCCTAGAAACCGAACGGCACCCCTTTCCAGATTCATTTCTCCTGTCAGGCCTCAGTGGCTCAGTTGGTCTCCAATTAGAGACCTTATGAGAGGCACCACGGCATGGTAGATGGACTTCTGGACCTGGAATCCAGAAGCGCTGTGTTCAGATCCCATCTCTGACTATTACTAGCTATGTAATCCTGAACAAATCATGTAACAGGCTCTTCATCTGTCAAATGAGGAGGTTGCTCTTGATGGGCTCTGAGTTCTATGGTCTCCCACTTTCCAGTCTCTGACCTGAGCACCTTCTGCTTCCCCTCCCTTCTCCCAATCAGGCAGGCACTGGTTCTGCTCAGTTCTGCACCCATGGAGTTAAATCACCCAAATAAAAATTCACCTTGGGGGATATTTCCATGAACTCTTTGGAATGGGGAGGCTTAGGCAAGATATTTCACATCCCTTTCTCTTTCGTCATCTCCTAGTTCCCAGGCGGAAGTAGCAAGAGTGAGAAATACCTTTTTCATTTTACAAGTGGGAAAACTGAGACTCAGAGAAGAAAGTGAGGGCTCCACCCAAGGTCCCAGGGTGAGCTGATGGAAAGCCTGGCACTCTTGACTCTACCAGATGGGCATTAGGTCTCACCCTCTGGTTTGGAGTATGGGGAAGGATGCAATTTTCATTTATTTGGCTCCGTAGATATGGAGAAGTCAGAAAACAGTTAATGAGCCCCTTGCCCCATTCCTTCTCTCTCCCCTGATTTGTGTCTAGCCTTGTGCTAGGTGTTGTGGAAAACAGGGAGAGAAAACATAACCTTTGTTGTTGAGGAATGCACAATCTATTAGGGGTAACAAAAATGGCACCTTAGAAACAATCAGAGAACAATACAAGATGACTTGTGACCGAGTGGTAGACTCTGTGGGAAAGAAAATAAGTGTTTCTATCTAGAATACAAGTCAGGGTTCTTTGCTATGGACAGATATACATGATAATGACAGAAATGTGAGCCAGGAAGGAGAAAGTGAGGAATCCACTTAATATTTGTTTTTGTTCATCTTCAAAGAGGATTTGGGAATGAAGGGACCTTCATTGTTCCAGTCTCTAGATTGTGCTTCTGGGTTTAAAAGATCCCTCAAAATTGGCTGGGGGTGGGGCACAGGATCCTCATTAGAGGTTAAAAGAGTAGTTTCAAGGAATTTCCTAGATCTAAGACCTTTAGTTGTAGTTGACCACATATTTCAAATCAACACTAGGTCCCAGAAGTTAAGACAATGGATTTAATCAGCCTGAAGCACTCTAGCTGGCCTTTGCTGGCCATCCAATTAGATGTGGTGGCTTAATATAGCAGTTAAGCATTAAAAGAGTATAGCCTGTCATTGTCAGGGAGAGGCTTTCTGGCCATTACACGTTAGCAGTCCAGAAGAGTAAGTGGATGATGCTGAAGAACCAAAGCCTGGTAAATGGTAGCAGAGAGCAGCTCAGAGATGAGAGAAGCCTTGGTGACACCCCAGTACAGATTTGTGACATCTAGCCCAGAGATGATGCCCTTAGCAGAGACAGTGAGCTCAATGGAGAGCAGAAAGAGAATGGCAGAAGGCAATGTGATTGATGGCATCAGAAGACAATGATCGGCACTAAAAGTGCAAATTAGCCTGCTCATGTGTGTGCCAGTGTCACCCATGTCTCTTATATGTGTGCCCTCTATATATGTTCTCAAATCAAAGGGCTTCCCTACATGTGAGTTCTCCATGTGTATTCGAGGAGGTCATGCATATTCTCTGTGTGCTCTTGCTCACTGATGCTATGTACCCCCTGTATGAGGCAGGGAAGAAGGGAAGGGAACCAGCATTAATTAAATGAACTGTGCTAAGCTCTTTACAAAAATTACCTCATTTTATCTTCACAGCAATCCTGGGAAGTAGGTACTATTTTGATCCCCATTTTACAGTTGAGGAAACTGAGGAAGAGGTTAAGTGACTTACCCAAGGTCATACAATCTAGTAAGTGTCTGAAGCTAGATTTGAACTCAGGGTTTCCTAACTCCAAGTCTAGTGCCCTATGCACTGTACCACCTGGCTGCCATGTGTTTATGGGGTGGAGAGGGGAAGGGAGAAAGCCTTCTCATCACTTTATTTGGATGTTGTTTAAGTATCTTTTAGCTTGCAATATATAAAGATGGTTTCACTTGGGGATGCATACCTTCAGTGCCTAGTACAGTGCATGGTGCATTATGGATGCTTTAGATTAATGCTTGTTGATAGGGTGATTGAAAGAAGCTCTCTGCTCCCAGCCTTACTAGTGCTTAGGTTCTAAACCAATCTATCCAGCAGCCAAAGCTTGGCTATGATTCCCTCTAGGCTGGAAGGATCCTGCTCTCTCACAGCTCTAGAGGAGCATGCTTGCAATCTAATTTAGGTTTCCCTTCCAAAACCACACACACACACACATACAATGGTATTGTTCACTTTCTACAACCAACAACCTGAGAGCATGACCACTTTGGGTTATCCCAACCACATCCTATGTGAATTGTAGCTAATTTACAACCGTAGGAACAAAAAAAACAATGACCAAGAGATTCCAAAATAGATATGAGTGTTCTTGTCAACCCCAGAGTTTTTAAATAATTTCAACCTGACAAGCTAATTCCTCCCCACCAAAAAATGTCAAATGACCCATTCTTTGATTACATCTGGCCCAGAGACCTGTAACCAAACCCAAAGGTGGTTGTAGATTGAGCCCCTGAAAGGCATTGAGACTGGACACCTTTCCCAATATGAGGACTAAGGAGGTGGGGAGAGAGGGAGAAAGAGCTGAGATTTTAGGTGCTAAGGACATAGGAAGGAAGTGTCTTTTTTCTGGAATTGGAAACTGACTAATGGATAAGGGAAGAAAAGGTGCCAAGATATAGAATATAGAGGGCTAGACCTGGCAAGGAGGATCTGAGTTTGAATTCTGCTTCTGTTACTTAATAGCAATGTCATATTTGTAAAATCGAACCTTCCTTAAAGGGTTGTAGGACCAAATGAGATTAGAAAAATGAAGTGCTTTGCAAAGCTTAGAATACTACATAAATGCTAGCTATTGCATGATAAAAATTATGAAGTTATTTATTTATTATTTTGAGCAAACAGGTGGGATAGGGCAGTCCCTGGGCTGAGGCCCAGCCCAGAGGTTTGTATCTGCCGCAGCCTTTGCTGCAAGATGCTAAATCAAACTCTCCCAGGTCCCTAGAGGAGTAATTAAAGGCAGGGTCAGAAAGAGAAGGCCGCCTTGCTTCTGTCAGCACTGCGGGGGCTTTTTGGGTGATGTTCAATGATCCATTATTTATAGTGCATTTGTGAGTGTGTGTAAGTATGCGTGTGTGTGCTCCAGGGGCACCCCGTGTTTTTGAGCTTATGTTTTGGCTGGTGTGCAAAGGGTGGTGTGGCAATGTGTGTATGTCTTCTGTTGGAGGGATGTATTTGTGCCTGAGGTCTGAAGCCCTGTGGGCGTGGGGACTGCTGGGAGGTGAGTGAAAGGATTCTTTGGGTGTGTCTGTTCATTTTCCTTCTTTGTTGGAATGTGGGGTTTTCTCTAGTCTTAGGGATATGTCGGTATGGGTTTGTGTGGTTGGCTTATTATCACCTGGAACACATGTGTGGACAAAGGTCTGAGCTAGGATGTGCCTGCCCTGCTAGAAGGTGGGGGAAATTTGGATCTTTTCCGTGAGCACACACCCTGTCTCAGCTCAGTCCCTGTCCCTGGTCCTGATTTTTCACTCAGGCTTAGAGCTTTCCAAGAGCTAGAAACCTTTTTTTAGCACCCTGAGAAAAGGGAACTGGTCCATGGTCCCTCCTTTTCTCATGTTTTATTCTTTGTTTTATTATCCTTTCTCCCTTTTGCTGTTTTCTTTTTGTTCTTTGTAAAAATATGAGAGCATAGTATAGTGGAGAGAAGTGTTTGGAGAGTCAGGAAGATCTGGATTCAAGTCCTGACTCTGACATATGATGCCTATATGACCCTGGGCAAGTCACTTTACCCAATATCATTGTTCTGTTTATGCTTCCATGTTGTACACAAGGTGCTGACCTGTGCTGGGAGAAGATCCTCACTGGGGGTTCCCCACACTAATAGCATCACGGCTTAATACTCAACACCAAACATATTTCCAATATACAGACAACTTCTTGTAGGTAAGGGTAATATATAAATGGTTGTGAATTTCCCCCATCCCTTTGTCAACCCTCACTTTTCTGTTCCTTTAGGCTTTCTTTCTGTGATGCTGCCTGTCCCTTCCCTGAAGGGGTCTTAGGCTTAGGATCTTCCTTTTTTCTCCTCCTAGGGCAGGAGAAAGCTGATGCTGAAAGTGGGGCAGGAGCGGTTTGATATAAGGAATGTTGGACAGTTCCCTGTCCCAAGATATCTTCCTCAATGATTCCTAAAATTTCACCATTAGAGATTTACTCCTTTAGATCTAGTAGACCTTTTGGTCTCCAAGAAGTCCCTTATGAGAATGCAAATACCATTGGACGCTGTTATTAACAGACTCCTCTTTATCCTAGAGTTCATCACCTTGAAATGTCCATGAGGCAGCATGGTTCAGTGGGAGAAGTACTGTCCTTGGAGTAAGAGGATCTTAGCTCTGATACTTACCTTCTGCGTGACCTTGGGCAAGTTACTTAACCTTCCTGGGACTCAGTTTCTTGAACTATGAAATGAAGGGTTTGGGCTAGATGATCCCTTTTAGCCCTCCAGCTGTGATCTTATGGCTTTCTGGAGCTAACAAAAACCTGGGTCCCTCTGTATCCTGCAATCTCTGGTGTGATTATTCCCTCCTGTCCCCACCACATTGGACCACACTGGAAGAGAAGGTATATTCCTCAATGACACCTGCGAGCCATCTCTCAGCAACCTCTTCCTTTAAGGATCACTCTACCTGCTTGTATCTTTCCATTCAAAGTTCTTCTGCATCATCCACCAGCCTTCAGCTCATACCTGTACTTAGACACTTAGATGTACATCTCACAGTCTCCTCCAATCCTTCTACCTTCTTCTTCTCTTGCATCATGGCTACTTTGGCCTCAGTCTTAAATCTATAGTTGACCAGTTCCACAAGATGCTATCCTCCCTTGGATCCCTTGCCCCCTTGTCCTACTGCTCATGTCTCTGCATGACTTTGTCTCCACCATCTTTCTCTGTTCCTGTGGGAAAGTCACACACCCAGGCTGACTGGATCCACTACAAATTTGAATTTTTAAACTGAATTGGGCCATCACTGCTATATGAGAACCCTTTTATTCTTCCCTTCTTGACTTTCTCATGTTCTCTACAAGGGCTATTTCAAACTCTCCTTTTTTTTCTCCCAATCAATGCTTCATCTTCTCCTCCCTCTCAGCAAAGAACCAGCAATGACGGTGCTTATCCATTGTGAGCTATGGGTCATAATGTTACACAGAGTCAGTCCCTTAGTTTAACTTAACTATTTCTCTTTCTTACAAGAGAGGGTTCAATGCGGGAGTGGGGTGGGGGGTTGAAGGTTGGGACAGTTGTATCTGCAAATGACTACAATATTTAAAAAAATGTCATCAATAACCATAGTTCTAAAACTTTTGCTATCCCCTTTCCATCATTTCAAAGTATTTCAGTTGTTCAGTTGTTTCAGTCCTGTCTGACTCTTCATGACTCCATTTGGGGTTTTCTGGCAGAGATACTAGAGTGCCTTGCCGTCTCATTTTCCAGCTCATTTTTACCAATGAGGAAATTGAGGCAAACAGGGTTAAGTGACTTGCCCAAGATCATACAACTAGTAAGTGTCTGAGGCCAGATTTGTACTCTGGGTCTCCTGGTTCCGGGTCCTGTGCGCTGTCCACTGTGCCACTCAGCTGCCCCTCATTTCAAAGTATGGGTCTAGCCTTTGTTTCCTTTTCCATTAACAAACTTCTAGAAAAGTACATGAGTATATTGGCTACCTCCATTTCTTCATCTCTTATTCACTCTTGAATCTCTTTAAATTTATTTTTCTAGCCCAATGCCATCTCCAAAATTACTGTTGACTTCTTAATTTCCAAATTCAATATCCTTTTCTTATTTATCATTCTTTTTGACCTCTCTGTAACCTTTGACCCTGTGGACTACCCCCTCCTGGATCCTCTCTCTTCCCTATGTTTTCTTGACATTGGTCGCTCTGAGTTGTCTCTCGATCTGTCCAAATACTCTCATTTATCACATCATCACCCACCTCCCACATTTGTCCTGCAAGGCTCTGCCCTGAATCTTATTATCTTCTTTTTCTATATTCTCTTCTTTAGTAATCTCATGAATTTCCATCAATCTCAACACAGACAATGGTCAAATCTGTATTTCCAGCTCTAAATTTTCTTTTGAATTTCAGTTCCATATCACCAATTGTCAATTAAATATCACTGCTTGAATGCCTCATGGACATCTCAAACCTCAACATGTCCCCAATTATCTCATTGTCTTCCACCTCACCTCCTGCCTTCCATGCTTTGTTGAAGATACCACCATTGTTTGTCTTCAGTTGCCCAGGTTCCCAAGCTCATAACTATCCTTCACACCTTCCTCTCCTCCATCCCTGTATTCCAAATTCTCACAAATTTCCAAGTCCTTTCAGTCATATTTGGATACCATCCCTCCTCTCTGTTGTCTTCTCTCTACTCACATAATCACCGCCTGACTTCGGGACCTCCTCATCTCTCTTTGGGGCTATCCCAGTAACCTCCTAATTGCTGTTCTTGCTTCCAGCCTCCCTCCTCACCACACAACTCCCTAAATAGCTGCCCTAAGTCATAGGTCTGACAACATCAGTCTTCAGATCAAGAATCTGACCCCAACTGACCTTTTCTGTCATATTTTGCATCACAATTCTTTCCCACTCTATATTCTCTCCAAATGGGCTTAGCAGCCATTCCCCAAATTTGGCATTCTTTCTCCCTCTTCTGTCTATGCCTTTGTATACACTCTCCCTAATGCTTCTTTCCTTAGTAGCTAAGTGTTGAGGTGGACAGAACCCTAATCCCGGAGCCAGGAAGACCTGAGTTCAAATCCAGCCTTGGATATTTACTAGCTGTGTGATCCTGGGCAAGTCATTTAACCTCTCTTTGCCTCAGTTTCCCCAACTGTAAAATGGGGATAATAGCATCTACCTAATAGAAGCTTAAATGAGATCCTACTTGTGAAGCACTTAGCACCATGCCTGGCATGTAGTAGGCAGTTTCTCAATGCTTATTTGTTTCCCCCTTTGGACTCTTAGACTATTTCTCTTTTTTCAGATCTCGTTTTGGGTGACACCCTCATCTTTCCTTCCTCAAATTCTCTTAGACTTCTCCGGTTTCATGTTGTATTTCCTTCTGTAGGAAGTCAGGTCATAGAGTGTAGGGACTATTTTTTTGTTTCATCTTTGTTCTATCCCCAGTCCCTAGAACACTAAATAAAAAGCTAAATAAATGCTTGTTAGATTGAATCTCACTGAAAGGAGAGGATAACTGGCTTAGAAAGAGTGAGGGTTCTACCAACAATTTTTGGAAGACCGTTATTAGCAATATAAGCTGACTCTGACATAATATGAGGCATTAATAGGTGGGTGCTAATGATGTTAATGGATTGCTCCATTGGTCCACTCACCTCACTTCCCTTTGTGGCTTCCTAGACCAAACTCCCTTCTCTGGCTGCCACTCCCTTCAGTGTGTCCTCTCTCCTATTAGAATGTAAGTTCCTTGAAGGTTGTATATGTATATCTCAATGTTGTATATGTACCCCCAGCTTTAGACTAGTGCTTGGTTATATATTAAATGTTCATTCATTTATTGTGAAGTCCCACTGTCATTGCTTGGATAAGCCTTAGGGTCCCAAAGCAGATGTTTGCCAATGAGTTCACATCTAGTGTGAGCTCCAGTAGTATTTGCTGGGTGATGTAAGGGAAAAAAATAATGACTCCAGAGTCCTAGGACCTGGGTTCAAATTTTAGTCTTATATTCAAGGCCCTTAATGGTGCAGAGCCAATATAACTTCCTGACTATTCACTAGAAAAATGGGGAAATAGCTGATCTGAGCCTCGAAAGCTGGATGGGATTCAGAAAGCAGAATTGCTGGGTTTAGAGAATAGGGAAGTAAGATGGCTCACTCCTCTCAGGCTGGAAACTACCCCTCAATTTGTCCAGGGTCAGCCCAGGGATGGCGGCTGAGTAGGGTGGAGCATATCTGTGTGTCTTCAGTTCTCCCTGATTGATGATCACAGGGATTCGAACCTCCTGTTAAAAGACAACCCCCAATATTACCCTCCACTGCAGAAACAGACAGATTTCCCCAGGGGAACTAACCAAGCAGGTTTGCCAGCCCACCTCTTCCCTCAAGCCAGTTTTGAAGGGGAATCTAGGTTGGGGAGGAAAGGGAAACATAGGGAGTGCCCATAGCTGCAGCCTAGAGGATTTGTCTTTCTCCCAATAGACTTCTAGTTCCTTCAGCCTCTCTACATCTCCTGTTCTCCTCCAGGCTATTGTCTCCCTTCATCTCTCTCTTCCCCCCTCCCTTCTTTCATGCTCCCTCACCCTCCCTCTGCTTTTCTTCTTGTCTTCTTAGAGCTCTCTCCTCTACCCCCCCCCCGCCCCACACCTGCCCTTTGCTTTTCATATATTATTTTCTCAGTCCCATCCCTCTACAGCTTCATCTATTTCCCTTTCTCCTGTCTCTTTCCTCTTTTTTACTCCTTTTTCTCTGCCTCTATCACTCTGTCTCATTCCTTTTTTCTTTCTCTTTTCTCTCTAGCTCTCCCAACCTTTCTTTTCTCAGCTCAAGAACATTTATCAGTTCAGATTACTGTACAAGGTGCTGGGCACACAAAGATTTAAGATGATACATGGTCCAGGTTCTTAAGAAGCTCACATTCCTTTGAGCGGGAGCAGAGGGCAGCTAGGATTCTGAAAGGGGGAGATGAGGGCAAAGGGAGGGGCTTCCAGGATCTTCCTTCTTCCTCTTTTCCTTTGTTCTTTATTTCTCTCTTTTCTTTTCCCTCTCTTTCTTCCCCCTTCCTTTTCCTACTTGACTCTTCCCACTCCCTATGATCAGCCTCTATTTCTGAATCCCCCAATGACGCTCAGACATGGCCCCCACCTTTCACAGTTAGCTTAACACCCCAGGGACCAGGAGCATTTTAAATGTTTTCTGAGAAGCTATTGAGGGATCCATTTTCCCATAGGAAGTTCCTGGAGGTCAGAGATGATATCATTTCTGTCTTCGTGTTCTGAGCACCTAGCACAGTTGCTGGCACATAGTAGGTACTTAATAAATGATTGTTTAGATTCAAGAGAAATTGTCACTTATTTTAATAACTTTATTATTATTAATATTTATTATTTATTGGCCCCAGGCCCTTAACCTACCACCCTTAGACCATAGTTGCACTCATTCCAGGATGTACTGCCCAGCCTCAACTCCACCCCACCCCACCCTCCTCTTTTGGGGATAATAGCCCAGACAGGAGTAGGGGTGGGTGTGGGGAGGGTGAAGACAGCTGGGTCTAGGACTCACTAGTGTCTCTGCCACACTAATCCCCATGTCTGCGTCCTTACCCGGCACCCAAAAGCCTTGTTCCTCCCTTCCCCCATTCTTCCCCCCTTGCCACCCAGGGCTAATGGAGAACAAGAGAGAAGTGGGGAAAAGTCAGAGAAGAAGTTCTAGGTGCAGGCTGGGTGTTTTCTTCCCAAGCCCCTGTCCCAGAGGAGAAGGGCCCAATGCCTCTCCTAGGTGCTGGCCATTTTACTGGAGAAGGGATTTGGGGAGTGGAAGTTGGAAAAAAAGACAAGGTAAATGACCAAGCTCAGAAAAATTAGGAGGATGTCCCACCTACACCCCTTCCCTCCCCCACCCCCAGTGGCTCTGTTACCGTATTTCCAAGCCTTCTCTGCTTCTTCATCTCCATATCCATCTGTCCTTCTCCCCCCACCTCCACCTCCGGGCCCCAGTATCCTTCTCTTTTCCTCCCCCTGGTTCCTCCAGAGATTCCCTGGCTCCTACAGCCATCTCCAGTCAAGCTGTTGGAGTAGCCTTCATTATTCTTTCTCCATTTGTCCTGGATTGAGAAACCCTGCTGTGGTCAGAAGCCGGAGACAGCTGCTCTGTCCTTCTGTCCAGTACTGTTCCCTCCCTTCCAAAGGGCCGCCCAGAGACATTGAGCATTGCAAATAGGCCAGGCCAGCTGTAACAGGGAAGGGGACAGGGCAGAGAGCCAGGAAAACAAGGTCCAAAGCCTCAGGAAAATAAGCCAAAGAAGTTTGTCCCTGGTTCCCCTTCTCTTTACGCCTTTCTCCTCTTCAGCTTAGCGCCTTCTGTGATGTCTTCCTGACAATTGGAGAGTGTCTAATAACTTTGTCCCCACTGAATTATGAGTGATGGAAATGAGAGCCCTCCCAGGGTTGGTTGGTTGCACTTTAAAAGAGAGGCTGAGAGACAGCAGCCTTGAACCTCAAAGAGTTTCTGCCGGTGGAGGGATGGGACCTTCTGGTGTCCCTTACCACATCATAGGATAAACATTTTGTAGGATCCCAGAGACCATTGAATCCAACTCTCTCATTTCACAGATGGGGAAACTAAGAAAGTGAGATGACCAAGGTCACACATAGGACCATAGGTCTAGAGTTGGAAGACATCTGCCTCAGAGGCCTTCTAGTTCAATGCCTTTATTCTATACATGAGAAGACTGAGGCCCAGGAAGACTCAATGAGTCACCCAAGGCCACAGAGTATCACAGGCAATATCTGAACTAAGGTTCTCTGCCTTCCCAGGCAGTGGTCTGTCCCCTGCACCCAACTGCCTCCCTCCATCACTATGTTCTTTCTGGTTTGAATCTGGGCTCCAAAGGCTCAAGTCAGGTATTTCCTTTTTTGGTGTTCTGAGAGATCCAATGTGTTTCTCTGCCCTGACCCTTCTGTGCTGACCTCCTGGTGAGTCCTTATTCCTTACATATTACTAAAACATAAGAAAACAAAAAAAATTCGAAGGAAAACTATGAACTGATGCATAGTCGAATGAACAGAACTAGGAGAACAATATATGCCATGATGAAAACAATGCAAATGAAAAGAGTATAAAAATGAAACTGACTCTAAAATTGTAATGACCAATCTTGGCCTTAGAGAAGAGGAAGGTCTCTTTCCTCCTTTCAGTAGAGAGGTTTGGGGAGGGGAGAAGGGGAATTATGTGTATAGAAAGGTACACACACTGTCAGTAGTGGTCACTAAAAAATAAAGGAAATTCCATGGAGTTTAAACTACTTAAGAGGAGAAAGGTCATTCCAACCTCCTCCTTGACATTGCCTTAGACTACTAGGATATTGCAATCAACCCTGTACATTGGTTGTGGGATAGCACACCACCAAACTGGACACTGATTTTCCATAGGATCTGGGTTTATACAGTGAATATAGTAAGCAGAATGATGCTGGAGGCAGGGTGTAACAGCATAATAGAAAGGTCTTTAGAGACAATCCAGTTCCAACTTCTCTTGCACCAATCTCAGCCTATGGGAATTGTCTCACCCAAGGTCACATGTGTGATGTAGCATAATTAAGCTCTGGACTTATTTTCCTAACCTTCACTTGAACTTGCAGGTCTGGTGACCAGAGAAAGTGTCTACTTTTTCTCCTGGGTAGGCTGTGGGTTGTCTGTCTAATGCTCTAGTGTTCTCTGTCTAATGTTCCTGAGCCCCCACTGGTATGCTTCCCACCATGATTTTCCATTAATACAGTTGATAAAACAGATAATTCATTTTTAGGAAGGGATATTTGCTAGGGTGATACAATAAGGACAATTAGTAAAAACACTCTTCTAAAAGTCTGTGACCCATTCTCCTATAAGTACATACAGAGTACAGAGGAACATGGGCTCAGGCTTAGAGGGTATATGTAGAAAATCGGTAACAGCTCCTGGAAGTTTGTTTTGCTAGAGTCCTCAAGATGTTCCCTTTAGTTATGGTATAGTGTTCTGTTTTGTCTTTTGCTGGGATCTTTGTAGGATGCTGAATATTCACGGAGTGTTTTCTGTTCTTCATTCCTGATACAGACACTTTCCAACTGTCCCAGGTACATACTAGGATGCCCAGTGGACAGATTAAATCCAGTTTTCCAAAGTTCATAGGGTCTTCCTCTGGTCAAGGAGAATGGGGTATGAGGAGTCTGAGGTTCGGGCTGAGATGCTTTTACCCCTCTGCAAGTGATTCCTTCTCAGGGCTTAGGCTGGATCACCTCTCTCAAAACTCACTACCTGCTTGAATTCCTGATTTCACCTAGGTCAATGGTCTCATACAGACTCAGATGGCATGAAAGGGTCAGTTAGCTCTTTCCCAGGTGAAACCCTGTGAGGTTGATAGTATGAGTGTTATCATTCCTGTTTGACAGATAAGAAAACTGAGGTTGAAGTCCAGGATTCAGCCCCAGATATTCAGACTCCAAGTCCAGCTAGGTTTCCACTACCTCCCTTTGCCTCTCAGGCTTTCCTCCTCAACCTGGAAATGATCTCACTGGCAACTTCCCTAGATCACAGAGCTCCACAGTGGGAGTGGGCCAGAAAAGCTCAACCTTAGCTGTGTTGTCTGTTTCCATGGGTCTCATCTGTTTAGCTAGAATGTGAGCAGAAGGGCCAGAATGTCTCCTTTTTCTCTCTCCACCTCCATCCCCACCCCCCACCCCATTAACCCTGCTGAGCCCAGGACCCACCACCCAAGGATCATTTGAGAGAGACTTGCTGAATTCAATTGAAACTGACTTGATTTACCACCCTGGAAAAGGCAACCATACATCACTGGCAACTTATCTGGGGCTTTTTGTCCTTTGCTGGATTATTTACTTTGCACACATTAAAATGACTTTGAGTTATTGCTCCAATTATGGATTCTCAGTTCAGAAGAGGGAGAGCTCAGTCAGTGTGGGCTGGAGCAGTCAGGGCAGGTGGGGCAAACACTAGCAAACCTTAGGTGGTGACCCAATTATCCATCCTCTGTGTTTCTGGGGCTTTGGGTGCTGGTGTGTGTGTGTGTGTGTGTGTGTGTGTGTGTGTGTGTGTGATTGTATATGCATAGGTAAAAAAATTGTATGAATCTGTTTATGTCTCAGTGCCTCTAAGTCTGTATGTGCATGTATGCATGTGTGTGTGCCTGTGTATATGTGTGTGGAGTGGGTGCATGTTCAGCTCAGGTGAACTGGAGCTTTTCAGTTGACAGCTTGACAGCAGAGGAAGAGAAACTGGGGCAGTGCATCACTGGCAGTATCAATCTGACATCTGGGCAGCAGCACCTGCCTGAAAGTACTTCTCTCCTCTCCTCTCTCCTCTCCTCTCCTCTCCTGTCCTCTCCTGTCCTCTTCTCCTTTCTTTCTCTCTTTCTCCCTCCCTCTTTCTCCTTCCTCCCTTCTCTCTCCCTCTCCCCTCCCTCCCTCTCTCCCTCCTTCCCCTCTTTCCCTCCCACTCTATCTCTCCCTCCTAACTTTCCTCTCCATCTCTCCATCTCTCTTTCCTTCTCCTCCTCCCTCCTTCCCTTCCTACCTTCCTCCATGTCTTTCCCTCTCCTCCTCTCCTCTCATCTACTCTTTTTCTCATTTTTTCTTTCTCACTATTCTTTATAACTCTTATTCCTTCTCTCATTATCTCTCTTTTCCCTCTTTCATTCTCTTTTTCATTTCCTCTCTCTCAATCTTAACCAACTCTTCTCTAGCTTTGTTTCTCTCATTCCTTCTCAGTTCTCATTCTAATTCCTTTTCATTCCATTCTCTCACTCTCTTTTTCCCATTCTATCTTTCATTTCTCTCCAATTCTTAGTATCTTATTCTTCTAATCCTCTATTTTCATTCTTTTTTCTCACTCACTCTTTCTTTCACTTTTACTCATTCTCTCATGCCCACTCCCACCCCTCTCTCTGTCTCTGTCTCTCTCTGTCTCTGTCTCTCTCCCTCTCATACATTCCCACATACCCACACACCCATATCACACACTCACACCCCCCATCCCACCCCCCCATACACAGACCTTTGTGCTTCTCTTAAGTTAAACACTCCTAAAGCCCAGGTGAAACCACTTTAGGTCTTCTCTCTCTTACTTTATCCAGCTCAGGTATCAGGCCAGTGACAAGTTGAAAGGTTCCCACGGGAGTAAGCAGCAAGAACAGGGAGTTCAGAGCAACAATCAGGCAGGATCAGCAGCCATGTGGAAGGAGATGGGTATGGGTAATGGCATAACTAGGGCAGAGTGGGCATGATGGCTGCCCCAGGGCACCGAAGCTGGGATAGGGGTGCAGATCTACCCCTCAGCCTGGCCCTCCCTACCAAAGTGGCATCTTTAGTTCTTGTTTTCTCTCTCTCTCTATTTCCTCTCCTTGACTATTTCCCCCTATCCTTCATCACAACATTTAGCCTTCTTCCCTAATCTGCAACAGTCTGTCCATCTCCTCCCCTGACCTTAGCACTTTAAAATATCATGCTACCTCCAACCTATACAAGTACCTTTACAAACTGTCTCCTCAGCAAAAAGATCAGCTCCTTGAGGGCAGGGATGGTCTCATCATTCTCTTTGTCTCCCCAGCACCCAGGACAGCACCTGGCATATAGTACACCCTTGAGAAATGTTTCTAGATTTTTTCATTCAAAGGTTTTTAATGCAAAATAGAGTACAACAAGCTTGCAGAAAGAAGAATATTTAACTAGGGCCACTTTCTTGCATCTGTTTGAAACATGATGTTGTCTGTTTCCAGCAATGGACTGAGAAGGAGGTTTTGGACCTAAATTCTTGCCATTAATCTCCTTGCCTGGACTATATATGCCCATTCAGTTCCTTCCCCCTCCCACTTGATTCTGATGCCCTCCCGCCCAAGTCTTTTAACCCTCCTCCCTGGTTCCAACCTAAAGGGATCCTCTGCTCCAGAGATACGATGATTGGTGAATGTGGACTGGAATAAGAAGCAAGGACTCCAGAGAGGAGACCACCCCTTGTATCCCTGGTCAGTTCCTGTTGTAGGTCTACACCTTATTTTTAAAAAGTTAAATTCACTGGCCAAACACCTCTTGAACACCTAATTTTCCTGCAAGGAAGAGAAGGGCAAAACATGGCCCTTGCCTTCAAGAAGCTTAGTTGAGATGGGCAGACATGGCAGTGTAGTTCAGTGCAGAGTGCTGGATTTGTGGATGGAAAGCAGGGTTCAAATGCCAAATTTTCTATTCACTATCTGCAAGACCTTTGGTAAATCGCTTCCCTTACTGGTCCCTGTTTACTTATCTATAAAATGAGAGGGGTCACCTCTATGGTCTCAAAGGTCCCTTCCAGATCTTCTAACTCCCAAACAGAATCTGAAGAAACAGAGGTGTTAAAACAGCTGTATGGGTTAAGGCCTAGTGTATCAGTGCATTCAGGTGCTTCAGAATTCAGAGAAGGACAAGTCTATGCTATAGTTGTTGTTCAGTTGTTTCTGACTCTCTGTGGCCCCATTTGAGTTTTCTTGGCAGAGATGCTAGAGAGGTTTGCCATTTCCTTCTCCAGCTCATTTTACAGATGAGGAAACTGAGGCAAATAGGGTGAGGTCAGATTTGAACTCAGGAAGATGAGACTCTCAGCCTGACACTCCAGGCCCAGTATTCTATCCCAGTATTCTGCCACCCAGCTGCCCCTATATGATAGTATTCTTCCATTGACAAAGGTTATGAAGAACTCCCCAAGGCCGGAGAGGTGAATTGACATGCCCCAAATCACACAGTTAGTAAATAGCAGAACCTGAACTCACATCTGAGGCTCCTGACCTGAACTCCAGTGATCTCTTCAGTGTAGTATCTGATAAACTTATTGTGCTGAAAAGTTACCAGCAAGGTATAGAGGAATTTTATGGACATTGGGCTGTTTGGGGAAGGGTTGCAAAATATAATTTCAGCCTCTTTCTTCTTCTTCTTCTTCTTCTTCTTCTTCTTCTTCTTCTTCTTCTCCTTCTTCTCCTTCTCCTCCTCCTCCTCCTCCTCTTCCTCTTCCTCCTTCTCTTCTCCTCTCTTCTTCTTCTTCTTCTCCTCCTCATCCTCCTCCTCGTCCTCCTCCTCGTCCTCCTCCTCGTCCTCCTCTTCCTTTTCCCCCTCCTCTTCTTCTTCTTATTGGAAAGATACTATTATATAGATTTTTCCTTCTTTGGGTTTCAGTCTCTTCATCTATAAAATGAAGGCTAAGAGGGACTTAGTGAAGAAAACAGCAGTGGCCCTAGAGTTGCAAGAGCTGGCTTCATATCATGCCTCTGACACTGAGGGTGTGTGTGACCTGAGCAGATCATTTAATCTCTGTGTCAGTCTCCTCATCTGTAAGATGGGCAGAATTGACCAGTTTGTCTCTGTGATGCCTTCCAACTCTGAATCAGCAATCACAAAATCTAATGCAGGGTTACAGGCTAAATGTGCCACACTTTCTGCCTCCCTGCACTTCATATTATCCTCCATTCAAAGGGATTCTCATCTAAAAAAATAATCCTGAACCCCAAGTAGTGTCTTGTTATTGGCAAGGCTTCTGGCATTGGTGTGGGAGACATTTCGGGATACGGACTTTCCCCTGATATCAAACCTTTTGGGAGACCCGGATTTGTGGGGACTCAATTGCCTCTGGGCAGCTAAGTGGCTCAGTGGATAGAGAGTTAGAGTCAGGAAGTCTCATTACCCCGTTTACCTCAGTTTCCTCATCTGTAAAATGAGTTGGAGAAGGAAATGGCCAACCACTCCACTGTCTTTGCCAAGAAAACCCCCACATGGGTCATAAATAGTTGTATACAACTAAATGACTGAACAACAATGACACTGTTTCTGGGGCTGGTGGCTTCCCATTCTGGCTGGGGAAGGGAGAGGAAAGGAAGGTAGCAGAGGGGAGGGAGGACTGGCTGCTAGCTGTCTCCTCTTGATCTCATATTTTATTAAACAGCCGTTTCAAGGTCGATCTGTCACGAGGGACAATTTCCCAGCCTCTGTAGAAACAGTTGCATGGTGTCGGGTGGTGTAGATGGAGGAGGAGGGTTTGGGAGAGAGGGAGAGAAGGAGAAATAAAAAGGAGACCCTTAGACCCTCATTAGGTGTGTGTGTGTGCGCGTGTGTGCATGTGTGCGTGCGTGTGTGTGTGTGTGTGTGTGTGTGTGTGTGTGTACAGGAAAATTTAGAGAGAGAGAGAGAGTTGAATTGAGTGCCTGCTATGAACATAATACTGTGCTTGGTTCAGGGAGAGGAATATAAGAGACGGACAGAAAAGTGAAAAAATCAGAGATGGAGAAAGACAGAAAAAGATGGAAATGAATAGATAGGGGAGGAAATAGTAACACAGAAAGAAACTGAAAAAGCAAGATGGTAGGTAGAATAGGAGTTGAGAAAATGCTGTTAGCCCCAGGGGTAGGTCAGGCAAGTAGAGATGAAACAAGCTCAGAATAAGCTTTGGAGTCAGAGGTCCTGATCTGAATCCTGCCAATGACATTTACTATCTGTGTGACCTTGAAGAAGTCACTTAATTTCCCTGGGTCTCAGTTTCCTTACTCATAAATATTAGATGAGGTGGCCTGTGACACTGGCTCTAGACCTGGGATTCTTAACCTTGTTTGTACTATGAACCCTTTTGGTAGTCTGGTGAAACCAATGAACTCCTCAGAATAATGTTGCTGTTTATAAAAAATTCATAATTGAAAGCAATACTAAATTGCAGAGATCAGTGAAAATAAAGATGTAATTTTCCCCCATTCAAATGCATAGACCCCTTAAAATCTCCACATTTTCAGCTTAAGAATCCCTAATCTAGAACCAGGGCCCTCTCTCCAGGCAGTTGGAGATTCAGGGCTGGAACTCAGAGGGAGAATTATTGTTGCTGATCTCAATCAGTTGGAAAGAATGCTGAATTTGAAGTTGGGAGGCCTGGGTTCCAATCCTAACTTATTCCTTGCATGACTTGAGGTAATTTAAATAACCACAATGATCTAGGCCTTGGTATTCTTTTATCAAATGAGAGGGTAAAAGGAAAAGATTTCTAAAGCCTCCTTTACCTTGAAATCTTTTGATCCTATGAATTATTCATTCTCTCTGTCTATTTCTATCTCAGTCTCTTTCTCTCTTCCTCTCTTTCTCAACCTGTCTGTCTAGCTCTCTCAATCCCTCTGCATCCTTCTGTCTCTTTCTCTTTTTTCTCTGTCTTTGCCTCTCTGTGTTTCTATCTCCTCTCTTTGTCTCTGTCTCTCTCTCTCTTTCTGTCTCCATCTCCCTCTTCCTCTTCCTCTTCCTCTCTCTGTTTGTCTCTGTCTCTTTCTCTGTCTCTGTTTCTGTCTGTTTACATCTCTCCCCCTCTCTCTGTCTTTGTCTCTCTGTCTTTTTCTCTGTCTCTGTTCCCCTGCCCAACTTCTCTCTCCTTCTGGTTTCCCAAACCCTGACCCCAACTAGCCAGGGCCCAGTTTGAGTTTTCCCTCTTGCAAGGAGCCTCCCTTGAACACTTCAGCATGCAAAGATCTCTCCTTTCCTTGATCTCCTAAAGCCTTACAGTCTTAGTCACTTAGTGGGGAGGAGTAATCATGAAATTGAATTTTACTTGACCATAGGCATTATCGACCCTTAACATGATTCTCTGTCCTGACAACTGAATGTGCTGTGTTTAGGAGCAAGTAAAAGCGAGTGCTAGTTTCTCCTGGTTTCTGAAAGTATTTTGAACAGTCTGGTTCTGTTCTATGATTCCTACCTTCTTTCACTCTACTTCCCTTCTACTTTTCATCCACCAACTTCCCCCATCTCATTCTGGCCTCCCTTGCCTCCATGTATCTGTGCAGGCTGCTTCCCTTGCCTGGGACACATTCACTCCTCCCTGATGCTTTGAGAATGCAGACACACTGGCTACTTCCTGTTCACCATGATTCAGCACCTTGGGATATGACAAAGTATTGGTCACTGAAGAGGAAAGTCAGACACTCAGGGGACCCTTAAAAAGGGAGAGAATCTACCCTAAGCCTCTCTTTTCCTTCAGCACTCCAAAGGGCCTCAAGTAACTTAGGATTGCTGGTGAGGAGGGCTCCTCCCCAGTAGAAATGGCAAACTGTTGAGTACATGGAAGTAAGCAGTCACTATTGACCACTGATGCCTCCTTCACTCCTTTGCTGCTTTGGGAGAATCACCCCTGCTCACTGTTCCCATATCCCCACAGATATGCCTTAGGTTTCTATATGGAGGACTGGGTGGGCCATGATGGGCTTTCATTTGATCTCAGTGCCCTCTACATGAGGAACTGTCCTAGGGTTAGGGGTACTAGGACCTGCTGGGGCAAGCTTTGCTGATTTACATACTCTCTCTGATTGCCATTTTTGTCTCAAGTATCTTCACATAGTTGGGGAATTATCCTTGCTGATCAAGGAGTGATAGGTGTCCCCAATCCATCCTGAATATACATCAACCTAAGAGCTACTTGAGCCTGTCTGAGACCCCTCATTGACTTTGTATTAATAAATCCCTTGACTACCAGTCTCTAGACTAGTCTTTCCATCTATAACCCAAAGTGGGAGGCGTTCTCTCCCCCTAGTTGAAAGATGTGGAAGAATTGGACTAAGATTGCTCACGCACTACGTGCCAGCAGCCTTCCCAAGAACTTCAGCACCATGACCTTGGGACATGGTGATTTCATGGAGCTTATGAGATCACAAAGTAGGTCCCCTGAGGTTTTCCTTTGACCCCTCCATTTCTCTGCATTGATTTCCTGCCATGGGCATAATACTTCAATGTCCCAAACTCGCCAGGATTCGAAGGGTCCCTCATTTGTGGAGCAGCAGTTCTCTCTGGAAAATAACTACATTTTTATGTATTAGAATTCAAGAAATATAGATCTAGAGCTGGAATGGGCCTCAGAGAATATAGTTTCATTTTCTAGATGAGGAAACCGAGGCCCAGAGGTCATGACACTCAGCCAAGACCACACACTTTACAGTTGGCTCAGATTTCTAGCAGTGGACTGGCACGCTTTTCTCCATCCATAATACTTACTATCAGAATCTGAGCTGTAGGTGTCTGACTTGCTACTATGGTCCTCAATTCATTTTTAGTCCTTGCTTCTTTCCCTAGGACTCCTTTGAACCTTCTCACTATGTCCTAATTCACCATAGGGGGTTTACGAGTTGGTTTCCAGACATCCCCAACAACACTTATCTCTTTAGGGATGCTGGCATGTGCCACTGCTTCGGATTGATTACATAATACAGTTAGTACTTTGTCTGCATCCTTCTATGCCTCAAGCAGTGCCAAATAATTCACCCAAATAACCTCAGTGTTACCTAAGAATTTTCAATCCCTTAATCCAAATCATCATTTGGTACTCCCAAGTCTTCAATGAAGGTCCACTCTTACTAGTGCACATACCAATTTTCCAGTGACTGAACAGCCATAGTGCTAGTTATCCCAACACAACCATAACAGCAATAAACAACAAAGCTGTGACAACACCTTGACTTTGAAATAGGTACATAACAATTTCAAAGCAACTGGTTGTATCTGTAAAAAACAAATAAACAAACAAAAAACACATGGGGGAGGCTAGGTGGCACAGTGAATAGAGCACGGGCCCTGGAGTCAGGAGGACCTGAGTTCAAATCCAGCCTCAGACACTTGACACATTTACTAGCCATGTGACTTTGGGCAAATCACTTAACCCCAATTGCCCTCCAAAAAGCAAAACAAAACAAAACAAAAAAACAAATAAAAAAAACTCTACTGTCCAATCAGACTAGAATAAAATACAAGACCCAAAAAAAATTCCAGTTGATCCTTGCAATATAAGAACATCCAGAAAAGTAGAGAACCCAGAGGAGGCCATAACGTGTGGGTCCTCTGGAAGATACGTCACATTCAAGCACCTTGTAAAGCAGCATCTGGTCAGAACCATAGATTATAAGTCCCCACTGATGTAGGCTTTAAAAAAACTAGTCCATCAGAGGACATATTAGTTTAAAACAAAACATATTTAATTAAGCAATATAGCAAAATAAACATGAAAAATCCCCTGACACTCTTCTGTAGGTTAACACATCAACAGTGGGAGAAGGGACATAGGTTTCTGAGGAACATATGTGACCAGGGAAAACATGTAGCTGAAAGTTCCATGTAGCCAGAGAATTCCCATTGCCAAAGGTGCATTTCTACTCAAGTTCATCTCTGCCTCTGGTGCTACTGTTTGATCCACAAAAGAGCTAGTGGAATCCTCTGGTGATGTCTTTTCTCTACTGAGTTGCTTTCCTGGAAGCTTTGCTGAATTGCTCTTGTTCTCTGTTATCATCTTCTGGTCTTCATCTGCTATGTAATTTCTTCCCCCCATAAGACAATGGAGTTTATCAGCTCTTTTAGGTCACAGTTCCTGGTACTATTTAGCTCTTTTGTGATTTCAGACACCAAACACCTCCATCTAGTTAGCTAACCAGAGGAGCCCGTTGACATTTAAGTCTGTATTTTGAACTAAACTCATCTGTTCAATATAAATTCTTCCTTTTAATTCCTATCTTGTTCTTGGTTGCTAGCCTAAGTCCTTGAAAATTATCTGGGGAATTCCTGTTGACAAAACTGTAAAGGAGCTGGGTTGAACAATCATGGGGAGTTTACTTTCAAACATTATGTTGCCTGGTCCTCAGGAGCAAGACTAGAAAGGAGCTGGATGGAACTAAGGAAACTGGGCAGTCTTTGTTCTACTTTGTCCTACTTCCTTCAGCAACCCAAACCCTACAGATATTCATTAAATGTCTACTATATACAGAGAGACATTGGGGGAGAAACACATTTTAGATCAGACAGGCACATGCTTCCAACGTTTATAATCCATTGGAGGTTAGGACACAGGTACATTTAGCTATAATATACAACCCTGCCTGAAAAGTATGGGTATAAACCAAAATGTTGTGTGAAGGTGAAGGGGGCACAATCATTACTGACTAAGGAGGAAGGAGGAATCAGGAAAGTGTTCATAGAGGATGTGACATTTGAGTTAGGCTTCAGAGGTTGAGTAGAAATCCAAAAGGCAAAAAGTGAACTGAAGACATTTCAGGGAACAGAGTGAGCAGAAGCACAGAGGTGGGAAAATACGAGGCAAGTTTAAGAGAGAAAGAATAGTCCCATTTAGTTGGAACCTGTGAATGGAAGAAATACTGGAAACATAATGGAAGAATATTGGAAAATGTGGATGAAACTAGATTGTGGAAAGGCTTGACTCAATCAATCAACAAGCATTTATTAAGCACCTAACATATGCCAAGGACTTTGCTAGGCACTGGGGCTACAAATAAAAAGAATGAAACAATCTTTATTGGCAAGGAGTGTGTATTCTAGTGGGGGAGGCAACAGATGCATATATAAATATATACATCATAAATATAAGGTGAACAAATAGGAATATATGCAATGAATGTCAAAAAGGGAATTTTTCGTAGAAAAATGACATGTGTAAGTAAGATTAAACTGGCAGTCATGTGAAAGATGGACTAGAGACAGAAAAGAGTAAGGATGGAGGAAATGTGTCAGGAGATTACTGGCATAGTTCAGGTGACTGGTAATGAGAGTTTGTGCTAAGATGATGGCAGGAGGAACAGAAAGGAGTGAACTGATGTGAGAGACATCATGGTGAGAGAATTGACAGGGTAGAATAACTGATGGGACATAAGAAGTGATGGATGGAGAAAGGAGGGTTGAAGATCACACCAGTGTTTAAAATATGGAAGATTGGGTAAATGTCAGGACCAGCGGCAGAAATAGTGAAATCAGAAGGAAAAGGTTTAAGGGAAAAGATAATAAGCTCACTTTGGGACACTGAGTTTTAGGTACTGGTAGGACAGCCTAGTGAAGTCATATGGGTACTCAAAGGTGCAGATTTGGAGCTCAGAAGAGGTAGAACTGAATATAGTAGCTCAAGGAACCTGAACTGTTTGGTCTGGAGAAGAGAGCTGAAGGGGCACCACGGGAGCTGTCTTCCAATCCTCACGTGGGAGGATTAGATTGATTCTATTTGCACAGAACTAGGAAAACATGGGTAAAAGTTAAAGAGAAGTACATTTGATCTTGGCATAAGGAAACACTCCTTAGCAATTAGAACCCAGTTCTAATTGGGTCTAATGGATCGTGCTGTTTCAGAAGGTAGTAGGTTCTCCCTCCCTGGATATCTCAAGCAGGTGCTGGAGAATCACTTGTGGAACCTCTTGAGAGAAGGATCCTGTTAAGGTACAAATTGACTGACACCATCTTGAGAATTACTTTCAGCTCTATAACATTTTAAAAAGTAAAATTGAATTTAGTAGCTTTTGTTTTTATTTCAGCTGAAAATTCCAGTGTATATCCTTCTCCCCTTCTCACCTTAGTCATCCCTTAAAACAAATGAGAAAAAAGGAAAAGTTTAGCAAATCTAATACATCAAAAAAAAAAGTTTGACATTACATAAATAGTTCATACCAGAGTCCCCTGCTTCTTCAAAGAAGGGGGAAGGTACCTTCACGTATCTCTTATTAGCACTCATTATAATTTCACAGCAATTAGTTTTTATTGTTTTATTGGTTCATTTGGATGCTTGCATTGAGTATATTGTTTCCCTGGTTTTTCACTTTGCTTTTCATCAGTTAATGTGTCTTTTCCTGCTTCTCTATATCCATCAAATGCATATCTTACTGTGTAACAATATTCCATTACATTCACACACAAGTGATTTAAACATTCCCCAATGGATAAGCATCTCCTTTGTTTCCAGTTGTTTGCTATCACAAAAGTGCTGCTATAAATTGTTTGGTGCATATAGGTAAACATTAAAACAATAATTTACTTCCTTGGGAGTACATACTGAGTGGCAGGATCTCTGGGCAAAAGGGTGGGTATGGACATTTTTGTTACTTTTAAAGCCTATTTTCAAATATTTTTTCCAGAATAGTTAGACTAAGGGGTGGCTAGGTGGCGCAGTCAATGGAGCACTAGCCCTGGAGTCAGAAGGACCTGAGTTCAAATCCAGCCTCAGACACTTAACCCAAAAACTAGCTGTGTGACCTTGGGCGAGTCACTTAACCCCACCTGCCCTCCAAAAAAAGAAAAGTGGAATGGTTAGACTAGTTCACAGCTTCGTCAACAGCGTGCCAGTCTTTCCACAACCCCTCCAATGGTGATTATTCCTATCTTTTGTCATCTTTGCTGATTTTCTGGGTGTGAAGTAAAAAAGTCAGAATTGTTGCCATTGGTATTTCTCTCCTGATTAGTATTAGAAACAGTGTTTCATATGGCTGTTGATAAGTTGCAGCTCTTTTGCTTGCTGCTTGTTCATTTCCTTTGACCCTTATATAGGAAAGGAAAAACTTGGGTCTTGCATAAATTTATTAGTTGCTTATATATCTTGGACACTAGACCATTAGCAGAGATATTTGATACAATTTTTCCCAACTGATACATTTTTGCACATTGTTGTTGCATTATTTTTGTTTGTGCTAAAGCTTGTCAATTTTATGGAACCAAAATAATCCTTTTAATCTTTTGTTCTCTCTTCCATCTCTTGTTTGGTTAAGAAATCATCCCTTAGGTATAACTGTGAAAGATACCTGATTTGGTTATCTTCTATTTTTAATGGTATAATATTTAATATTCTGTTTACATACCCATTTTAAGTTCATTGGATTCTAAGGTTTTTTATTGTTGTTGCTGTCGAGCAATTTTCAATCATGTCTGACTTTTCATGACCCCATTTGGGGTTTTGTTTAGCAAAAAGTACTGGAGTGGTTTGCCATTTCTTTCTCTAGATCATTTTACAGATGAGGAAACTGAGGCAAACAAGATTAGTTGACTTGCCCAGAGTCACATAGCTGGTAAGTGTCTGAGGCTAGATTTGAACTCAGGTCTTCCTGACTCCAGGTCCTGTACTCCATCAATGACACCATCTAACTGCTCAAAGTTTGTTTACAAAGGGCTTTTCTCACCCAAATCCTGGAAGGGAGGGCAGAAGAGAGTTTTCCTCTTTGTACCCCCAGAACCAAGCACAAGGCACAAAGTAGGCACTTAATAAATGTATGTTAAATTCATCCATAAATACTCTTCTCCCCTCTTTGCAGACTGGGACCATGGGTATGGATTATTGCATTTACTGTCAGATATGACTGATGACTATCTTTCATTTTAAAAATACTTGTTTTAAGGGATAGTTCATTGACAAGGGGAGGAAGGATATATTTGGACATGAAGGCTATGTAAAAATGTCATTTAAAAATCAATTCATCTGCAAGTATTATTATCCCCATTTCACAAATGTGGAAGCAGGCTCAACATGGCTAAACCCAAAGAGCTAGTGAATGTTGAGGTCAGGCCTCCAGTCCAGTTTCAGTGCCCTTTCCACTTGTCCGTTAGTCCCTCACCAGCTTCAGCATAGCCAACTCTTCCACTCCTATCTTCATCTCGATGATCCCTTTCTCTGTCTCCATCATTCTCAGCACTCTTCTCAGTGTTGACGTCAACCAAACTACTACTCTGGCCACCATCACTGGTCCCTTTACTACTGTTACCAGTGAAGAGAATCTTCCCATGCTTTTCACTGAAGCTGGTGTTGTTCAGGGCATTGTACAGAGAATTGTATAGCTTTGTTCCCCATCCTTGGGGAAATCCTCACGGTCTGAAACAGACACACTTAAGACAATAGGATTTCAGACCTGGAAGGGATTTTGGGGGTCCCTCATTTTAAACATATGGAAACTGAGGTTCAAGCAGATTAAGTGATTCGCCTAAAGTTTTTATGAGCATCAAGGATCACAGATCTAGAACCATTAAGAGACCCTTAGAGATCATAATCCAACCTCCTCTCTTGACAGAGAAAGAAACTGGGTATAGAGACTTCCCCAAGGTCACAATGACAGCTAGTCAAGGAAGCGTGTGATCCTGATAGTTGTATACAGGAAAACAGATGGTTCAATTAAAAGATTATGCCCAGACACAAATTGACCAATGAAATCTCTACAATGTGCACGTCAGGGGAGAAAAAAAATATATAAGAAGTGGGAGGATGGTGCCCAAGAAGAATGGGATGGAGGCAAGTCATAGATAGTTCACTGTCCTCTGATCAATCTGGGAAGGCTTCCTGTAGCAGCAGGTAGGGGGTTTAGGAGCTATTCAAACTGTCACAAAATTGATTTCTTGGGCTACAGGAATGAGATAAGATGGGAATTTCTGGGCTAGAGGCCATTGAAGTGTGGCAATGGGATGAAAGGACCAATGGGAAGAGCAGCTGTGTTTGTGTTAAAGGGGGTGATGGAAAGACCTCAGCTCAGGCCTGGCTGGCCCTTAGAATCCCAGAGCCTCTGAGGCAGGCTCTAGGCCTCTGTCTCTGTTCTTCCTCTGAGCTGTTTCCAGTTCTAAGGAAATCCCAGGCTCACATTTTCAGGGTTCAGAAGCCAGGACCCCACCCGATCCTTCACAGTCTCTTTCAAAGAAGAGACAGGCAGAAACCTTTCAAACCTCCCTGCAACACACTGCAAGCTCCCCCACTCACGTGTCTCTTCTTTCCTTTGTTGTCCCCCAACCCCAGGGGAGGGTATCAGATCTGAGAACCTAGCGCTTCCCCGAGGATGAAATATTCATGTCGCCAGCCGGCAGCAGCCAGCATGCCCAGCCTTTGGCTCATTCGTTCGCCCGATCCTGGTGGGCCTGGCAGATGCAGCCCAAGCAGCCCTTCCCCCGCTACCCCTTTGTTCTCCTAGCCTGGTTGGGCCAGCAAGGGGGGAGGGGCAGGGAGCCCAGGTGAGGGGTGGGGCTGGTAGGGCCAAACAGAGGGGGGAGGGGGAAGACAGCCAGACAGGAAGGCTGGCTCCCTCACACCCCCTCCCATTCCCACAGAGAGAAGAAAGCTGATAAAACTGCAGCCCTTCATTCAGTCTCTCACTGGATCTGAGAGTCTCGGCTTAGATCTTCATGGGCTGGAGATGAACCTGGAAGAGAAGGGAAAGAGCGGAGTCTTGATGGAGTTGCTTAACCTGGCATGTGGATTGCTACGGCAGAGTGGGCAGAGGGCTTTCTGAGACACAGGGAGAATCTGATTTCTCACCTCCCCTCACACACTTGCCTAGGACTTGGCGTTTATCTTGAATCCCTTGTGTGGAGCCCCCACATCCCACATTAAGCCCTAGTCCTGGACATTCGTTTTCCCAAAATGCAGTTCTGGCCCTGTCTGTCATTCCCACACCAATAACCCCAGCGCCTTCCTATTAGCTCTAGAACCACTCACAGACATCTCTGTGTGTATCTCGTACATACAGAGTTATTTACATGCATGTTGTCTTCTCTCTTCCCTGTTACAATGGGAGTTCTTTAAGGGCAGGCCCATTTTTGCCTTTCTTTGAATCTCTGTACCAATTTCTTTTATCTGATTGTTGATTAAAGCTTTTTGCAACCTGGTCCTTTCTTATTCCAGTCATGCATTCCAAGGTCCAGTCATGTTGACCTGCCTGTTTTTCCTCACATATACTTCATTTCCCTTCCCCAGGTCTTTTGCACTGGCTCTTCCTCACGCCGAGAGTGCACTGCCTCCTCACCTCTGCCTTTCCAAATTCAAAGTCTGATTCCTTCTACTTTCTCATGCCTGCCCTCAAACGTCACTTTGTTTTATATTTGCCTCCCACTGTATTATCTCCTGAAGTTGGGCCTTTCTTCCCTAAAGTACTAGTGACCTCTTTTGTATTCCTTCTGTTTCTTCATAGAAAGAGAAGCTTTGAGGGACAGTGAGAACAACACACTGACTTTGGAGTCTAAGGACTTAAATTCCAAAATTCTGCTGCTGGTGTTTGCCTGGGTGGCATAAGCCTTTAACCCACTGCTTCTCAACCTTCCTAATGCCTCGACCCTTTAATGCAGTTCCTCACTTTGTGGTGACCCCCAACCATAAAATTACTTTCATTGCTACTTCGTAACTGTAATTTTGTTACTGTTATGAGTCAAAATGTAAATATCTGAAATACAGGATCCGTTTTCATTGTTACAAATTGAACATAACCCACAGGTTGAGAACCTCTGCTTTAACCTCTCTGGCTCTGTTTCTCATCTGTAAAATATCCACTAAGGCCCCTTGCAGATCTACACCTAAGGTCGCAGGGCATCAATATATAGTGCTTTCTTTGGTTGAATGTCAGCTTCTTGAAGGGAAGAACTGTTTTCATTTTGTCTTTGTACCTTCAGCACTTGGCTCATTGTACGTATTAGGAAATGTCCAGAGATTCACTGATGGCCCATCTGAGCCCCGACATTGACACCCCCTGTGCTTGACACTGAGCCATCATCATTGACATTAAGTTCCTTTCCCTAGAACTCAGGACTCACCCGCACCCCCAGTGTGGAAGACTCCAGAGGCTTTGAAAATTGCTTTCCATTCTGACCCTGAGCTCTCTGCTGAAAGCTCACATTTCAGAGATCTCCATTAGTTCCCTGCAGTATCCTTTGTCCTGATCACAACGGTAGCCAAATCCTCTGCAGAGCCCTGCTCCACTCTGCCTGGTTCCTTGCTTTGGGGAGCTTTGCTTTGTATCTGAGGTTCTTAGGAACATAAAGGTTTTTTTGATTTAGATCTGGAAAGGGCTTTGGTGGTCATACAGTCTCATTTTACAAATGGGGAAACTGAGGTCCACAGAGGTGACTTGTCTTAAGCATTAGCAATAGGATTTGAACCCCGCTTCTCTGACTCTGGAATTAGTTTTCACCATGACAACTCCCTCCTTTAGCCTCTTGGGGTCTATTTTCTCCTCAGTTAAAAGAGAGCTTTTGGATTATATGGACCAAGATTTATTCAGTTGGGACAAGGAAAATGTCACAGAAAAGTCCTTTTCTATCCTGAAGGGACTTAGCCACAGAAGAGGCTGGTCAGACCAGTGATGCTAAGAGAAGCAGACCTTTATTACCTGCACTATGTGAAAGAAAGCTCTTTACTTGTCACTGGGAGTGGAAAGGAGGTGGCTGGAGATGAGAAGGGGGAAAGGGCAGAGGGGACTGAGGTACATCAGGATCACCACTGCCTGAGAGGCAAGGATCCAACTGCATTTCTGGAGGGATTGGAAACATCCTGGATTTAGCCAGTTGGGGAGTCCTGGCCTTGAACCAAATGATCTCATGGCCACCAGAAAAGGAGGAAGGGAAACTGTGATTTTGGAAGTGGCTCCCTCTGGACTCCTGACTTGGGTTATATCAGCTCTCACCTCTCTCCACTGTGGTGCAGGGATACCAGGGCTGTTCAAACACAACAGGAGAACTCAGATTCTGAAGAGGGGCAAGTGTTCTATGGGGAGGAGTGGAGTCCTGCTGAAGTAGGGTGTTTGTCTTCTGTCCTCTGATATCATGGGGAAGAGGCACTGATCATTGAGTTGTAAGGATGAAACTTTGTGTGTGTGTGTGTGTGTGTGTGTGTGTGTGTGTGTGTGTGCGCGTGTTTGTAGAGGGAGACAGGGGTTGGGAGTATCAGACAGGAGAAGAGAGGTGGTCTAGAACTGTGGTGCCCACAGAAGGAGGAAGAGGTCAGAGGCAGTGTGGTGCTACTGGTGCATAGCCATAAGAAATAATTTTGAACCTAACTCTCTTGTTGATTGACTATGTGATTTGTTTTTAAAAAGGAGGTCAAGGAAAGGCTGATATTTATTTCATTAAAATAAACCAAATAGTTCCTAAACAAATTTGGATGATTGTATTGATATTCAAGATTTAATTTTCAATAAAACATTTGACTTTTTTTTAAAAAATGGAATATTGATTGAAGTATGGCAATAATTTTAATTAAGGATTTTTATTGACAGAAAGGGAGCCAGAGCCAGATAAGAGATAGAGAGGCAGAGAGTAAAGCCTGGGCTGCCAAACAAATGCTTTTTTCAGACTACCACATTCTGACAAAGCATAGTGGAAAGGCTTCAGACATCATGCCACTGATGAATTGTGTGTTGATCAGCCAAGGGCCAACCTGGCTAGGTCAAGGGGGATTTGTGACCATGTTGGCTGCAGGCTGAAGTTCCCAGCCTTAGTGATTCTTGAGGTCTATCTATTGAGGCATAGAGGGGTGAGATGTATGTGAAAGGCCTACCCATGCTGAGGACACTACAGATCCTTGAAGTCTGCTATTAGAATCTAACCTACTTGAGGGCGGAGGCTCTTTGCTTTTTCACAGGGAATAGAGCACTGAGCCTGGAGTCAGGAGGACCTGAGTTTCATATTTAGTCTCAGATACTTACTAGCTGAGTGATCCTGGGCAAGTCACTTATTGCTTCAGCTACCTCTCAGAGTTAATGTAGGAGTTAAATGAAATAATAATTGTAAAGTGCTTTGCACAGTGCCTGGAGAATAGTAGGTGCTGTTGGTGTGCTGGCTACTATTATTGCTTAACAACAATGCCTGGCATATAGAAAGCACTTAATACATGGTCTTAGATTGATTGATTCAGAGGTGCTTTGGCCATAGGGACTCACAGGAAGGCATACTTGGGTTCTAGTCCCTTCTCTGATGCATACTGTCTGTGTGACCCTTGGAATGTCATTTAAGCATTTAATGTTTCCAGGAATTTCTTTAAGACTATATGCTGCAGAGGCGGCTAGGTGGCGCAGTGAATAGAGCATCAGCCCTGGAGTCAGGAGGACCTGAGTTCAAATCTGACCTCAGACACTTAACACAGGAACTAGCTGTGTGACCCTGGGCAAGTCACTTAACCCCAATGGCCCTGCCAAAAAAAAAAAAAGACTATATACTGCAGAACAGGATCTGGTATGCATTAGCAGTGAGATTCCTTCCTAGGAGTTCCCTAGATGGATGAAATCACAGAATCCATACCACTATGTGTGTGTGTGTGTGTGTGTGTGTGTGTGTGTGTGTGACACACCTATACACATATTATGGATAGTTGTATATGTCCTCCAGAAGGTCTTCATTGCAACGCATGAGGGAAGTCTTGGAACAGGAGGTTGCTCAGTCATTTCAGTTGTGGCTGACTTTCTGTGACCCCAATGGATCTTTCTTGGCAAAGATACTGGAGTGGTTTGTCATTTCTTTCTCCAGCTCATTTGACTGAGAGACAGGGTTAAGGGAAACACGGCTAGTCTAAGGCTGAATTTGAACTCAGGTTTTCCTGATTCTATGGCCAGTGCTCTATTCACTGTGCCACCTAGCTGTATATATATATGAGTATGTACATATATATTTATGTGTAGATATATATCTGTATATATACATACACATGTATATACACACATACAGGTTTACATACACACACTATATATATGTGTGTGTGTGTATATATATATACACACATATACATATGTGTGAGAATATAATGTGTGTTTATCAGCTAATTGTCACCCTGAAATTCAGGAGGACCTAGTTCAGAATGGGTCAGGAGTGAGAAAAGAGGAGGAGGACCCAGGAGAAGGAGGGAACAGCAGCATCAGGCTCCAAGGAGGGTGGGAAGTGTCAGAGGAGAGGAAGCCCAACAGAGAACTTGGAGCTTTGCCCCTTGGGGCTGGTGAGGAGAAAGGATAGGATCCTTCTCAGCCTAGGCTCTCCTAGGCCAGTGGTTCAAATGAGAGAAGAGCTCAGAAGGAGACTCAATCCACAGGGACCAGCTCATCCCACTGTAATGAGCAGGCACCTTGTTGTTGAGAGATGGCAATCCCACTGAATTTCTCTGGGCCTTCATCTATCAAATGGGGATATTAAGCCCTTCCCTGACTTGCTCAAAGAAGTTCTGAGTTTATTTAAGATCATTTTGATTTAATTAATACATGGGGTCAGGGGATCCAGATTTGAATTCCTGCTCTGACTCTTGTGTGACCCTGGGCTAGTGATTTCACTTGTCTAGGCCTCGGTTTCCTCCTTTGGTGATCTACGAAAGGTGCATTATGGTGCAGTGGGGAAGAATATTGCCTCTGAAGCCCAAGGAGCTGGGTTCTAATCTTACCTCTGACAGGGATGACCCAGTTTACCTTTGGAAAATCATTTAACCTTTGGGGATCTTACTCTCCTCATCTGTCAAATGATTTCTTTGTGGAAGTAAGGGGCTATGGATGGGAAGCATTGCATTTCCTGTAAGATGGTTGATGTGTTGGTTAGTTTTCTGAACTGTCCTTTGTCCACTTTCTTTTTTATTCTTTGTTACAAGAGATGTGTCTTTGGACAAGAGAGGAATAGGAGAGAGGTTTGAAAAGGAAGGTAAAACATAAGCTCTCTCTGTCTCTTTCTGTCTCTCTCCCTCTCCTCTCCCTCCCTCCCTCTCTCTTCCTCTCTCTCTCTTCCTCTCTCTCTCTCTCTCTCTCTCTCTCTCTCTCTCTCTCTCTCTCTCTCTCTCTTTTTTTCTCTCTCCATATATTTTTTTAAATGAGAAGGCCAGATCAGACTTGGAAGGTATTGTGGCATTGGGCACTGGACATGGATGACTTGAGTTTGAATTTCATCCCAGAAACTTATTAGCCATGGACAAGGTATTTAATAGCTATTAGCTATGATGACCCCAGGTAAATTACTTAATGGCTTCGAGCCTCAGTTTCTTCATCTGCATAATGGGGCGTTGCACTGGAAGGCCTCCAGGTCCCTGCAGCTCCACACCTATGATCTGTGATCCTCTGAAGACTTCCCAGCTGGCTAACTGTGGGCAAATTATTTCACGTTTCTGGGCTTCATTGTCTTCATTTGTAAATGAGGGTGTTTGATTGGATGACTTTTAAAAGTCATCTGTAGAATTATGATCCCTGGAATAAATATCATCCACATGAAAGGGATTGATTAAAATCACTTTAGTGAGAACTTCTCTAACATAGGACTCTCTCCTCCTCCCTTTCCTCCTCCTGCCCCCTCATCTTCCTCCTCCTTCTTCCCTCCCCTTCCTTTTCCTCTCCTCTCTCCTCCTCCCCTCCCCTCCCCTTTTCTTTCCTCCTCTTCTTTCTTCTTCTCATTCTCCCTTTCTTGCTCTTCCTTTTCCTCCCCCTCCTCTCCTCCCTCCTCTCCTTATTCTTCCCTTCCCTCTCCTCTTTCTCCTCTCCCACCTTCCCCTCCTCCTCCTTTTCTTCCTCCTTTTCTTCTTCCCCCTTTTCTCTTCTTCCTGTGGGGGATTCATCAAGAGTTTTGCTGTGGGTTTCTCCCTGGGTCTGGGGAATGTGCTACTTGGCTATTGTTTGGTTTGCTGGAAGACGGTAGTTGTCTCCAGCTCTGAAGCAGGAGGAGCTCTGTGGCCAGCTGGCTGCTGGTTCTTGCTCCCCTGCCTGCTTTCCTGATTTTTTAGGTTATTTATATGTTGCCTCCTGCCCCCAGTCCCAACCTCCTGAGTGCTGGGAGCTCCCAGCCAAAGAGTGGGATTGCAGCAGTGACTTTGAGATTGCAAGACATCTCTCTGACTCTTGGAGCAGGAAGCTAATGCTGAGCTTGAACTGCCTGGCCAGGAAATGTGGGCCAGGTTGAACACTCTCTTGTCATTAACCCTTCCAAAGTGAAGTCCTGGCTTGAGGAGGCCAGGCCATACTAATTAATCCAACATCATCATAATAGCTAGTACTTTATATGTTGAGAAGAGGCTCAGTTGAGCCTCCTAACAACCCTGTGAAGCTGTTGTTCATCCTGTTTTTGAAGAGGACCAATGACATCACAGGGTGATATCTTGACTCATTTTTGAATTGAATTGAAGGCAGAGTTGCACAAAGTCACTAGCCTCATTCTCTTCCAGCATCATCTAAGTCCAGTGGCAAGACAAAAGTTAGGAGGACTGGCAATGACCCGGGGTGCAGTGGATGCCCTTCCATGTCTGCCCAAGCTCTAAGTGCTCCACAGTGCCTGCTTCACCCACCTTCATGACCTTTGGAACAAATTGTTCTCCTTCACCCATCCCACCAGGGGAAGTCTTCATATGTTGGGGCCAGACATTGCCTTAACTCACCAGTGGAGTTGATGACCACTGCTTACCCTCAACCTGGTTTAGCCTATCTGCAGAGACAGTTTTCCTGGAGTATGGCCACTGCACACCCTACCGCTTCTCAGAGCCACAGGTGAGAATGAAAGGGAGACACCAAAAGTGAACGAGCTGCCCTCACACAGAGGTACTGGTCCTCCTTTAACACCCCATACACCCTGTGAAGTGGGTGCTAATTAAAGCACCCATTTCATAAAAGAGGAAACAGGCTCAGAAAGTACAGTGAATTGCCCAGGGTCACACAGCTGATAAACATCTGGAGGAGGATTGGAATGCAGATCTTTCTGATTTGAAATCCAACACTAGCCACTAAACCACCTACCTGACTCCCAAACACCTTTTATTTGATGTATTTAATAGGTGATTTCTATTGTGTTTCTTTGAATTATTCATGAATAGTGTTCTGGGATTGTTAAGGAATCTGGGTTCAAATGCGACCTCTGATGCTTACTACCTGTGTGGTCTTGGGCAAATAATTCCTTTCATGTATGATTGGGACTGGATGGTTGCTAAGGTCTCTTCCGACTTTAAAGTTCTAGGATTCAGAAATTCTGTGACTTGCCTAGGGTCAAGAAGCCAGTAAATGTAAGAGGCAGAATTTGAACTCAGATCTTCCTGACTCCAGGTCTGATGCTCTATCTGCTATAGCACCTAGATTCTTTAAGCAATAAATTTGGTCACCAAGAATTTATTAAGAACCTACTGTGTGCTAGCCACTGGGAATACAAAGAAGTCAGTGAAACAGCCCCTGCCTGCCCTCAAGGAGCTTACATTCTTTTGGAGTAGACAACATGCCCATTTTTTTCCAGTATATTCAAAATAGATAGAATATAAATGCAAGGTAATAGAGGGAGTGTGGATACTAGTAGCTGTGGAGATCAGCCAAGGCTTCATGTAGAAAGAAGCATTTGCACTTAGTTTGGAAGGAAACCAGGGTTCTATAACAACAGCTAGGACTTATATAGAGCATTATTTGCAAAACACTATACAAATCTATCTTCCCAACTGTGAGATAGGAACCATTATCGTCCTTATTTCACAGATGAAGAAACTATGGCTGAGGAATGTTACATGAATTGCCCAGGGCCACACAACTAGGCAGTATCTGAGGCTTCATTTGAACTCAGGTCTTCCTGCCTCCAAGATCAGTACTCTATCCATTGGGCCACCTGATCCAATTCTGACCACAAAGTTGCCTGTGTCCTATATGTCCACCCTCCTTACTTCCCCTGCAAAAGTACCCAGGGGATGGCTGGGGTCCCATTATTCTTAAGCATATGTCCATTCCGGAAATTATAGCAGGTTCCATGCTCTGTGCTGATACAAGAATGCCAGAATTGCCTCTCCCCACTATCCTGATAATCTCTGCAGTTCTTCCAGCAAAAGATTCTTTCTAAAGGCTAGGTAATACAGTGTATAGGAGCAGTATACATTTGTGTGGCCTTGGGCAAGTTGCTTAAGGTCCTTGGACCCTCTGTATCCTCATCTGTAAAATGTGTGTGGGGAGGAGAATTGGAATAAATGGTCTCTGGGGTCTCTTCTGTATTGGGAAACCCATGATCCTTTTTGTCCTCAACCTCCTGGGTTAGACATGACTCAAATAGATATGATTTCCTCTTAAGAAGCTTTAAGTGATAATGTCATCCAGGAATTTCTTCAGATCTGCAGGATCCTTTTTTCAGTCTCTTGAGGGAATGAATTCCAAGAGTACACTCTCCACCACATAGAAGGAAGATGGCCTTTCTTTGTCCTAAAATAACCTCTTTCAAGTCTTATGTAGGTCCCCCTAGTGTCCCTCTTTGGGATTGGAGGAACTAATTGTGACTGTAGAGTAAGAACCAGATAGTATCTTCTTCTTTAGACCTCTCTGGCACCAGTCCATAGTTTTTCATGTGGTTGACAACAAATGTTTGTTGAATAAATGAATGAGTGAGTGAGTGAGTGGATATTTGCCCAGAATGGATTTCATGGGTTCATAGACACGTGCTCCAATATACCAATCCTTACCCTTGGTTAGGACACTGACAGAAAGGAAGAAGAAAAAGACCTAGCCTTTTTCCTCAAGAACCCCCGCACTTCTAATGAAGGCATAATCCTTCTTCTCAGGGAGTCATGAATATAATGTGTGGGGAGAGAGAGGGAAGACACAGTTCCTGCCATCAAGGAGCCCTTGGTGAGGGAAATGACCCCTGTCCTCTGAAAGTCTTGGTCTGATGAGGGGGACAAGAATCTGAATTAGTCTAAAAATGGAAGAATCAGGATACCCACGCACATGAAAGTGAAGAAGACTTTTTCATTTTATAGACAAAGAACTGGAGGCCCAGAGAAGGAAAATCATATATTCAGGGTCACATAGGTAGCTATTAAAGCTAAGATTCAAATTCAGATCCTCTGACTGCAGATTTGGTGATCTTGTCCCATACAGCAACAAGTTCAAATGATTTGATTGTAATCCCCAGTATCTACTATGGGGTGATGAGATTGGTGAATAAAGGGATGCTCAGGGGGCTTTGGAATGAATAAAGATAGTCTTCCTGGAGGTGCTGCCTTTTGAGTTGGGACTGGGTTTAGAGAAAAAAGAGTGGTGGGGCATTTCCAGCTTGCTGGTGAATCGCTCTGAAGGCTAGAAGGTCAGAGGGAGCAAGTTGATAGGTTCCAAGTTGGAAGGGACCTTATAAGCCATTTAGTTCAATCCTCTCATGATGAACAAACTAAGATCCAGGGAAAATACATTATTTGCCCAGGACCACACAGATAGTAAGCATCAGAGGTCACATATGACTCAAGAACCAAAGTTTCCCCAACTATATCATGTTATGTGTGTATGTTTTGTTAGTGGTGATGGGTTGGTGAGTGGATATTTACCCTAGCTATTAGAGCTAGGGTAAATGAGGACTGAAGACTCATTTGTGGGACAGGCCTTGCAGCCCAGACCAGGGAGTTTGAGAAATAGGTGTTTATCTCATAGACAGCTTAACTAGGTCTTAGAGTCAATCAATCAACTTTTTACTGACTACCTTTTCTGGTCCCTAGGCCTCTGCTAAGCTTTTCTATGTGTGTATGTGGGAGGGGGGGTGGCAGTGGTGTATAGTCCCAGCTTAACCAGGAGTTTATAACTTAGTTGTAGAGATCAGGCATCCACAAACAAAAAGATAAGTAACGGTGGCACACTGTCCAGACTACAGGTCTGTTCAGTAGAAACAAGTCCAACTCACTCCTGGCCTGGGGGAGGAGGCAGGATTTAAGTCTTTGGATGAGGGAGAGATCTAGGATTAGCCAGGAAAAATTTTCTGAAGGAGCTGGCCCTTGAGCTGGGCCTTAGAGTTAGCCTAAAACAATCTCTAACTGTTATAAACCACATGATTTTGTAACTCTGTGTTTATTTTCTTGAAGGGAGGAAGGAAGAAAGAAAGGCAGGAAAAAGGAATAAAGGGAGGAAAAAGGGAGGAAGGGACAAGAAAGAAAAAGAAGAAGGAAGGAAGGAAGGAAGGAGGGATGGAGGGAGGGAGGGAGGAAAGGAGGGAAGGAGGGAGGGAGGAAAGGAGGGAGGAAAGGAGGGAAGAGGGAGGGAGGGAGGGAAAGGACTCCATCATATCTTGGGACATCAACATCTAACTAGTCTTTCATCGTCCCTAAGCTGATCTTCCGGATGGCATTTCTCCGCTCATCTTCGCCTTGCCCCAAGCAGACACTGGGCAGGAAGCCTGGAGTAGTTGTTCCTCCCAGCCTGGAGGTGGCAATAGAGAGTTCCTTAAGTCACTGGAACCTGGGCCTCTCTGGCAACCTCTGACGGGAGGGGGAGGAAAGAGGAGGCTGAGCTCCATGGTGATGAGCTGTCCAGCATTTCAGCAACCGGAGCCTCATAGAGAGCTGGAGGAGGAGAAGGAGGGCACAGAGCTGGGCGGGGGAGAAGAGGCAGGGAAAAGGGGGACAAGGCACTGGGCGGGGAGGCAGGTCTGTAGGGCTGAGGGAGGCAGGTGAAGAAGAAGATAAAGAGAGGAGGAAGATCCAGGCATCAGCCCCTCAAGCCCTGGAGAGAGGGTGGGGAAACCCGCAGGAAGGTAAGGAGCCAAGGGCTAGGGAGGGCCAGAGGGGAGTGGGGAACGTCGGGAAACATCTCCTAGTAGCCCCGGAAAGAAGGAAGACTGGTTCATGTCTGGGGCTGGCCTGGACTGGAGCTAGAGAATAGTGTTTCTTTCTTGCTGAGCATCTTTCGTCTCCTTCTGCAGGGCAGGGTATTTACTCTGGAGCCAGAGGAGGAGGAGAAGGAAGAGGAGGAGGTAGTGGTGGTAGAAGAGGAAGGGGGAAGGATTATCGGTCTGGGCAGTGTGTCTGTGTGTTTGTGTAGGCTGAGGGTGAAGAGACTCTCTCTCCCCATGGACAAGAGGCAGCTGGGGTTTGTCTGCTCTGAAGCCAGTGTGGGCTAAAAAATTTCCAGTATGTATGTTTGTTTAGTGAAGAAGTGAGTGAGTGTGTATATACCAGTCTCCAAGACCCTGACTAAGGACATAGGTGAATCCCTTGTGGCTTAATTCAGTTGGGGGAGGGGTAGAGATGGGACAGCAGGAATGAGGACACTTGAAAAGTTCCCTGGCTAACCCCAACCATGCCTACCAGAAGTACCCCCCAAGACCGTCCCTTTCTCCCCCCCCCCACACCACAAACATATAAATAATGGGGCACTCAGCCCTTCTTCCTTCAAAACAAGCAAAAAACTTACCTGGAGGTGGTGAGTTTGAATGAGGAACCATTTAGTGGATCCATACACCTCTGGGGGATTCAGGAGGACACTGAGGGCTCCTGCCACATATGGTTTGGCCAATGCATCTGGATGACCATGGTGGCTGACTGGAGAGTTACAGAGTGCAGGAGATGCTGAGTGGGCAGTCTGGGGGACAGACAAAAGCTGCTTTCTTGCTAGCTTTAGTAATGTTCCCATCCCCAAGTAAAAGCAAAAGGGAAGAGGCTTTGGTACAGCAGCTCCTCTTCTAAGGTCTCCTCACTCCCTTCTGAACAGATAGGAGCCGGGATTGGAAGGGCTGCATCCTATACCATCCCATATATCATTCCCAGGCAGAGGAAGTGGGGGGTTTGGAAGCAGTGGATATGTTTCATGCCCCCTTTAACAGAGGGTAGGTAGAACCACCAAGAACCCAAGGGTTCTTATTCTCTCTGGGATCCTGCTGCCAAGGGGATGGGGCTGCATATGGATCCAGCATCTGGAACCCAGGCATAAGATAAATGTGCTGCTTAAAGAGGGTGGGGATGAGAAGAAAGGCAGCAGCTCCAGCCGAGGACTCCATAGTCCTCCCTGGACTTCTTTCTGGATGACTTTATGTTCCCTCATCTCTTTCTATCATTGCTGGTATCGTTTCCTGGTGGATCCAAGAATGAGAATCAGAGGCCCCTAGGGGATATGAGGCACTGTCCAGATGACCCCTCCCCCCGGGCTATAGAGCCCACCACTCATCAACAACTTTGCATTGTCCCTCAAATAATTCTTTATCACCCAGGTGATCATTCCTTCCCCAAACCCCATCTTCTTCTCTCTCCTTCACCCCTTTGATCTCTTACTCCCACCTTCTCAGCTCCCTGTGACTTCTTGAGTATCTCAGGGAAAGAGGGAGGGGATGGGAGTCAAGGAGCTCCTCTCCCAGAGGCATCTTGAGGTCAAAGACCCAGGAGAGTTCCAAACTGCCTCCCTACCAGAAACTGGAGCCAGGCAGACTGGCAAATAAGACTTAAGCAAGCATGCACTTAAAATTTTTCTTAACCTTGTTTTTTGTTCAGGGTCCTATTAATGGGTGAGGCATGTGGTGGAGACAAGGAGAAGAGGGTATTTTTCTTGAAGACCAACTGCATGGGGTGGGGTTGGATTTTAAGTAAAAAAAAAGTGTTGAACAAGAGGCTGACTTTGGTAGAATGAGCTTAAAAGAGAATTTAAGGATGTTCCTCCTGTCCCCAGAGTAGATAAATACTAGCCAATCTCAGATGGTTTAAGTATCTTCCCCTGGGAGCAGAAAGAATGAGCTCAATAATTTCTCAAGGTCCCTTCTGTCCCTGAAACTCAATGATGCCCATTTTACAGATGGATACTGTTAGGTATATTGATGGATTATTAGAGAGTGGGAAGACAGGGGGAAATATATATTCTCCAAGGTCATTGAAAGTATTGGGGGAGGAGGAAGAGAAACTGAAAATTGAGCCAGGTTGAAACACCTTCTCGAGAGCCAGCTGGACATGGATCTAGGATTCCCCATTTCCCCCCCCCCCCACACACGAACACACAAAACTCAAATGTCAGAGATGGGATTCTAGGTTTAGAGAAGTACTGTGTACCCCCTGCCTTGTCTTTCCTTTCTCTTGCCTCCCCCATCTGTCAGCCTCTCAACACCCAGCTGACCTCAGCAAGGGAAATTCTGCTATTTCCCTCCTGGGGAGAGGGAATTGGCTCATTCCCTGAGATCAGGACAGTGTTAAAAATAGCTGCCAGTATGGCTGTATCTCAATCCTCTCACTTGTCCCTCTCTACCTCCTTCCTCCTTTGTTGATTTCCCAGGCTCCCAGTGAGCATCAACAATGTCAGAGTGCTGTACTTTCTTCTTCTCTTCACTCCATCACAAAGATTGAACTCCAGGGGCAGTATGTTAGAGTGGTAAAGAGTTTGGCTCTGCTGCTATTTGTATGACCTTGGACAAGTAATTTCTCTTCTTCTGATCTTCAGTTTCCTCCCATATAAAGCACTTTTATACCTTGAAATGTCCACAATTTTATAGATCTTGGTATTCCTTTCATCAACCTCCTCCTAAACTCTTGTTTAGGGTTGCCATGGCCAAGATATTTCTCCCTTGGTGGTCAGTCATGTGATGATGAGCTTCATGTTTAGCTAGGGGGTTACTCAGATGACAGACACACTCTGTCACTGGGCTTTATTTGAAACTTTCTCAGTCTAGCAGGACCTGATAGAGATTGTACCCTGCAAGTACTGGTTTCAAGAACCCAGGGTCACCTTTGTTCATAAAGAGATAACACAGGAAGACTTTAGTGGAAGAACTAGAAAATGGACATAAATAATACCCACCCTGCTTACTTCTCCCAGATACTGTAAGGATCATAAAATGTCAAGCTGAAAAGGACCTTGGAGACCATTAAATCTGACCCCTTCATTTTTATAATGAAGAAAACTGTGACCCGATGACTTGCCCAGATCAGATGAGAGAATGGAAAGAAAAGCATGTTGGAAAGTTGAATTGCTATGCACTTTGCTGACTCTGCCCCCTTGGTCTCTTACAGCCAGACAACCAGAGTCTTTTCTATCCAGGCTCTGAGGGGAAAAAATGTCTAATTTGATGAGCCCAGTGGAGAGTTATGGTGCGTGCTGTTAACTGTTATTGATGGGAAAAACTGAGGTTCCAAGCAGAGCAGAGTTATTAGGGATGAGTACTTCCCCCTAGCCAGTGGATTCAGGACCATGCCTGGCTTCTCCTGAGCCTAGAATCCTGCCCTGTGCCATTGATTACAGCCTCTCCCAGTCCTTTGGAGAATAAAAAAATTGGAATTTTTTTCCAACTCAGCATCAGGCAGCTGGGAGTGTCTTAGCGCACACATTTTGGACTCCCATTTTAGGGCCATGCCATTCCAGCCACACCCTCAACATGGCCTGGATTTGTAGTCTCTTCTCCATGCCCACTACTCCTTCCCCTGCTTTTCTCTCTTTCCCAGGATATTAGCTGATGATATGGCCGCCCTTTCCCATTCGGTCACTCATCGAGTTAAACTCATCTTTTTACTATATTGACCAATTTTCTGGTGATGAGCCCCATGCAATAGGTGAGAAATGGCACAGCAGGTCCTGTGTTGAAAGTGGAAGGGCAGTGTGTGTGTTCCACAAGAGAATCTAAATAAATGTTTACTCAATGGAATTGAACAAGGGTCACAAGGAGAGGCAGTCTCCATAACCAGGCCCCTTGCCTCTCCAACCTGAAGAACCACTTCCCAGGACGACCTTGAGATTCCTAAGGTGCAACATAAGGAATGATATCAGTACTTCCAGGCACCAATGATTATTGGGTCCAATGAATATTGGAGTGAAGTCTACTTCTGTGGACATCTTGTCCAGCCCCTTACCTCAGGTCACATCTATGTACAAAGTAGACCATTCTAACCTTGAGTTCAAATAACTTTGAGCCCTCTGAGATTTCCTATTTCCTACCCTCTAAGGAGAATTTCTAGAACTACACAGAAGGGAGCAAGGGGCCATGATGAAGGCAAGACTTGAGGAAGCCAAGCTGGCTTCCTGTGGGGGGAGGGGAGACAGTGTTTTATACAAACTAAACTGAAAAGTCTGAGCCACATCTCTAGCGGTTGACACCTCACTGCCCATAAATACCTCCGACTCAAAGAGGAGACAGCATGATATAAGAGTGTTAGATCGCAAGCAGATGATCTGAATTCCAATTCTGCTTCTGCTCCCTTTACTACTTGTGTGACCTTAAGCATCACCTTGTCACTCTGGGCCTTAGTCATCTGTGAAATGATTGAGTTGGACTTTGTGGTTGTTATTCAGTTGTGCCTGACTCTTCTTGACCCCTTTTGGGAATTTTTTGGCAAAGATGTTTTGCCATTTCCCTCTCCAGCTCATTTTACAGATGAAGAGAATGAGGCAAACAGGGTTAAGTAGTTTGCTCAGGATCACACAGCTAGTAAGTGTCTGATGCTGGATTTGAACTCACGTATTCCTGACTCTGGGTCTGGCACTCTATCTATTACACCCCCTTGCTGCCCATGAGTGGAACTAGATCTTAAAAGGACCCTTCCAACTCTAACTCTTATGATTCTATAATCACAACATGTCTCAAATTGAACTCCAACATCGACCCCCATGCCTGACCCTCCTCTCAGCCTCCCTGTATCTGTTGAGGATCTTCCCAGTCACCCAGGCTTGGAACTCAGAATCATCTCTCTTCCCTCTCATGCTTCCTCATGTCCAATCAGATGCCACGTCATCCCGTTGTTTCTATCTCTGCAACACCTCTTTCATCCATCCCCTCCTTTCCATTTATCTAGTCACCATCTTAGCTCAGACTGCTCTCCTTTAGCTGGTCTACATGTTTCCAGTCTTTTCTCTCTCCACTCCATCCTTTACCCAATTGCCAAGATATAAGATCTGACCATGTCACTCCTCTCTTCAGTGGCTCCCCATTACCATAGGACAGCAGTTCTCAATCTGGGGGTTACGACCCCTTTGGGGGCCAAACGACCCTTTCACAGGGATCACAGGGGTCTCCTAAGACCATCAGAAAACACATATTTCTGTTGGTCTTAGAAACTGAGACACCGCTCCTCTCTCCATCTCCCAGCGGGTCCATCCACATGCAGATATGCCCACATACAAGTATTAAAGGGCCGCTGCATTAGGAAGCTTGAGAACCACTGGTATAGGATGAAAGAGAGACCATTTTAAATATTTTCTGGATGTCTTTTCTTTTTTTCATCATCTTCATTTCTAATAAATCATCAGTTATAACAAAAGAAAGACAGATATTTTGCAAAAAGCAAGAACTTATCAACCTGATAATATATATAATGTTTTGCACCCTTGGCTACCCACCTCTGTGAATATTTGGGTGGTGGTGTTTAAATTATCACATAAAATATCACATTCTTCTTTGAGGATAAAGTTGGTTATTATAATTACATAGCTTTCAGTTTATTGTTATATTGCTGTAGTCATTGTGCATATTGTTTCCCTAGTGCTTTTTCTCTGCATCTGTTCAATTAAATCTTCCCTCGATTCTTTGAAGTCTTCACATTTATTGGGCAAAGCACAAGTTCTTTGCTCCTGGATCCTAAAATGCTCCACAGACTGACTCCCACCTGTCTTCTAGATGTATTCCATGTACTTATTTCCTTTCCAATACTCCAGCTGCCATGAGTTCAGTCTCATCTGGGACCCTCCTGCCTTTGTGTTTTCTCAGACCAACCATTCCAGGGTGCCTGGAATGGACATTCTTTAAAGTTCCCCATCTTGTAATGCCTAATCTCCTTCCAGATTTACCTCAAGCAATATGTCCTTCATAAAGGACATATGGTCCTTCAGTGACCCTGCTCCAGCCACCTAGAAATGATCCACCATTTCTTCCTGGGTTCTCTTGAGTCACTCTGATGCACCTCCGCTAAAGGTTTCATCATTTTCCAATCTGCATCATAGATATATCTAGGTACCTATTTTATCTCTGTACTAGTTCATAAACTCTCTGAAGTCAAGACCTATGTTCTTTTTTTTATTTCTATATATCCCAGGGCCAAGTCCAGGGCTTTGCACAAAGTAAGTACTGAATAAATGTATTTTGGATGAACAAAGGAAAGCAGGATCCTCTTGAGGGAGTGGCTGGTGTGGCTCTGACTAGAAGCTAAGTATAGCTGGACTGCCCTTGTGCCTAGGGGCTTTGAAAATTCATGTAAGGATTTCTTCTGAGTCCTCCATTATTCAATGAAAAGCAATTTTAAATTCTCCCATTCCTGAAGTAGGGGACTTTGTGCCAGGGGTGAAGGTTCAGTGATGAGCATGGGGGCTGAGTGTCTGGAATGAAGAATAAGGATGGGGGATGGGAGTTTCGGTGCTCATTACCAGGAATGGAAACTGTTCTAGGGATGAGAGTTTAGTTCTGGGGAGCAGAGCTCATTGATGGAGATGGGAATTCAGTACTGAAGATGGGGTCTTGGTGACAGCAATGAAGTTTCAGTACTGGGGATAGGGACAAGGCTAGGAGCTCAGTGTCAGGGATATGGATTCACTTCTAAGGATGAGGGCCCAACATCAGGCATAAAGATTCATCATAGGAATGGGTGGCTTAATGTCAGAAATATGGGCTGTCTTCTAAGAGCAAGAAGTCCTAGTATCTCTGGTTTTCATCTGTTTGGCAAAAGGAGAGGAAAAAGACAGCAGGAAAGCTTTCTCTGAGATTGTCAGTGCCTGATCCTTCATCCCTGTAATGAGAAAGCCAAGAGCTCAGTTCAGGGAATGGGGGCATCAATGATATGAGGGGAATTTGTTGTCTGAAGAGCTACATCTGAATCATGAATCTGCCATGTTCTATCTGTGTGACCTTGGATAAGTCACTTAAGTTCTCCAGATCCTCAGCTTCTTCATCAGTAAAATTAAGAAGGTGGACTCTAAGTTTGCAAGTTCTCTTTCAGCTGCATGATAATGGAGGTACAGTACTAGAGATAAGGTTTAGTGTTGGGGACTGAGGCAGGACTGGAAAGTCCATATCAAGAATATGGTTCTAATTATGGTGATGGGGCTCAACATCAGGAACAAGGGCCCAGTTCACTGATGAGAGAGAGGTTCAGTAACAAGAATGATTCTGGGTGGGTAATGGAAGCTCAGTGATACAGAAGAGAACTCAATGCTAGGAATTTGGGACTCAGTGACACAAATGAGGTCTAAATGCTGGGAATGGGGACTCAGTGATAGAAATGAGGGCAAAATTCTGGGGATGGGAGGGGGATCAGTGGGAGATGAGAATTCAGGGCTTGGTGACAGAAATGAAGTTATTTGCAGAAGGACAGAGGCTCAGTACCATGGAGAACTCAGGAACAAACTGAAACCCCTCAACTGAGTTTTTTTTAGCTGACAGTAGGATTACCAATTGGAAAAGAAAAATGCAATATAGTAGAGAGGATGCCAAATTTGGGGTCAAAATACCTGGATTCAGATCCTGACTGTAACACTGACGTACCATGTGCCTTTGGGCAAATCTTTTCATAATTGCTTTGAGTGGGTTTTTTTGGTTTTGGTTTTGGTTTTGGGATTTTTTTTTTGTAAAATGAGAGAAGTGGCCTAGGAGATCTCTAGAGGTCTTTTCAATATTAAATCCTCCTTGGTATTTAGAGATGAACTCCTGGCCTCAACTAGTTGTCTTGAAAAATATCATTCTGTTGCTTACAAAAGGGACCAAGTAAGAGGGTATAGAGCAGCGGTTCTCAACCTATGGGTTATGTTCAGTTTGTAACAATGAAAATACATCCTGCATATCAGATATTTACATTACTATTCATAACAGTAGCAAAATCACAGTTATGAAGTAGCAACGAAAATCATTTTATGGTTGGGGGTCACCACAACATGAGGAATTGTATTGAAGGGTCGAGGCATTAGGAAGGTTGGGAACCACTGGTATAGAGGGTTCAGGGTACCTGATCCCTACCACTGGGCTCACAGTTTAGAGTCACTCTACTAACCAGAGAAGCCATATTTATACCCCAAAAGGGGTGAATAACAGTCTTATTATTTTTCCACATAACGGAGTCAATTCTCAATGATCTGCAACAAGGGATAAGGCAGAAGTAATAAAACCAAGATCATTCCAAGCAGTAGTAATCCAAGTATCACCCCTACTTGTCTTTGGATGGGCCGATGGAAAGACACATAATCAGAGGAAGTGGATTTGGAAATTGGTTTGGACTTTTACTACATGTCCTTAGATAAGTCACTTCTGGGCTTAGTTTCTCCTCTGTGAAATGAAGATCTTGGACCTGTTGGCCTCTAGTGTCTTTTCCATCCACAAGGGATCTTGTGCTTCTTTGAGATGGGAGTGTAGGGCAGTAGAAAGAGCATGGTGTTGGGAGTCAGAAGACCCTGATTTGATTTATAAGTCCCTGGTTTTTATCTGTTGGCAAAAGGGGGAAAGGAAGACAGCACGAGAATCCTGTTTCTGAAGTCTTCAGTCCCTATTCCTTAACTCTTGGAACAATGGGGAGAGAATAGGTTCCTGGGGAGACCAGATCCTAGGATCTAGAGTCCAGTGATCCGAGCCCCTCTCAGTCTCCTGTTTCTGATAAAAGATACAGAGGACCAGCTCTCTCTCTCTCCTTACCTTGGAATGAGGACAATCAGTCATTATACCATAGAATCTTACTTCATATATATAGGACTGGAATAGACACAAGAGGCAATCTACTCCAAATCCCTTATTTTACAGATGAGAAAAATGAGGCCCCGAGAGAGTAAGTGACTTGTCCAGGGTCATACAGGAGACTCAGTATATTAAGTATATACTCTGTGCCAGGGACTGTAGCTGTGTCATGAACCCGGGTCCTCTGACTCTAAAGCCATCATCCTTTCCATTCTGAGATCCTAACATGGGGACCAGAACTCCAGAGTTCTAAGCCTAGAAGCCCCTCAGCTAGAATGTTGGGCACTTTGTTCCTTGATATCCCCATATTCCCCTGTCTCACCTGTTTTGAATGACTTTGGGGGGCATCCATTGAGAGGAGGTGCCACTGACAGTGGTGGTTCATATTTGGGCTCTTGGTGCAGACTTCTAGCTCCAGGGCTTCCCTGTCAGAGCCAGTCCTGGGCCTCCTTTGAGCATTGCTGATGTTCTGCAATAAGGGCCCAGAGCCAGACTGGGCTTTCTCCTCTCAAGCCAACCCTCAAGCCTGATTCTGTGTGACTGCTCACTGCAGACTCTGCTCTGCAGGCTGCCAGGGTGGGCACAGCTCTCTTTGAGGATGCCTCAGGGGATGTTCAGGAAGAATACAGGGCTGAACAGCCAGTAGCCCAGAGCCTGCCTGGGGTTAGAGGTCGCTTTCACCCCCCTGGCACTTCCTGGCAGCAGTTCCCTCACACCCCTACCCCCCTTCTCCAGTGCTCAGTTTTTGGTATCACTTCAGGCAGAGACTTCCTACCCAGCACTGAACCCATCTTTCTGACACTAAGTCTTCATGCTCAAAACTGCCTCCTGTTTTCCTGTGCTATGTTCCCACCCCTGACACTGTGCTCCCCAGTGAAACCCATCCCCAACATTGACCTCCTATCATTGACACTGAGACCCTGAGTCAACTCTTATCACTGAAAGAGAGCCCTGAACTTGACATTGAGCCTTTTCCCCTATCCCTGAACTCCCATTCACAGCACCAAGACACATACCCAGGACTGGTCCCTTGTTGCTGGCCCTGAGCCCTCATTCCTATGCTGAATTTTCATCCTTGACATTGGGCTCCCATTTACAGCATTGACACACAGACCCAATACTGGCTCCCATCTCTGACAGTCTCTCATACCCCTGAAGCTAGTGACATTTCAAACTGATTTCCCTGATGTGCACATCAGTGTGAGCATCTACATATGTGAGTAGCTGTAGGAATATGTATGTGTGAATAAGTGTGATGATTATGTACATGGGAGTCATGTGAAAGAGTGTCTACATGTTAGCTGGCTGTGGTCATTGAGACCTTGGAGTCTCAATGATAGATTCTGGTGTATGGAGGAATGGTACTGTGAGCATCCGAGACCATCATGTTGTGGGGTGGGGGGAGGGTAGAGGACAAGAGTCTTTAGAAGGATGAATCACTAGGTAGATGAATTGAAATTAAAAGGATTTTCTCTTCCACTCCCCACTTCATACCTCTCCCCATATGCCCATGTCTTGCTCTTCTAATGGCCTCATCTTGTAATGTCTGTGAAGGACTGTGGAGGTAGCTCAGGAGTTAGAGATTTAGTAATAGAGATGGGGGCTTAGTGCTAAGCATTCAAGGAGCTGAGGGAGGGAGGAAGAGGAGAGAGAGAGAGAGAGAGAGAGAGAGAGAGAGAGAGAGAGAGAGAGAGAGAAGGAGAGAGAGAGAGAAAAGGAGGGAGGGATGGAGAGGGAATGAGGGAGGGAGAGGGAAGGAGGAAAGAAGGGGAAAGGAAGGAGCGAGAGGAAAGGAGGGAGCGAGAGAGAGAGAGAGAGAGAGAGAGAGAGCTCAATTAAACAAGCCCTTCAATTAAATAAGACAATAATCATTATTATTAATAAAAATAACCAACATGCACATAACACATTAGGGTTTGCAACACATTCACATCACATGTACATCCCAACAATCTGGAGAGGTAGGTGCTTTTACTATTTCTATTTTACAGATAAGGAAACTGAGTCTCAGAGTTGTGAAGTGACTTGGCTAGGGTCATACACATAACAAGTACATGAAGAAGGATTCAGACTTAGCTCTTCCTGACTGCAGGTCCACTTCTACGTCCTTTCCACCGAGGTACCTACAATAAGACACACAAGGTAGACTGGCTTGCACAGGGATGGGGGTGATGTGAGGCTCAGCCATTGCAAGTTGTTCTGTTTCTGCCACATCCTAGTGGGGCTGTATCCTAGCAGCTGGGCCTAAACAGTGTCCTCCTCCCTCTTCACCCCACCATTTTTTTATTATTCTCTCTTGTCAAGTCTTCCCTCCAACTAGCACCCCCTTTCCCTGCTCCTCTTCCTCTTGTCTTTTCTTCTCTTTTCTAGAACATTTGTTAGATGCCTCCTGTGTGCGGAGCCAATGGGAAAGACATAAAATTTGGATCATAATAACAGTTTAACTTTTTGATGCACTCTAAGTATACAGAGTAAGCTTCCTCACAACAACTCTGTGACGTATTAGTTCAAGAATTATCTTGAATCATCTGCTTTACAGATGAGAAGTTGAGGAATTTGCCCATTAACTAGTGGAGGACTGAGTTCAGATCTGAACCCAAATGTAATTATTACCTCTGTGGAGCTTACAGTCTATTACAGTCTAGTACCCGGCTAGGACATTAACATTGTAATATATAGAACTGTAATCACTCAATCAGCAGGTATTTCAAGTGCTTGCTATGTGCTAAGCACAGTGCTTGGCACCAGAGACACAAAGACAAAAGTCCTTGGTTTGCAAGAAGCCTACATTCCAAAGGGAAAGAGAGCTGTACATGTTTTGTTTTTGTCTGTTTTGTCTATTTTGCTGTTGTACATTCATTTCTGTTATGTGTGATTTTTCATGACCCCACTTGGGGTTTTCTTGGCAAAGACACTGGAGTCATTTGCCATCTCCTCCAGTTCATTTGACAAATCAGGAAACTGAGGCAAACAGGGCTAAGTGACTTGCCCAGGGTCACACAGCTAGTAAGTGTCTGAGGCTGGCTTTGAACTCAGATCTTCCTGACTGCAGGTCTGGCATTCAATCCATTGTGCCATCTAGCTACTCAACATAGTGGTCTATATGAGAGGAAGTATAAGGTAATCTCAGAGGGGAAGGTGTTGGCAGCTGCAGGTATGTGTGTGCGTGTGTGTATGTGTGTGTGTGTGTGTATTTGGGGGGGGAGGGGGGGGCAGGCAGTGCAAAAGTACAGAGGAGGGAGATAGAGTTTCCTGTGGAAGGAATGGGAGAAGGCCAGTCTGGCTAGATCGTGGAGTGTGTGGAGTGAAGTCAGAGGGGAAGGTCATTAGTGAGCTAAGACTTCTGTCCTCTTCTTTAGCCCTTTTAGCCTTCTATAGCCACTGAATGTCCAGCCAGGCAGCAGATTCTCCCCAAGTTTTTTTCCCTTCCTGGCCCCCCTCTCTCTTTCCATGGTTCCTTCAGGCTTTCCTCTCTGACCTTCCTTCCTCCCAGCTGTCTGTAGATTCAGGACTCAAGTCCCTTCCCCTGCCTTGGGCCATCACTGAACAATGCCCTGGGGTCTGCCTTCCCCTATTCAGGTCACACTGTGAGTCATAATTTGGGCCTGGGGTGTATTTGGTGACCTAGCCATTAGAGAACAGAGTTCCCTTGGATTTGATATTCCGTACTCAGCATTGTGTGGGAGATGGAGTGGCATCTCAGCTTTAAAAGCAAATGTCCCTGCCAAGCATTGAATCCTTTCTGGGTCCCCTCTGCCCCTAGGGGACTAATTTGGTGCTCTGAAAAGTCAAACTCATTTGAATATCAGCTTGAGTCAGGGTAGGCTCTGGAGAGAAAATCTTGAACAAAATCACACAAAGCATTCATAGAAAGAACATGGGATTTAGAGCCAGAAGGGGCCTTGGAGAACACCCTCATTCTACAAAGGAGGCCAAGACAGAGGGAGTGCCCACTTCTCTAAGTTCACGTGAAGAGGCAAGGCAGACTCAGTTTTCCAGCTCCAGATTGATGCTCTTTTTACAGCACTAGCCAAAGCCAAGTCCAAACGGTTCCTGGATTGTTACTGTTTGCCTCAACATATCTCCCACCCACTCCTTGGTGGGATAATTAGGAACCAGAGCCATGATATTGGATCTCAGGACCAAAGTTTCTAGAAGAGACATTAGAGATCAGTTAAGGAAGCTGAGGCCCAGAGAGGGAGAGCAATTTGTCCAAGGTCAGACAGACCACAAATATCAGAGGCAGGATTTGAACCCAGGTCGTCTGACTTCAAATTCACTCTTTGTGCCTCATAGATACTCTGCTAAGCGTCAAGATAGACTTCCTGTTAGTGGAGTGACCTTTGAGTTGTGTGCTCAATGGCAAGGATGGGCACCCTTGACCCAGCCATATTCTCTCTCTCCCCTGAGTCTCTGTATGGGCAAAAGTGCGAAGTATGTGTGACAAATGGCTGAGGTCAGGCAAGTCTCTGTCATTTCCTGGATGGGCCTCAGTCACCACATCTGTAAAAAGAAGTTGAACAAAATGGCCTCTAGACTTCCTCCCAGCTGCAAATCTCTGAGCATCATTGGGTTACCCATGGCAAGGCTAGCTGTTCCCCTGAGGACAGCCATAGTCCATGACTGATAGCTTAGCTCTGAGTGTTACCTAATGAACTACGGGCCTTCAACTACCTTCCTCTGCCCAGAGACCAGGAATGGGTATTGAGTTCATATACACACATCTAGTCAAGTTCAAAGCCGTAGTGTCTGGACTATGCAGAAAAATCAGCTGAGGGTATTCTATCATTCATAGTATCATGAATATCAAGCTGTGACAAGTTCAAAAACTCTAGAGTTGGAAAGGACTTCAGAAGTCATCTAGTCCAACCTTTTCATTTTACATATGGGGAAATTGAGGCCCAGAGAGCAGAAGTTAGGGGATTAGTAAACCAGTAAGAAGCAGTGCCCTATTCCCAATCCAGGCTCCCTGATTGCAAACTGAGTGTTCTTTCCATTCAAACACAGGTTTAAAAAGCTCCCCTGTTTGCCTAACCCTGGGCCATGCATATTTTTGAAAAGTCGCAAGAAGGAGATTTGAGCCTTGTTCTTAGGGGATTCTCATTCTGACCGGGGAGACAGAACTCCTGTAAAGGAAGTTTAAAAACCAGTGTTCGATTGCAGAGCACAGACAGTAAATGCTCACAGGTCAGAGGCAGTGGGGCTGTCATTATGGGCAGGAGGCTGTAGAGAAGATCTAGAACATAGTTTCCTTGACAAGGACAACTGTATCTCCACAGCACCTAGAACGGTTTAGAACAGTACACAGCAGGTGCTTAACAAATGTTTGTTGACTGATTGGTTGAAAGAGGTGAGATTTAACCTGGAGCCTTGAAGGGTGAGTAGGCTTTGCACACCCCAGGAGGTGAGAAATGAAGGCAATCCATCGGGAGGAAACTTCATGAACAAAGGCAGAAGGACCAGAATGATGCTGGCATAGATACCAGGTGGGAAGGAGACTGACCTGGCTGTTTCTGGAAGGTGCATTTGGGGAATGAGGAAGGAATGAAAGTGAATACACAGGGTGAGTCTAAAGAGAGCCTGGCACCCAGTGATGACCACTGCAATTGGAGCCACTGAATGACACTCCCTCTATCTCTCTCTCTTTCCCTCCCACCACTCCCTTATGTGGACCCCCTGTTCCCACCAAACATTTCATTGTTCCCACCCAGATATCTTCAACTTCCCAGCCTCTGCAACTTTGCTTATGCTGTTCTCTCCTAGAATGTTCTTTCTCCCTTTTCGACACCCTACCCATCCTTGAGGCCCCACTTAATTACCCTTTAAGGTCTTGCCTATACCCTCCAGGTAGAAAGGACCTCCTCCTTCCTCTGAACTCCCAAACCACCCCCTTAGATGAGGACACTCATTCTGCCTTGGATTCCATCTATCTGTGTTCCTGGGCTAGCCCTCCGATTGTAAGCTCCTTGAGTGCAGGGACCATAACTAAGTCATCTTTGTACATCCCCAGCAGTATCTAGCACAGGGCCTTGACCACCATAGGTGCTTAGTCAATGGTGCTTTTGTTACCTGAACCCATCTAGAAACCAGGTCTTAGAATCTTGGAATTGCATGTTTAGAGTTGGACAGACCCCTGAAGCCAACTAGTCCAACTCATATTGAACAGCAACCCTAAATCCCTGATGGAAGGGACCTTTGAGACAAGCTGTTCTAACCTTCTCTTTTTTTACAGGTAGGGAAACTGAGACCCAGAGAGATTCATAGGCTCATGGATCTAGAAGAAAGCTAGAAGGGGCCTTAGAGCCATGTAGTTTAACCTCCTCATTTTACAGATGGGAGACAAGGTCGAACATGTAGTAAACATCTGATGAAGGATTTGAACTCAGGCCCTGTGACTCAAGCATGAGGGATCTTCTCACTGTAGTCTCTTGGCATTTTCTCAGTTTTCTGGTCAGGCTAAGGTTGGACCTTAGCTAAAGTCTTTTTCATCCAGAGCAGGTAAATAGTGTGAGGCTGGAAGTGACTGACGTTTCTAGTGATATATTTGAGATCAGGAGTGGAGGACTAGTCACTAGGGGTTTGCCCTTCTAACAAGCTGGGTGGAGTGTGGGGGCTGCAGATGTCTGCCTGGCAGTGGGGGGGGGAGATGCCAGCTGCTGGCACAGGGCTGGTGCATGACACAGAAGTTGGCTGGGGAATCGGAGAAGCTGCAGAATGTTGGGTCTGGAAGGAGCCTTCTTCTTCAGCTCCCTCATCTAGCAAAGAAGGAAATCTAAGGTTGTGAAGGGGAAATAGCTTATTCAAGGTCACACAGCTTGGGGGCTGCTGGGTTGGCTTAAGAGCCCAGGACTCCCAGCCCACTATACTTTGCTGCATCTCATTTATTCAGCCAATGATGGGGCCTAAAGGTCTTATATGATCAGTGCTGAGCCCCAAATCTTTCCAGAGATGAGTGGGAGAAAGGGCACAAGGGACCTGGGCCCAGAATAGGGAAGCCACTAGCTGGTGTTTGGAACCAGTTACATCCTATAAGGTGGTATGGTTCAGTGGCTAGTTAGGAGTTAGGATGCTGGCTTCTTGGCTCTGTCAGTCACAGCATCAATGGTTTAACTTCCTGGGCCTCAGTTTCTTCTTCTGTAAAATGAAATAAAGGGAAGAAGAACCTAGATTACTTGGTCTCTGAGGAGGACAGGGCTTTCAAGTTGGAGGAGATTTTAGAAATTGCCCCTATATCAACACTTTAATTTCACAGTTCAGGAAACTAAAACCCAGACAGGTGAATTTACTTTCCCAATGGCAGAGTCAGAATCTGAACCCAGTTCCTGGGATTCAACATTCAGTTCTCCTAAGTTCCTCTCAGCTCTGACATTCTATTTTATGACATAGAAAATCATTTTTTAATTAATTCTATTTGAATATCTAAGTGAAAGCCAGGTTTGCTTACAGTAAGTGCCTGAGCTGTTAGCTGAGTCAGAAGGGAAATGATGGGCAATCCAAGCTCTTTTCCTGATCTCCTGATCAGTCAGCCCATCAGTGATTCTGCCATCAGCTCTATTAGATCATTTGGGGGAAATGTTGGCAGGGAGTTGGGGGTAGGCCATTTCTGCCCTTAGCAGGTTCTCTCTGATCCCTCTGTCATCATGTGAAATGAGAGGAACAGGGGCAACAAGGAATGCCTTACTTGAGGACCATATATGGACCAGGTAGAGCGTGATGAATCTGAGCCTCCCCTCCCCCCCAACAAATTAACTTGTGACAATCACAGATTCCTAGATTTGGATCTGGAGGGGACCTTAGAGGTTATCTAGTCTACCCCCCACTGTTTTACAGATGAGGAAACTGAGGAATAGTGAGTTGAATTTACTTGCCCAAGGTCACATAGGTAGATACAAACAGGCTTGAAACCAAGTCCTAGCAACATCTATTGTACAACATCATCAATATTGCCTCTTAAGCTTTCCTCCTACTGAGCATTAGAATCCTCAGTGCTCGGCGACCCATCCCCAGAATTTAAGCCACATCCTGTGTACTGATCTTCTATTCCTAGCACTAAGCTCACATCCCTGGCCTTGAGCCTTCCCATACCTAGCACTGGGTCTCCATACCTAACACTAAGCCCTCAGTCCTTAGTATTCAGATCCTGTCTCCAACTTTTAGTCTACCCACAGCACTGAACACCCTCTGTTCCAGGCATGAATCCCCCTCTCTGAGCTTCCCTCCTTGCCGTATAGCCCACATCCCCAGCACTGAGCTCCCTTATCTCAGTGACAGATTAGCCCTTCTCTATGACACCCAGCCTCTGTCACTGACCACTGGGTCCCTATCCCAGGCATTGAGCCTTCATCCTTAACATTGAACCCCTGTCTCCAGTACTGGCACTGAGCCCTAATTCCTGGAACTCAGTCTTTATGCCAGAGTCTGGGGGACAGTTTAATAGGTTCAGTTGAATCATCAAGGGCTTAGAATAAATTCTTGGCCATATTTCCACACACACCTTTTTGCTTCAGAAGCTAAGCCTCCCTCCTTGACAGTGAAGCCCCACTAGCAGAGTCTGTTTCTCTTAACACTGAACCCCATGGCCCACAAGGGCCTTCCATCAATAGCACCAAACCTCCATCACTAGTACTCAAAGTACTAGAGTACAGAGGCTGGGAGACATTTTACCAGTCTCAGTTGCATCAACAAAAACTCTTAAGAGATTTTCGGCTCCCTTTTTCAAAGTCCTTTGTCTTTGTAGTTTACAATCTCTAATTTCTCAGTTTCATGCCCTCAACCATATCATACTAGCTATGCCCTGGACATATTCCTTCAGGCTACATTCTGTCCTATTCTTCTGCCTTGGGCCCCATCTGTGGCCCCAAGGACATTCAGAGAGGCTTCTGGATTCCGTGGGTAATCTCATTGTGGTACCATGGAGAGAGATGACTCTGGAGTCAAAGGGTTCAAGTCCTGCCTTTATGACCTTGGACAAATGTCTTCACCTTCCTGGACCTCAGTTTCCTCATCTGTAGAATGAAGGGGTTATATTAGATGACCTCTGATGTCCCTTCCAGCTCTGTATCCACAGTCCTGTAATTCTAAAACCCTTCACCTCCCTCAGCCTTAGTTTTCTTATCTGTAATAAAGGGTTTTGGATCAGATGGTTTCCAGCTCTGGGTCAATGGTGTTATTTCCTTCCCCTACTTCCAGAGCAGCATCTTAATGCTTAAAAGGGGGATATCTACCCACTTTTCCTGACCCCAGCCCACAACTCCCTCAAGATCCAACAGGTTATAGTTAATAATAATGTTTAATTAATGGCTTAATTAACTATTAGACTAATAAGATTAATTAACATTAATTGGTTAATGGTTGTCAAGAGCTCTGAAGAGAAGTACTTCTTCAGAACTAAATGTTTTTGACATCAGTTTTTGACTGTTATAAGGAAACCATCTTTGCTTTGTGGGGTGGGGACAATGGAGAGAGTGAACTTCCTCTTGGATGACACTGAAGTGCTTTGAGATCATTGGCGATCATGGGCTGTGGTCAGTGCAGCAGATGCTTGGAAAGTGTCCCTAACTATTGGACTGGGACTGCCTGGTACTGGCGCTGGTAATTTGGTGGATTGTTCCCATCTTTGCATTAGCTCCCCTCCCACTCCCAGAAGATGGAGTAGCTTAGCTAGGTTGGGGGGAAATAAAAATTGGAGGAAAAAGAGAACAGAATGGCACAGTGGAGAGAATGGTGATTCTGGAGTCAAGGATCTGGCTTTAAGCCATGGACCTTATATCTCTGGCCTCAGGTTCTACAGATGTAAAATGAGGTAGCTGGACCAGATGGACTCTGAAGTCCATTCCAGTTGTAAATCTGGGGTCCTTTATCCTTCCCATGTTTCTCTTGTAGAAAAATTTCCATGAAGAATATGTCCAGGACAGTACCACAGAAGCAGAAAGAGTGCTGGCCTGGGAGTTAAGAGAACAGAGTTCTGGTCTTTGCTCTGCCAACTAGCCTGGTAAATGACCACAAGCTGAGCATGTGACTTTCTGAGTCTTATGCTTCTCACTTGTAAGATGGGCAGAAAGAGAATTTGTGAGGAGTAAAAGAAACCACAGATAGGATTAAGCTCCAAGGAGAATGGTGTGGGAAACATATGTGAGTGTTGGCCACATAATACAAGAAGGAACTTCGCTGGACTAGGGTCCAGAAGATGGGTTTGGGTGACGACTCTGCTGCTGACTGGTTTGTGATACTCTGGCAAGTAAGTCACTTCTCTCGTCTTGGTCTCAGTCCTTTCCTATATAAAATGAGGGTGGGACAGAGGATCTAAGACTCCTTCCAGCTTTATCAGCCTTTGGTCCTATAATCTCCAGGGAAGGTTTCCTCACCTGGAACCCTAACCTGGCCAGGGATGATCCTTGCCATTGTCAAGGGGTTCTGTTGCTTAGTTACAGAGGCTTTGAGGTCCTAGTGAGAAGAGAAGAAATGGATACATCCCACACACACACTTCCCAACCCCTGTTCTCTAAATCCTGAGGGGCAGTGAATGTCTGGGAGAGGGAAAGGAAAGGGATGGTTGCTTAGCAGCCAGTGATAGATTCGATCAGTATACTCTGGGTATCTCTTCCTGTTCAGACCAATAGGGCCCAGGCCTCTGAAAGAAGAGGTCCTTAGATCAGGGCAGAGGAGAGCCTGCCATCTGATGACAGAGAATATGTCTGAGAGTTTTTCCTAATGAATTTATCTGGTTCAAGGAGAGAGTTTAGGCCCCCAAAGCAGAATCAGCTGCCTCTTCTGAGCTAGGTCTGGAATCTTTCTGTGTTGTCACAAGATTTTCCTCCCATACCCCCACCACCCTTCGCCTTTCCTGTCCCATGAGCATACTCACTTAGGCCCATGTAGCTAGAAGAGAATCTTAAGGCAAGTGAGGTCCTTGCCTTCTCTCCTGTCACAGGATGGAGCCCCCATCTCAAGAACATAACCCTGCTGTCCAAAAAGGGGACCACTTCCCATTTCTCTTGAGACTGGACCCCTTCTACTGCCAGGAGCCCAGAGCACAAACAGCTCTCATGTTTTATCTCTGCAGTCAGTAGAGAAGCAGTGTGCCATAAAGGCTAGAATCTTGGAGTTAGATGGGCCTGGCTTTAACTCCTGCCTCTGACATTTGCTGGCTGTGTGGCTGAGCCTCAGTTTTCTTATCTGTCAAATGACGTTAGCTTAGAGATCCTCTCAGACCCCTCCTAGCTCTAAATGGATGATCCCTGGATTGGATTCTTCCCTGCCTGGCAAAACTGGGCTTAGAATTGGAGGGGGTGAGCATCTCTGCCCTTCAAATCCTCAAGGGCTAAATCCATGTATTCCTTCAAGGGAATGTCTCCATTCCAAGGTCAGCCAAGTAGTCCCTTTCACAAACATGGCTCTGGGTGGGGGTAGGAAGCACCTGGATCCCGGTTCCCTTTGTCAGTAAAGAGACTAGACTTGGGCTAGAACTTCCATGAACTTCCAGTCCTAGAGCATGTACAAATGTCAAAATGCATAGACATTAATCTGTGTATGTAGATAGATGTATGCGTACGTCCATTTACAGAATCATGAACTGTAGGGACTGGCAGGAATCTTAGATATTAATAACCCCAGCCCAACATTCCTCCAGAGTAGGAAACTTAAGTCCAAAAGGGAAGTGACTTATCCAAGGTCACACTGCCAGTCAGTGGCAGATCTCCCTTTGGATTCCTCATCTAGTGTTCTCACTACTACAGAATACTGTCTCTCCTAGTTAGTTCCCAAGGAAGTAGGACGTGTCCCAGTCCCCTGGCATAGGGAGGCTTTGAGATGGCCTGGTCCAATCCCATCATTTCCTAGATGAAGAAAATGCATCCTCTTGGATGGCGGTTGAGGGTGTCCTGTGATTAGGAGTGGAGGGTGGGTGGGCAGGAAGGGACTGAATCTAGACCAGACCTACATGGAGAGCTAGTTCTTAACTACCTATCACCCTTCCTCCTCAAATGCCCTGTTCATCCCCTGCCCTTCTCTAGGCCTTTCTAGCCCTGCTACCTACCCCTCTTCAGAGACTCTACCCAGGAATGACCTCAAGATCATGCAGGGCACAGAGATTCTCCAGGAGATATAGCTCCAGGAAAGCCATCCCAAGCTGGCAGAGAGCCCTGGACCTCAGACAGGCACCCTTCCCTGGGCCCTTGCCATCTCAGTGGCTCTCATAGAAATCTATGGAAGAGGGCTCCTTGAAGCCTCCTCAATTCCTTATAGCCTCCATTTATCACTCCAGGAGGTGGCCTTCCCTCCCTCAAGCCTCCAGGCCACTAGGCAGAGTTTCAAGAGATCCTCATTTTTAGAGAAGTAACCTGAAGCCCAGAGGAGAAGTGACTTACCCAAGGTCACACAGGAAGGCAGCCGAAGATCTGGTCCAGAAGGAGTTAACTGATTTGCTCAAGGTAATACAAGTAGTAAGAATCAGAGGTGGGATTTCAGCCCAGGTTCTCTGACTATAGCTTAGTGTCATATGATGCAAGCTACATGATTTCCTTTTGTATTTGTATCCTTGAGTGGACATAGATATAGAAAGAGGGAAAGAGAGAGAGAGAGAGAGAGAGAGAGAAAGAAAGAAAGAAAGAAAGAAAGAAAGAAAGAAAGAAAGAAAGAAAGAAAGAAAGAAAGAAAGAAAGAATACATACAGAATATACACATGTGGTATGTATTGATATAGGGAGCCACCCCTAAGGAAACTCCTTCTGACAAAGCAGGTCAACAACTGTTCTGAAATTTTTTGTCTTGTAAAGTTGACTGGGGCACTCAGATGTTAAAGTGACTTGCCCAGGGTCACACAGTCAGCATGTATCAGAAGCAGTGATGCCTGCTCTCTCTCTGCGACACTGCCTAACTTCCTAGAATGCAATAGGAGGCTTAGCTAATGTTACTTGTTGAATTGAACACCTCAGACATCATTGAACTCTTTGTTTTTACAAATAGGGAAACTGAGGCCCAGAAAAGTGAACTGACTGGCCCAAGGTCACACAGGCAGGAAGAGGCAGAGGCAGAGTTTGCTGCTTGGTCCTTTGTTTCCAAGACCTACCCTGCCATGGCTCAGGAGAGCCTGGCTCCTTCTCTCTGGTCAGCCTGAAACTGATGTCTGAGTGCCTTCCTTCCCTCCCAGGTGCACTGGCTGAAGCTCATTAGACATTCTACACTTCCTGACTCACTCAGCCAATCATGTCACCTGCCTCCTGAGGGCAAGATGGGTTTGGGGGCGTTCCACCCACATCCTTATATAATCACTGAGCTAGCTAACTTCCTCTCCTCTCCTTTCCCTCTCCTCAGGGAAAGAGGAGGCCACAGACAGTAGGGAAAGTGTTCCCATCATGTCAAAAATCGCAATAATTCAGCACAACAAAGGTCACCACTGGAATCCACTAAAGTGCCATAGGGACGGGTGTGGAGCTGGAAAGGACTTGGGGGTTACCTAGGTCAGCCCGAGACCCTGAGAGCTTAAACACCTTTCACAATGGCAGGTGGCCAGTTAAGTGCCAAGGTAGGATAGGAACCCAGGTCCTTTGGTTCTGAAGCAGCCGTGCTGCTTTCCATTCCTCCCAGAGTTTGGGAAACTCCTCTGTTCCCATGGAGGTCCAGCATTTTCCATATTTAATCAGCTGGTGCTTAGTCATTTCAGTCATGCCTGACTCTTTGTGACTCCATTTGGGGTTTTCTTGGCAAAGATTTTGGAGCACTTTGCCATCTCCTCCTTACAGATGAGGAAACTGTGGCAAATTGAGTTAAGTGACTTGCCCAGGGTGATACAGCTAGTAAGTGTCTAAATATAGATTTGAACTCTGGTCTTCCTGAAGTGCTCTGATGCTTTATCCATGCAGCCACCTTGCTGCCCTAATTAGAACCTCTCCCTCCAAGAGGAGGGGACCTCAGGGAAACTGAGGAAGGGAGCAATGCTGATGATCCCACACATAGCAGCTGGTGAGAGACGAAGAACTTAAGGTCATCTTCTAAGTCCAAGTCCAGGGTTCTTTGGACTACTCGAGGACTTCTGAGATCTGGAGCAGGCAGAAGGTAGGACCACACATTGAACCAGTAGGCCGGAATTCTTAGATCTGTGGCAAATTCATGTACAGCATATTGAGGTGTGTGCATATGTGGGGGGAGGCATAGAGTCTGGGGGGTTGTTTTTCTGGGCTGAGAGTGGCCCACCTCTTAGAGATTCTGTCCCATGCCCCCATGGGAACATAGCCTTAGAGCTGGAAGGAATCTTGGAGGCTATCAAATCCACTCCTTTCACTTTACAGTTGATGGCCCAGAAAGTGACTTGCCCAAGGTCACATAGCTAGTAAGTGCATGAGGCATGATCCAAATTCAAGTCTTCTGACTTTAAGTCCATCACTCTTCCTGCCTGGGGAGAAGCAATAGAGCCACAATGATGAGATCCTGGAGGAGTAGGTCCTGGGGCGATGGTGCCCTATAAGACATAAGCTGGAGAGAACCATTCAAGAAGGTTCAAGGATGCTATTTGCCCCCATGGAAAAGTACCCCCTGTTTTCATCATTGCAATGCTTCAGTTACTCCACATCCTCCAGGATGCCTGAACTTCCTGAGTTTGAGGACTGGACTTGGCAGGGGGTGAGAGAGCTTTTCCTGATAAGGACTCCACCTTTGGGAAACTGGCAAGTCCTATGGGTCTCCCAGCTGCTGGGAAAACATGATGACAGCCTATTGGTGGATGCTACTAGGGATCCCTGTTCCCTCAAGTTCCAGGCTCAGGATCCAGCTCTGTTCAGGTTTCCTTTCACCTGGTACCTGGAATGCAGCTACCTCCGAGTGCCTTCCCAGGAGCTGCTCTTGTGGTCCCCCTCCCCCCTCCCAGGTTAGGTGGTTGAGGGTGGCTCCAGTCTCATCCTTGGGAGCTGATTCTGGACTCCCTCCCTAGTAGTGGCTCCAGAGGAGACCAGAGCCTTGGCAGCTACTGAATAATTTACAGGAAGGCTTTTAGTTCTTCCTGCCTCTTCCCCTTCCTAGGTTACTTAAATAGGAGAGTCTCCTCCCTCTTGAGAATCCAAGGAGAGGGAGAGAAAATTATTCTGCTTCAGGAAGATGGGTGGTAACCATTGTGGTCCTGGTTTATAGCAGTCTCTATCATCTGTACCAGTATATATGAGCTTGCCCTGGTCTATACTGGTCTATGTTGGATAATTCTGTATGGACTGTCTGTTCTGATCTGATTTCTGCTGGTCAGCACTGATCTGCATTACTTTAAAAAAAAAAGGCGGGGGTGGAGGGTGGGAATGTTGTGAATAGATCTCTGGGAGGAATCCAAAGACCCAGAATAGTCTCAGTTTTGTCACTTACTTGCTGCATGACCTTGGGTAACTCATGTCCCCTCTCTGGGCCTCAGTTTCCCCTGGGTTGCTGCTCACCTAATTAGGTAATCTCAGGGAGAATGCTTTGCAAACTATAAAATAAACATGAGCTCTTCTCATACAATCAGAGCTGCAAGGGATTTTGGAGGTCATCCAGTTCAACTCTTATTTTTACAGATGAGAAAACTGCATCCCAGAGAAGGGAAGTGACTTTCCCAAGGTCACACAGGTAACAAGTCATAGAGCTGGAATTTTAACACTGGGCTTCTGATTTTAATTACAATGTTCTTTCCCCTACACCATGCCACTATTCCTTGGGGTCATCTAGAGTCTGCTAAGTTCTCTTAGATGTTTTGGGTGGCATTTGCCGTAGTTTTCCCAGATGGCCAGGTACCCCCAAGAGAAGGAGAAAAGTCAAGGGGAACACCCATGAAAATCACTTTGGTCCAACTTTTCCTCTGGTAACCTGGGGGCCATCCATGAACTAAACACAGCTGATAGTGAGCACTGTGGGAGAAGACTGAGATTTCAGGGAACAAAACCACCATATGTGGAGGAGTCTATCTGATGAGTAAGACAGGGTTGTTCAAAGACCCTAGTCTAATGGGGAAACAGACTTTCTCACCTCAGAGAACCTTTGGTTTTATGGGACCACTCCTTTTATTCTGCCCCACCCTCAGGGAGGCATGACTTTGTTCTGGCTGTCCCCCCCCCAACCTAGAATGCCCTTCCTTATCACCTCTACTTCAGGACTCACCTTCTACATAAAACTTTTCATCACACACACACACACACACAGACACATGTGTGAGTGCATGAGCACACACAATCTCCTTCTCAAAACTACCTTTGAGTTACTATTTATGTATTTCTATGTACTTCTATGTACACATATTTATCTCCTTTGATAGAATGTAAGCTTCATGAGGGCAGGGGCTATTTGATTTTTGTCTTTTAATCTCCAGGCCCCAGGACAATAACTGACACATACTAGGTGTTTAATAAATGCTTACTGGTTGATTGATAAGCTGTCTTCAAATAGCCCCAGCTCTGAACGTCCAAATAAGAAAAAGACTTATTCACAAGGAAGTAAAAATCTACAGTGATCTAGAGGATGCTAGAGTGACATTACACAAGGGAGGACTATAAATGAGTCTGTTAGAGCTGAAGGGAATGTTAAGGGCTCATCTAGGACAGCCCTTGGGTAGCTAGGTGGCATAGTGGGCCTGGAGTCAGGAAGACTCTTCTCCCCAACTTTAAATCTGGCTTCAGATACTAGCTGTGTGACTTCTGGACAAGTCCCTTAAATCTATTTGCTTCAGTTTCTTCATCTGTAAAATGATCTGGAGAAGGAAATTGCAAACCCTTCTAGTATCTCTGCCAAGAAAAGCCCAAAAGGGGTCATGGAGAGTCAGGTAGAGCTGGAAAAATGACTGAGAGGACAGCTCTTCTTATTTGACAGAAATGGAAATTGAGGCTTAAGGAAAGGACAAAACTTGCCCACATGGTCACACAACTAGCAAGTGGCAGAGATAAGAATAAAACACATTAAGTAAGAAGTAACTGGGGTATAGTGGTTAGAAAGATAGCCCCTGGGTTTAAGTTCCATCCCTAGCACATTTTGACTATGTGACCTTGGTCGAGTCATTAGCCTGTGTCCCAGGAAACTCTGTAAGATTATAGGAGTTACGAGGATAGCTAGGTGATAAAGTAGAGAGGGCTGAACTTGGAGTAAGGAAGACAAGAATTCAGATCTGACCTCAGACACTTATTAGTTGTGTGACTTACCCTGGGCAAGTAACTTGACCTCTATTTGCCTTAGTTTCCTCAGCAGTAAAATGGAGATAATAACGTACTTCCCAGCGTTGCTATGAGGAGCCAATGAAATAATCATTATAAAGTTCTTTGCACAGTGTCTGGCACATGGTAAGTGCTCTGTGGATGCTATCTCTTCTTATTAGCTATGGCATACTGCAGAGTAGCCACTGATAGGAGAGGAATCCCCCGCACTGAGAAAATTACAAGCCCCATTTTGGAGTCAGGGAGCAGGGCTATGAGCCTCAAAGCGATGCTCTTTGTGGAAAGATGGGGATGGATCCTGAAAGCCTCTATTGGCCTTGGGCCAGGAAGGGGTTCTAGCCTTAGGGTCTTTGCCAGCCAGGGAGCAGGTTTACTGCCTCCCTCCCTGCCCTCCTTTTCTCTGCAGCCTGGGAAGCTGAGACACAGCCACAAAGCCCTGTCCGTGGTCCTGGCAAGGATCCATAATCCTTGTCCTTTCCAATGTCACTATTGCTATGGGGCCACGGGGTGGCAGCGAGCCCTGGGAAGGTAGTCAGCTAGCTATTCAGAGAGAGCTCTGTCCCAAGTTCCCCTCTGCTATTTTCAGGATGAGAGTGGAGGAAGATGGAGATGAGGAGGCGGGGGTGGTAACATTTCTCTTGCTCAATTCTCTTCCAAATCTTCTCTTTGGACAACTCAGAGGCTTCTATGAGAAAATACACCGGCTTTGGGGCCTGGGGTCTGGAAGAAATTCGGGTCAACTCAAAGAAATCAGGCCATGGTCAAAAACAAAATGGAAAGATCGGTGCTCTTGTCTGTCATGCCCCTGTAGTCTTTGGCTGCTATGGGAGGTACACAACAGGCAGGCAGTGGGAGGCCTGAAGAATAGGACTTAGGGGATATGTATCCAGAAGGGATGTATGTTATCTGGACCATGCAGGTGCAATGACAGGTGTGGTCATAAATTAAGTGTGGGGATAGCATTTATCACCACTGCGGCAAGGCTGAGAATCTCATCCAGGTCTCAAGAGAAGCAAGTGTGGTATAGTGGAAAAATTGAAGGTCCTGGAAGACCTCAATTGAAATCCTGAGGAAGTTATAAACCTCTCTGGGCCTCAGTTTCCTCATCTGTAAAATGAGTATCTTGGACTTTAGGGTCCCTTCCAGCCTTACATCTATGATCCTTTGATTCAAGCCTCTTTTTAATTTGAGCATAACAATTGTAGGATTTGGCTACTACCTCTGTTACCTTGGGGATGTCACTTAACCTCTGTAGCGATCAGTTAGCAGTAAAATGGACTCAGTCTCATTGGAAAGGCACTGTATATGGAATCAGAAGACTTAGGTTCAGTTCCTGATGCTGTCATTTACTCCCTGGGAGACTCGGGGCTTAGCCTCTCTGGGCTTCTTTTTTTTCAGTAAAATTGAGGAGCTGAGCTGACCTGACCTCTGTGGTGTCTTTCAATGCTAAATTGGATACTACTAGGACAAAGTGACCTCTAAGATCTCCCCTCCTCCACCAGCTCCAAATCTGTGATCTTATTTAGGCCACTCTTTATGCGAGGCAGTTGTCATTGAGGGTTGTCCTTGGAGCCAGTACCAGCTGACTCCTGCCTCTGACACATACTGGTAGCATGACCTTGGGCAAGTCACTTACCCTGTACCGCCAGGAGATTCTGGAAGACTAAGCTTAGAAGCAGGTGTCAATGTATAGTGCTGGCAGAAATTACTCACTGGCAGTTCTCTACATCAGTGGAGTCTTGGACCCAAGCCCTGACCTTCTCTGCACCCCCCCCCAAGGAAAAAAAACCAAAAAACACAAAAACAAAACCCTACCTTTTGAATTCTCAGGCACTGAAAAAAAATTGTCATTAAATCACAGAGGTGATCTTCAGAGATCACCTCCTTCCACTCCTTCATTTTACAGATAAGGAAGCCAAGAGAAGGAACTTGCCAAAAGTCAAAGTCAGTTGTTGGGAGAGTTGGAATTAGAACCCTGGTTTTCTCACCCCCAGTTATCTACCCTTTCTACCTCATTGAATTACTTCTCCTTTGATCCAACTAACTTTGTCTCTCTAGTCTCTCCCTATAGTCTGCAGGACAAGACAGAACAAATGCTCTTTTCCAGGGTATTGCCCTTCTTTCTCAGGGGGTCATTGTTCTATCACCACCTTGTTGGGATCAGCACTTCTCCCTGGCCTGCCCTGGTGTGGGTATCTTAGAATCATGGGATTGATTATTGACTGACTGACACTCATTGCCTAGAAGGGATCTAAGGATGATCCAAATCTTCTCATTTTACCTATAAAGAGAGTGGGGCCTAGGGAGGGCAAATGACTTGCCCAAGGTCACATAGGTACAAAGTAGAAAGGCTGAGATTCCTACTGAAGTTCCTTGATTTGAGTGGATCCAGTGATCATTCTACTGTATGGTGCCATCTTGTGTGTGTGTGTGTGTGTGTGCGTGTGTGTGTGTATGTATGTATGTAATGTAGACCCCAGAGCAGGGCTGAGCTGAAGGGAGTGAGCTCCTCACTTCCAGATAGATGGATTCCTTTGGCCTTCAGGAGGCCTCATGTCTTCATAACGAGGTTCTAACTCCTGGTTCTGTGTTAGGAATTTGGCAGGGACCACTAAGTTATGAGAATGTCAGGGTCCTTGCCTAGATGTCCCTTACCCTTTATAAAAGATCTTCTCATGATCCCTTCTCAGTCCTATCTATACCCAGATTCAAAGAAGTGAGCCCCAGTCCCCAGAATCCATCTCCAGAATTGAGTCCCCAGTCTCAATCCTCAGGCCCCATCATTTGCACCAAATCTCCATCTCTGACACCAAACCCACATTCCTAACACATGCATTGGCCTCCATCCTTAATCTTGAGCCCCCATTCTTAACCCTGAGCCTCTATCCTTAGTACTGAGCCCTAATTCTTAAGCTTGAGCCCCATCTTTAACTCCAAATCCCCAGACCCAACCCTGAGCCCCAACCGCAGCACTGAGTTCCCCTTCCAGAGTGGAGACTTGAACTCTTTGGTGCTCCTACCACACACTCAAGCACCTTTCCAGGGCTCTTGGCCTCAGTGCTACATCCCATCCTCCCCTCTGCCACTTCGTGTATCTAGACCTCAGTTACAGATAACGCCTGCGCCAGCTACCTCTTGGTGTTGTGAAGGAAATGCTTTGGAGACAGAATTGTGGCCTTATTACTATCCCGCATAGCACATTACGCAGCTCTGCTCATACCAGCCCCACTTCCTGAATGAGACAGCTTGTCACTCTTTCCTCTTTCCTCTGGGAAATCCCAGACTGGGATATGGTTTGGTCCATAGTGTGTGGCACTGACACCACCACCATCCCTAGGGCTGGGAGCCTCATGGGGGAGATAGGTCTGTTTCCTCACTGGACAGCCCAGAAAGATAGCTGCTTCTCAGTCAACTTGCCCTCTTGAGTCAGTGCTGGGGGGCAGGGAGGGGGCAGGGAGAGGGGAAAGGCAAACCTGTGCATTATGATAAAGTGCATTGATCTCCCCCATGTTTCAATTATGAGAATCAATGAAGATGCAGGAGGATTCTGATAGATGTGTCAGCAGCTGGTTAATGATGGCTAATGTATATTTATGCCGAGACATGCATAGGGTGAAGACAGAGACCTCTTCTCCTCTGAGGCCCAGCCAGAATATGAATGGGGCCTGGCCATTGCTAGAGGGGTGAGGAGGGATGGAGGAAGGGAATGTTCTGCCCAGGAGGGGGTCACATATCTGCCTCTGGGTACCTTCCGACCAAAGGAGACTGGGAGCAGGGAGAGCAGACCTGTGTCCAATGTCTGCCTCCTCCTTCCCCACTGCTGGAATAATTGGCAAGAACTCATGATGCCTATCTCAGGCCCCAACGGGGGAGTGTCTGTTTCAGAGTGGTGATAGGATCACAGAACAGTGGAGAAGGATGGAGAGAGAGAAGAAACAAAGAGGAGCCCGTGGAAGTCAAGGATGCTGGTGTGGGTGTGGAGTAGGGATGGAAACTGAGTGCCAGGGATGAAGGCTTCCTGCTAAGTAAGGATTTGGTTCAAATATTGGAGATGGGAACTAACTATCAAGGATGGAGTTTCCGAGCTGGGGATGTAGCCTCACTGTCAATGCTAGAGGCTTGGGCTAGGGAATGGGAGCCAGTGATGATGGGAATGACATCAGTCCCATGTATGGGGACTCAGTGTTCAGGACTCCAGTGCTATGGATGAAGGATGGGTGCTCACAATGGAGTCTAGAGGTCCAGTTCTGGGAGTGGAAACTCATAGTCAGTGACAGGAGTTCAGTGTAAGGGTGACAGCTCAGTGCTGGCCATTGTGTGTGTGGGGGGGGAATGTTCTGAGCACTCACTCGAATGGAGGCTCGTTGTCAGGTATCAGGGCTCAGTGATAAGTATGGCTACTCAGTGCCATAGATGAGGTTTATTATTAGGGAAGGAGACTCAGTGCAGAAAATAGGAGCTCAGTATCAGAGATGGGGCTGCAATATTCTGATGGTCTATGATGTGGTCTATGGAAGAAATGGGAATTCACTGTTGAGGATAAGGACTCAGTTGCAGCCAAGGAGCTTAGTTCTGTAAAAAGAAGGTAGAAAAGCAAGTAGGTCAAAATTTAGCAACTGAGAGGCAACTAGGTCGAACAGTGAATAAAGCACTGGTCCTGGAGTTGGGAGGACCTGAGTTCAAATGCAGCCTCAGACATGTAACCCTTACTAGCCATGTGACCTTGGGTGAGTCACTTAACCCCAACTGCCCTGCCCTCCCCTCTCCAAAAAGGAAAAGAAAAATTAGCAACTGAGAGAGAAAAGGGAAATGAAACTTCTGAAATCAATCAAATCCCAAATCAATCCAACTTCTCAATCAATCTGGTCCCAGATCCTTCTTTAAGCCCTTACTTCTTTAAGAAGTAAATTGTGTGGGGCAGCTATGTGGTGCAGTGAGTAGAGCACTGGCCCTGAAGTCAGGAGGGCCTGAGTTCAAATATGACCTCAGACACTTAACACTAGTCATGTGACCTTGGGCAAGTCACTTAACCCTAATTGCCCTGCCCTCTCCCCTCCAAAAAAAAGCATATATATATATATATATACTTCCTCTTGGAAATATTTTCTGAATGTTGATCCATGGGCCTCTAGTCTCTCTTTTTCTTTTGTGCTTCCCACTCCATCCTAACCCCTCCTCAACATACAGAAATTACTCAAATGTTTGCAGAATGATTTACTGACAGAAGAACGCAATCCAACTTTGGTGAGAGCCTTGCATGTAATATATGCAAGAGAACTGCACACAGCAGAAAGAGAGCCAGATCAGGAGAAGAACCAAGAGTTCATGGACCAGAGTTCAAACCTCAGTTTCAGTGCTTACTAATTTGTTACCTTGGGCAAGTCACTGAAGTTCTCAAGGCCTCACATCTATAAATGGAAGATGACTTTGAAAGTCCCTTCCAACTCTAAATCTATAAGTCTACCTGTGAGCAAGACAGTCCCTGACTTTGAGGAACTTATAGGTTACTGAATGTTAACAGTTCAGCACCACATATGACTGGACATATCCCTCAATCAGGACATTAGAATCTGGAAAAGAGGAAGCTCTGAAACAGGAGAAAGTAACCCAGAAAGAGAAGGGAGGTGCCCCAAGCAGCCCAGGTCCAGCCCTGTATCTCTAGGTGTATTTGCACACACTCTGGAAGTAGATTAAAGGCAGAAAGCATTTTCTCTCTGACCACAGGTAGCCCTTCAGGCCTTGAAAATCACATTTAAAGGAAACCTTACCTATCCCAGAGGGTGTTAGCACTCCTGTATCCTTTCCCTGATTGTCAGGAAATCTCAGGAAATGAAAGAGATAATTCTTCATGTGTCAATTAGTGTCTTCCCACTAAGAGTTTTTACTTCCTGATCCTACATTGCAGGACTGGGATAGGGCCCGGATGGGGTGTGAATGCTGCTCCCATGACTGAACTTGGAGGTTATAAGAGTGAGGAGAGTCCTCAAGATTTTGGGCTTTCAAAAAAATGTGCAAAAATGTCTTCTGTGTCCTGAGTGCTCCAATTTTCAGAAGTGACTGGTTAAAGTATGGGCATTGGCATAATGGGATGGTAACTATATACTGGCATACAGGAGGGGAGAAGCTCAGAAACCCAATCCTTCCAGAAGATGTGGAATTTCGGGGTGGCTAGGTGGTGCAGTAAATAGAACACTGGCCCTGGAGTCAGGAGGACCTGAGATCAAATCTGACCTCAGACACTTAACACTTACTAGCTGTGTGACTTTGAGCAGGTCACTTAACCCCAATTGCCCCCCCCCAAAAAAAAGAAAGAAAAGGAAAAAAACGATGTGGAATTTGTTATATGTCCCTGAACTAGAGAGGAAAGGAGTGAATGGAGGTTTCAGCACCTTGGACTTATGGACAGTTCCTCCACAGGAGGGAGTTATCCAGCTCTTTTTTCCCCTATGTTCTTTGAGGGACCTGCAGAGATATCTTAATAGAGGAATTAATGGGATTCTCTAAATCAAATGAGTGTGTGTGACCTGCAGAGATGGTCAGCGTGGAGTGAATGCTGAGAGAGTGTAATATAGGAGATTCTGGATAGGGCTATACATCACTTTACGATGGGAGGGAGAGGGGATTGTGCTGGTGGTGGTGGTGGTGGTGGTGGTGGTGGTGGTGTTGGTGTGTGTGTGTGTGTGTGTGTGTGTGTGTGTGTGTGTGTATTAGAGAATAAACCAAAAGTGAGTGGATTCAGCATAAGAGATGCCACAGCTGCATTCCCAAAGGATTCACAGTTGATCCCAGCTAACAAGGGGTTGGGGAACTCAGAAGATATTTGGGAAAGTGAAATAATAAACAAAATCTTAGGGAAGAAGTTGGGGATAAATGCACCTCAACCTCAAGGATGGCATAAACTGGAGTTATCAATGTGTCTGCTGGAGCAGCTTGAGGGGAGTGAGAGCTGTCACCTCTAGTGGGATGTGCTGTCCATGGTGATGGATGAAAGCTGGGAACTTGAGGAGATTGGGGGCTTACAGTTAATTCTCAATTATCTGTTCTGGGAGCAGGATAAGAGGAGGAGGTGATGTAGACAATCCCAAAACTAGTTCTAGTTGATTTGGGGATAAATCAAAGATAGACACATTCAATTCCACACCCACAGACAATCTCAAAGTAGCTGGCTAAGGAGGATCAATTTAATTCAATTCAACAAACATTTATTAAGCATCTTCTGAGTTCTAAGAATCTACAAAAAACATCTTCTCTTGACTGATTGTGGTGTGGAGGTCACCCTGACTGCCTGAAGGCTTGGCTTATTGATCATAAACTCTAGCAGATTTTGGAAAGATTATTAAACTGGAATGTTTTTGAGTACAGGACTAATGACAGACTGCATGTCTATTGCCAGAGAACTAGCCTATGTTCAGGTTGACTACAGTGTGATGGCGTGTTTCTTTGCTATAGCAGCCCTCTACAACTAGACTGTACATTCCTAGAAGGTGAGGACTGGATTCTGGTTAGCATATTAGGGCCCAGGCTTAGAATACATGCTACAGGGAAAGAGATGACTTGAGAATCAGAGGACTTGGTTTCAAATTCTGCCTCTGATCTTTGTAGCTATGTGATGTTCAGCAGCTCACTCAAACTTCCTAGGGTTCATTTTCCTCTTCTGTAAAAGATGGGGTTGGATTAGATAACCTTGGGGGTCTTTTCCATGAACAAGAAGAGCAGGTAGGGATCTAGGGAGCTGGAATGCAACTAGGGAGCTACAATCAAATTAACACCACCATGACCTCTGGAAAGGAGATTGTTGGGTGATAATCTATTTCTTTCACTTCATCATTTCTGTGACCTTCAAGACCAAAACACCTTTCCCTAGGTACCATTCTTTTATATCTTTACCTATTAGAATGTAAGCTCCTTGAGGGAAGGGACTGTCTCACTTTTGAATGTGTATTTCCAGAGTTGAGCCCACAGTAAATGATTGATAAATTATTTTTCATTCCATCATCCATTTACTTGTGATCAGAAATTCAGAGAGGCATCACCACAAACTATCCACTGTCATTTACACTGGGATTATCTGCAGCAAATTGTCAACCTTAAACTACTTTGTTCCTCTCTAACTTCCTTTTTTTCTGGGGCATCTCCCCAATTCCTGCCTCCATCTGTGGCAGGAACCTGCTTTAGTTTCTATGCTGAGAAAAGCCAATTAGGAAAGGAGACTTTTGGCAAACAAAATCCTGTAATGCTACACACAGTCAGGGACCATTTTAAAATGATCTGGTGCTTTGAATTATCCATGCCCTGCTCCATTCTCTTAGTACTCATGAGAGAGAATTGACTGTCCCATCCATTACCCTTCTCTTCATCAGAGAAGCTCCCTTCCTTCCCTGAGGCTGGACTCCATCCCCAGATGGAACTTCCCCATTGGAGCAGATGCTCCCAGAGGGCAGGGAATGAATCTTCTTCACCATATGTGCCCTAGGCTGCCCCCTGTGCAAGTTGTACAGTCAAATGCTGTGTGTGTTTGTGTGTGTATGACCATCTGTTCCATGATATTTTTTATTCCCTTTGCCTATCCGCTGACACCAGCAAGGACCATTTACCTCCAAACACAACTGATGGGCTCCCCTAAAGTCCTTGCTAGCAATCCCCTCCCCACCAGTCCCCTCCCCTCCCCTGGCTGCCATCTCTCCATGAATGATTATCTCATTAGCAGAACAGTCTTCCCTGGCTGTTGGTAGGGTTTCCAAAGCAGATTGGCCCCCCGAGCTACAGATGTGCTATTTCACCTCCAATTAATCTTCATCAGGAAGGGATGGGTTGTACCACATGCCCTTTTCTATCATCCAGCCCCTACTCTGTCCTGCAGACCATGCATCCCCCTCCCCAACATTTCTTAGTCCTAGATTTGGGGGGAAGGGGAAAAGAGAGTGACTGTTCACCATTTGGGTGTGACAAGTTGGGGGAGCAGGGAAGGAAAGGACTGGGATCCTGATGGGTTGGATTTTTAATAGATTTGGACAGGAGGGTCTGAAAAGAGGACACTGGCTCTTTAACAGATCTCTTGGCTTATGAAGAAAGCAGCTCCCTTGTGTCAGCAGGCATTAAATTAGAGCTTCATGACTTAATCTGTGCTCAGGTGGGGCTGGGATGACTCCAGCTTCTCAGTTCCTGGCTAGGGGACTTGACCTGGAAAGTCCTGAAAAGAAGCAACAATGGAAGGGGAGATATGAAGGAGGAGCAGGATCAAGAGATGTAGTCAGATTGTGGCTAAGGTGGCTATTACTATAGGCTAGGTAGCGCCATCAAGGGCTCAGATGCTTGCTGGTCTGGGGCTTCTGAAAAAAGCCAGTTTGAATTTCTTCTGAGCCCTCAATAGATAGGAATATAGAGGGAATGTATCAATCATAGCCACAGCATCTCCAATCACTTGGTCTCTCTGGCCCCTCATCCCCCATCTACATAGTGGCAAAGATCTATGGGAGAGGCTATATAAAAAAGGGGTTTTAGGGCAGGTGACAAGATACCAGCAGAAGCTTCAGAGATGACTTTCACCCAAATAGAGGGATACCTAGTGTCTGAGTCTTCCCATTTTCTTTGTCCTCATGTGTCCTTCTCTGATTTTCAATATATCCTTGTCTTTCTAAGTCTCTGACTTTCTGAAGCCCAGTTCTCTTTGTCACTGAATGTGTTTCATTTTCTAGTCACTCTCAGTCTTTCTTTGCATTCCTGTTTCCCACCCTGCCCCTACTGATATTTCTAAAGCACAAGTTATTTGTTTGCTTTAAAAAATTCAGCTGCCTCCCTACTGCTTTGAGGATCAAATGAAAATTACTTTATTTGGCCTTTAAAGCCCTTCCCAATCTAGTTCCACGCTACCTTTCCAGGCATATTATCTATTACCCCCAATTGTGTGCTGCTAAGTGTTTAACAACTGCCTCCCTGCCCCAATGTATTGTACACTTTCAAGATTAATCTGCATAATTAAAATTTCTCAATCATTTTATTAAGTCTAGACAATCAACAAAAAAATATGTCCAACCCTTATTTTTGGTGATTTATGATTCTGGGGATTAAATGTTCACAGTGAAAATTTAACCAACTCTTGTGAGCGTGACTCCAACACACCCTTGAGACTCTCCTTCTCTGTGGTTGAACCAGACTGACCTACTCGTTCCTCCCACACTCTCTGAGCTGTACCTTTGAACTGTCTTCCAGGTACTCCCTCCTTCCTTTGCCTCCTAAAGTTCCCTCAGCATTCTAAGTTCTCTGCTCAAATGCTGCCCTCCACTTCCTAAGGCCCCCCAGACTAACCTTATATAGATTTGGTATCTCTAGATTACTTATTATTTTCCCAATTGAAAATAAGCTCTTTGAAATAAGCGACAATCTTGTTTTTGTCTCTGTATCCCTAATATCACACAGGTGATAAATAACTACTTGTTGGATGGATGGATAGATGAATGAATGAATAAACGAATGAACAAACAAACGAATGAATGAATGAATGAATGAATGAATGAATGAATGAATGAATGAATGAATGAAGATGTCACTGTTCCAGTCTCTGAGTCAGTATCTCTGGTGATTTCTGTTTCAGCAAAGTTCAATCTCTCTCCCTTTCTCTCTCTAACTCATTGTCTCCTATGAGGGATTTGTCTTTTTCTCCCTCTCTCTGTCTCCTCATCCCTGTCTTTCTTTGTGTCTCTATCTCCAACTCTTGGTGTGTATGTATCCCTTTCTTTCCATATTCCCATCTTGGTTTATGTCTCTGTCGACCTCTTTGAGACAGAGCTCCCTATCCACGGGGCTAGGAAACCTTGGGTAAGTCTCTTCACCTTGCCCTTGTTTATTGTGGACTCTCTGTGAGTCTGAGTGAGCCTGCTCCACTTATCTTTATTCTTGGGCTAACATACGGGCCCATGATTGGCAGTTAGACACTACATGGCTCGCCCAAGGTGCCATGTGCTGCAAAAAGCCTTTCCAGATCTCCTGCTTATCAGCTCTCTCTCCCTCCTCAAAAATTCATATTTATAATTGTCTGTGCAAATAGACTTTTCCTACTCCCTAGCAATAGAATGTAAGTTTCTCAAAGATAGGATGTCTTTTCCTTTATCTTTGCATCCACAGAACCTGATGCATAGTAACAAGTATTTAATAAATGCTTGTTAAAGGGCTAATATGGAAATATGCTTTGCATGATTTTACATGTATAATGGATACCATGTTGTTTGCCTTCTCAGTGGGTGGGGGAGAAGCTGGAGGGAGAGAGAGAATTTGGGAACTCAAAATTTTAAAATAAATGCAAAATTTTTCAAAAATGCTTGTTAAATTGATTAAAGGTTCTTGGACCATGGATTTAAATTTCAAGAAAGAAGGGACGTGAGAGGCCATCTAATCCAACCCCTTCATTTAACAGATTAGGAAACCAAGGCCCAGAGGAGTTAAGTGACTTGTCCATGGTGACATAGATCACAAAAAGCAGGAGTCAGGAGGTAGACAAAGATGATGAAAATTAAGATGATGGTGGCAAAAGCATTGTCCCTGTTCAGTGCCAATCAAAAGAATCCCCCTTCCATAGTCATCCTGGATCCACAACTCCCTTATCTTTCATGAAGAAGAGGAGGTAGCCATTGCTGGGTTTCTACTTGAGTGTGGTACAATGGAGATGCCACTTCCTCTGGAGGCAGAAGATGTGCTTCAATCTCAGGATCTCCAGATGGGGATGTCTAGCAAGCAGTTGGAGATATGGGACTGGAGCCCAGGGGAAAGGTCAAGACTGGAAATATTGATGTGGGATTCGTTGGCCACAGAGGTGATAATTGAAGCCATGTGAGTGGGTGATACTGCCAAGAGAGCGAGAAGAGGACTGAGGGCAGAACTCTCAGTGGAACAAGAGGAGGAAACAGCAAAGACTGAAAAGAATCTGTCAGATGGGTAGGGAGGAAACCAGGAGAGGGTGGTGTCATGGAAACTGAGAGTGGCGAGAGTATTCAGGAAAGGGAGTGGTCAACAATGTCAGTTGCTGCACAAAGAGGGTGATGACTGAGAAAAGGCCACTAGATTGGGCAATTAGGCTCCCTTCTTCATGTCTATGCACGTTTGACTGTTTTGGCCTCTCTTCCTATATCTCCCTGGGGTTCTGGTGCCACGATGAATTGAACTCAGTGGTGCTGCGGGCCATAGTTAATTTCATGCTCCTCTTGGTGTATTAGTGGTTAATTTTCTCCCTTCTCCCTCTTCCTTTAGCCTCGATGAAATGTCCTCCCTTTCCCCCAGCTCCTCTAGGGAGGAGGTACTGGCTTGGCACTCCCTTATCTGTTGCCTGCAGCCTTTGCTAATGCATTTGCTGCTGCTGGTGGTGGCCGTCTTCTCTTCTTTCTAAGGTTACCTTCTCATAGGATCATAGATTTAGAGCTGAAAGGGCCCTTGGAGGTCATCTCATCCAAGCCCCTCATTTGTCATGAGAGTACATTGGGGCTAGTGAGGGGAAAGGGCTTGTCCAATGTTACACAGGTGATTTATAGCAGTTCTGGTGCTCAATCCCAGACCTAACTCCAAAGTGCACCACACTGCCCTCCTTGAAAACTTCCTGTGAAGTCCATTGTACTCAGGGCTGAACCTTGGAGAAAAGCCTAGAGGTGGCCATTCTTCCAGCTATTGCTGCCCAGTCCCATTAGATCAGTTCAGTTTAGTTGGGAGTGGAAAAGAAAACCTAGGTTCGGATCTGACCCCTGACACTTATGGTTCTGTGACCATGAACTACTCTCTGAGCATCCATTTTCCCATCTTGAGAATGGGTATATCTACTGCACCTACTTCAAAGTACATTTGTAAAAATCAAATTAAATAATGTATGTAATGTTTTGCATACTATGAAATGCTACATAAATGGGTGCCATATTGGTGCAGCTCCTTTCTCTCTGGGAAAGAGACCTCAGGGCAGGTGCCTACTGTCATCACTCCATGCATACATCCTCTCCCCACTCAGAGAATCCCTCAACTTCTCACTCTCATACCAGGACAGACTTCTTGACCCCTCGATTTCAAAGGAAGATCCAGAGGTTATTTGGTTCTCCCAAAGAGAGAATTCTGCCCACTGGACATTATTCTTTTTCCTGAGGCTTTGCTTTATTCTTGTATGAATGTAGCACTTGGAACACCATCTTCTTCCTTTGAACCCACACCATCCATTACACAAAGCAGAAGAGGGCAAAGAAGAGCACTGGGAAGGGTACTTGTTCTGGAGTCAGAAGCCTTGGATTAAAATCCTGCCTTTGGGGGCGGCTAGGTGGCGCAGTGAATAGAGCACCGGCCCTGGAGTCAGGAGTACCTGAGTTCAAATCCGGCCTCAGACACTTAACACAAAACACTAGCCGTGTGACCTTGGGCAAGTCACTTAACCCCAACTGCCCTCCAAAAAGCAAAAAAAAAAAAAAAAAAAATCCTGCCTTTGACAACCAATAATCCATACACTCATGAGCAAGTTACTCCATCACCCTGTTTCACTCTCTGGATGGGGTTGGACTGGATGGCTCTGAGGCTCCTCCCAAATCCAGAGCTGTGATCCTGCCCATTGGATCTTAGAGAAATCAGTGGATCACTCTGGGCCTCAGTTTTCTCCTCTGTAAAATGAGGGAATTGTTCTAGATGAGTTCCCTTCTAGCTCTATGCTTCTATTATGACCACTCCATGCTGCAGAAAGGTGAATGCAGGTTCAGAGAGGGCAGTGTCTGCCAAAGGTGCCATGTCTATCTGGGGGGTAAGAATTCAGGTGTTTGTGGTTCTGACCCATTATCGGACAATAACAGGAGACATCAAGGTGATAGAAAGATGCTCTTGGAATCAAAAAGACCTGTGATCAAATCCTGCATCTGACACACACTGGCTACGTGACCTTGGATAAGTCACTTTACTTCTCAATGTTGTAGACAGCTCTCTAAGATGGAGCAGGTATAGATCTGCATCAGTGGAGGGAGTTTTTTCCTTGTGAGTTCTCTTGGCCAATGAAATCACAGTGCTAATATTTTTTTAAAAATTAAAATTTTTTAAAATGTAATTTTAAAAAATTAGCATGTGGATGCAGATGATAAGCTCCTTGAGAGCAGGCATCCTTTCACTTTTATCCTTATATCCTCAGCACCCAGTACAGCACCCACCCCATAGGAAGCACTTGACACATGCTTGTTGATTGGTTGGCTGGGCCCCTTCCTATCCATTCTTGGCTACCCTGTGGCTGAGATACTCTGTGTGTGTGTGTGCATCTTTCTGTCTCTGATTCTCCCTGTGTCTCTGCTCATTTTCTGTTTCCATGAATTCATGTGGATCTCCACTCCAAATTCTTGTTCTCCCCACTGTCCTCCACATTTATCTCTGTTCCTATGTTTCAGTTACTGTCTCTCTTGGTGGCTCTATTTCTCCCTTTGGCCCCTTTTGCCTCAATCTCTCCTCAGGACCCGTGCGTGTCTCCGTATCTCAAATTCAACATCCCTGACTGTGAGCTTCTCTCTTGGCTATTTCATGCTTTTACCAGGAGCCCCAAGTGTGCCTGATCCCTTTGCATTTCTTTCCTATCCCCTTCTTTCCGTCCTTCACCCTAGACTGCACCCCTCCCTCACTACCTCCCCCCACCCAGGGGAGGAAATAAGTCCTCCTTGTTGCTTAGCAACCAGCAGCCAGCAGCATCATGTAGAAAGGAAATAGAAATAGCTCAAGAGGTGGACCCCTCCTCCCCCCAGCACAGGCAGCAGTCCGATGATGAGCTAAAACAGCAGTGGCCCTTTGGTCTGTCTTCCCATCTGGGGGGGAAGGGTTCGGCTGGGGCTTGCCCCCTGAAGTCTCACCTTTACCTCAAAGCCACAGTTCACTTCCTCGGGGGCCTAGAAGAGGGTGATTTGAGGGAGAAGGCACTGATGGCAAGTTGTTCCCCATAACAAGATGCAGCTCCAGTCCACAGCTAAATTACGAAGGAGGTAACATTTATTCTTGCCTACTCAGCACCCTTCTTCTCTCCTCTTGGACCCATGATTCTGCTCCATTCTGTGTCCTTTCCCTCATTACCACCTTCTGACAGGGTCAGAGGATCAGGGAATCTGGAGCTAAAAGGGACCTACTGGATCATCTATTCTAACCTGCGCTTTTACAGAGAAGAAAACAGGTCCAGAAAGGGCAAATAACATGTCTCAGATCACACAGATAGCAGGGAGCACAGCCAGGACTCTAACCTAGGTCATGGGACTATAGATCTAGAGCAGAAAAAGACCGTGAAGGTCAACTAGTCCTTTCATTTTACAGATGAAGAAACTGAGACTGAGAAGTTAAGGGACTTGCCCAGGGTCACATGGATCATGGTGTCATAGATTTTGAACTGGAATAGAGCATAGAGAGCATCTAGTCTCACTCTCATTCTACAGATGAAGGGGTAGGCTGTAAAATTAAGATGAACTTGAAAGTCACATGCATAGTGACTGGCAGAGGGAGGAGCTGAACCCAGAACCTCTCTGGGTGTTGACTTAAAATCCAGGGAGCTTTCCATGGTGCCATGATAAGCTAATTGAGGAAGGTGTGTGTGTGTGTGTGTTTTAAGGTATTATTTTATCAACAGAAACTTTGAGGGATTCTCAGAGATAAAGTCATTAAGAAGCAAAGGTATGACTTCAGAAACTGTTCAGATTCCAAAGGGATTAGAAAATCATTCATCCCCTCAGCAGACTGGGCCCTTTCCTCAGGAGGATGGACCCCACATAACCAAGAGTCTAGGAGCCCCAGTTCCCAAGGCAGAGTTATCTTTCACTCAGGCTCTGCTGGATTTCATTCATCCCTATCAGTCCAAACTATATGGCATTCAGCTCAGCCCCTATCCTCCTCAAAATGCATCAGAGAAGCAGCCACTGAATGAATTGTTAAGGACAAAGCATGATCCTTTCCCTTGTGTACTGATGTGAAGATCTAAAGGGCATGGCCCAAAGCAGGGGGCAGCCCCTGAAAAGTATGAAGACACAGCAATACATGGGGATATATACCTGGGACTTTGCACACGTATATAATGAATGGTCTCAATAGACTATGCTCCATATGGATGGAGCTATAATTTTTTTTGCAATGTGAGCCAGCTCCCAGGGTGGAGACTCTTTCTATCAGCAGATGGCAATAATGACTTAACAGATAATAGTAACTCACAGTATTATAGTGCTCTAAGCATGGAGAATCACTTGACATATCATTTGATCCTCACTACAACCCTGTGATGTGGGTGCTATTATTATCCCCATTTAACAAATGAAGAGAGAGGTTAAGTGATTTGATCATGGACACACAGCTAAGAAGGTTCAGAGACAGAGCCTGAGCAGTGTCCTCCTGACTCCAAGTATGATGCTGCACTCTCTCCAGCTAGTGCTTCGATAAATCACCACCACCATCTTTTTTTGGACTGGGTCTGTGATTTCATTGGTATTGGGAGCCCACAGTAAAGAAGTTCCCTCTGCTAATGCAGATCAGCCCTTGCTCTGCAATGTATGAGAGAGTGAGATCAAGGGCTCCTACAGGGTCATGTAACCGGTGTCAGAGTTGGGATTTAAAGCTGCCTTTTCCTGACCAATGCCAATTTTCTAACCGCAATGCCATGTTGCCTTTCCTATATATTCCTTACCTGGGTGTATATATTCTTAGTCCAAGTGTGGAATACTGAATATGCATATTGTGTATTTGCATTTATGTTCCTGATAAGTGCCAATGTGATGCCAAGGAATAGGCACCAAGGATAAAATCCTGGCACTGCCACTTATTCATTGTGTGATCCTGCTCACTCCCTTTCTCTGGGTTTCATATTTCTCCTCTATAAAATGTTGGGGACAGGAGTGAGTGGGATCACTAGTGGATAAAATGACATCTTAGGGCCTTCTTCTGCCTCTAGCAGTTTATGGTCTTATTCACCATTAGCCTCACTCCTTAGATGATCATGTATTATCCTCCTTGTCCTGGAGTTGGGCACCAGCAATGTGGATGGCTGTGGCTCAAAGTACCTGAGTTTAACTCCCACCTAAAACCTGGCTTGAACCTGAAAATGGTTCTTTGGTCTGCTGGACTCAGCCTCTCAGATTCCTTCCTGATCCCCCTTAATTCCAGTGCCTTCTCTTTATTATTTCCAATTTATCCTTTATATAGTTTGTATGTAGTTGTTTATAAGCTGTCTCTCTCATTGGACTGTGAAGCTCCTTGAAGGCAGGGACTGTCTTTTGCCTTTTTATCTCTATGCTTGGCACAGTGACTGGCACATAGTAGGCTCTTATTAAATATTTATTGACTGACTGACTGGGGGGCTGAAATACATTTATCAAAAGGAATCACCATCAGATCAGAACCTTCCTGAGGTTGGGGGGGAGAAGAGAATCATATTGCTTTCCCATATATCCCCTTTCCTCTAAATTTTCTGTAAGTACATAGAAGTATAACCCACTTACAGGCTGAGGGTGACCTCTGTCCATGGTCCTGATTCAATTCGATTCCGGTTTGTTGACCTGCAAATTCAACTAGGGTCAGTAGTATGATATTGCAGCCAAAGTATCTAATGTCTTCCTGGACTACATTAACAGAAGTCTACTGACCAAGATGAGAGCAGTGACAGACCCATCATATTCTGCCATGGCGAAGTCACATCAAACAGACATTTACTGAGGACTTCCTATGTACAAGGCACTGTGCTGGATGCTAGTTAGGGACAGTAACAAAATGAAAAAGTCAGTTCCCTCAAGGAGTTTATATTCTTCTTGGAGGATATACATGTATATATGTACATGTGTATATGTATGCACACATATGTATCACACACACAGAATAACTTGAGGAACAGAGAGAACCCTAACATCTAATGTTATTAGGAAAGGCTTCCTATAGGATATGGTACATGAGCTGAGCCTTGAAGGAAGCTAAGGATTCCAAGAGGCAGGGGTAAGGAAAGAATGCATTACAGGCATGAAGGACAGTATGTTCAAGGTCAAAGAGGTAGACTATGGACTGTCAATTTGAGGAATTGGCAAGCAGGTCACTTTGACAGGTACTTAAAGGTGAGCAATGTCCAATAAATCTGGGAAGGGAGGTTGAAGCCTGCCTGTGAAGAACTCCAGCTACCATGCTGAGAAGTTTGTATTTTACCCAAGAACCATTGAAGTTCCTCATCTGGTGTATTATGCTCAGCGTTGAGGGGCACATTTTTTTTAAGCACTAACAACCTGGAACATGTCCAAGAGAAGATAACCAGGACAGTGAGAGCATAGAACATAAGATTCTAAGAGCTTATATCTAACACTGGAAGGGATCTAAGAAGTCATTCTGCAGAGGAGGAAACTGAAAGCCAGAGACATTATGTGACCTGGTGTGCTAGATCATACAGGTTGTAACTGACAGAGCTGAGATTTGAACTCATGTCTCATGATTTGAAGTTCATCACTCCTTCTGGGTGATGGCCTTTTTTTACTGCACTGTTTTCCTTTGTTATCTAAGGAATAGTTTAAGGGACAGTGGATGTTTGACTCAAAGATATTTAGAAGACTTGGGGGTAAGCTTAGGGAGTAGCTACTCTCAGGTACTTGAAGGGCTATCACATCAAAAAAGGATCAGACTTGTTCTTCTTGGCCTCTGGGCAGCACAAGAATCATTTTGGGCATGGTGGAAGGAGCCACAGGAAGGCAGATTTAGATGCAATGGAAGGAAACATTTCTTAAGAACTACAACTGTCCCAAGGTAGAATGGACTGCTTCAGGACAAAGTGAGTTCCCCATCACTGTCTGCAAGGTAAAGAAAGAGGAATTTTCATTGGAAAGTTCATAGAAGGAATTCCTATTTAGGTACAAGTGGGAGTAGACTCTTTTGAGGTACCTTAGCTCTGAGAGGCTGTGATTTTGTGACCAAATTGTTGGCTGGGGGCTGGGGTCCCAATCTTTTGTGCATTTACTGCAGTGACACTGGCCCAAAGGAGGACTGGTGGTGTGGTATTGAAAGGGAGAGATAGGACTGGGGCTGGCATGTTATCACAGAATTAGAAAGCTGGATAGAATTTGAGAGGTCATCCAAGCCATCCCCCTGGCTCTGGGCAGTCACATATGTCAGCCCATTCTATTCCTATGGCACAACCCATAAAGGCTGAATAAAGCATACCTGAGACTCCATAGTCTTCCACAATTCCTTGCATTTTGTAGGCTTTATTCAAGACTGTTGACTGTCATGGGAAGTTTAGTTTGGTTCCTAAGGTTCCTTGTCTCCTGTTGGAGGCATCTGTCTGTATACATATGTATGCTATGTGTATATATATACACACACACTCAGAGACATTAGGGATGTTTTTACTTGGGGGTTGTTGCTAATGAGGGTGAAAGTAGAGTCAGAGGACTTGGGTTCAGTTCTTAGTTCTTCCGCTTACCACCTTGTATGACCTATGGCAAATAACAACTTTTCTGGGTCTCGGTCTTACCATCCAAAAAGTGAGAAGGTTGACCCAAATGATCTTGATGGTGGTCCCTTGCAGCTCTAAATCCATGAAGAGCTGGTCCCATGAAGGCCCAAGGAGCAGAAGCTCTGAACAGTTTCATTGCTAGTGTGGGCACAGCTATGGATTAAGTGAAAACTATGGGAGTGGGATGGGGTGGAGACTCATGCTAATTCTTACCCTTTCAGCACTTAGAATGTTTCCATGAGTTTATAGCTCAGAGGTTCATAGAATCTCTGTGGAGCATTGGACAGAATGTCGAATCCGAACCTTTGTTCAAATCCATTTGAACTGCTATTTACTATCTTTGTGACCATAGGCCTTCTTAGGGTCTCAGTTCCCTTTGTAAAATGAGAGGATTTGACTAGATAACTTCTGAGGTGCCTTCTAGCCCTGAGCCTATGAACTATTAACTGGAGAACTAGGCGGGACCACTGGAGCAGTTACCTTTCAAACAAGAGGAAACTGAAGTTCAGGGATGAAACTGACTTGTCCAGGGTCACCTAGTTACTAAGTGGCAGAGCCAGTGCTGATACTCAGGTTTGGAGACCTCCTATCTAGATGTGATCCCACAACAAGGGGCTTCTGGGCAGTCATTAATTATTGAGTCCTTCTCAAAATAATAAAATTTCAACCCAATTACAGGGGAATGTTCTGGTGAAATTTCTTCAGAGCCCCATCTTGTTTGATCCAAAACATGATAAAATCCACACATTCCTCCCTCACTGCAGCACTAAGGATGCTTGAAAGATAAACTCTGGAGTACGGAGTAGTCAACTTGAGAGATGGGGGAAAAGGATGCAGGCCTACAGGCTTTCCCCCTGACTAGGGACCACTTTGACACTAACTTGTGCCAAGAAGGAAAAGGGAGCCATACTCCTGGCACTTTTCTCTTTCCTGGTGCTTCAGGCCTAACTGTATGACACTCCCCACCATGCCACCTCTACAACTGGTCAGTCCTGGCCTCTATGGGAGTTCTCTCCCTTCTGGCTGTCCCTTTCCAATTCTCTTGTGCCCAGAAGCTGATGTGAACAGTGTTTGTCCCATTGAATCATCACCATGAATTGAGTAGAGTGGTTAAAGAGGAAAGTTCTTCTGGGTGAGTGTTGGGTCAAGACGGATACATCAGAAATGAGTTTGCCACTGAATATTTCTTTCTCCCTCTCTGTCCATTCCACAGAGACTACAGCCAGCAGATCCGTGCAGGCAGCCATGTCCTCCACTTTCAACAATGGAGCCAGCATTCCATCTCCACCAGATGCCGCCAATGGCTTCCCCCAACCCAGTGCCTCAGGTGCCTGGCACAGACCAGAAGAGGAGCTTCGGGTTGTGGAGCCCAGCCTTGTAAAGAAGGCCCACCGGGAGATCCTGGACCATGAAAGGAAGCGGCGTGTGGAACTCAAGTGTATGGAGCTGCAGGAGATGATGGAAGAACAAGGGTGAGTGAGTCCAGGCAGGTAGATAGAAGGGTAGCCCAAAAACTGAGTCAGTGTAAGCCAACTGACCACTCAGGGCCAGTCCATCATTTTTAGTAATAAGCCCCAAAATCATTTTTTACAATGCTGGCATAGTGGCTACCTATCTGGTCTTAGAGCTAGGCAGACCCAATGTCCTGGCAATATGGCCCTGGGCAAATCCCTTAACTTCTCAGTGCTCTAATCCCATGGCATCAGGCTCCAATCGAAACAGATTCCCCATAGGCTACATATTGACTAAGAAAACCACAAATTAAATGATGTTTGTCATATTTTCTTTGTGTTGGTTTTGTTAAATATTTCCCAAATATATTTTAATCTGGTCTTAGCAGCACTCCAGAGTTTTGCAGGCCAGGAGTCCAATACCTCTGTTCTAGGTAATACTCTAAGACAATAAGGATGACAACAGCTACCATTTTTAGAGCACCTACTATGTGCCAGGCACCGTGTGCTAAGCACTTTAGCATTATCATCTCATTGGATGCTCACAACAGCCTTGGGAGGTAGGTGCTATTATCCCCTTTTTGCAAATGAAGAAAATGAAATAAACAGAGGCTAAGTGACTTATCCAGGGTCACACAGCTAGTAAGTGTCTGAGATCAGGTTTGAATTTGGGTCTTCCTGACTCCAGGCCCAGCTCTCTCCACTGTCCTATCTTGTCACACAGTAGGAAAAACCAGGTGGGATTTGAGGTAGAGGGAGTTCTCTTTCCACTCCACTGCTATGCCTCACTGAGATCCAGTTCACAAGCATGTCAGGACATGACCTGTAAGGATATCTTTGGTTCTCTTCAAAAATGAAAGACCACCACCAACCACAATGCCTCTGTGATATTTCTGTTGATCCCTGTGCCGTTCTACATTTCCCTGCATCCCGGATGGCAGAGAAATTTTGAAGCCATGAAATTTCAGGCTGCTGAGCCTGGTCCTCTCCCTGACAAGCATGCTTTCCTGATGCAGCTGCAATGTGGGGTGTGCGGAAATACTAACTGGGCTGATGGCAAATCAGCTGCTAAGGCACCCTGTGGTCAGCCAGAGTCCTGTGCTGGAACAAGACTGGAGTGGCCATGGGATGAAATCAAGGGCTGCCAGCCTGAGCCCAGAGGCTTCAGAAATTTGAATTGGGATTTGTTCTCAGATGTCAGAGTCCTGAGAAGTCAAGAGAAAAAACTGATGGATTTGGAGCCTGACAGCCTACTTCAAAGGCTGCCTCTGTTCCATATTACTTGTGTGACTTTAAACATTCACATAACCACTCTGAACCATGGTTTCTTCATCTGTAAAATGAGGGAGGTTGAACTAGACAATCTTTGAGGTCCCTTCCTGATCTAGCTCTCTGATCCTGCTGGTGGAGGATGGTAACCATGCTCCCATCCCCCTGAAGAATGAATCATAGTAGAGGACTTGAAGCCTTTGGGTTTCATAGTATAAAGGACTTAGAGTCAGGAGACCTGGGCTAAAATCCTGACCCAGACACCTGCTATTTGGTGAGCCCTGAAAGAAGGAATCATGGGACAGTCATTTCACCTCATCTGTTTTCTTGTGTGTAAAATAGGGATAGTTATCGGTATATCCAAAGGACTTGTTGTAAGCAATGTACTTTGTCAACCTCAAATCACTAAGTAAATTTGCAGGGGTTTTTGTCCCTCAGGAATCTAAGGATCCCTGCCTGTAATCATGTACTCCCACTTCTATGTCTCTCTCTCTTTTTTTTCTTTTGGAGGAAGAAAGCAGGGCAGTTGGGGTTAAGTGACTTTCCCAAGGTCTCGTGGCTATTTTTTGTGTGTGTCAGTTGCCTGCGGCTGGATTTGAACTCAGGTCCTCCTAACTCCAGGGCTGGTGCTCTATTCGCTGTGCCACCTAGCCGCCCCCTCTATGTCTCTTTAGGTTTCACAATACTTTGGTGAAGGAAAGAGTCTCAGTATCGTTTTACAGACCACGAAAATAAGGCTCAAGACCTGGCCCTAGATCACTCTTCTGACAGATGTCAGAATCAAGATTTGAACCCAAATTTCCTCTCTCTTTCCACTCAGCTCAGCCGTGCTGTGAGATTCTGATATTCTATGCCGCGAGTTCAGCAGTCAATCGTAAGAGCATAGAATCCAAAGTCTAGAGCTGGAAGGGACCTGGAAGGTTAGCTAGTCTCATTTTATGACTGAGAAAAATGAGGGCCAAGGAAGTTAAATGACCTACCCAAGGTCACACAGGTGGGCCCCTCCTGTAGGCACAGTCCTGGAGTGACTACCACAGAATATGGGAAAGATAGTCTCAGAAAGCCCTTGATAGGATGAGGGAGAGGCCACCCCTGCCTTCAAATAGGGGATGGTGAGATACAGTCCTGACCCTCATGGAGTCCCTGGTTTGGTGAGAAAGACACAATTCCTCTTCTCCCACCTCTCCTTAGTCCAGAAAAAAGACAATTATACCTGCAGATGACTGGTGTGGCAGCTAGGAACACTGGGGAGTTCCACCATCTCTGAGTAGTCCTGGAGGTTGGGCTAGTTCTCACTGGGCTGGCTAGATCAACAATAATATCAGTGACATCATATCTCAATTTTGTTTAACAAGAGAGACTTTTTAAAAAATCAGACCTGTGATTTTATTGGTATGGAGAATTACTCATGAAGAAGCAGCCTATGCCAATGCAGGTTGGCACCTGCTCTTCCCCTTATGGTCTTAAAGAATTCCCTGGAGCATTGGGAAATGAAATGACTCTGTGCCTAGGATTGCAAAGTCTATATATGTTACAGTCAGGACTTGCTGGCTCCAAGGCCACTGTTTTATTCATTCTGCCTCTCTCATTAAGGTAAATTTGCCAAGATATTTCCACAATTCTCCCATTGGATCTTTACCACAATCCAATAAGACAGTGGAAATTATTTCTCCCCTTGGACAGATGAGGAAATTGAGTCCCTCAATGCATAGATGGCTTGCCTAAAATCACTCATTTTCTCTCCCATCCTGGTGCTTAGTGCTCAGTGCTCAGTGCTCAGTGAGGTGCCCAGACCACACTTAGTTTCTGGAGACAAGAGAATGAAGGAGATAGCCACTGACGTCCTCCTTGTGGGGGAGGGAAGGGATTCTTCAGGGAGTCCTTCAGCTAGCAGCTCCTCCCAGGAAAGGGTTGAAGCTGAATTTCCTGCTCCAATTTCCATTCCCAAGGGAGGTCCCTTAGCTGCAGGGCAAAGGGAGTAGGAGAAGTAATTGCTGCTCAGTTTTCTTTCCAATCCTCTCCTGTTGCCTCTGCAAGGAAATTCCTGGAGGTCAGCCTGGAGATGATCTCATTCCCCTGGCTAGCAGAGTCCCACATCTTTGGGTCAATGCGCCAGGGAAGGAGTGAGAGGGGTGTGTGTGTGTGTGTGTGTGTGTGTGTGTGTGTGTGTGTGTGTGTGTGAATAACCAGGCATGTGAGAAGAGATTCTAAAAAGTGAAAGTTTCATTCTGGGGATGGGGGCTCAGTGCTGGGGATGGGGTCTTGGTTCCAGAGATTCAAGGAAAAAGAGCTCCAGAATAGGTACTAGGACCCAGGATAAGGATGCTAAGGAATCCACTAGACTTATGTTAAGAAATGATGTGTTTCCTGAACTCTAAGTGAGTGCTGAGAGAGGAGGAGATGGAAAGGAACAGACAGAGACACACACAAAGCAAGTTATTAGCAGGCTATGCAAACATGTTTGAAAGAGCTGATGAGCTATTGATGTGCAAAAAAAGAAAATTCTGTTTCCTGTAGCAAAACTGTGAGCAGTGGTCCCTGAATGGGGAGTGGTGAGTCTACAGGTGCTTTAATTCGAAGGCACTATCTCCATAGTTAGGAGAATTAAGTTGCAGTATTGTATGTGCAAATGATTTGACCAAACAACAGAAAATCATTTCCAAGAATGGGAAAAATACTCAGTACATATTCCTAACTCTATTGGCACTAAACCTGGGGGCTTAGTGTCTATTCCAGGCAGTGAGGTCCCTGCCCTGACCCTTAGTTCATAACTCTGAGTCCTCATGTTTGATGCTGAGCTCTGATACTGACCTTCTGGTCCTTAGCATCGAGCCCCTATCCCAACACTGAGCTCCAACGCTTGAAGCAGAGGCCCCATTCCTAGCATTGAGTCTGTCATCTAGGCAACCGTGAGCCTCCATTTCAGACCGTCAGCCCCCAAACTCAATGCAGAGGCACCAGCTCTTACACGGAGCTCCTAGGCACAAAAATGCACCCTCATCCCTAGTACTCAGTCCTTGTCCCTGACACTAAGTCCCTATCTCTAGCAATAAACTTCTATCCTCACTACTGACTGTTCATCTCTAGCACTGAAACTGATTCCCATTCCTGACACTGAGCCTTAATCCCCAGCTGAGCCTTCAGGGATGGACGGGATTTAGACAATCAGGGCAAGAGGCCCTGAGCATTACAGGTGGGAGAACAATTTCAGTTAAGGTACAGAGATGGTAATCACACACAAGGCTATTCATTCACAATTTTGTTTGAACCAATCTTTCTAATCTAATTTCATGCAATTCCCTTTCACCTATTATATGTCCCATCAAATAGATGTCCCATTGTTTCCTGTCTTTGTGTTGTTTACATTTTCCCCAAAACCTGGAATGGACTCCTGTCAACCTGAATCTCTGCCAATTAAAATTGCTCTCTTCAAGGCTCAGCCTAGGCACCAACTTTTTCATGAGTCTTCCCTTAACTTACCTTGCCTCCTTTCCCAATTAAAAAGGTCTCTCCTTCCCCCCAATCTTCCTGTGTCTTCCATGCAGTGATCTCAATCTTCCTTGACTCATAGTTATATTTGCATTATTCTCTTCTCTGCCCCCATTGGAGAGTAAGTCTCTTGAGAGATGACTTGATGTCAGATCTAACTTTTATGTGTAGTAACCAGCACTATGCCTTATACACTGATAGTACTTGATGTAAGTCTGTTGGATAGAATGAATGTATTCAAGGGACAGTGAAAAAGCAAGCTTGATTTAGAAAAGCCAATGGTTGGGTTTGATTTTGAAGGAGGAGGCAAAGATGTTGGCATAAGGGCTAGATTGTGAAAGACCTTGAACTTCAGACTTAAGTCTTTGCATTTCACCCTGTGGGCAACAGAGTGTTAATGAAAAGTTCTTGAGCAAGGGAAAGATGTGATTACTAGTGTTTTAGATGAATCTGGTAATAAATAGATATTATGTACGCCTAGCAGATAGTAGGATCATGGGCCCATAGACTGATAGCTGGAAGAGACTTCAGAAGCACTCTCTCATCCCCTGAAGAATGAATAAATGAATGAATGAATGAATGAATGAATGAACAGTATTTAAGTACTTCTTATGCACTAAGCACTATGCTAATGCTGGAGATATAAATACTAGATCAAGGCAGTTCCTCCTCGAGGAGCTGACATTTTAATGGAGTGGAGGTGAGGGAAAGGAATTTTGATTTTAGGGAAACACAAAGATAGAAAGCGGAACAAGTTGGGAAGGAGAAGGGTTAGTTGATTTGCCTTTTGCAATGGCAGAGTTGATTAGTTTATAGGTCTCAGAGCAAAAGGTGGAACCTGGGGTCCAAAGAGGTAAAGTGATGTATGAAGGTTACATAGCATCAGAAGCCAAGTCCCTTGTCTCCATAACTTGATGGCTATGTGGACATGAGAGACAGCCCCAGCGAAACAGTGATGCTCCTGAGATTTGGAAAGAACTCAAGAAACTCTCTAGCACTCTGGATAGCTCCCTTATGGAGAATTTATGGGAAAACATGGACAGAAATCATACAGGAGATAAGAAAGTGTGGAGAAGGTTGCAATATGAGTTGGTGGTTGGAAAGGACCTTAGAGTCATTTAGTCCAGCATTTCTCTCATATAGAAATGCCCTTCAGAGAATCCTTGATAACTGGTCACCTGCCTCACCCCCACATGCATCAGTTGCCTAATATTGTTACAACTTTCACAATGTCCTCCTTCTCTTCACAAATGCAGATGTTACCCTAGTTCAGGCCCCATCACCTCATGCACAGACCCTTAAAATAGCCTTCCAGTTGATCTCACTGCCTCATCTCTCTCTCCGCTAATCCGTCACCCACATTGCTGCCACGATGATTTTCCTAAAGCATAGGTCTGACTGTGTCACCCTGCTCACCAATAAACTTCAGTTGCTTCCTAGTACCTTTAGGTGCAAAACTAAACTCCCTGGTTTGTTACTCGAAGATCTTCACAACTCGGCACATTCCCTCATTTTTAATTTTCTTGCACATTATTCCTCTCCACAAGCTCTGTGGCCAGCTATTCTGGCCTGCTTGTCATTCCAAATATATGACTTTCCATCTCCCATCTCAGGCTGACCCCAATGCCTGGAAGGCACCTACTCCTCTCCTCTGCTTCTTGGGATTTCTAGCTTCCTTTAAAACTCATTTTAAGAAATACTTTTTAAAGGAAGCCTTTCCTGATCCCTCTAGCAACTTAAGAATCTAATTGCTAATACCTTCTCCTCGAAGGTGACTCTATCTACTTTGTATGCATCTTGCATACACATGGTGTGAGCCCTTGAGAGCAAGGACTGTTTTGTTTCTGTCTTTGTATCATTAACATCTAGTTTGGTGCCTGGTACCTGGTAGGCATTCAATAAATGCTTGTTGACTGATTGAGTGATTTTTCCACCTTCTCTTAAAGCACCCAGTGACAGGGAGCTCACTACCTCAAGTGGCATGCCCATCATTTGTGGAATAATCCTTGTGTACTTTGGGACTGGAGAGGGGATAACAGGTGTGCAGAGAAAGGCAATTGACCCTAATTAACCACTCCAAACCACCATGGGACTCAAGAAGGAAGCAAGCCCCAACCCAGCAACACCTAGGTCTATACTTGGGGTTAAATCCTTCAGGAGGCTTTTTGGTGTGATAGAAAGAGGTTTGCATCAGGAGTAGGAAGAGCTGCATCTAAATTGGCTCTGCCACTTGCTACTTGGCAGCTGTGACACAAAAGACAGAGTACTGAATTCAAATATGACCTCATGCTGGCTATGTGGCAAGTCACTTCACCTTTGTCTGCCTCAGTCTTCTTACCTGTAAAATGGGGATCATAATGGCACCTACTGCACAAGTTTGTTTGAGGATCAAATGAGACTATTTGTGAAACACTTAGCATAGTGCCTGGCACATAGTAGGCATTTAATAAATACTTCTTTCCTTTCTTTCTCCCTACTTTGGGCAAGTAACTTTACCTCCCTGGGCCTCCCATCTGTAAAATGGAGGGCTATGTATGTGTGAAGTTAGACAAAATGAACTCTAACATCCTTTCCAACTCTAAAGCTATTGATTTTTTTAGATTTTATTCTGATTTTAACAAACACCAAAAAAGAAAGAGAACATTTCCACATGCAAAATGAGACAGGAAAAGATTCTATGTGAAGCCATGAATCTACAGCAAATACAGCTTGCTTTTAAATATATGTATGCATATATAAAATGCCACCTGTTCCTTTCTTTATCACATGTTACTTTCCAAGTTGTTCTGCTTGCTTCTGCTTTCTACCAACCTTCATTCAGCTCCTTTCTGAGCATTTTAAAGGCATCACAATGGCTTTCGTTTCTTCTTTTTTTTCATAGCAAAATGAGCCCTAGTCTCCCTCTCCAAAATAAAAAAGGAAAGACACAATTCTTGTAACAAATTAGACAATCATAGCAAATCTATACATTTGCTACATTCAAATACATATATGTGTGTATGTATGCACATCTCACACACACACACACACACATAATTCCACACCTTGTATCTGTCATCACTTATGAAGAAATGGATTAACAGGCTTCCTCATCACTTCTCTGAAGATGAAGCTAGCCATTGTACCAAGCAGAATTCTGACTTCTTTCCAAGATGTTTGTTTTTTCAATGTTACTGTTATTGTAAAAATCATTTACCTGGTTCTACTCACTTTATTCTGCATCAGTTCATATAAATCTTCCAAGGTTTCTCTGAATACATCTCTTTTGTCATTTTTAATGGCACAATAATATTCCAACATTTTCATGGACTGTAATCTGTCCAACTATTCTCTAATTGACGAGCACCATTTTGGCCTCCAGTTCTTTGCCACCACAAAATTAGTTGCAAAAGTATTTTGGTACATATAGATCTGTTTCCTCTTCTTTTAATCTTTTCAGGTTATTGGCCTGGTAGGAGTATCTCTGGTCAAAAGGTATGCACAGTTTAGTGACTTTTGATGCATATTCCCAAACTGCTTTCCAAAATAGTGCCATTTTAAATCTGTGATCCTATTATCCCAAAACTCTCCATCAGAGCTACCATCTATCTCATTCTTCTTGGTACCTATTCCTTTCTTTTCCCTCCTTCACTTTAAACACACACACACACACACATACATACACACACATATATACACACACACACAAAGAGAGACAGGGAGGTTCTCAGGGAGAAGGGAGGGGAAGGGATACAAGGGCAAGTTCACTGAACATTTTTATAAATAATCAAAAATATCAACAAACTTTGTCTAAAAAACAAACACGTATACATGCTCACACATACCTCTTATATTTTATCCAGGCTCAGAGATTTTTCTTCATTGATATCACCTGGTCACTTATATTCATTTATTTTAGCTCAAATTCATTAGTATTTCTTTCCTATATTCAGATGTTTGATTAATATTCATAACAATTACAGGAGAGCATATTCATTTTATACTATTAAATAATATTCCAACTCTTAATATTTATTTGATAGCTCTGTGATTTGGGTTATGAACACTTTCCCCTCAGGTAACCTGATATGACTAAGAAGGCTCAAAGCCTATGATGGCCCCAGTCAGGGCCAGCCCCCACCCCTATACTGAGATATCAGTGACCTAACTCCCTAACATGATGTGACGAGCACTTTCTTAAAACATCTACTGAAAGTAAGACAGCATGGGAAAGTGAATTAAGTGTTAAGGCTAGAGTCACAAGAAAGGGGTTCAAACCCTGCCTCTAGCCCTTAATACCTTTGTGAACTTTTGCAAGTCCCAGCTCTCCAAAGCTTCAAATGACTCCCTGAGACCTACCCACAAAGTCCTAGATAGGTTCAGTCTGTTCTTCTCTCAGAAAAATTACAGATTTTTGATATAACATGCCTCCAACATGGGCCAGACACCATGCTAGGCACTGGAGAGTTAAAGACAAAAAGGAAACCAGTCCTTGCCCTCAAGAAGCCTATATTCCAGTGGGGACATGCAATGTGTAAATAAAAATAGATACAAAGTAATTTGAGGAAGGAAAAGCAATAAAAAAAAGGAAAGAGTGAACAATGGAGAGGTGACGCCCACCAGCCTATCATGACTGCAGATTCATTAGTTGAAAGAAAATCAGATGGAGAGAGTCGAGAGACTTTCAAGCAACACTAGCTCTTTTGCTGTATGACTGTCAAACTGCTGGACCTCTCTGGTAGAGTAGTAGCGTGGTCCTTTAAATTCCATGAAGTTTAGAGTTGAGAAATTTTGTAGTTAGAGGAGACATCAGAAGTCATCTCATTCAGACCATTTCAAGATGGAAGGGGCCTTCGAAATCACAATGTCTAACAGGATCCTCTTCATTTTACTGAAGTAGAAACTTCAAGCCAAAGAAGGAAAACAACTGAATCAAAGTCATACAGTTTATAAATGGCAGGACTAAAATGAAAATGTGGGTCTCTTGCCCTGTTTCTCATGCTTTTGTACTATAGAAATGTGACCTGTTGATATTTCTCCTTCCTCTGCCCCTACCACTCATCCAAAAATGGGAAGAAAGTCCGGCTTTGTCCTGGAGTGGAAGGGAGATCTCCCAGATGGGAATGGATGGAAGGGGATTAAAGAGAAGGAAAGAGAAGGTCCAGTGCTACTTGAGGGCTCTTTGTCCAATCTGTTGCCAAGATGAGGAAGCCACTCTTCACTGATACCCTGCTAAGCACCAGAACTGTCTTTTTAGGCACCCTTCAGTTACAAAAACAGAAAGAGATAATGGAAAAACAGTTAGATTTCAAGTCAGAAGACCTGAGTTCAAATCCTGATTCCACATGTTTAACCTTGTTCAAAACACAGACTCCTTGGGCCTCAGTCTACTTATCTGTAAAATGAAGGGGCTGGATCAAATAACCTCTAAGGTCCCTTTTGGCTCTAAATCTTTGACCCCATGATTTGCAGCTGGTGGAATCACCTGGTTAATGTGGAAAACACCAAGCAACAAGAAATCCCAAAATAATTTGGAGTGCTGTTTCAGTCCATTCACACTCATAAAGACTGGCGCTTTCACCCCAACTAATGCCAATTCCTCCCTAGCTCAGTCCTGCTATCTGGAGCCAACAAGGGGCTATGGTAGAAGGGGTGAGGCAGGCCTTATTCTTGGATATTTAACTATATTTTAGAAGAAAGAAATGGGACTAATTCTGGATCCTAGATGTCAGTCATGATATCCCCTTCTCTTTTCAACCCCTCTCTCCTGCCTGGATCACTCCAAATTTGTCTAACACTAAAACAGGAGGCCTCATGAGGTAGTGAGCTTCTCACCATCCAAAAGGTATAATCAACAACCAGATAACCAGCTGCACATTTCAGTGATGGAATGTATCACAGAAACAGAAATGGGCATGAATGCTTTCTGCCCTTAAACCCTACTCTCCACCTCCAATCAATAGAAGGGGTATCCAATCAAAAAGAGTCCCTTTTTGATTATATCTTTCATCAGTTTTCCATCTGTAAAATAGGAAAACCTCCAGTTTCCTCAGAGGCAGGAAGGGGTTGTTGGGGTGAAGGAAGCCAAAAACCCTGGTGAAACCAGCCTTGTTTTATCCTTCCTTTATACCCTCTCTTCCCACTGCAGGTATTCTGAAGAGGAAATCCGGCAGAAGGTGGGAACCTTCAGACAGATGCTGATGGAGAAGGAGGGAGTCTTGACCAGGGAGGATCAACATGGTCGCCACATGTGAGTCTCCTATGGGAAGAGCTGTGGAGGATCAGCAGGAGAAGGGGTGGGGTCAGAGGAAGAGTATGAGCCTCAGTAGGTTTGGGGAGGAGCTTGAGAAATTCAGGGGGCAGTCCCCTTTGCTCAAGGATGATGCCAGTGGTAAAGTAATCAATAGACTACTGAACTTGGAGTCAGGAGGACTTGAGTTTAGATCCTACTTTTGACACTCACCAGCTATGTGACCACAGGCTAGTCACTTCACTACACTGTGCCTCAGTTTCCTCATCCGAAGAACAAGGGAAACACTGGATGTCCTTTGAAGTTCTTTCCAGACCTGCATTTAGGATCCTACAACCCTAAGTTAATTTATCCAAGGCATCACCTCATGCTAGGCTTCCCTAAGAGGAAGGCAGGAAAAGATATGGTTCATCTCTAGAAATCTAGATCTAGCTAGGGTAAAGGCAGGCCTCATACAAAACAGTTAGAGAGTGATATAATTGAGATCTTCCTTTTCCTTCAGGGCTTTCAGAAGAATCAGGGTGGTTATATATCAGTAGAGAGAAAGCATTAAGTTGTAATCAAGAGAACATTCCTTCCCTTGCTCTGGTCCTGTCATAAACTGACTGTGTGACTTTAGGCAAGTTTCCTTGTCCATGCCTTCACTTTTCTCTATTCCAAAAAAGGCACAAGGTATAAAAGCAGACTAAAACTTTAAGAAAGCAACCAACCAACAAGTATTTAGTGAGCACCCACTGTGTGCCCAGAACTTCACTAGGCATTAAGAATATAAAGACAAAAGTGAAACAACACCTGTCCTCAAACAGCTTACATTCGAATGAGAGGCAAAACATACCCATATATAGGCACTTACAAAATGAATATAAAATAATCTTGTTTGGAAAAGGCACTAGCATCTGGGGAGGGGAAAGAAAGAAAGATGTCCTGTAGAAAATGGTATCTGAACTGAGTCATGAAGGAAATGAGGAATTTCTAAGTCAGAGATAAAGAGGGAGTACATTCTGTGAATGGGGGACAGTCAGTGAAAAGGCAGAAACAAAAAGTGAAGTATGATGTATGAGAAACATTGGAGGGTCAGTTAAACTGAATCATGTAAAAAGGAATAATGTATAATAAGACTGTAATGATAGTTTGTGACCAGGTTGTTAAAGGCTTTAAATATCAAACAAAGGAATTTATATTTACTCCCAGAGATAATAGGAAGACAGTAGTTTATTGGAGGGGGAGGAGGGAAGCCAGATTTTGACGTGGTCAGATTTGTGCTTTGGGAACTCAGTAGAGAATGACTCACTAGTACAGCAGAGAACTCTGAGTAATTGAGATTTAGAAGGTTAGCTAAGAAATAAAGGTGTTATAACTGGAAATGGTAAAGTAGAAATGCTAATTCCAGAGCAAGGGGTAGGATGATCAAAAGACCAGATGATAGCATTTAAAGTTGAAAGGTCATGCCATTCCAAGTGTCTTTGAGATCATTGAGTATGACCCCTTATTTTACAGAGAAGGAAACCAAAGTTCAAAGGTCACACTTCTGGTAATTAACAGACCTGTGACTTAAACTCAGGTTCAAACTAGGTCTTTCAACTCCAAGCCCATTGTTCCTGTCACTGCCCCATTGGGTGATATCTTTACAGGTAAAGGGACCACTGTCTACTCCCTTTATCTTACAGAAAAGGGAATTTTGACCCAGAAAGGTTAGATGACAGGCTAAGGTGACACAAATGGCAAAGCCAGAATTTTAACGCCCCTCCAGCTGTTCTGACTCCAAATACAGTGTTCTTTCTACTATACTATAACTGTCATGAAAGTCATTCATTCTATACTGCATAAGTCTTTGTTATTTAGGTGTGTTTTTGTAAGCAACAAATTGTAAGGCTTTCTTTTCTTAGCCTATCTGTCACTCTTTTTCACTTTATTGGATGTTTAATCCATTTACATTTAAAGCTATGAAAGTTAATCTTATCTTTTCTTCCAATTACCTCAAATTTTTTCCTCAGAATCTTTTCCTCTCACTTCACAAATACAGTACTTTGTCTCTTCAGTTATTTTATCTCAATCTACTTTAAAGCAACCCTATTTCCACCAGCTTCCCCTGCACTTCAAGCCCTCAGGCCATTTGTTACCCCTTTACCTAGGTTTAGAGTTTTGTTTTATTTATTACTTCTTTTATGTCTTTTTTACCTAGTTTTCAAATTCTTCCCCTTTTATCCTCTCAACTAAATAATCAAGTAATATCCCTTTTCCTCTTATCCCCTTCAACTTATTTTGCTTGTTAGTTTTTACATTTTCCATACCTTCTTTTAGAGAAAAAAGATTTTTCCTTCTTTCTCTTTATTATTTCTCTTCCATACCTGTCATTCTAGATTTTTATTCTTTGATTCATGACCTTTACTTTATTTATTCCTTCTGTAGTCTCTGTATTCCTCATGGAATTCAATCTTCTAAGGTACCTATTTTGAGCTGCTTCTAAACAGTTTTTATTTTATCACCTTGTAGATCTTGCCCCATCTTGCCCCTTTTTCTGCTGTGTCTCTCTCTTAGAAATGCCAGTTCCCACAGGTGATAGAGAAGATGTGTAACCATGGTGTATATCAATCCATCCATATACATATATACACACATGTATATGTTTGTACAGGTCTATCTATATATAATGTATATGTGTATGCATATACATGTGTTACATTGTATATGTGCATGTGTTATGTGTGTGTTTGTATAATGTGTGTGTGTGTTTGTAATCAGTAACTGTAACATGAGGCAGAATTTGATAAGAGCCATAAAAGAACTGCAAACCAGGGTTAGATGAGGTTGGAGGAAGGAGTGTGACTTTAATGAGCACAGTCTGTCTCCTGCCCAGAAAACCAACCCATCAAGACAGCCCTTAATTACTCTCAGCTCTCCCTAGTTAGGGACAGGTGAAGACTATGGCAATCCTTCAAATAAAAATAAAACTATCTGAAGGACTGTCATGTGGAAGACGGTTAGATTCATTCTCTTTGACCCCAGAGAGAAGAACTAGGACAAATGAGTGGGAATTGTAGGGAGGCAGGTTTTAGCTCAGTGTAAGAGTGAATTTTCTAACAGTCAGGCATTTCATTCCCTCAATTCCTCTCAAATATTGTCACTGACTGACTATATGACCTTGAACAGAGATCACTTACTTCCTTTAATCCTTTATTTTCTTCCATCTGTTAACTGGACTGCCTTGTGAACCACTGATTTCCTTGGTACTGGAAGTGCTAGTTAAGTTGGACGGGACCTCTGAGATCAGTCCCCTGTGTATGACCTCTTTAACTGTTTTTTCTTTTTTTTTTTTTTGGAGGGCAACTGGGGTTAAGTGACTTGCCCAAGGTCACACGGCTAGTTTTTTTGTGTTAAGTGTCTGAGGCCGGATTTGAACTCAGGTACTCCTGACTCCAGGGCCGGTGCTCTATTCACCGCGCCACCTAGCCACCCCACTTTAACTGTTTCTTAAGCATGAATCTTGTCTGTCCGATCCAACTGGGAGCTCCTTGAGGACAAAGACCAAGTAGGTGCCTTCTCCTCTCTCCTCCTTAGCACAAATCACAGGGATGGGCATGCAGTTAGGTTTAGTTCAACCTCTTCATTGTACAAGGTAGGGTCCTTAGGCGCAGAGGTTCTGGTGTGACTTGCCTGAGGACATAGAGCTAACAAGCAGCAAACATGATATTCTTCCTAGGTTTTCACTCCAAAAGCCATCATTCTTTCCACTAAATTGTAAAAAGAAGACTACAATGAACTTCAGTATCATGGAGTCTTAACCCCTTCATGTTATAAATCAGAAACTGAAGCCAAGAAAAGAGAAACAAGAGCCCTGACTTCTCTGGAATCACTGCATCACTCTACTTCAGAGATGAAGAGATGGCAGAGATCTCATTGGACTCCTAGTCCAAGCCCATCATTTTATGGCAGAGCAAATTCAGGGTCATGGACATTAATTGACTCGTGTTAACTCATATAAGAAGTAAGCTTCAGGGGCAGTATATCAACCTAGGTCTTTATAATGCACCACACCCTCAAGGTCATGCATGAGAAGGAACGGCAAAACTGAGACTGGAGTCAGGGTGTCCTGATTCCCAGACAAGGCTTCAAGCCAGTCAGGAATGTGAGAGAAATTATTTTTGTCTAGGATGATAGATTAGACAAGATGACCTCAAGGTTCCCTACCAAATCTGGAATTCCATGGTCTCCAGGACATAGGATCATAGATTTAAAATAGAAAAGGGACCTCTCAGGCATCTAAAACAACAATAAGAAAACTGAAACCCAGAGAGCTTCAGGTAGTGATCAGTGAAGTCAATATTTGAACCCAGATCCCCAGCTCCAGATCCAAGTTTCTTTTTTCTGTAACACACTACTTTCCCAAGTACAGCTGAGTCATCCAGAAAGAAGGTCCTTTGTCCTCTACCATCTCTAAAAACAGGAACAAGTTTCCCTAGGAGAAAAAGGGATGATCATGCCAAGAGAACAGCAAGCCAGGGACAGGACTGAATGTCTGAACTCCTCCTCACAATCCTGTGACACCACTGAAATGTAGCTTCATCCATGAAACATCCTACAGGCTGGCACATAACCCATCCCTATCACAGAGCCCCAAACCCTAGTAGCCCCTAGGAAAAAGGAATTCCATCACGCCAAATCCTGGTTTACACAAAGATTAGGGCAGTGAGAAAATTAGTGCTTATGTTTCTCTCTAGTCTTTTCTTCTTAGAATAGGTAGTTTGCATAGTACCGAGTCTTTCTATTAGAAAATCTTCTCCCCATTTACCCATGATTTACACAATCAGTAAGTCAGGTTCAGAGAACTCAGCTCTCTCCTGCCCTCCATCATTGCTTCTCTGAATGAAGCTAAAAGAGCTATGGTGACAATGTGGCTGTCAGCATTCATTTCAAGGACCATTTGATAAATTTCTGCCTAGTATGGGATCACTTAAATTTGTCCCTTAGAGGCTGTCTGAGCCCCCAAGGTCAACTAATACCAATATCTAGTGGTTCTAGGCACTAGCATTAGAAGAATAAACCTACAGATGGGGCCATGGGAAACTGTGAAGGAGCAAGAGGACATGAAAGGAACTGAGGCATATATAGGTCTATAAATAGGCAGAGTATATGGTCTGGCATGTGGAATTATCTGAATGATGCTCAACGGGGCCACCAAATCTTTCCCCTTTACTTGTTATAGTACTTGAAATATCACCATTCTAGCTCTATTCCTTTCAATCACGGAGGCATTTTTGTATGTGATCATAGGTTCAGAGTTGGAAGGGATTTTAGGGTCATCTAATTCAATCTTCTCATTTTATAGATGAAGAAACTCAGACCCCGATAAAAGCGACTGACCCGAGGTTAAATATGCATTAAGTAAGAAAACTGAGACTTGAACTTAGGTTCTCTGATTCCAAATCCATCAAGGGAATATCTTGTTATAGATTGACCTCTTATATGAGAACAACTGATAACATGCAGAAGAATGAACATGGCATTGGTGCTAAAATGGGATGGGGGGGGGCAATCCCAAGAAAGGAGAAAGATGAGAAAAGAAGGGAGTACAACAAAGATCAATATCACTGACTTCATCATGGTGCTGCTGACTCTTTATCTCCTCAGGGATGAAGTCTGGGTGCCAGAGAGGAAGGGGAGGTGTAAGGGGGATTAAGGGAAGGAGGCCAGTGGTCACAGCTCTCTTTCAAAGTTCACTCACATAGAAATGCATTGGAATTCTCAGGCACTCTTCTTGGAAAATCCCATCCAATTGAATCATCATGAGTACCCATGAACATTTGTCATAAACCACCCAATTTTATGCATCATGCACTGGCTGCTTGAAAGTCAGGAGGTGCGGGGGTGTGAGGAGGGGCTGGGATGGATCCAAGCTGAAGATGGGTATTCAGTGTCTTATAAATGGTGCAAGTAATCTCTTTTGACATTTTCTCCTCTAGTAGAGGGTCTTGTCTCTAGGGGCACGAGTGGGGGTTGTCGGAGTCATCTCCATGAAAGGCATAGTGGAAGATGACAGACAGAAGGCTCCAAGGAGAAGAGTAGATAAACCAGAATCCTGTCTTTTTCTCTCCCTCTCTTTAACCTTGTAGGTTGTGTGGCTCACCATTGTACCTTTCTCATCCTCCCTACCAAAAAAATATTGAGAGGGACTATTTTAAAGCCTTTGGTGATCAGAGAGAGAAAACTCCAAATGCCTCCAATGAGAATGGACCATTAGAACAAGAGTGATTTAATTCTGAGAGAAGAAAGACCTTTCTAGAGCACAATGCTATATGCACACAGAAGAGATGCTACAAAAAGGCAAATTGAGTGAATGAATCTATACCCAAGCTTAGTTCTAAAAGTTTCTCCAGAATTTTATGACAGAATTTATATGGCAATGAGCCAATGAATAAGAGAAGCCTAAGTTCAGGAAGAAACTGAATGTATTTGAACCTAGAGCCTGATCCTCTCAAGAGGAGAGGCCTTGACTAAGAGTCATCTTGGAATTGTTGACACCTTTCTTGACAGAGTCCCCCATTGCATATTCTTTGATTTGCATTTTGACAGACAGAGAATGATCCCTTCCCTCAGAGAGCTTATATTCTGGAAAACATGGAACCGTTAAGAAGACAAAAGTGAAGAATAGCATAATATGTTAAATTGTTTGGGACAGACTCTCGGTACCATGGGAATTCACAGAAGGGAGACATCTGCTGGTGTCAAGTTTTTGATAAGAGGGAGAAGAGGGAGAAGAACTTAGGATCATAAACTCAAGCTGTAAGAGACCTTAAGCCCATTTGACAGAGAAGGACACTAAGGCCTAGATGAGGAGAAATTACTTCCCCAAGGTCATACAGCAAGTTATACACAGAATTCAACTAGAAGGCTAGACTCCAAGTCCACTATTCTGTCTACTCTTCCATATTGACTGAACAGAGCCTTCATTGGAGATCATAAAGCATTCTCTCTGAGCAGCCACTAAATAGAGACAATTAAGTCTAGCATTGTGGCCTGGAGACAGGGTACTAGATTTAATGACTTTTAGGGAATTGTGACCCTTCTGAGAGCAACCAAGAAAATGTATCCAAAAAACAAACAAACAAACAACCCCCCCCAACCCCAATCAGTATGGGAGGGAGCTGTCCATCATGCTGAACCAGACTCCTGCCAAACAAAGTCTATCAACTTTTCCATGATGAAGTCCAGGATATAGATAACTCATTTAATTCAGTAAGACAATATTCTCCAGACCAAGGGTTTGGTATTCGTGCAGGGTGGTCAATTGATCAAGTTTTTTTTTTAATTTTTTGTTGTGCTATCACATAGGATGGGCCCAAGAGGAGCAAAGCATTTGATAAACCTTAACTCACCCACTCTTTCCTCAACCTCAGTCTCCTTATGGCACTGGGGTTGGGGGGGGGGCGGAGAGGAAGGGAGAAGCACACTGATTTTGGAGTTAGAAGATCTGGGTTCCAGTCTTACCTCTGACTCTTAATAACTGTGTAACTTTGAACAAGTCACTGAACCTCCCTGAGCCTCAGTTTCCTCATCTGCAAAATAAGGAGTTTGGAATAGATGGCCTCTTGGGCCATCTTCCAGCTCCAAAGTAACAGTCCTATGAACTTTAAAATTAAGAAGTTACATTAAAATTACCACTAAGGTGAACTTCGTCCTTTATACCTATGATCTGATGGTCCCATCACCTGCACTCTATGTGTGAGAGTGTCTTTGTCTGTGTCTCTGTGTCTCTGTATGTCTCATTTGGTACAGTCTCCAGTCCCTAAAAATCTTCTAGAAGCCGATTAATGTCATGGGACAGTAGAAACTATGTTGGCTTTTGGAGTCAGAGGAAATGGATTAAATTTCTACCTCTGACACTTGCTATATGACCTTAGGCAAATAATCTCCTCTTCTCAGGTTTCAGATTCCCCAGCTGCAAAATGAATGGGTTAACCTACCTGGCCTCTGAGGTCCCTTCCAGTTCTTGGTCTGTGATCTTAAGATCTTTCCCAAAATGTGTTAGACAGAATGGATTGAAATACTCTAGATGTGACTTGATGTGGGCAGAGCACAGTAAGGGTTGTCACCCCCTTCATTTTCGACACTGCATCATCCCCTTTCCATTCTGAGCAGAATCAAATGGGTAGATTGCCAGGCCTTGAGCAGAGCAAGCAAACCGTGAGTTACAATCTGAGGCTTTTTCATCCAAGGATGAAGTTTCCTGACAATAGACAATTACCATCTTTGACAGCAGGAAAGAAGAGAGGGTTAATTAGGTTAACCATTGGAAAACAGAGATTGGCACAATCAAGAAGTTTAAGTATGCTGTGGTCTGTTGTTGATTTCACCCATCAAGAGCAGAAGACAGACAGACAATTGGGGAGGGGCTCGGTGCTTGGGCTGTGGTTGTTTTTCTTTAATCACATCTAGTCTCTTGGTTCATCTGGCATCAGCAGGCTCATTGGTTGCTTCCAGCTTTGGTCAGCTCTGGCAAAGAGGCCCAGCTCAAGCAAGTTACAAATTTCCTGAGCCTCATCGAAGATAATAATGGTGATAATATGGTTCGAGAGGAGGGAATAAGGGCCATCTCTCTATCCACCACATCATGCTGCTTCTCATAATCATTGTTTTGAAATTATCTCAGGAGTTAAAGAAGAGAGAGAAAAGACATCTTCACGTTGCTGAAATGGAATTGATCACTTATTTGTGCTCATTGATGAAAAGGATTGGTGGTGGGAGAGGGCATGAGAAGCATTTTGAAACAAGGTCAAGAGAAGCAAAATGTATCTCAGTTAAGGCATATATGCCTCCTCATTTCATGATCAGTGTTAGTTTCAATTATATCATTATAATTTTAAAATAGCATAATATTTAGAAAGATAGAAACAATGAACTGATTAATGTTTTGGGGTCCAGTGGGGGAAAAGGACTTGATCAAGGTCCCCCAGAGAATAAAGAGCAAAACCATGATTTAAACCTAGGTCCGATGATTTGGAATATAAGGCTTTTCTGACTATTCCAAGCTTGACTCCAGCTCCATTGGGAGGAGTCCACCCTTGCACAGCAGAAGACAAACCCAAATGCCTGGGTCCCTTCTGGCTGAATCTATCATCCACAATGTTCTTTCCCCTCTTTCTCTTTCCTTGGCTCCTCCTTTTCACTCAGCTTCAGAATCTATCTTATTTATCTTCTAGAACAACCTCTCATCCAGCTTGTTAGGGCAATTGTTCTTTCCTTTGGGCAATTTGGAATGTAGAGGAGAGACAGTTATTGCTTGGAGCATCCTGTGACCTCATCAAGGAGAGGATGTGGCTGTGCCTCTAAAGTTACCATTAAACCACTCAGCTGAAAAAACCTACCTCCTCAATCAGGCACTCATCCTTTTCCTCCTCTTCCTTCATCCCCTTGTCTTTCTCCTCTTCCCCCTTCCTCCTCCTCCCCTCTTCTTTCTCAGAGTCAGAGTTTAGTGATGGAAGTGGGAGGCATTAAGGGATGCACTCAGTGTTGGTGGTAGGGGCTCAATGACAGGTAATGGCTGTGATATTACCAATAGGTAATGGTTCTAGTGCTAGAGTTGGGACAAAATGCCATTCTATGTCGAAGTTGGGAGGGTAGGGTAGTGATCAGTGCTGGGGATGGGGCCTTAGTACTAGAGTAGGGGGAGCTCAGCTTCAGTTCACCTTGGCTTCTTCCTGTGTGAGAGACATTTCAGGCCACACTCTCTGTAGGGCCCCAGAAAGGCCCTTCCCCCCAGGGTACCTTCAGCAAAGGGCACTTTTAGCTGACCAGGATAGAATATTTCAAATGGGGCATTTGGAAAGAACAGCAGGTCTACGTTACTAGGGACAAGTTCAAGTTTGTGTTCGCCTGCCTCCCCACCCCATATCCCTGCCCCTAATCCCTGACAATGAGCTCCCTTTACCAACTCCTTAGGACTTCCAAGGCTCCTTAAGAGTTCTTCTCACTAGTTTCTCCTGACCACTCAATCTCTAGAGCTTTTCCTCATCTCTTTTTATGACTTACTTCTCCTTGGGTACCCCCAGAGACTAAATGGGATCTCTTGCATGTGTAATGGAGTCTGAAAAATGCTGGGGGATTTGGACCAGCATTAGGAGGAGACTGAGGAAGACTAGAGCTTTGTGGGGATCCAGGTAAGATCTGGAAGAAGGTGTGGACTGGCTAAGATGTGTTATTTCTAAGGGTTGATGATTTATACATACACTTTGGGTATGTATAATGAGCTCCTTTACTCAACAAAGCTTCTAACTAAAGAACTCCTCCATCTCCCAGCAGCCTCAGTTCTCAATAATTAATTCCACTATGAAGGCAGTGTGGTACAGTGGAAAGACTGGGGGATTTGAAAGGATCTGAGTTTGAATCTTGGCTCTGAGGGCACTTCCTACCACATGACCTTGGACTAGTCATTGCCTGTCTGGGCCTCAGGAACCTCATCTACAAAATGAGGAAATTAGACAGCATGCCCTTGTATAGACTTTCTATTTCTAGATCTGTGATCCTATGATGAGGTCTCTCTTTTTTTGGGGGGGGGTCTTACATGGGAGCTAGTAGGTAGTGCAGTGCATAGAGCATTAGGTTTAGAATCAGGAAGATTCCTTTCTGAGTTCAAATCCAACCTCAGACACTAGGAAGTGTGTGTGCAAGTCACTTAACCCTATTTGCCTTAGTTTCCTCATCTGTCAAATGATCTGGAGAAGGAAATAGCAAACCCCTCCAGTATCTTTGCCAAGAAAACCCTAAAACTGGGTCACAAAGAGGAGACTGAACAGCAACAACTTTAATAGTGCAGGGGTAAAGAGTTCTGGCCATGGAGTCAGAGCGTCTGGATTCAAATGCTGTCTTGGACAATGATGACCTGTGTGAATTTAAATAAGGCCCTTCACTGATCTATGTGGTTTATGCATCTGTCAAATGAAGGAATCGGCTGATGGAAGTCCCCTTTTACCTCTAGAACTATAATCCTATGTGCCCATGTGACCTTAGACAATTCCCTTGCCTATAAAATAGAAGGGATTGGACTAGAATCAAGGTTTCTTAATCTTTCTTATGTCCTGGGCCCCTTTCAGACATTCCCCATTTGGGGTTTTCTTGGTAAAGATATTAGAGTGGTTTGCCATTTCTTTCTCTAGTTCATTTGACAGATGAAGAAGCGAAGATAAACAGGGTAAAGTGACTTGCCCAGGGTCACACAACCAGTAAGTGTCTAAGACCAAATTTGAATTTAGGGAGATGAGTCTTCTGAGCCCAGGCCCAGCACCCTGTACACCAGAGTGGAACCACCTAGCTGCCCAGTCTACTTCTTTCTCAGAATAATGTTTTTAAATGCATAGAATAAAACACATGGCATTACCAAGGAAACCAATTATATTGAAATTCTTATCAAATTTTTTTTAAGTTCAGGGACTAGATGATCTCTGAGGTGGCATCTAGTTTTAAACCTAACACCCTACTGTGACTCTGAGTGAAGGTGAGGGGGGCACCAAGTTTAGACTGGCCGCCATCTCTGCCCTCATGGAGTTAACAGTCTGATCTCTGTCCTAAAGCAGCAGTTGGCTGTTGGGTTTGCCTTAGTGCTTATCTAGGGCAGATTTGATTCATTCCTTGAGGATATTGTTGCTTCTTCCATTTGCTTAATTCACCTGCTCTTTGGACTCTTAATCCCTTTGCCATGGGCAACAGCCCAGGAGAAGCCAAAAGACGAGGGGATGGTGAGGGGCTCCTCCTTAGTCCCATTCAGGCTCAGCTCCTAGCAAAGTTCCTGTGACCTAAATGCATAACTGCATTCCCTTGCCCAGGAAGCCTTTGAGATTGCAGGTAGCAAGCTTAAGTGGGAGTAGGGTTCAAATGGGTGAGAGTGGAGGGGGGAGCTCATCACTTCCAGAAGTGATGCTTTTCATTTTAATAGGAGGAACTGATTGAGAGTGTATGTGGAAAGGCACTTCCATACTTACTCCCCCTGAATATGTTCCTTGCTTTATGGCTTCATCTTGAGAGACAACATGACAAAATGGAAAGAGCATTGGCTTTGGGGGGGGGGGCTGGGCCTCAGTTTTCTCATCTATTAAATGAAGGAATTGGACCAATAGCCTTTAAGGTCCCTTCCAGCATGAGAACTGTGACCCTGTGAGACTACATCTATGTCATTTCCCCTCCCTGAGGCTGAGTTTTGTCCTCCAGATGATGGGATTGGACTAGATGGTCGCTGAGGATCCTGCCAGCTCTAAATCCTACAAATCCCATTCCTTGGAGCCAGGAGACCTAGGCTGAGTCCTGACTCTGCAGTGGACAGCTCTCTGACCTTGACCAATTTTTGTTTCACATCTTTAAGCCTCAGTTTCATTTAAGTGAAAAGAAAATCCCAGTTCTGGGTATATTTACTACCTATATGACCTTAGACTCAACCTCTCTGGGCCTCTTTCCTCCTCTGGAAAAGAAAGGGTTTGGACTAGTTGGCCTCTGAGGTTCCTTCCAGCTCCAATCTGTGATTCTATCAATTCACTGCTTGTATCAGCTTGAGCAAGAGTTAGCTTTCTCTGGCCCTCAGTTTCCTAATCTGTAAAATGAGAGGGTTTGACTAGATGGCCTCTGAAGCACCTGTCCAATTCTAGCTGGATGACCCCCTAGCCCCAGACCTCCAGTCAGTCTCTCATCCATTCGTATATCCATTCATTTCATGGACATGGCACCACACCTATCAGGACACATTGAAAAGACAGACTTTAGGAGTCTCTGTGGTTTGGAGACCGTTACTTTTTGCCTTATCTGTGCCATTGCTGGCACCTCATTAGCACGGATAACTGAGAGCAGAATGTATTGTTGTGTTAACTGATATACAAACTCCAAAGCAGCCTCTCCGAGAGCACCAGCCACCCACAAGCGGATGAATCTGGCCCCGCTCAGCCCCTCAGCTCTGGAAGAGAGAAAAGGGGAGCTGGCCCAGAGGAGGGGGGCTTGGGCAGTATTCCGTGGAGAGCTGCACATCATTGCAAGAAGACAAATTGGAAGCAGTTAGGAGGAGAGAAGCCAAGATGATTAAGGGCCCAGGGAGAGGATTGATTTATGAGGAAATACGGTCAGAGCCAAGTCTCGGCAGCAGCTTGGTAAAGCAATGACTTTGGGAGGGGCAGAGGAAGGGAGCCTGAGGGAGGGGAAGCATGATCAGAGTCTATAAATATTTGAAAGGTGGCACCTTCCCAAGGCGAAGAGGATGTAGGGTGTGGGATAATGAGGAGGAACAGGGCTAATGTGAAGAAATGGAGAAAGTGCTCGGCATCTAGAAAGGAGACAAGCTAGGGCTGTTCTGCTCGGTGCAGCTCCTGTATGTCTGGTGCTTGGTGGATGGATGCCCAGAAGGCTGCTCTCCCCAGTCTCCCTGAGGACAGGGGGCTGGGGACAGTGGCTGTCTCCTCCTTCTGTCACTCAACCAACAGACATTTATTAAGTACCTACTAAATGCCAGGTGCAACAGCTAGGTGGCACAGTAGCTAGAGTGCTGGGCTTGGAGTCAAGAAGACATCTCTCTCCAAATCCAGCCTCAGACACTTCTGAGCTGTGTGACCCTGGGCAAGTCACTTTGTCCCGTTTACTACTATTTTCTCATCTATAAAATGAGCTGGAGAAGGAAATGGTAAAGTACTTCCGTATCTTTGCCCAGAAAACCACCAGTGGGGTCACAGAGAGGCAGACGTGACTGAAATGACCAACAGAAGTGCCAGACATTGAACTAAACAGTGATAAAGGCAGAGGAGTCCCTGCTCTCAAGGATCTCATGAGGGAGACAACAAACAAGGCCATAGATACACACTCACATATGTGTATGCACACATATACACATATGTAAATGATATATCATAAATAAATCGTGTGTAATTATAGACTGTAAATAATCGTAAATCAGAAGGAAGGTACTAACTTTCTAGAACCTGGAAAGACTCCTCTCAGGTGGGATTTTAGCTGACATTGGATAGAAGCCAGGAAAGCCAAGAGAAGAGATGAGGAGAGAGAGACAGTGTTCCAGCCATGGAGGATGGTCAGGGGAAATGCCCAGAGCTGGGAGCTGGCATGTCCTGTGCAAAGAGCAGGGAGGAGGCCAGTGACACTGGATCGTAGAGTACGTGTGAGAAGACGAGAAAGGGAGAAGGGGGCTAGGTTGGGAAGGGCTCTGAATGCCCAGCAGAGCATTTTGTATTTGATCCTCAAAAGGACAGGAAGCCACTGGAGTTTATCTCGTAGAGGGGTGATGTAATTGGATCTACCCTTCAGGAAAATCGCTTTGGTGGCTGAAGGGAGGCTGGATTAGTGGGGGGAGACTAGAGGCAGGCAGGACCCCCTCCCCCTCAGAAGCTATTGTGCTGGTCTGGGCATTGAGGTGATGAAGGCTACACCAGGGTGGGGCAGAGGCAGAGGAGAGAAAGCACTGGGGAGATGTTATGAAAGGAGAATTACATCACACTAGGGGCTCCCCCAAGGCAGAGACCAAGGTCTCTATAAAGACAGAGGCTTCAGGCTCTCCCGTTAGTGAGGGACTCCCTGGCTGCAGAAACTTGGTCTCTTTGATGAAATCAGGGGACCCCTTAAAGCAAGAGCTGCCTCCCCACCAGACAAGAGGCAGCTAGTGGGGCACCATAGTACCTAGAGCACCAGGCCTGGAGTCTGGAGGACCTGGTCTTGGAGGCTTACTAGCTATGGGACCCTGAGCAAGAAAACCCAACCTGTCTGCCTCCATTTCCTTGACTGTAAACATGGAGACATAATAACAACAAGTCCCTTCTTGGGGGCAGGAACTGGGTCTCTTAATTGAATGGAGAGCATGGGAGCCAAAGTGTCAGCCGTGGTGGCAAAATGCTGAGAAGAGCACGTGTGAAAAGCCAGGGACGGGGTTTTCCACTGATGTCGTCCAATCAGTTGCACATCTCTCCCAGCCGCTGCCTTCCCCTACTCACATCGTCACAGCCCTGCTTTGGGCCCCTATCCCCTATCCCATGTCACTTGGATGTTTTGCGGTCACCTTTGCATTGATCCCCCAGCTCCAAGTCCAACCTTTCTCTCTGTTTCTGTCTCCTGGTCAGAGTGATGGAAAGCCACTACTTGATTGAAGGGGATGCCCAGGGTTTGGAGTACTTGCCCTATGAGGAAGACTGCCCTCTTGAGTGTGATTGTCCTGCCGACTGTTATCAGGCTGATGGTGGACACCGAGAATACAGGTCAGACCCTGGAGGGAGCCCTGGGGAGGGAGCAAGGATTGGAGGAGCTCTCCATATGGAAACCGGGATCAGGGCTGAGTGACTGCATGGGCTGGGAAGGCAGGGGAACTAGAAAGCTTTGGAAATGAAAGGTACTGGTGGTTGTGGAGGGGTGGTGAGTCAGGGGGACAGGGGTGGAAAGGCGATAGTCTGGAGAAATGAAAGGCTGTTGATACTTCAAAAACTAGGGATTAGGAGGCCAGGCCAAGGACTTGGGTTCTCCTTGTTCCCCATTCCATGTCTCACCTCTCATTCCCCCGCCCCACTCCCAGGACCAAGCATTGGTCAAGCAGCTCAGCCTCACCCCCTCCCAAGAAGAAAAAGAAGAAGAAATCCGGCCATCGGAGGAGTCGGTGAGTGGACAGAGCCCTAGGGCTTGTGGAGGGAGAGGAGGAGGAGCCCAGAGGCATGTGCCTGGAGAAATCCTGAGCTCTAAACAAGTCACCTGGGAATCGGGCTGCTGTCCCTAACCCTGGCACAATAGCTATTCTCCCTGGGGTCAGAGAACCTGGGTTCAAATCCTACCTCAGAGCTCTAGCCATGACCTTGGGAACACCAGACAATAAAAGAAAAGGGTTGGATGAAATGTGCTCTGAGGTTCCTTCTAGCTCTCAGCCTAGGAACTAGGGGCTGAGGGAGTCAGAAGAGAGATGCTCCTCCTCAGCTGCCATCTACATCTCCTTGGCTCTCAGTGCCCTGCTTGATGGGGGCCCAGGAAAAGAGGGAGGGAGAGAAGAAGGGAGAAAGACAGGGAGGGAGAAGAGTTGGCCCCAAAGCATCCAGCATCATCCCTTGGGCCCTCTGCTCCCTCTCCCCTACTTCCTGCTCTGGGAGATGGGCCTTGACCCAGTTAACCACCTCCACCTGTGTCTTTCTCTCTGCCTGCCTTCCTCCCCCGGGACCTGTCCTCAGCAAAAAGAGGAAGCTAGATTCTGAATGCAGGTCAGTGAGCTGGGCTGGGCTGGTGCTTTTGGGATGGTGGGAGTGTCAATTTCAGGCCTCAGAGATTCTGCAGAAGGCAAGGGCTATGGAGGCCATACAGATGGCCACCCTGAGTGCAGAATAGATGACACCCAAGGGTCCTTGCAAAGGACAGGCTAAGAATTGCAGCAAAGCCAAATCAAGAGAGGTCCTGTGCCCTCTGACTTCCCACCCTGGCCCCCTCCAGACCAACCCCAGATCAATGGCTGTGGGGAAGCTGACCCCCAAATACATCACACTATATTGCTATTAGGAATTCTCTATTCGGTCTTAATTCCTTTGAGACCATTATTATAGTTCAGATTCTCATGGGAGGAGAGATGGACAGCTGCTATCAGCCAAGGGCAAGGGTTATAACAACAGTGAGAACAAGGCCCTTAGAGAATAGGGCACGGGCCAGAGACCTCGGGACTGGAGAGGAGAGGCAACAGGGGCAAGGCATTGGGCAGAAATCAGGTTTCACAATAAGACCCAGACATTGAAGGGTGAGTTTCACCATCTGTAAAACGAAAGGGGGATAACCACCGACCTTTCCAGTCTTTATTATTCTATGATTCCTGGTTCTCAGATACTTAACCCCCTCCTTGGGATCTAGGATTTTTTCCTAACTGCTTTCTCCTGAACCTGGATGGAAGAATTGATCTTCTCACTCCTAGCCCTGACCTTACCATTGAATTCAACTCAACGCATTGCACTGCGTTGCAATTCAGTTCAATTCAATTCAGTCCAGTTCTGTGCCGTTCCTTCAGCCTGACAATAATTGATCACCTGCTGTGTGCAGAGTACTGTGCTGGACAGCTGGTGAGAAGTACAAAGCCAAGATTAGACTCAGTCTTTGCCCTGGAGAGCTCTCAGTTCGAGGTGGGGGGTGGATAACCCCTACATCAAAAACTGGAATAGCACGTTATAAAGGCTGCCAAAGTGTTGTGAGGTTGGGGAAGGAAAAGGGCAGTCCTGGAGTAAGTGGTATTGGAGTTGCACTTTAAAATGATTATGGGAATTCAAGAGACCTTGAGTGGTGGTGTAGGGAACAAGGTCACAGGTGGCCAATGGACCAGCTCAGATGGACTATAGTTTGTATGTACCTAGAAGGGACAAGCCAGATGCTACACTCTAGAAAGGGCATCAATGTAGGAGAAAGTATTGAGATGACGGTGACAGGTATAATGAGGTCGATTCATATGACCCTTGCTTTAAGGTACTGGTTTGGTTTGACCTAAAAAAGAGAAGAGTAAAGTCTGGAAGGATTTGAGAGCTATTGTATGGACAAGGATTAGATTTACTTTGTTTGGTCCCAGAGTCTTGAAGCTATGAATTTCAGCTCCTTGTCAAGAAAAAACAGAAAGGGAAATGGGCTCCCTGGCCAGGTGGTGGGGCTGCCCTCCCTGGAGGTCTTCCAGTAAAGGCAGCATGGGGATGTCTGAGGGGACTGTCAGTCAGGTACACAAATTGGACTAGGTGGCCTCAGCTCCTTCCTAACTCTGAGTCTGGTTCAGCTTTTGTGAGTACTAAGAGATTAGGTGATGTCAGGTGTGGGGATGGAGACCTTGAATCGAGCAAATGACTTTGAACTTTATTCAGTGAGGCAATATTCAATGGGGGCATTGAAGGGTCTTGAACAGAGAAGTAATTGGTCAGATTTGGGCATGAAGAACTTAAGTCATCATCTGTGTAGGATGATTTGAAGGGAGAGGGGAGAGAACAAAGGTGGCACACCCTATTCAGATCCTGTTGCAATTGTGTGGGCATGTTGGGGGAGGGTGGTAGGAAAGACACAGTCAAGGAAACAGGTGAAAGTTATTGCTCCTGTCCTGTGTCAGCAGCTGTGGGAGCTCCTCACCCCTTCGGAAGAAAAAGAAAAATGGAAAGAAACATAGACGTGACAGGTACCTAAAAAAATCTCATCCCTTGCCCAGCCTTGGATTCCTGAGCCCTCCTTCCCAAGTCTGTCCTACTCCCCACCCACCTCAGCAGAGCTCAGGGCCAGGGAGGGTAGGAGAGGGATTGCTCCCTGTCCAGCATGGGAGAGAGGGAGGGCAGGTTTAATTCCTCCAATGTCTGCTAAATGTGAACCCTTTTGGGACATCCAACAGGTCTGACTCAGGATCCAGGAGAAAGAGAAGACACAGGTGAGCAGGACCCTGCAAAGGGTGTGGTGGGGCTGGCTGGAGAATCAGGTCCAAGTCCACCAAGGTTGGTTGGAATCCTGATAAGTGGGGGCTGGATCCAGAAACTGAAGACCAAGGTTAAGGTTGAGAGCCAGCCCCAGCTCAAACCTGCTCCCAACATTGCATGTACCCTGAGTTCAGAGCTCTGTGAGGATTTGGAGGGAGCTCTTTCTCTAAAGAGGTGGGTAATGATGGAAGCCCCTAGCCAAATTACCTGATCCTGAGAGATTTGAGGCCAGGAAATGGAGGTTCTTGGGTCACATTGGGGTTTCTTCCCTCCCCATAGCTTTGCCTACTGGGGGAGGGGGCCTCCAAGATGCCAAAAGGCCCACATCCACTTCTTACCTTTAAGTCCCTCTTACTGGACTAGGACCATCCCTGTGACTTATTCTGTGACCTTGGGCAAGTCATTGACCTCTCAACCTCAATTTTCATATCTGTAACATAGAATGTGAGCTCCTTGAGGGAAGGGGATGTTTTTGTCTTTCTTTGGAACATGGTAGATACTCAATAAATGCTCGTTGACTTGTTGGCTTGACTAGCTAACCTCTGAGATCCTTTCCAGTTCTAAATTTATGAACCTAAGTCACTTAAATCTTTCTGGGCCTCAGTTTCCCTATCTATAAAGGAAGAAGTTGTGTGAGATGGCCTCAGACGGAGGTCCTTTCCAGCCCATGAGCCTATGATTCTCTTCTCAGGCTCCTCTGTTGGAACCCTACAGACATGGCTGAGCCAGAAATTGAGCTGGTGTTCTGCTGCCCTCCAGTGGTGGAAATCTCAGGGAGTGGGCACCCGCAGAGAAGCTCAACATTAAGAACCTTTTGCTAGCCAGTTCTACTGAGGACTGACTGGCAGCCAGTCCCAGGCCAGGCCACTCTAGCATAAAGCAATCAGAAGACACAGTCCTTCCTTCTGGAAGGTTGCCCCGACTAAGGAGACTGGAGTCCTTAGTCTGAGATCCCTGGATGTGATGTTTAAGGCCCCCTCCAATGCTATTAATCAATTATCAGGCATTTATTAAGCTCCTGGGCTAGGCACTGGTCTTACACAGGCGAAAATACAACAGACTCTGCCTTCAAGGAGCTTTTATTCCATTATTATAATTTTATTAGATCATAATTCTATTATTATAATAATAGAAAGACAACATGTACGTGCAAAAATAACTTCAAAATAAATGCAAAAGAGAAACAAGGTGGTTTAGGGAGAGACAGCATAAGCTAGAGGAAGGAAAGAAACAAATATTTATGTGCCAGGCACTGCGTTAAGCACTTTACACATTTTTCTCATTTGATCTTTGCAATAACCCTGGGAGTCAGGTGTTATCATTATACCAATGTTACAGATGAAGAAATGGAGGCTTATGTGACTTGGCCAAGGACACACAACTAGTAAATGTCTGAGGCTGGGTTTGAACTCAGGTCTTCCTGACTCTGGCCCAATGCTCCATTCTCTGTACAGCCTAACAGCTGGGGAGGATTAAATTCCAAATTCTGTAGGCATAGGACATGGAATTAGAAGACCTGGATTTGAATTCTGGTAACCTTCATGACCTCATTGAGCTTCAGTTTTCTATAAAATAAGGGGGTTGGATTAGCTCTCTGGGGCTCCTTCCAGTTCTGAAGCCCCATGGCCCCTCACTCATTAACATTCTACAATGTTGTGATCTGGTGGAAACTGGAAATTATTTGGGTTAAAATCAAGTAAACCAGCTAGTAGGCATTGGATGGGTTGGGATCAATCAGCATGATTGGAAGGGCTATCCAAACCTAATGGAGCAGCTGAACACAGACCTAAGAGTGGATCTAGAAGCTCAGAGGAAGGAAAGAGACTTGGGGGGAAGGGGACAGGAGGGGAGGGCAGGCATGAGACAAGAGCCTTCCATTTCAGAAAGATACCAAGTCATCTCACCCCAGCTTTGACTGGATCTGCCAGAACTGGTTATGCTCTTGGCAGGGGCACATTTATGGCTGAGTACCTGGGGTCACTCCAAGGGTGCTTGTTCAGCCCTGCATGTAAGAAACTGTCCTCATCTCTCACATTAAGTCAGCTCCAGATTAAGGGTTGAGCTCCCCAGAGGGAAAGAATGAAAAGAAGCCTGGGAAAGCTTCTCAGGGGAAATCAGCTCAAAGCCAGGTCTAGGGGGTCTATGATCTCCACAAAACTGTTGAAGTGGAGGTGAAAAGACCCTGAGTTTGGGATGATAAGCAAAGCTGTGGGGCACCCATCATAGGGCTCAATCCCAAAGGTTGGGGCATCCCATCATAAGGCACAGATTTTAGGGAAAGGTGAGTTTTCTGGCAGGTTCTAAGTCAGATACATGACTAGCCAATGACCCAGGTCACTACTCCCCACTCCTAACTCCCTGGACACTGAGCTGCCTATTGTTTGTAGGTCTCGAAGCCCCAAAAGCAAAAGAAAAGAGAAAAACAAAGAGAGAAAGAGGTAAGAGATTCTGCATTCATACATTTCTGCACCTTTCAGGGTGGGTGCCAAGAATCAGCTGAGACTGGTTTGAGGCTTGCCATGAAAATATAGGGAAGAACTTGGTTTAGCCTGAGTTCTACAATAAACTGACTCAGGCTTTGAGAAGGGGCAAGAGGTGTTTGGGGCAAATATTCTCTCCTTCCACCCCTGCCCAAAGAAGCTAAGGCCCTTTTCTTTTTGTAGAAGGGGTTTGGGTGGGGTTGACTGAGGCTCAGAGAGGGACTCTGGAGGATGGCAATGGTCAGTGCCAGTCTTAAGCAGAGGAGCAGTAGGCAGACTCTGATGTGAGTGGAAACCAGGTGGAGACCCTACGGGACCCCAGATATCTCTACCACCTGCTCTGCTCTGTTGTTACTGTTTATCCCTCTGATGGGGGCCAGATCCTTGTCCCAAAACACACACACACACACACACACACACACACACACACACACCCCTTTCTGGTTGAGATCTCAAGCTTAAACTCCAGATAGCTATTCTTGGGAAGAGGAGCATGGGAATTGTCTCTCATTCATACTAGGCTGGAAGAGACTGGTGTCACAGCCTTCTCCCAGAGCAGGGTTCGATGCAGGAGAGGCAGGAACACTGAGCACAGGGAGGAAGGCCCAGGAGCTTCCTTCTATGTGAGGGCTGCAGAGCCTGACTGGCCTCTGCTTCCAGCCTCCCCTCTCTCCGTCTCTTCCATTCTCCTTCTCCTTTTCCAGGCCTCATAGCGAGTCTCCATCGAGAAGATCTCATCGACACAGTAGCTGGAGTTCTCACAGCGCCTCCGTATCTTCCAACTACAGCAGCTCCAAATCACCCACCAGGTAGGCTGGCCAGCCTACAGCAAGCCATGGCCATGCCAGGGCATGGATGGGATGTGGCCGGGCCTTTGGGCTGAGTTCAGGGGCTGGGGGCTTGGAAAATGTGCATGAGAATTTGAAGTTTTTTCTGAGTCTTATGGGGTCCTTGCCCTCTGTGGAGGATCTTTCTGACCGCAATGCAATTACAGGGAGAGTGGGCCATTGAGCAATGGAGTGAGGCAGGCAGCTCTACAATGACCTGCCTATGGTGAAATCAAAACAGCATGGGTCATTTGATCAACCCATTCATCAAACCTTCCATCAGCCTCTCCCCCCTCCTCGATTGAACTCCTAATCCTTTTGGGGTGATGGGAGAAAAAGATAGGAGCCATGACCTCAGGAAACCCATGGTCTCATGGGAGAGGCATGGAGAAAGATAGGGAGTAATACTAGGGAGTGGAAGCATGCCTGACTAGCCAAGCATGCCAAGTTCTGGAAGAGATCAGAATAAGCAGAGATTATTGGGGATTGGAGGAATCTGGGAAGACTTCCTGGAAGAAATAATACATCACCTAAGGAAGCCAGGCTTTGAACTCTCTCTAAGGCAGAGGGGGCAATGGAGGGGTGTGTGTGGGATCCTTCTGTCTCTAGTCCATGTGACCAAGACTGGTTCAGTGGAGGGGGAACGAAGTAGGAGGGTCCCACCCTGGCTCCCTCCATCCCTCCCCTTGCTGCAGACTGAGCCCCAAGCCCAGAGATGATGGCCCCAAGGCCAGTAGCCAGCGGTCCAGCAGGAGCAGAACGTCCTCTCCTTCGGGCTGCAGCCGATCGGGGTCTCCACACCAGAATGGCCAGCGGAGCAGGCGTCCTAGCCAGTCCCGAGGCAGCCCATCGGATACCCCACTGGATGTACGTACCCCCTGGCTCTTGCCACCATTCACCTTCCCCTCTCCACCCACCTCCCCAATCTCTGGCAAAGGTCACTTTTATGTCAGGTGGGGGTCAAGCTCAGACCCTCCCTTACACCAAGGCTGTAGGTGAATCTTGGTGTGTGTGGGGGGGGGGGGTGTATGAGTGTGTATGGGTATGTGTGTGTGTTGGGGATTAGGGGAGACTGCAGTCCATTGCCCCTGCCTCTCCCTCTCCCCACCCATCCTGTACTCCAACAAGAGCAGATTACACCAGACTCCCTACTCCCCACCCCAGCTTCTGAGTGTACAGTTGATTAATTAGGTGGAAAGAAAAGATAGAGATCTTCCTAGAGCTATGGATGGACTGAAGATGGACAGTAGGATGGTCATAGAATAAGAAGAAGACAGAATAGTTGTAAGAGTAGCCCCCTCCATTTGTGCTGGCGCTTTATCCTTTCTCAAGAAACTTGCCCATCCATTAACCCATTCGATCTCTTACTACCACCCAGTGAAGAAGGTATGGAAAATGTTATTCCCATTTCATAGATGAAGAAACTGAGATACAACTAGTAAACAGCGGAAGAGATGCACTTAGAACTCAGAGTTCCTAATAGCCATATGTTCTTGTAACTTGGAAGTCTGAGTGGCCAAGACAGAGCTCCTTCTTACTACAAGAACTCCCTCTGCCACAAGAGCAAGGTCCTCCAGGAGCCCCTTCACCTGGCTGGGAGTAGTGGGAGGCACAAGTATCCCATATGGAATGTGTAACATGGGCAATATTACTGGAAAACAGATTAGGATGCCTTGTATCATGTCTAGAGCTGGGCAGGACCTCAGAGGTCACCTAATCCAACCCCCTCATTTTACAAATGATAAATCTAAGCCCCCAGGAAGAGAAATGGCTTAAGGGACCAGGTATTCTTCCCAAACTGTCAGTGTGTCATTTTGCTGCCCCAACCCCCTACTCCCATCATCCTTTGTTTCCTGGGATCTCTGAAAAGGAAGTGCATCTGTCTTTGATGATATTAGAGCATTTGCTCTAAGGAGACATGGTTTAATTTCAACTCCTAGCATTAGCCTTGGATAGTAATGGCAAAGAGGGATTTTTCCTTATCCCTTTGTCCCAAAAAGCAACTTGAATGGTTGAACCTCATATTATTTAGTCCACAAATCCCTATCCCTAGCACTCATATCCCATCCCCAAGTCTGAATCCTCATCAGCAACACTGAGCACCCCTTCATACCTATCCCCAGTGCTATCCCCTAACTGTAAAGTTGAACCTCCATCCCTAGCACTAATCCCTAGCTCCATTTACCCCCAAAACTGAGGTCCTCATATCTAGGACTGAGTCCCCCAAAGCTAAGAATATTTTAAACCCCATAAAATCTTCGATGACTTGGCACAGTTCTTACTTATTTTTTTTAAGCCCCCAGTATATGGTCCAATTTTCTTTCTCTGCATTTAACTAATGAATGCCCACATGAAGTGCCTGGCCCCAAGTCCCACCCATTTTGCTCTGAGAAACCAGTTTCCTCATCCAACCCTACTTTTTATCCTTTTACCACACCTTTCATGCAAGATGTCTCTGCTTTGAAGAGTGATGAGGGTTTTTTGGCTTGACCCCATGGGACAGAAGATAGAAGTTAGAGAGAAGCCAATTTCTGTTCAATATCACTTCCCAGCAATTAGAGCTGTCCAGTAACAGAATGGAGTGTCTGGTAGGTAATGAATGACTCATCATTAGAGATACTCATACAGAGGTTGAATGGCCCCTTGTCAGGGACATTATTGATGAGATTCTGGAATTTACTGAGAGTTTGAACTAGACAACATCTGATGTCCCTTCAAACTAAAAGATTCGTTGACCATTTGGTCAGCTTGTTCCTCTCTCAAGACATGACACAGATCTATCCTATACCCATTGTTTTGGAGGAGGGCATGGTTCTCTAAGGCCCACAGAGGGCACTGGACACTCAGAGATCACAGACTGAGATGGGGGGGGAAAGGGGGGAGAGGGGGAGGAGATTATCAGGACTAACCTAAACCCAAGTCTCCAAAACTCCACACTCGTTACTCCTACCAAGAAGGTGGAGACAAGACAGGGCAGGGTACCCGTCTCCTTTTTGAGACTAGAGTCAGCATTTCAGAGCTAGAAGGAAACTAGAGATTGTTTAGTCCAACTATGTTCATTGGAGACTGAGAACCACAAAGTTTAAGTGGCTCATCTTCAGTCACAAAATGAGTTGGTACCAGCCCCAGGAGCATAATTCAAGTTTTCTATCTTCCAGTCCACTATTTTTTCTAATATGTCTCAGCCTACTGAATATTTAGCCCAGCTCTCCCTGATTCCCCTAGGACACAAAGTCACTTCACCTTGCCTTATCCAAAATTTCCTTTGCCTATCCCTAGGCATGAAGGTCAAGATATGTCTTGCTGGGGCTAGAAAATGAGAGCCAAGTCTTCCAGGTTCTGGACTATCAGCTGCCTTAGTCTTTCTGGTCATACCCCTGCTTCAGAGCAGGAGCTATGTGGAGTACAATTCATCCCCAGAGCCTTTGGGGTTTGATCTCCACTTCTCTGGTCTTAGCATAGCAGCAGCCATTTATGCGTTGGTTTTAATTTTGATTTCAATTTTTAGCTGTTTCTTTTCATTCTTTTTACCTGTTTTTTTTAAACAAATTTTCCCATTTCCTTAGACAATAAAACTAAGGGCAACTCTTTTGTGAATTCTAAGGGAACCCGAGAAAATATCTCTATGTTCTAGATACTATCATCCCATGGCCATTTTCTAAAGAAGAAAGTTATTTCAAGAAAGCGATTTCTAATCCAACCTGGATGTGATATTCTTTGGTGCCTTCTAGGCTCTGAGCTCTCTTCAGCCAAAACCTCCTGGTAGTTGGAAACTCCTCCCTTAGTCCATAAGGGAAGGGCAGTGGAGTCGATCAGGGAGGAGACACTCCCTTCTCTAGGTCAGTCCAGGAGATATCTAAATGGATGATCTGCTATTGGTTTTCAAAGCCACAGGATACATACTCAATGTGGCATAGTCCAGGCTAACCCAGAGGGGCACAGATTCACAAAATTAATGGGGACAGAAAGAAAATAGGACCCACAACTTAAAGTGGATCAAACCCCTGAATCTAAAGAGTACAACACCCATATTCCCAGTGGGACTGAACCCATACACAAAGAAAGGAAAGGACCAAACGTTAGCTCCCCAATATATCAATATCCTCTAGGGGTCTCAGGGCCTTCATTAACTAGCTCGCACAAGGCAATGCCCAGCCTTCTGTGAAGGCCAAAAAGGGGTGACATTAGGTTGTTTAGAGTTCCCCATGTCAAGGAGATGCCTTAGTCCACACTAGAGAGTATCCACCCCTAAGGCATAGCAAAAAAAAAAAAAAAAAAAGGAAATTCTATCTGACCCTGTCCTTCTCTTTCCCTTGATTATATCTAGCACCTAGGACAGCAACAATTATGTGATTGTGGTGGTAGAAAGACAACTAAAGGTCAGATTCTGTCAAAGACGGACTCTTTATGCCACTTTCCAATTGCCACCAACCTTGAGAGTTCTCTACCCTTTGCTTTTGAGAACACTGAGACTAAGAGAAAAAATAAAGCCCCCCTTCCCCAAGGCTTTAATTTTATCAAGTGCTCTCAGGCACTTATCAGCCGTTCTATCCTGTGATCCTTAAGACTGTCCCTTAAGGAAATAACAGTAAGACAGAGGACAACAGGAACCCTGAAATCCAGGAAGAGATCAGGTATCACCCCCTGCCAACACTGTTTCTCTCCAAATAAAGAGTTTAGCTTTGACCTGTTTTGAACCAATTTCAAGGGAATTCATCCAGGTTGAAGGTGATAAGGGAAAGGAATGGAAGAGACCAACCTTCTCTCAGAAAATAAACCAAATGAGCCCTACTCCCCTATCTTCTTTACCATTAATAGACGGATCCTCAACCATCTGCCCACCCTCTCTGTCCCAAGATAGCCATGCCCCCTGGCCAGCCTCTTACAAAAACAGCTCCCTGAGGAGTACTATTGCAAGCTTCTTTCCCTTTGCATGGGATGTTATTGGGTGGGGTGGCCACCAGCCTCTATCTTCCCCTTCTTCCCCTTGGGAAAGTATTTTGGAAGTAGAATCAAAGCCAAGAGGAGACCTAGCTCCCCTTTTTTCAGGTTGGGGTGTCATAGAGTTTAGCAAATGATGAGAAATGTTTTGGGTGGGGGTGGGGATGGCAAAGTGATGGGGGAGACTTTTGCTTACTCTATCTTTTAAAAGCCACACAACACTTTTTAATCCCATCTGTGTTTTTGTTTGTTTTTTAGCCTCCCATTTGAACCGTGGTAATATGGGGAATTACAGCAGGCAAGGGCTGGGCTGGGGGAGTTCACCTACCTTGTCCTGTGTTTTTTTCCCTTTCTTTTCTTGATCTTATTATATTTTTTTCCCTTTGTAATGTACAGAAATGCAAACTATTTCTCCATTTATTTTATTTTCTGGTATCTACTGTGTTGTTCTAGAATTTTGCGTTTGTGTGTGTCGCTGTGGACGCCTTTGGCCAAGTCAATGCAGAGACATGTTTTTGAATTTCAAGTGGACACTGATCATTGTTTCAAACTGTTTCTTTTTACCCCTCCTCTGTAACTGGAATTTAAAAGGGAAGATGACTATAGAAAGAAACAATTCATACTGGGAATACTCTTGTCAAGTGAGTGTCCCTTCCTCCAGGACCCTCCATTGGGCCATAGGATTATAAATTAGTTCTGGAAGGGGCCCTAGATGCCATTGAGTGCAATCTCTTCATTTTACACAGAAAGAAACTGAGGCTCAGAGAACATAAATTACTTGTCCTGAGTCACACAGCAAATATCTGGTGTAATTTGAACCCAGGTCTATTTGGATTGCAAACCTAACATTCTATCTATTATACCTCCTAATTGCCTCTCATAGGGTAAGTTCTGGGATTATTTCATGTCATGAACTGAGAAAGAGCCCATAAGATAATGGAGCAAGAAGGGAGTCTTAGAGGTCATTTGGTTCAACTTTCTGACTTTATGGATGAGCAAATTGAAATCCAGAGAGGGGGGAGTCATCCACTCCATATCCCATAGCTCATAAATGCCAGAGCCTTGGGCTCTTGGGCTGATACTCTTTTCATTCCACTCTAGTTCAACTTTCAAAGAAGGAGAATGGGAGGTTATATGACATGATATGACAAAATTCGATATGACCTCCAGAATGCCAGACACTTGGAGCTCCAGGATTCAGAGGGAGACAAAGGAAAGGCTGTCAGGTAGCCTGTAGGCTGAAGCACAGATTCACCACAGGACACCAAGCAGAGTCCTAGGCATGAGGAATATTCTTGACTTGTAAAGATGGTGTTAGAAAGAGAAAGTATGGCCTCTGATCTTCTCTGTAGCATTTCTTCAGCAACCTATCATAAATGTGCTCTGGGGCAAACCTAGGGATCCCTTTGTGGGGATGGTCATTATTCACCCTATAATTCAACAATCAAGGCCCCTGGAACCAATTAGAGTTCAAAGCAGAAATGCCTGATCAGAGTATTTCCGGAAAGTCATAGGAAACATAGAAATGTAGAAGAAGAAGACTTTTCATCTTGTTCTCCCCCTTTGCCATGTTGCTGAGTGGCTGAGCTATGAAGCAGGATCAGGCCAGCCTGTCAATGATCACTGTAATTTGTTGGTATGCTATCAGCGGCTGGTTTGGTGTTCATTAGAAGCTCAGATAGCCAATGGGAAGAAGCCTGTCCTCTCCCTCCCACCACTGACTCACCATAAGAGATAGGTCCTGGGCAACATCCTGAGAATTCAAAGCTGTTCTGCATTCCTGGAAATGCTAGGCTCAAGGACCAGGCAAGTCTTCACAATGCCTAGCTTTTCCTTTGTCACTTTATAAACCCTTATAAATAACTTGGGAGAAGACATAGGAAAAGATTACCATTAGCTATGCTCCCACCCAGCAGCACGTCTCCAAATGCCCCAGTGTGGTGGCTACCCAGATCTTAGCCTTGGCCCCTTCGCCCTTCTGTCCCACCAGATATCCCACCAGATACCCACTGTCACCCTTCTACCAAGGTCAAAGAGAGAACCTTTTGCAAAACCCATGGACCCCAGCCCTAGGGACCTAGGAGAAGGAAATGTCCAAACCAAATAAACTGGGTGGTTATTCATCTCCCCAGAGAATCTGTCCACTTTTTAAACGGATTTTATTTTCAATAGTTTATTCCCCTCACATGATTTTTAATGGGATGTAATTTACAAAATGTCCATTTCCATTCCTATTTTTCAGAAACCCATTGGGTACCTAAAGCGAAATGCATCTGTTTCTAGGAAGAAGTCCTGAATTAGTCCTTTACCCTCCCTAGAGATCTTTGAACTTCAGGCAGAGCCATAAACCCTCCCCCTCATTCACCCCAAGGGAGACAACATGGCAGAGGTGATAGAGTTGGTCTCAAAGCCATGAAAACCTGGGGTCAAGTCCCACCTACTGGCTGGGACTGGACAAGACATGTAACTGTTCAGTGTTTTGGGCAGCATCCACTGGTGTTACATGCGCAGTGCAAAATGCATATGCTTAGTGTTCAGAACAAAGGCTATGGCGAATTTGCATGATGCAGCCCTGACAAGCACTGCCAGAAACACCTTGGGTTCATTATATATTTGGTTTTTCATTCATTTTTGGTTGTTGCTCATTCAGAAACCTTTGCTGTTGCCAAAGCTTTCTTGACCCATACCATGTGAAGTCTTGATTTGCAGTGTAAGGAGCTCTGTCTACAAATAGAAGTTGGCAAAAAGGTGTTGACCTGCATCGGTAGAGGGAGTTTCCATACCTGGGTGTTCTCTATACCGATGAAATCACAGGTTTAGTCCCAATTCCAATGTCCTATCCCAAGAAACAGGTTCAAAAGATCCTTACTAAAGCTGGTAACTAATATTTCCTCATGGGTTCTTCTGTTGAGCCCTTCTGTAAGTCTCAATTGGACCTTTTTCCATGGGACTGGAATCCGCTCTCTATAGCTTTCTCCCACCCTTGGTCAGTTTAGATGCCTGAATCCAGAAGGGGGATATTGCAGCTGGGACTTGCCAGAAGGATATCAGCATCTCCCCACCCAAGTCCAGTCATCCATAGGAGAATTAAACTGTTAATCCACAAGCATTTGATTTAGTTCCAACCTCTTGCCAGAAGCTGACCTAGGTGTGATGAATACAAAAACAAAAGTAAAACTGTCCCTGCCCTCAAGGAACTTACTGTCTAAAGGTAGGTGGGGAGAAAGTTCTAATCTAGAGAGAAGAGATAAGAAAATCTTGAAAGTGTTTTAAGGGCCCCTTTTCTGCTTCCTACCAGAAAGAAAAATGAGAGCTGGGGTGAGAGTTTTCTTTTTATGCGAATAGCCCTCACTTGTATAGGACACACTGAATGGCCAGTGGGTAACAGGTGTGTTGGAACCTCAGCAGCCCAACCTGGTTGACTTCCCTTTTAAATGGACAGTTTCCCTTTCCACTTTCATCCTTCCACTCTGACTGGCTTCTTTTGGATTGCCCTGTTCTCTCTCTCACTGCCTCTCTCTCTCTCTCTCTCTCTCTCTCTCTCTCTCTCTCTCTCTATTTCTATCTCTATCTCTGGGTCTATCTCCTCCTTCCTTGCCCTCCCTATCTCTGTCTCTCCCCTCCCCTTTCCCTGCTATGGGTTCCCTCCATGTTGTTCCATCTCCATCTGCTGCTTATTGCATGCTCTTTGGAAGGTCTCTGTTGGTAAGAAAGTTAAAGGCAACTCGGCTCAGACATTCGGAACAACAACAAAAACAAACAAGAGCAGAGTCAAATGGCTGCTTGGGGTGTCCTGAAATGCCGCCCTGAGGGGGGTGGGGTGCAACCCCCTCTCCCCGGCCTCAGCCAAAGCAGCTGCTTTATTAGCCAGGGGTGGAAAGTGGCAAATACTAAAAAGAGTCATTGTCTTTTTCCCATTCTGCATCCAAATGGGAGATTTTCCTTTTCTTTGTTATTATTGCATTCCTGTCACTGACCAATCAGAAGGTAGGTATTTGTCTGGCTACGCACGTTCCCATCTCCAGATAAGCCTTGCAGCACTGAGCTTGGTTTTAATGTGATATTCTCTCTCTCTCTCTCTCTCTCTCTCTCCCTCTCTCTCTATCCCCTCTCTTTCCATATCTCTTGTCTCTGTTTCTCTCTCTCTCCCTCCCTCTCTCTCTCTCTCTCCCTCCCTTCCTCCCTCTCTCTCTCTCTCTCTCTCTCTCTCTCTCTCTCTCTCTCTCTCTCTTTCTCTCTCTCCTGTCCCTGTATCTCTTTCATATGATTTTTTTGGTGGTTCTATATGTTTTAAACATATTTTTAAAAGCTAAAAGGCCATTTGTTTCTCCTTTCTTGTTTTTTGGGGATGTTTCCTTCTTGCCCTTCTGTCCCCCCCCTTCTAATTCATCTTTTTTCTTTTCTTTTTCTCCTTCCTTCCCCTAATGTATTCCTTCCTCCTCCCTTCTATCTCCCCCTCTTTCTTCTTGCCTTTTCCCTTCCTTCTATGCTGTTTTTCTGTTCCTTCCTTCCTTCTCCTTTCCTTCTATGCTCCTTTCCTCCTCTTCCTTCCTTCCTTCTCTTTTCTATTCTCTTCCTTCTTTCCTTCTCCCTTCCTTCAATGCCTTTCCCTTCTCTTCCTTCCTTTCTTGTCCCTTCCTTCTATGCTCTTTTCCTTCTCTTCCTTCCTCCCTTCCTTCTTCCTTGCCTGTCTCTCTCTTGCTCTCTCTCGTTGTTGTTAGAATGCATTTCTGTCTGGTTTTAGCCTCCTGACTGTATTTCCTGTTGTGAACAGTGCATTGTGTTGAGTCCACTGAATTTCCTCTGCTGCCTAAAGTGGCGGGTAACCACAATTCACCCAACCTGCGAAGCCATTCTCTCAGACTGGCCAAGTTGGGGGCTAGCTGGAGAAAGAAAGAGGAAGGAGATATATTGGGGGTTTTTTTTATCCCAGTTGCCCTGAACACAATTACAACCCTTTGGTGCTAAACTTTGGCATCAAGGTTTTCCAGGAAGTTTCAGGATGACAGCCAGGAAGAAGAGAGATAATCCACACTTCTTCCATTGTGACAAGGGATCTTTCACAAAGAAACTCTAATGAGTGAAATCTGCCCTTCTTTTGCCACCTACCACAATTCCCTACTTCTTTGCCCCTGTGGGTTTTGGTTGGGCTCCGTTGAGTTAAAGTGCTATTTGAACATCCCCCAGGATAACATTTGAGGGGAAACCTGGGGCAGAATGAGTTCTTCCTGTCTCCTCTCCTTGGGCTTTCTCTGGGACCTCAGAGCTAATGGCAGCCTGGCCAGCAACTGTGGACTGAAGATAGGGGGAGGATGCCAGGACAGCTCAGCAGTGCCTCCTGGAGATCCTCAGGGGTTGGAGGAAGCCCAAGAATGTAGCCTCTGCACCAAAAGTTGGGACTGAGCCATGTAGCATGGCTGTTTTGTGTGCACTGAATTTTAGTTGGCCTGGAGGGAGAGAAGTCTGGGTTTTGAGAGCTGCCTTGCCAAGAAAAATCCTCACAAAAATAAGAGCTTTCAAAGGTGGAATAGGCTTCTTCCCTCCTTGCTGGAGGTCTTCAAGTAGAAGCTGGCTATGTGATGGAGGAGGGGGATGCCCTTTGTGGTTATAGGTTGGATGAGATGGCCCCTGAATTCCCTCCCACCTCTAAAAGTTCTATGGAAAAATAGGCAACTAGAATTTCTAAAATATGGTGGACTCCAACCCAGCTGGGATGTTTTGGATTCCATCAGAGCTGGGAGGGAATATAGAAGTCCCTCTTCCTTAGGAGGATGTGCCTTGGTACCCAGGGTCCAGGAGCTCAGGTCCCTAACGATCTCTCTTCCCACCCTAGGAAATACCCCTTGACTTTCTCTAGAACACTTCCCATCCCATTGTCTCTGGTGGAAGGGGGAGGAAACTTTCTTCCTCTGGGTTTATTTGTAGCTCCATCTATGACCCTGCCTAAGGAATGTAGGTAAATTGAGGAGATTCTTTGGGGATAGAGAGAGTAGGGAAGGATTACAGACCCATTATTTCAGTAGTTTAGGGTCTTCCTGGTGTATTAAATCCTCTCCGAGGATGCAGATCAGCCATTGAATTTGTAATTGTATAGTCTTGGAGTGTTGCCTGGGGGTACTAAGAGGTATTGCCTCTTAGTACAGGACAAGTGACATGCCCAAGAGATCAACAAGTATATATTGATTGAGTGTTTGCCTTATACTTTGCATGGTGCTGAGCCCTAGAGACACAAAGAAAAAGTCCCTGCTCTCAGGTAGCTTACAATCTAATAGGAGAGGCTAAGCATAGAAGTTCACAGAGCTAATCTGTATCAAAGGCAGAATTTGAACTCAAGTGTTCCTGACTCTAAAGCTACTCTCTCTCAAAGGAAAGCTTTGCCGTGGTAAGATAGCTGGCACTCTATTCCCTTTGACCTCTTCCTCTGCTTTCCCCTCCCTTACAAGTTCACCATCAGAGACCCTTCGATTAATCAGGCCATTCTCTCAGAGCACCACCAATGGCTGACCTTCCCACACATTACCTCCTTTCCCCAAGATTCCAGAGACTTTCAAAGCTGAATGATAGCTACCACACAAGTGCCCACTTCAGCCAAAGAAGCAAGTTGGGGGGGCCCACTGTGCTGACCAACTTTAGTTCCCCTTCAACAGACCTGAGACTGGATTTTTGAAAGCAAAAGAAATTGATTTTGCCCTTTTTGCTGTTACAAAAATATTTGGGTACAACTCTTATTTTTTCTTTCCTTCTCTGCTAGCAGGATATTCCCTTGAGGCTTCATTCCTGTCCTTTAATCTCTGTTACTACACTTCTTTTTACAGGGAGATAAGACTAAAGTACTCATGTCTGTATCAAGCTTATGCTGTCTTTAACCTATCCCCCCACCCCTGCTAAAGAAAAACTATTTCACACACACACACACACACACACACACACACACACAGAGATTTCATTCATTGGCTCATGAGGCATAGCAGAGGTGAATTATCCCCATTTTGCAGATGGGTAGACTGAGGCTCAGAGGTGTTAGGTCATTTTTGCATTCACACACAAGAAGTGAATGTGGTAGAGGCAATCCCAGGAGGATAATGCCAGCTTGAGTTTGGCTATGTAAAAAGAATTGGGGGGGGGCTATATAGTGGGAAGAGAGATTTGGAACCAGAGGACTTCAGTTTCACTTCCATCTGCTACTTTCTGTGTGATCTGGGCCTCCGTGTTCTCGTCTATAAAATGGGGACAGAGTTTTGAATTGATTAGATCATGTCCAAGGTCCATTTCAGCCTCAAATCTGAACTCATGTGAACAAGAGTCTTTGTGGTCTCCTCCTACCTCCACACTTCGTTCCATCTCAGAGAGGAATCCTAGGCTGCCTTTTCCCAGAATCTCAGAGTTCTTCCTTCCCATTCTCTCCACCCGCCCCCAGTTTCAAGTTGAAGAGCAGAGGATGTGATCACCAGGGAAACCACCGACTCAACCAGATGGACCCTTCTCCATATTCTTCTTGGTCCTGGGGTAGGAAGGTGGTGCTTGGGAGACAGAGGGGCAAAAGGTACATAGGTCTATGTGGATTTCACTCTAGGTAACTTATGAGGTAGGAAGAAGAGGGCAATGCTTAGATGTTGTAAGAGGGAGAGATTCAAGCATTGGTCAAAAATGGGGTTGAAAGATAAGTACTTACCTGACAATGAGTTTTTGAGGTCCCTGAGTGTTTCAGTCAAAGGCTGACCAAGCACTCCAACACTGTCTCCTGTATACCCATCCCAGAGTTAGCCAGCACTCTCAGGGAGACAGGAGAAGGAGATACAGTCCCTGCTCAGAGTGTGATAGGGCAGACAAGATAAGCAACAAATAGAGAAATTTCAATCAGCTGCCAAATGAAACGTTTTAGACACTAGCAGAGACAGGAGGAGATGGACAGAGCAACGCATCATTTAATGAGCATTTATAAAGTATGTTCCTGGTATAATGCTAGGTACCGAAGACACAAATAGCCAGAGGAGTAGGTAGGTCCCAAGTTTGGCAAGAAAACTTATTGATCTCCATGCATTTCTGCAGTTTTACCTCCAAAGCTATTTCCCATCTTTTAGTTATTCATTTTCTTCTCATGACATTCTTAGGAGACTGGGATGGAGGCAGGGATAATTCTCCCCATTTCAAAGTTCCTGGAAAAGAAACTGAGGCCCAAGATGCATGGTGGGTTGATGATGGGGATGAACCCAGAGCCTAGGTTTCTCAGGGTTGGGGTCTGGATGTTGCTGAGGAGAGTGACAGGTGATAAAGACTTGAGCCCCTGGGGAATCAAGAAAAGTAGGCTCTGAATACTTGATGGGGGTGCAGCTGAGATGATGTGTGTTGGGTTCCCATGCCACTGAGGAGCCATTCCAGCAATGCTGCTTTACCACTTCATGACACTGAATCTGGGCTTAGAGCATAGAGGGTTAATGGTGGGGAGGGAACAGGTCTGGATCAAGCAATCAGCTCCTCCTGCCACTTCTGCCCTCTTGTCATCCAAGGGACCTAAAGGATGTTACCATAGTTCCCAAGTCTGAGCTTTCCCAGTGTTGACTGCCCTGGGGAAGCTGTCCTCATCCCTCTCTTTGGTCTGCGGCCATTGGCTACTCAAGTTACAAGTTGGTAGCTCTCTACCAAAGCTTGGGTCACAGAGTCTTGGGGGTCTGACTATCCATCCTTTAGTGTGGATCCCCTTGGGATGATCTCAGTCCAGGTCAAGTCAGTTTCTGGCTAATAGGAAGATACATAGGCATACAGCCTCCTCTCCTAACCCCAGGGTTCTAAAATAGCCTTGCAAACACTTTATAACTGACCCCCTAAACTGCCTTACATCATACTCAGGAAACCAGCTCTTCCCCCCCCCCCACCAAACCTCCTGGCATTTGCTGAAGTGTGGCTATTGCTGAAGGGTTGAGCCTTCTTCATAGACCTATTCCCTAGAGTTTTCACCAATTCCCCACCCCTGTCCAAGGACCCTAAGAAAACATTTCCCTGATGGTATCGCTAGTAGAAGGAAATTGAGGAAGAGTACCAACAGAGTGCCTTCCTACCAGCTTCCTCCTACACCCTCCACTTAGCCCCTTCCAAAAGCTCTTTCCAAGGTTCCTGCCAACCTCTTTCGGGATCCTCCTGCCAGGGTTAGCCATTGATCTCTGCTGTCGACAGCTCAGCAGAATACTAATGAACACAGGTAGCCTTTTCCTTTTTGTATTTTTATATTTTTGCTTCCAGCCTTTGTTTTAACTTCCAAATATCCAAGGTGATCCCTATCCAACCTGTTTCATAAACTTGGTTTTAAAAATCTGCACACACATACACCTAAAAACAGGAAAGTAAAGATCCAGGTGAGCTAATTCACCAGTCAGTCGTTCCTTCCTGAGTCAGTGGCTCAGCAGTTGGTGATGCTGGTGACGGCGAGGCCAAGGTCGAGGAAACGGGTTGGTTCGTTCTGATCTCTCTCTATCTATCTCTCTTGCATTTTTGTGAATCTAATGATGAACTTATGTCGCCCCACTTTTCCCTTCTCTTCACACCTTACCTACTAAAGGAGGAAATGCCACTTTTTTGGTAAGTGGACGTTAACCAAGAGGGACTTAAAATCAGAATTTTAAGAAAAAGAGAAAAAGACAGTAGGATGAAGCTACTTACAGCTCAACAGCTCTCTGCAGGGCCAAAAAGAAAAAAAGCAGTTTCCCAGGAGTTCAGAGACATATTTTATTTCAGTATCTATGACATTTGTGGTTTTTTTTTTCTGTTTTTTTTCCCCTTTCTTTCTCTGGTTCTGTTTTCAGTTGAGTTCTACCCAACCCTTCCCTGCCCCAGCCTTCCCCCTCCCCATTCCTTCCCCATCCCTCTGCTATCTCTGTGTTGTCTGACGCCATCTCTCCATTTTTCTCCATCTCATCTCTCGGTCTCTACATACACCTTGTTCCCCCTTAGCCCCCTGTGGCCACCTTTTCTGTTCCTCTCATCTCTGTGATATTCTTGTGTTGGATCTGTTCGGTTTTTTCCCCCCTTCCTTTCTCTCTTCCTTCTCCTCGCCCCCATCCTCATCCTTTCCCCCTTCGGGTGGAAGAGTCTATCGGTGTGGGTTCTTTGCCCTGCTCTGGTCTCCCCCCTCTCCTTTCCTTCCCACCCCCCCCCCCAATCGTTCTTTCATCACCTCAGCCTCCTCCCCACCGTTCCGCCAACCCACCTGATCCTCCCTGCTCCTCTCTTTCCGCTCTGTTCCTTGATGTTTTTGCATGCGAAGAGATTTGCATGAGCTGCATTTATGGAGGCCCACCCAGAAGGTGTGATCAGGAAGGAAGGAAGGGGCAGGGCAGGGCAGGGCAGGGCAGCAGGGTCTGTGTAGTTTGCAGAATGCACCGTGCGTTGACGATGTGAGCGACAGCGCGTCCCGGGAGGTTCTCTTTAAAAGCCCATCTCTCCTTCTCTCCTTTCCCCTCCTTCTCTCTCCCCCTCTGTCTCTCGTCTCCTCTCTCTTTCTTTCTCTGTGTCCCCTGTTCAGAGGCCCAACTCGCCCGAGCCCCGAGCCCACACCAAAGCGGAGCCAGCCCTGACCACACCGCCTCGGGGGAAAGAGGGGCGAAGCCCCAGCTCCGCTTCGCCGCAGCCACAGGCCAGAGGCTGCCGAGGCGGCACAGGCGGAGGAGGAGGCCCAGGAGGTGCGCCCGGAGGAGGAGGAGGTGGCGCCTGCGGAAGCGTAGGGGGAGAAGCCAAGCACCGGCGGCGCTCGCGCTCCGCCACTTCGGCGCCGCGTCGTAAAGGACGAAGGCGACCTCGAGCGCCGGCCCCCAGGAGCTCCCCGCGATCGCTGAGCCGCGCGGGCTCCAGCAGCGACTCGGATGCGTCGGGCGGCTCCCACCAGCCAGGCCCAGAACCTAGCCAGGATCGGAGCCACTGCGCCCCTGGGAAAAAGTGAGAGCCTGCAGGTCTGCCGGTTGAGACTGGACTGGGGTCCGGGAGCCTCAGCTGGTGGCTATGAGCCTAGCCTTGATACCTAGCACCCCAGCCCAGGCCTGACACCTGGCACCTTGCCCCAGCCTAGCCTTAAAACCTGACACCCAACCCCAGCCCAGCAGGGCCTGACACCTAGCACCCCAGCTCAACCCAGCCCATCCCAGCCCTGACACCTCCCACCCTAGCCCAGTCCGAGTGTAAGCTCTAGAGGACCACAAATCCAGTCTGGAAGGGACCCCAGAAGCCATTCAGGCCAATCTTCCATTTTAAAGATGGGCAAATTGAAGTCCCAAGACTTGTAACTTGCTTTGGGGGTCATAGATTTAGAGGTGGCAAATAAGGCCTCTAAAGGGGTGATTTTCATCACCTTGGGGTTAAAGGGCATTCACTGCCTCCCTCCAGACCTGGGATGGGCATCGTGGTGCAGTAAATGGGAACAAGGGGCTCTGCTCATTGGCTGTGGGGCCTCCTCTGGAAAATGAAGAGTTCAGACAAGGTGATCTCTGAGGTGCCCGCCAACCTAGACTGTGTGGGAGTCAATGCTCAGGTCACCTGCTGAGGCAGGATTGGAGGCAGAGGCCTGGGTCCAAACTGCTTCTGACCAGCACCACCTTCATGGCCTTGATCCAAACACTTCCCCTTCCTGGGCCTCAGTTTCC
>CM053593.1:375315596-375336582 GCA_028646575.1 Pseudocheirus occidentalis
ACAGTCACACATACACACCCCTCCACTTTCTCTCTCCATGCTTCTCTCTGTCTCTTTCTGTCTGCCTCTCTCTCTCTCTCTCTCTCTCTCTCTCTCTCTCTCTCACACACACACACACACACACACACACACACAGTCATACATACACACCCCTCCACTTTCTCTCTCCATGCCTCTCTCTGTCTCTTTCTTTGTCTCTCTCACACACACACACAGTCACACATACACACCCCTCTACTTTCTCTCTCCATGCTTCTCTCTCTTTTTCGGTCTGCCTCTCTCTCTCTCTCTCTCTCTCTCTCTCTCTCTCTCTCTCTCTCTCTCTCTCTCTTTCTCTCTCTCACACACACACACACACACACAGTCATACATACACACCCCTCCACTTTCTCTCTCCATGCCTCTGTCTCTTTCTTTGTCTCTCTCTCACACACACACACACACAGTCACACATACACACCCCTCCACTGAATTCCCAGTTATTCAGTTCCACTGATGGGATAGAATAAAACTCTGGATGATCCAGAATCTTCCTCCTTGACCCTTCGACTCTAGCTGGCCTGTACACACTTTTCTTAGATGGATCTTCAGAGGGGGCCGGTTCCCTAAGCCCATCATTCCCTAAGCACAGTTGAATAAAGTGGATCTGAAGCCTGAACAACCTGGGTTGAAATCCCAGTTCTTTGACTTACTGTCATGACAGGCAGTCACTGAGCCTCAGTGGGGCTCTGTTTTTTCTGTTGTAAAGTGAAGTCTGGCCTAAGTGGTCCCAAAAGTCCCATGTAGCTCTGGAGGGATCTTCTTATGCTTATGGGCAAGGGGAATAGAAATACACTGGGAAGTGCTGAGAGGACCCCAAAGTAGGGACTGGGAGCATCCTTGGACCATTAGTTGGTAAGGATCCCAGAAGATGGAAGGTACTTGAAAAATCATGAATCCAACCTCCTTTCATTATATCTGGGGAAACTGAGGCCCAGAAGGAATGAGATGCACTAATGCTTGTCCAGTCACATTTCCCAGAATCAAGCAGATTTAGTCAGCATCTTGCTGACCCAGTCTGTATCACCCACTGAGTGACAGAGTGAAGAGAGCCCAATGGATTTAGAATCTGAAGGCTGAAACTGAATTCTAGCACCAAGACTTCTAACCCATGTGACCCTGGGAATGTATTTACCCTCTGTGGGCTCCAGGTTTTTCCTCTGCCGTAGGATTAGTTGCTTAAAGTCTCTCCCAAGCCACAGAATGTGACTGTTAGCAATGACCTAGTGTTTGGAGCCCCTCTGAGCCTCCTGGAAAAAGACTCCTGATTCCCCCCCTACATACTCCTCAGTGTGATAAAGTACCTTCCCCAGCTAGGCCTGGTTGCCATCCATACTTGGTGGTAGCACAGAAAGAGGGTGCCTCTCCTAGGCCCCATTCCTTGACCTCTAGCTACTAGTCCTCCAAATCTGACTCCCCTACTCCACCCCCAGGAGAAAGGGGCTGATGGGAGCTAAACCCTTGCATGGAAGCAAACCACAAGCTGGCAAGCCCCTGCCTGGTGGGGGGTGGGGGTGGGAGTGGGAGGTCAAACAGGGCTGCAGCCTCTGGAAGGCAGTGGGCACCCAGATCCTCAGAGAACTCCTACTGAAAGAGTCTATCAGGGGCATACTGAGGGTGCAGCAGTGGCCATGGTCGCATCAGGAAGGCAGCCCTGAAGCTTGGGGGCTTTGGAAATTGGAAGACCTGTGTGTCACAGGGTCTGTGGGGAAAGTATCAGGGATGAGAGAAGGGACTAGAGGGAAGGAGAATAGATGGGAGGGCTGGGAGACTGAAGACTTGGAAATCCTAGTGTTTGGGCCTAGGATTTATGACAGTCAACCCTCAACTGCAGTTAATGTGAACCTGTCTCTGTTTCAGAGATAAGGAAGGTGATGGCCGGACAAGGCACCCAGAAGGGGAAGCTACTAGGCCTCGGCGGCGGTCCCGGAGTTACTCACCCATTCGAAAGAGGCGTCGGGACTCACCTAGTTTCATGGAGCCCAGGCGAATAACCAGGTAGGGGACCAAAGGTAAAGTTGGTCACCGACCAACAAGGGCCATGGCTGTGGGCTCAGTACAAAAGGGATATGGGGTACCTGCTCTTGAGTGCCTCATCTTGGAAAATAAGAATGAAAAAGTCATCTGAATCCCTGAAAGCTGCATAGAAAATGTTTGTGACCTCATGAGGTCAGGACTGGGGCCAGGGTCCAGGAATCAGGATTCTCTGATGGAAATGGAAATTCTGCTGGAGGGTGGAGAGCTCAAGGTTGTAGATCAGGACTCCATGTCAAGGGTGGTGGCTCAACGTTGGGGATAGAGCATTAGTGTCAAAGATAAGGGGTCAGGGTCAAGGATGAGGACTCAGGGACAGGGATCGGCTTCATTGTCAAGGATAGAAGCCCAGGCTCAGCTCTGTGCTGAGAATGATGGTTGGAGCACTGGGGATAGATCCTTAATGTCCAAGATGGGGGTTAAGGGTCTGGGATCAAGGTTCCGTGTTAACACTGATGATGGGCAAGGGGCCAGTGCGTGGGAGAGAGAGAAGCTCAGGAGCTGGATGTGGAAGGGGGTTGGAGAAGATGGCCAGGCTTTTATCAGCAGGACTTCTAGGACCCCTCCCACTCACCCCGAGGGCCCCATTCCCCAGTTGACCTCTTCTTTTTCCCTTCCATCTCAAGGTTCCACTCGGAGGGAAGCTGTGGCCAGGATGGGGGAGGGGAGGGACCACTCCGTTACTATGGTAACTGTCCACCAGGAACCTCCCCCATCCCTGAGGGCTGCCCGGAAAATCCCCTGTGTGAGGTGTTCAACTCTCAGTCTGTCTGTCTGCCTCTGACAAGACTAACCTTTCTGCCTCGCTTTCAGTCCTATCTAGGAATTGGGGCAGGGGGACCTGGTGGCTAGAGGGTTCTCCCTTTCTTTCAAGCTCCACACATGCCATTCTTTCCCTTCACCCCCACCCCTAGCCTTAAATATTTCTCTTTAGGTCTGTTACAGGGGGGAAACAGCTGGCATGATCCCAGCTGCCCACTCAGGCTGAGGGCAGAGATAGCCTAGCCCTTTGGACATGGATTCCTTCAGAAACCCCGGGGATGAGATAAAAAGTCCAAATGCCAGTACCTACCCTAAAACTCAAGCAATCAGTGTCTTTATTGGATGCCAGTTATGAATTGGGACTGATGGGGACTTAGGCCCCCCTATCGGACTCCCCATCCCAAGTGTCACTCTCTCTGTCCACCAGATGTAAGGTGTGAAGACTGACGATGGTGACTTCTCAAGCCCACTCTAAGGCAACGTACTACAGTAGAAAGAGGCCTGGTCTGGGGGTCCCAGGCACTGGGTTCACTTCCAGGAGCTTTCACTTAGTAAACATTATTAAGTGCCTATTATGTACAAGGCACTGTGCTAAAAGTTAGTACCACAGACCCTGAGAAACTTTGCCTCAGTTTCCTCATCTGGAAAATGAGGGGATCGAACTAGAGGGCTGTTGAGGTTCCTTCCAGCTCCTAAACTATGGCCTTACCTCTTCCCACCTGTGAGTGGGGAGAGGCGCCAGCTCTGACCATTGGACCCTTACTGTCCCTGGATAAGGTGATTACTGCCCTCCATCAAATTAGGTTGCCCCCCCTCACTAACCCCACAGTGTTTTCCTACCCTATATTAACTGGGGAATGTGGGGGGCTGCCTTCTAACCACTCCTTTCTCCTCTGCTGACCACAGCTTCCTGGCTCTAGACTAATCTCTAGAAACCTGAGCACCTAAGAGGGAAGCAGGGGAAGGGGGAGAGACAATGGGCACTTGGTTTTTCCTGGGGATGAGGAGAATGGCCCACAGGGTCATTTCTCCAAGATCTGAGAGGTAGGAGATATCCTGGGACAGTGGGAGGAACCCAGGGCTCCAGCCCTGGACCTGCTGTATAACCCTGGCCAAGTCCCTTGTTCACGAGGCCCCTTGAAAATGAATGCCAGAGGATGGAGGTGCCTTTGGGGCCTGGGCCACCAATTCCCTTCCCATCCTCTTTGAGCACCCATAAAATGAGCCCAGATAACTGGGTGGTGCTCTGCCGAGCTTTCGAATGTGAGGAAAACAGATCTGTGGAAATAATTCCTGGCTTTGGAAACAATGGACTTGCCTGAATCCCACCTCTGTAAGATCTTGGCAAGTGACTTCACTTTTCTATGACCTCGGGCTCCTCATCTGTGAAATGGGTGGGTGAGACTCAATGAGTAAACAGTACCCTTGCCAGCTCCGGCTCTTTTGGGTCCCGTGGATCTTTTCTTTATTGGTAAATACGATTCCCCTCCCCCACTCCCACCCCCGGCTTCTCTACCCAAGGGCTCAGGTACTTTCAGCCATGTCAGCCCTGCTGGCTGGCTTTGCAATGGCCACTGCTGCTGAGCCTGGTGTCCTTCTCTTCCCTCTGCAGTGCCCGGAAGCGCCCGATCCCCTACTACCGGCCCAGTCCTTCCTCCTCCTCCTCCTCCTCCAGCTCCTGGAGCAGCCACAGCTACAGTCGCAGCCGGAGCGGCAGCCACAGCCCCGACAGCTACAGCAGCCGAAGTGGGAGCCGCAGCCGAACCCGGAGCCCCTCCAGGACCCCTAGCCCCAGCCCCAGTCCCAGTTACAACAGCCGCAGCAGCTCAGAAAGTGGTGGCTTCTGAAACCCTGAGAGATCCATGCTCCTTTTCCCTTGGATGCCTGCTCCTTCCTGCTCCCACCTTCCACCTCCCCCTGGCCCAAGGGACCCAGCTTGGTCGGGCTCAGAGGACCAGGAGGCAGGCCAGAGCCAGGGGGAAGGGGCAGGTGGAGCCATTCTCCTGTGGGGTGTGGGAGCCTTTTCCCTACGTCCCCGCTCACTCCCCCCACGCCAGCTCCATTCATATTTCTTCATAGCTCACAGGGTGAACCCAGGGATCTGGGCAGCCCAGGCCAAAGGCCCTGCTAGGCCAAACTCACCCATTCCATCCGTCGCTGTCACCCTCCAAACCAGCACCAAGGAGAGCCCCTACCTCCAGTTTGGGGGCAAAGAGAAGAACTGGTGGATGGAGACTCTTGCCCTCTGGATTGGCCCCAGGGCAGGGGAGTGTCCAGGGGGGCCTAAACCTGACTGGGGAAGAAAGATTCTCCCCCATCCTCTCACCCCTTTTCCTCTGACCCTGTTGTACAAGGTTGGGTTGTCAACAGGGGAACTCTGTCCTTATGGGAATGGGGTTGGTTACCCCAGAACCCCAGAGACCTCTGCCCAATTTGGGCACAGGGCCTGATGACAAAGATCGGGATCCTACTGCTTCCAGAAGGTGCCCTCTCCATTCCTTGGGGTTGGGCACTGACCCAGAGCACCAAGAGCCACTGAACACAGGACGTGCTCAATCCCTGCCCCCAAACCCTACTCCTCCCTGAGCCACCCACTCCACAGGGAAGGGGACTTCCTGGGGAGTTGGTGCCAGGAGATGAAGCCCCTCCCTCCCAGAATGTATCCCCAGCCCCCTTCCCCTCCTTGTTTGGTTGGCAGAAGATGTGAGGCCTGGTAACTTTGCAAGGCCTTTAACTCCCTTCCCATCTGCCTCCATCTCTCAGACCTTCTTTTCTTTCCCTTAGCCTTCTGGACTTTCCTTTGGCCTTCTCTCGAGGTAACTCAATGCTCGATGTCCAGGAGCACTCCTGAAAAAGACAGAGAGCATTTGGTTTCAATTTCCATTAGAAACTCCTGGGAGGAATGGTCCAATAATGCAATGGAAGGAAAAACTCCCTGACCACTGAGCCATGGGGCCATTCATGGAGCGATCCCAAGGCAATCTCTGGTGATTCCAAGGAAGGAAAGGAGACAGGTTCTCTTGGCCTAAGGTAGCTGAAGGGGCACATACCCTGAGGCAAAGGGATGGAGTACCTGACCTTCCCACCCCAAGAAACAGAGATGGACATTTTTTGGCAGGGAGGAGGTGCAAGTGACCACATCAGTCTAACTGTTGGACTCAGGAAGGCATTCTCACCCAAAATATCCTTTCTCCCTCCCCAGGGCTAACATTCCCTGCCATTATGAATTTTGTCTGGGATATGGCCCAATCAGCTAAGTACTCAGCATGGCCTTCCTATGGGGCAGATAATCCTTCACTACAGAGACACACATCTCTTTCATCTGTCAGGCCTGAGGTCTGCAGATCTGGGCCTGAGAAGCAACTCCAATTCCAATGAGACCTCCAGAGGCAGGTCACTTGGAGAGGGCTAGTTAACCCTCAAAGACGGGCTCAGAACCTCAAAGAGACTGTGAATTCCAGGGCCAGTATTACTCTAAGTCAGCAACACTCCCCTCCCCTTAGGGAACTAGGCTGCTATGTAACTAATTAATTAATTTATTTATTTGTGTCTTATTTATTCTCCCCAGGCCTCGAAGTCCAGGATCGATTCTCTCCCCCCCCACCCCACACACACCCTATCCACCTTGCCAGGCCAGGTGTCAGGGTCTCTGGCTCTTGCTGCTCCATCCTTGGAGAGAGGGTCTCTTCCCCACTACCCCGCCCCAGGCACAGATTGCTCTGATCCTGGCAAAGGACAGTTCTCATGGGGCAGGACCCTAGGGACCCTACCTCTCCTTGTTCCTTCTCAATTTCCCCAGCACTCCATCATCCCTTCAAATCCTCACCTCATTCCCAGGAGCTGTGCATCAGGGATATTACCAAGTCTTCCTCAGTCCAGTCATGTCCATCTGGGGGGAGGGAGAGGGTTAACCTGCCCCACAGTATGGAGAACAAGCCCATGCCCTGTCCCCTCGGGTAGGCCAGGATGTGCTTCTGCCTCAATAAGCTTGAAGTGGGTGGGATTCAGCCTGGTTTGTCCATTCATTTTTCTTTTATTTCTTTCTGATCCTGAGTCCAGGTGTAGTTTCCTTGAGATGGTTGGAATACAATAAAACACGAAGTATACACTGTCCTGGTCACGTGGGGCTGTGTTCAGTTGTTCCCCTGTATGTGGGGTCTGGCTTTTATTTTATTTTTTCTATGTGAGGGGGGAGATTTTTTTTAGCAACTTTATTATAGAATGTCAGTTCCAGAAGGAACATTAGAGATCGCTGAATCCAATCTCTTCACTTTGCTGATCAATCAACAAGTGTTTATGTTCAGACTATGGGCTGAGCACTGGGGACACAAAAAAAAATGTTATATATGTGTTTTATATATATATACAGACATTCAAGGAGCTTACATTCTAACTTGTGTATAGTGGTGGGAGGAAGATAACATACATATATAAATATATGCAGAGCAAATATAAAAAGAATAAATACAGACAAATACTAGGTAGCTGGAAGAGGGGGGCTCTAGCAGTTGGGAAAGGCAGGAAAGGCTTCATGGGGGATTCTCAAGTCTTGAAGGAAGAGAAGAGCTCTGTGCAGGAAAGCTGAGATGAGTTCCTGAAGACACATCCAGATGAGGAAATGGGCCCAGAAAAGGGAACTAATTTGACCACGGTGAAGTCACAGAGACCCCTGTTTACCTTCCCTTCCCCTCCCATCTCTCTTTCCCTGCCTCTCTCCAATGCCTGCCCCCTCCTACAAACCGTGGCTTGACCTATTTAGATGAAAGTCTGATCATTTCATTCTCTCTGAAGTATGAAAGACTGTGGAACCTAGAGAGGGCAGCATTGAATCCAAAGGAATGAATTCCTAACAGTAGAATCTGGAATCAGTGAAGGAAGTCTCTGAATAGGGGAAGCAACTCCACAGGGCTTATCCTGCTCTTTGATTTCAATTCAATTCCACAAACATTTATTAAGCACCTACTATGTTAAAGGAAGTGCGGCTCAATGAAGAGAGCTGGCCTTAGAGTCAGGAAGATAGGGATTCAACCTCCTACTTCTGACACATACCCAGAGACAAAGGGATGGAGTATCTGAGCTTGGCTATTTGGCCCTGCAACCCTGGTCGAGTCTCAACCTCTGTTTCTGAGGTAGCTCTTTAAGATTGTACATTGCAGAGGAAAGGAGTTTCCTCCTTGGGAGTTCCCTACATCCAGGAAATCACAGACTCAGAAAAAGACCGAAGCAGTTCCTGTCCTCAAGGAGCTTATATGGACAATATTCTACTGAAGGGATCAATATTGATAGAGCATTATCCATCACTATGGACAGATCAGTAACTACAATTTCAGAATCAAGAGGGCACTTAGAAGTGTAGGAATCTGAAAAGGTCTCACGGGGAAGGTGACAAGAGTACGGCCCCCAGAGTCTAGTTCAGATACCTATCCCTAGACAACAGGGTGTAGGTGGGATGAGAAGAGGGAGAATTCCTGAGGGAAGGAGAAGAATTCTCAGAGGACTCACAGGCTCCTTGGCCTTGCTGCCTGTGGACATGAAGAAATAATGATCTCATGGCTGTCCTAACCAAACCTGAAGGCTATGTCCAGGGAATGCAGAAGGGAGATGCCTTATGTCCAGGTTGGGACAGTAGGTAGGCATTTATTGGGCTTTTTGAGTCCTCAAAAATCGCTTAATGAAAAGCGATTTGAAATGACCCCTTTCCAGTAGGGAAGGGGAATGAGGAATCCCTGCTCCCTTCTCAAAACAAAGATCCAAAGCAGCTTCCTCCTTTCCTTATTCTCTGAGAGAGCAATCCAGTTCCCCAGACCAGATTTGTCCCTCTCCCCCACTTACTTACACTGCCTCACATGTATAATTTCCTCATCTGCCTTCTCCACCTCCCCAGTAGTCAAGGAGCATCCACTGTTGCTAGGCAACAGGATGCTGTTCATTGTTATCTCCCAAACTGCTGGGATTGGACAGTTGATCCCCATTCAGCTGTGAGAGTGGTGAAGGAGGGGAGGGCTGAGGTGCTTGCATTACCTTCTTGCATAGTGGCTTCCATAGATGATGCAGGCAGTCAGACTGTGTCATCCAAAGGGAGGATGATGAATAGGAAGAGGCTGACAATGCCAAGTTCTAACAGGAGGAGTCATTAGGGACTTCAGGTGTTGATTTGGGACAGGGCTGGAGAAAATCAGGGCTGTGCTGAGTCTGTGTGCACAACTGCAATGGCCCCAACAGCAAATTAGATTTAAGAGCTGAGAGATGCCCAGGGACCAGAGACTGAAAATATGAGTGAAGGTTTCTTCTGTTCCCTCAATTGTTTCAAGGAAAAGAGTATGAAATTTGGCAAGTCTCTGCAGCAGATTAAATACACAGATGGGGTACTCAATAAAAGGGATAGGGCTCCCTGCTGGACATGGAAACCCAGAGTCAGTACTGCATATGGGGATTCAGTATCAGGGATCTTAAAACTCAACATTGGAGAAGGTGCGCATTGCTGGGGATGAAGGCTCAAGATCAGGGATAAGGGTGTCATGTCTGGGATGTGGAATCAAGGTCAGGAATGGGGTCTCTGTATCAGGGATGGAGAACTGGGTTTCAGGAAAGAAGATGCAGTGCTGGGGATGTGACAATCTAATGGAAAAGTTTAAGGAGTGCTATGCTGTTCAGCCTCAGTCAGATTTCGGTTCTACGTTCATTTTTGTCTTTCTATCCCCCTAATAAATGTATATTGATTGCTTAGAGAATGGACTACATGTCTCCCTTCTGCCTTTCATCTTCAAAGGCTAGGGGAGGGGAGGCTCTTCTCTAGGCTGGGCAGGATCCAGCCCTCAAGGTCTTCCTTAGTAGCTACAGAAGTTACTGGCCCCACTATTCCCAATCTTGCCCCACCCCCTCCTTTAATATTTGATGCAACATGAGTCAGCAGCCTGGGGGGGGGGGTGGTTAAGGAAAAGGATCCAGGACACTGAACCATCCAATGACGAAGCTGGAAAGAGGCCTTAAACTCCATCTTGTCCAACCTCCTTGTTTTCCAGATGGGGAAACTGAGTCCAGGTTGAGGCCACTTCCAGTGGTCTGCTATCACCCAGTCTTCTGTCTGTTCCCTGGCACCAGGTAGTGTGGGGGGGTGGGAGGTAGAGGCTACTCCCACTCATTCTCTGGCAAAGCTGCCCCAGAGATGGTCTCCAGAGGAAGGAGTGGTACTGCTTGGCTGGCAAGACGCTATTTTTCTGAGGGGAGAATCTCCTTTGGGCTTGGGGGAGGGACAGAGAAAATGAAGAGATTTCTTGGAGCCTGCCTCCAGGAAACCACTGCTTCCTGCTACCCCCTCAGGTAATTGAATCTTCCCCCTTGGGGCTTTTGGGCCCCAAGACCCAGCCCCACCCCACCCAACTCCTGCTGGCCCCTCCAAGGGAGTAGCCTCCCTGAGCTGGGCCAAGTAGAAGAAATGAAGTACAGGAGGAGGTGGGGTGGGTTGAGGATTGGGCTCTGGCTCTGACTCATGGTGCTGCAGGGACCCTGCTGGAGCTGGAGACAAGGAGGAGAGCAGAGTTTTGTTTTTTTTCTTGGATTCATGACTCGTCCATGTGGGCCCTCCCTCAGGATATATACCATCTCCCTCCACAGGACCCTTTGTCACAGTCTCCCAGTGTTTGAAAATCCCCCACAAGTGGACGGACCACTCCAGATGCTTCCTCTGGAATGCCCTGAGGTTGTCATAGGGTGGGAGGGTCTCAGACCTAGAGCTGGAATCAGCCTCAGGGCCATATAGACCACACTTCTAAATTCAGGCTCAGGCCTCTGCTTTTCTTGGGTCTCCCATCCCTTCATGCTGTTCTTGGCAAGGCTTCTTAAACATAAGTTGTCATGAGTATTTGGATCACCTGCCACTCATGAAATGGGGGCAGGGGGAGGGCACAATAATATTGCCATATGATAAATAAATCTGATCTTGCAGGAGAGGGCATAGTGGGACCTGGCTCCAGGGACCTTGACCATGGGCACCTTCTGTGGCCATAAGGGACAATTTGAAATATTCTTCCCCCCCCACTCCATTCTCCTTTCCCCCTACTTACACACACTCTAGTCATCGATGGGGCTGATTCAGCCTCCCCCAGTAACCCAATCTGCAGGCTCCTTCCCCACCACCCTCCCCAGTCCAGTAGTAGGTGGTAGGGGTGACTGTGCCTTTGTTTTCCTAAGGAAATCCTTTAGAGCTGGACTGCCTTTTTCTCAAAAACAAAACAAAATAATTTTTCCAAATCCACAGTTTTGTTTTGTTTTAAGATCTCTTCCTCTTGGAGTTATTAGGGTCAGAAAGTTATAAAGTCCTGAAAGAACTCAGAGGCCATCTAGTCTGAGCATAGCATTTTACAGATAGGGAACTGAGGTCCAAAACAGAAGACTTTTGTGTCCAGAGTCACACAGGGAAAGGATTAGAGGTAGAACTGAAACCCAAGCACTCTGTTTCTAAAGCCTGCACTATACCACCTCAACAAGAGTAAAATGTTCCAGTCCAATCAAGGGACCATAGAGATCATTTAGTCCAATCTCCTCAGTTTACGTAAAGGCAGCTCAATGTTGGGAAAAGATCATTGAACTTATAAGAGAACAGCGTAGCACTCCTTAGACTTTTCCATTAGAATGTCACATCCCCAGCACTGCATCTTCTTTCCTGAAACCCAGTTCTCCATCCCTGACACAGAGCCCCTATTCCTGACCTTGATTCTGCATCCCAGACATGACACCCTTATCCCTGATCTTGAGCCTTCATCCCCAGCAATGCGCACTTTCTCCAGTGTTGAGTTTTAAGATCCCTGATACCGAGCCCCCATATGCAGTACTGACTCTGGGTTTCCATGTCCAGCAGGGAGCCCTATCCCTTTTATTGAGTTCCCCATCTGTGTATTTAATCTGCTGCAGAGACTTGCCAAATTTCATACTCTTTTCCTTGAAGTCATGCAACCCTCCTGAGTCTCAGTTTCCTTATCTGTAGAAAGGGATCACTTAGATTGCTTCTGAGCACCCTTTCAGTTCTAGCTCCTCCAGTCTACCCAGGACCTCACCTTCAATGAGTCAGAATTTGAACCCAGGTGCAGCTCAGCCTCTAAAAGGAGATAAGGAAGCGAAAAGGCCTCAGAGAGACCCAGAAGGGCAGAGAGATACAGCAGGAGATGGAAGATGAGAGGTCAAGTCCTGGGCTAGGTGGGAGATGGGGTCCTCCAAGTTCAGCCATGGGAACACAGTTCAGTTTGCTGCCTGCTCAATCCTTGGATTCTTGTCTTAAGTGCTGCCCTCCCACTGCCAGGGCCTGGCAGAGTAGGCAAAACAAATCTAGGCTCATAGAACCAGAGAATTTAGAGATCAGCTTAGAGCTTACCTCATCCAGACCCCTCATTGCACTGGGGAAGAAAGTGATTTACCCAGGAGCATACAGTTAGTAAGTGACCAAACTGAAATTCTTCCCCAGTTCTCCTTCCTGGTCCAACACCCTTCCTGGTGCCGCCTAGGCTCTCTTCCCCATTCTGTCATTAAGTTACAGTGTGACCTTGGGCAAAGCCCTTTCTTGCACTTGGCCTCAGTGTCTTCCTTTGTAGAATGAGGGCTTGGAGCAGTTGGTTGGACTGATGATTTCATGGTATATGGACAGACTGTCTCCATGGCAGGCAGTCATAGACACAAAGAGTAGCTGACTTTGGAGAAAGTTTCTTCTCAGATTCATGTGCCTTCAAGTTCACTCCTTGGAGTCCAGTGTGACCCCAGGGGTGGCTCCCTATGACTTGCTTCTTTGGGGTTCTAGCTCTGAGCAGATCTCCTTGGCTGCTTGAGATGTCCTTCCTCTTCCTAGCCTCAGACTTCTCTTTAATGGCCCTCTTCCCTTTCTCTAAATGTCCTTTCTACTCTCTCCCTTTGGGCTCCAGCCTACATCTAGAACCTGGTCTGCCCTTGGTCTTATTCTTGATGGAAGAGAGCAGTGAGAATTGACCTAAGAGAACTCTTAACGAAGAACTCACCTACTCTGGCCAGGGATTTAGGAGGTGGCTGGAATAAATCTATCTGCAGTCAAGATAGCACTGATTCAAGGAGGTTGGGAGGAGAGGGCATGAGTTTGGAGGGGTGGCACTGATGGACAAGTGAGAGACAGATTCAAAGGATGCAGACTCTTGGTTCTAATCCCAGTTTAGCCAACTGACAGCTGTGTGACCTTCCTCTGGCCTCCAGATCTTTCTAAGGGTGGGTACAGTTCTCAAGGACCAGGGTAGGTAACAATAAAAGGAGATTTAACCTGTCAAGTTGTTTGGAGCCCACACCCACAGAACACAGCTGGCGTTTGTCAAGCGTTATAAATGACTTTGAGATTCTAACTTGAAAGAGGTCCAGAAGCTGACAGCTTCCTCCTCCCAATGAGGAAAGACTCCCAGACCCCACCCAGGGACCAGGTGAGCAGGGATGATTGACACTCCCTGTGGTTTCTGATCTCACCTATTTTCCAGAAAATATGGTTGGGTGGGGCTTGGGAGAAGCAAGAGTCAAGCTGCATAGAAGCAGATCAGAATTCCTGGCCTTCCATCCCTGCTCTTCCCCATCCCTAGAGGATTGGGGAAAAGAGGAAGCAGGAGGAGAGAAGGTTGCACAATAGAAACACAAAGGCATCCACAAACACCGTCATCCATTGTTGAAAGATTCCAGGACTCGCCTCCTCTACCCCTTCAGTTTAACCTTGTCTGATGCCCAGTCCAGCCCCACCCTTGGCTGGAGTAACCTGTTGATAGGAGAGAGTCAGTGGGAACGACTCCCATAGAAGAATTCTGCTGGGATTATTTTGTTCTCTCTTTTTGGATTATCCTTGTTTTCCTAAATTGGAAACGATGTGGGGCAGTGGGGAGATGAGGACAGGGTAAGCTGTGTGTATTTTTGACCCTTCTGCTCCCTTTCTTCCAGACTGCTCAAAGCACTTTATAGGTGTGATCTCACCAGCCTTGCCCCAGCCCCCTGGGAAGGGACCTGGTGTGGGTTTCAATCATCTGTCTCATCTCTGAGCTTGGAGCCTTTTACGGGCTTGAGCTCACTCGTTCTATTTCTCTGGTTCTCCTTGACCTAGGGGTGGGGAAGCACTGATGAGTAATAGGAGCAAAGATTTAGATCTCACTAGGACTTAGAGGTCACCAGATCAAAGAATCAGAACTAGCTGGAGGGGAAGTCTGAGGCCACTTAGTCCAAACCCCTCAGTTTAGATATGAGGAAACTGAGACCCCAAAGTGCTGGGGGTGAGGCAGGCTGGAGTCTTCACAGCAGCTTAGCTCTGGAGCTGAACGGACTTCAGAGACTGTCTGTGCATTTTACAAATGGGGAAACTGAGGTCTGAGGAGGTGAATGACTTGCCCAAGATCACATAGGTATTGTTTCAGAGGTGAGATCTGAATGTCATGTTTTAGAGGCTTCTTTCTATAGAGTGTCCACAGAGGACAAATTAAGGCTTTGAAAGACAGAAGACTGCTCTGTACTACCCATCCCAGAGGATGAAGAGGGTACTGTATCCTTGGTGTCTCTTTGATAAAGTCCCAATCCTTACCCTACCTCCTCACACCATTTTATACTGCGATGTTCACAATGTTTCACGAATAAGCCCCCAAAGAACAGATCTTAGGGGGCCCCAGATTCCTGGGAAATGTTTCATGAATAAGCCCCCAAAGAACAGATCTTAGGGGACCCCAGATTCCTGGGAAGTGGGAGGTCAATGTGCATGCGTGCCTGTTGTCAGGAATTAGGGTTATGTCATAGGGACAGCCTATGAGTTAGCTAAAAGCTAACTCAAGCCTGGGGTGGGGGCTAAGGACAGGAGATGGACAGGGGCAGGAAGTGAGTTCAGAGGGGAAAGAAGAGAAGGAAATACCCTTGGAGAAAAAGGGAGGGGGTGGGGAGAATAGGAAAAGGCAGCTGAGATTCAAAGCTGGGACTTTTTCCAAGATATTGAACCAAAGAGGACAGTCCTATGTCTTTCTCCCTACCCACTCCCAGTCCCTGGCTGTGGGGTCAGCTTTGTATAACCCTCCTCCCCAAGTATCCTTCTACCAGAGTGAATGCTTAAGAGTTAGGAGCAACAGGGTTCTGCTATTGAAAATGTACAATGGGGTGACCTTAAGGAAGCAGCTAACTCCTAGAACCTCAGGCTCCTCATCCACAAAATGGAAAACAGGGGCTTTAAGACCTCTTTCAGCTCTAAACTTCATCAAGCTACAAGTTTCTTGGTTCCAGTCCCTGTTCTGTGTGTCCCTGGCAAAGGTGCAACACTTTCTGGGCAATGGGGAGAGGCACCTCTTTGAGGGGGTGTCACAAATGGGGGGGCAACCTAGTCACACCCTGTTCCCTGGGACACCCAGCTAAACCCGTACTCTCTGTACCCTGGGCAGGATCTTGGCCCAAGTTCTGGGAAAGTGGGGATGACAGAGAAAATTCTCCGCCCCCCCATCCACCAGCCTCTCATCACCTCTCCCTCTTCCTTCCTTCACTTTCCAGAAGATGAGCGAAGGTTCGAGGTCTGGGGCAGGGCTTGGGCTTATTCTCCCTCCCTCTTTCCTTTTCTCTCTCCCTCCCCAAGGAATCTAAGGGGGTGGATGTTGTCCTAGCCCGGCCTCCCTGCTCCCGCCCCCCCAGGCTTTCTGCCCCAGTGTAATTACCATTAATAGAGTCTTGAGACCGTCTGCTAAAAATAACTGGCTCGGAGCCTTTATAGCCGGGGCCAGCCCAGCCTAGACACTCAGTCCCAGAGCTCCACAGGAGAGTTGTAGGTAACGAGTGCTAAGAATTCAACATGACCGAGAGAAGAGTTCCCTTCACCTTTCTCCGAAGCCCCAGCTGGGACCCCTTCAGGGACTGGTACCCAGCCGGCAGCCGCCTCTTCGACCAGTCCTTCGGACTGCCCCGCCTTCCAGAGGACTGGTGTCAGTGGCCCAGCCACACCAGCTGGCCCGGCTATGTCCGGCTGCTGCCCAGCCCCGTGGCTGAGCAGGTCCCCGCTGCTGCTGCTGCTGGGTCCCTGGTACCTCCACCCCCTGCCAGCCAGGCCTATAGCCGAGCACTCAGCAGGCAGCTGAGCCGAGGGATGTCAGAGATCCAGCTCACGACTGACCGTTGGCGGGTGGCCCTCGATGTCAGCCACTTTGCCCCTGAGGAGCTCACCGTGAAGACCAAGGATGGTGTGGTAGAAATCACTGGTGAGCAGACATCGTAGCCCCTTGCCCCATTTCTCCATCTTGCTCCTGGCCATTACTGCCTACCTAGTGTGGCTCAGTTTGGGGGACAGGGGTAGGGGAGTGATAGCCCTGGCTGTGGGCTAAGGGGAAGAGAGGCCTGGGGGGAAGTGTAAGCATTCCTCCTCCAGAGGGAAAACATTAAAAATGCTCTCAGCCCAGGCTATCCTGGGGTAGGGTGGGGCATGAGGGGCTGGAGCTGGGTAGCAGATCTGGATACCTAAGACCTGGGCCAGAGGTTCTCTTCCTGGGGCAGGAGGTGATATAGAATCAGGGGGCCTTAGTCAGAGGCCCCTCCCAGCATCCTTCCCTCATACCCTCATCCTGAAGGAAGCTGGCACATGCTGTCCTCTGTCCTAGCCTGGACTTGCAGAGAGAAAACATGTTTATTGCTGCCGCACATGAGGGAGGAAGGAACCTAGAGGGGCCTTGGCTTAGAAACCTTTCCCCACAATGCCAGGTCCAAACTCCACCCCCAGGCCCCCTACAGGGCTGAGCCCCTATGCCTTCAGCAGATTGTTATGCTTTCCCCACTAAACATTAGTAGAAAAGCTAGTGAACAAACTCTTATTAAGTGCCTACTGTGTGTCAGACCCTGCACTGTGCACTGGGGATACCAGGGAAGGTGAAAGCCTCCTTTGCCTCTGAGCCCAAATATCTGCCTGCCTTGGGAACCTTCTGATCCAGACCCTACCCAGGGCCATGCAGCCCCATCTAAACTCCCATGGCCGGCTCCAACCTCTCAGCCCTAGAAGCTGGGGCTGCTTCTAGCTCCTTTTCCCAAGGGCTTCAGAGAAAACTTCATACCTACCCCTCTTCAAAAGCCTCATTGGCATTGGGATGGCCACACACCCCTACCCCTTCAGGGCAATGGCATAATGGGCAGCAGATGGGGAAGTCCCCCCCCACCAGCCAAGAGAAGGGCATTCACAAAGGGTGATGGAAAACCACTGGATCTTCAGCCAGAGGTTCAGAGCTCAAAAGTTTGGTTCTGCTATTTGCTGGGTAATCTTGGAAAGCCTTGTTTCCTTTCTTCTGTTTCCTCTTCCATTAAATAATGGTCTCTAATGTGATTCTAGGAGAGAAAAGCTAGGGCGGAGGGTGGATGGTATTATTGTGTGTCTCCCAGAGGCCCCTGAGCATTCATTTGTTTTTCTCCCACCTCCCCAGGCAAACATGAGGAGAGACAAGATGAGCACGGATTCATCTCCAGATGTTTTACTAGGAAATATAGGTGAGTATTGGGAAAGGGAGTGGCCCTTGGGGAGAGATCTCCAATTCCCAGTCATATCCCCTTGTATTCCCCCTGTGCCTACTTCCCTGTCCCATGTTCACCCCCCAACCCCCACATATGTACACAGACCCACTGCAGACAAATGGCAGGGTCTGCTGGCAATTGCCTGGGTCTGAAGTCTCCACATGTGCCCAGTCCTTTGTTTTTCTGTACGAGGAGAAGGAAGTCTGCTTCTTGACCCAAGGTTAGAGGGAAAGTCTGGTGCTGAACTTGGAGGTCAGAAAGACCTGAATTTACATCTCACCTTTGCCATTGATGTTAGCTGTATGATCCTGGGAAAAAATACTTAACTTGAGTCTCAGTTTCATGAACTTTCAAAAGAGGGAATTGGGTTAGAAAACCCAAAGGGGTCCTTTTTAGCTGCAAAGCTACGATCTATATGAGTATGAATGGGTCCCTATGATAGGAATGGAGGCTTATTGCCAGAGATGGGGACTTGGTAACCAAGACCGAAGACTTATTGATGGTGACAGGAGCAGCTCAGTGCTAGGGCTAAGAGCTCAGAAGCAACCATGCCCCTTCCAAAAAAAGCAGCTCTGCGTATGAAGAGTCTAGAGAGGTAGTGTATCTGGCTGGACAGAAAGCCAGCCTTGAAGCCAGAAAGGCAGGGGTTCAAGATCCCCTCCTCCAACACAGCCCGGGTGTGGGACCCCGGGTAAATCACTTAATTTCTCAATGGTTTAGGTAACTCTCTAAAATTTTAAGGTTCAGAGAAGGAGTCAGCCTAAATTATTAGAAAGTATTTCTTCACCCAGAAATTCCTATTCCAATGAAATCCCAAATCCAGTCCTTAAACCTGTATTAAATGTCTATGGAACACAAAACACTCTGTCACAACTAAAAGAAATACAAAGTTGAGAGAAGACATGGCCTCCGGCCTCCCTCAGCTTCTGTCCTGGCTTCCCTAGCAGTGGCCTTGTCCCTTAGGCCTTTCTCCTTTCTCTCTTCAGCCTGCCCCCTGGTGTAGATCCCACCTTGGTGGTATCTTCCCTGTCCCCTGATGGGACACTGTCCGTGGAAGCCCCTCTTCCAAAGCCCGCCATCCAGTCTGCAGAAGTCACCATCCCTGTCACCTTTGAATCCCGCGCTGAGATCGGAGGTGCCGATGCCAAGAAGCCAGAGGGGGCAGCCTCCAAGTAGAGATAGCGGCCCTGTGTCCAGTTGGTGGCTCTCATTGTCTCCTGGGACAATCCCTTGAAGCATACTTGTCAGTCTGCTTGCTTTCTACCTCTGCCCACCACCCCCTTGCTGTTTTATACTGGAACATTTACCATGTTTCCTAAATAAAGCTGGAAAAAAACCCCATAATTATGGTACTGACTGGGTCTCTGCTGGGGGGGAACTAAGGAATCTGAGGCAGGTGGGTTGGTGCTTACCAATTCAATTCAGTTGGACAAATATATATTAAGCACCTACCATGTGCCAGGAACAGGGGTCAGAAGTAAGAAAAGAAAATCAAATCAGTCGTCCCCTCAAAGAGCTTACATTCTATTTTCGATCCTTTCTAGGGAGTTACTGCTCTGAGTTGTAGACAGTGTGAAAAAGGGTAGTGGGATATGGTAGGTTTAGGACAATTAGTGACTTTGTGGAACCCTAAGCTTCTTAAAGGTTTTATCGAATGGATGGATGAAAAAGCATGTAGATACAAAGAGAAAAGTAAGACAAGCCTCTACTCTCAAGGTGCTCATATTCTATTAAGGGGAAAAAAGATGAAGCAGTTTCAGCTGGAAATCAGATGGATGCGAAGCTACCATGGTCCTTCGAGCATAGTGGCAAAGCTGATTGGGAAGCATCTTCAGTAATGACATCGCCACTGAGAAGCCCAGAGCAAGTGTTGTGGAGAATTAGACATTTTAGATGTATTCAGTTTTAGGAATAATGGTCTTCCGTTATCTGAGATGGACTATAGGGTGTCTGTGACATCCTCATTAGGAGGCTACAAAGGGTGGGGAGGGAGTGGCTGTGGTCCTCTGGTGGGGCGCCTGGGAAAAGAGGTATATGAAGGGCTCTGAAGGAGCCCCAAGGTGAAAGTTCATCTAATAATACCTCCCGAGGAGTTTTTACAAGATGGTGGGTTACTAACCCAGACAAAAGGTAGTATGGCCTAATGAGTAGAAAGCTGGCATCAGAGTCAGGAAAACTTGGGTTCAAGATCTCCTTCTGATGCATTGGCCTCTGTGGGCCTGGATGAGCCACTTGAATTTTTAGTGCTATCAACACCTAAGGCTATAAGTTGTACCGAAGTTGCCAATCAGTATTCCTAAAGAGAATCCTCACACTGGAAGGGCCCTATAAAGGTCAACAAGGCTAAAAATTGACCAAGGTGGAGTCTGGTTAGGAGTGGGGAAGACAATAATTCCTGAACCCAGCCTTGATCCACCTGCTACATCAATCCTTTGGCTCCTAGGTTCTCTCTACCTAGACAGCATCTTTCAGTTTCCTGAGGACAAGCAGCCAGTGGCTAAGGAGTTTCTACTAAAGGGTCATGATCAATCAGCCAAGATGCATTTATTAAGCACCTATCATGTCCCAGGTACTATGCTAACCATTGAGAATACAAGACAAAATCAAAATAGTCCTTGTCTTCAGAGAATTCATACTCCAATCTTCCCTACTTGTTATAATCCCTCACCTAGTCCCCAGCTCCAGCCCTCAGAGCCTAAAACCCCAGCCTCTAGTTTCAAGCTCTTCAATGCCATTTCACCTTGTCCCCAAGGCCCCAGCCCTTAGCTTCCCACTCCCCAGTGCCCCCAAGCCCCAGCCCCACAACTTTCTAAAGCTCCCAGACTGCAGCTTGCCTTCCCAGCCTCTTATTAACAATAGAGACCATTAATAAAAACCCTACCAGGTACAATGAAGTTTCTGAGTTTTACAAGGGAGGTAGAAATGAAAGGAAGGGCTAACTTGGGGAAGGATAATCAGAGATAACCATCAAATCCACCCTTCAGGAATAGGTTTTCTGTATGGTATTTGGGGAAGAGAATGACCACAGTGTAGCTCATCTCTAAACACAGCCTTGATCCCAGGGTCTGGCTAGCAGTGCTACACCTAAGCAATCTGATCCTTTCCCTGCTTATTAAATGAAAGCAATGAGAGGCAGGGTGGTCTATTAGAGAGAGCCAGCTGTGGTGTCAGGAAGACCAGAGTATGAGGCTGACTTCCAGCCCATCCTGGCAATAGCTTCACCTCTCGGGAAAACCCTCCAAGACCTAACGTTGTGTAGAGTTCCCTGTACCAGTGAAATAGCAAGTACCTCACCCTATCCCTACTATTCACAAGGTATAGGGCTAGGCTGTGGAGGCACAGGGAGAAAATGAAAAGAAACCCTTGTCCCTCAAGGAGCTAACATGCCTTGGGAGCAACTTCTCCTAGCCCTTCAAGGTGTTGTATAGAGAGATATGAGAGAGAGAGAGAGAGAGAGAGAGAGAGAGAGAGAGAGAGAGAGAGAGAGAGAGAGAGAATGAGAGAGACAGAGACAGAGAGTGAGAGAGAGAGAGAATGACAGAGACAGAGAGACAGAGAGAGACAGAGACAGAGAAACAGAGAGAGACAGAGACAGACAGAGACAGAGACAGAGAGAAAGAGACAGAGACAGAGAGAAAGAGACAGAGACAGAGAG
>CM053593.1:375337082-375362892 GCA_028646575.1 Pseudocheirus occidentalis
AGAGAGAGAGAGAGAGAGAGAGAGAGAGAGAGAGAGAATGAGAGAGACAGAGACAGAGAGTGAGAGAGAGAGAGAATGACAGAGACAGAGAGACAGAGAGAGACAGAGACAGAGAAACAGAGAGAGACAGAGACAGACAGAGACAGAGACAGAGAGAAAGAGACAGAGACAGAGAGACAGACAGAGAGACAGAGACAGAGAAACAGAGAGAGACAGAGACAGAGAGACAGACAGACAGAGACAGACAGAGACAGACAGACAGAGAGACAGAGACAGACAGACAGAGACAGAAAGAGACAGAGAGAAAGAGACAGAGAGACAGACAGAGACAGAAAGAGAGAAGGGGAGGGAAGGATGGGGAGAGGGGAGGGAGATGAGGAGAGGGGAAAAGAAGAGGGGAGGGGAGAAGGAGAAGGAAGAAGAGGAGAAGAAAAAGGAGAAGAGGAAGAAGAGGAGGTGAGAAAGACAAAGACAGATATAGATCAACAGATACATAGATAGATTATGTGTGCATGTATATATACATATATACGCATAGATACACATAGATACAAGTACATAAACATGTTCACATACATATTTACAGGCATATACATATATCTATTTCTACAAATATAGCTATAGATGACATATAACTATAGATACAGATGAGATGTGGATCTCCCTATCTCCCAGGGCTCTCCTCTGACCCTTTAGCTCCTCCAAGAACATGAACAGATCCTCCTGTCCTCCCCGCCTCCCTCGGGCACAGCAGGACCAGCTGGGGGAGGGGACTTTGTCACTTGGCCAGCAGGCTGCTGGAGGGTCCTGTCACATAGCCATCAATTGACAGAGTAGGAGACGTTCAACCTGGAGAAGAGAAAGCATAAAAGCAGTCCTCAAGTACCTGAAGGGCTTCCATGTGGGCAGAACCAGGAGCAATGGGTAGAGGCTGTGGTATGCTGGTAAGTGTTTAACAGCCGGATCTCAGCTGGTGGAGGGGAGGTATAGGCCTGACGCACTTTCAAGATTATTACATTTATTAAATAATATCATTATTTAAGTATCACTGACATCTTCTCCATCACTTTTTTTTAGGATTAGACAATGACCAGAACAACAGTTCAAGCTCTGGTTTGTAGCTTTTGCTGATTTCCAAGATGTAAATGTTCATACTGAAAGGTTAAGGGGGGTGGGGGGAGCAGCGTGAGCTGGCTCCCAAATGCCCCTGCACGTTTAGGCTTGATGTCCTAAAGGTTAGAGTTATCCCGGAGTGTTGGGTACTAGGTGGTGCAGTGTACCGGGCTAGGAATCAGGAAGACTGGTCTTCCTGAGGTCAGTTCCAGCCTCAGATACCTACTAGCTATGTGACCATGGGCAAGTCATTTCCCCCTGTTTGCTCCACTTTCCTTACCTGATGAGCAGGAGAAAGAAATAGCAAACCACTTCAATATCTCTGCCAAGAAAACCAAACAGGGCTCACGGAGCATCAAACACAATTATAAACAAAATAACAGCCAAGATTTATATAACACCTACTATGCGCCAGGCATTCTGCGCCCTTTACAGTTACTGTCACACTTGTTCTTTACAACAGCACTGGGAGGGAAGGGTTATTATTATCTCCGTCTTCCTCCAGATGAGGAAAACTGAGGCAAACAAGGGTCACAGCTGGTGTCTGAGGCCAAATTAGAACCGAGGTCTTCCCAACACTGTGCACTATAGTGCCCCTTATATAGAACTGTAGGAAGCCCCTCCTCCCCCCAAAAATGTTGGGCAGACCCTTTGTGGTCCATGGATGGAAGGATATGGACAACAGTTGCCCAAGATGGGCCAGTGTGGCTGAGTTATAGGCAATATGGAGCAGTGGAAAGAACTGGAGCACTGGAGTCAGAGGACCTGGGCACTGGCTCTAACACCTACCACTGGTGAGACCTTGGGAAAGTCACTTAACATCCTTAGGCTTCATTTTCCTGTACTGATATAAAATGATGAGACTGGACCAGGTGACCTTGGAGATCCCTTCCAACTCCAGCCCTATGGCCCTATGACCAAGCCAAAGTCACTTCCCATCTCTGGGCCTCAGTTTTTCCACCTATAAAATGAGGGGCTTGGAATGGATGGTTTCTGAGGTCCCTTCTAGAGCTATGCCTCTGGGTCCTATAACTGCCATTTGTGTCTCTGGAAGAAGCGCCCGTGTTCATGAGGTCACTGATCCATTAGAATCCTGAAGAATGTAAGGTTCTTGAGGGCACTTTTTGTCCTTGTAACCCTTGTGACTAGTACAGTGCCTGGTGCATAGTAGAAATTTAATAAATGCTGAAGAAGTTCATTGAATGAATGTGTCGGAAATACCTGTACTATAGAGTAACAAGTGCATCTGAGATGAGAAATAGGGAAACAAAGGACTTATTTATGACAGAGATGGCAAATTGGGGAAGACTTCCTGGAGGTGGTCTTTGAGCCTAGCCTAGAAGGTGGGGGCCTGGGTAAGAAAAGGGATTTCAGGCCAAAGGAAGGAGATCTGGGGATCAGAGGATCCTTGATGCTCACAGATCCTCTGGTCCAACTCCCTCATTTTACAGATGAGGGAACTGAGGGACAAAGAAGTGACTTATTCATTGTTACACGGCTAGGACAGGTCCCAGACAGGATTCTCACTCAGGTCTTCCTGACCTGGAGACTACCATTCTACCCACCATACTACCTAGCTAAGTAATGTTTAAAAAAAAAAAAAAAGTCCTACTGGGTGTGATGGCCTAGGAAGCTGCCCACTTTGTCCACCCCTCAGCCTGTCTCTAGTGAAGGCATCCATTTGGCTGGAGTACACTGTAGGGTTTGAGCCCAAAAGTAGAGATAAGGCTACAAAGAAAGTCTGGGGTTTACGTTCAATATCAAACTGACTTGGTTCTAGTTAACAATGGAGGGCCTCGGGGCAGGGAGGCATCAGATGCTAAATTTCTCTCTGATTCACCTTTCCAATGAGGTTAGTTTTGCTCTGATGGCAGATGACTAAGGTTTTCCTCGGTTCATTCATTTATTCAGTCACCCATTCAGTCACTAGGTATTTCACGTGCCCAGACCAGCAGGGGAAGAAGCCTTTCTGGCCCTCCCTGGGAGCTCAGGATCAGCTAGAACAAAGGTTTGCCCACAAGAAACAGGCAGACCAAACCAAAGAGGAATGGCTGGTCACCACCCTAAATGGGACAAGCACAGGGCAGAGACGAGAAGGGGTAATGATGAACACCCTCCTCTCCCTACTTTGTGGCCAAGCTAGCAGCTCCTTTCCCATCGCCCCCAGTGGAGGCCTTGCCAAGCTGATCTGGATTTGAATCCTGGATCTGATGCCATGTGGGCACATCACTAAGGCTCTTTGGCCTCAGTTTCTTCCTCTGGAAAAAGGGGGCACTGTACTAATGGTCCAGGTCAGGGTGACCTCTCTGGTTCCTTCCAGCTCCAATGATCCAGGATTCTATCACTGCCCAGCTCCTCCACAGAACAGGCAACAGTGAGAGAAAATCTCACTGGGAAGGGTTTGGGGAGAGCAGGATCCAACCTTGTCCTGTCTGTTTAGGTTGAGAAAAGTGGGGGGAATGCAGGAGGCAATTTGGGGGTCATTAGCAGGGGATCCGGGTACACTTCTGGCATTAGAAATAGGCCACTCCAAGACGTCGCCCCAAAGACATCTTTCCTTTCACATGCCACACCTCTTGCCCCTCCCCTCAATCCTGCCTCCAAAATTCTTATGGGGTCACAGGCATCTGAGTCAGGGGGTAGAATTAGTTCTGGAGAGGGAAGGCTGAAGAGGGGGAAAGAGGGAAGATGCCCAGATCCACTGGGCCAGGCTGCTTGCCCTAGTCTGCCCCTCCCCTCCATGACTCAGCAAGGGAGATTTGACAAACTTCTACCTCCTGAGAGCTTCAGAAAAGGGGAGAAAATGCTGGAACCAGACCTAGGCTAGGTCAGAAGAAAGCCCAGGAGTCCAAAATGCTTAGCCCTCCTGCTTCCTTCTGGAGAACAGGCTGATAGAACTAGCGTTGGAAGAGACCTCAGAAGTCCAATCTCTTCATTTTACAGATGAGGAAACTGAGCCCCAAGGAGGTTCCGTGACTTGTCCAAAGTCACCTAGGCAGTAATCAGTCATCAGTGGCAAGATTTAAACCCAGGTCCTCTGACTCCAAATCCATTGTTCTTTCTACTGCCAACAGACCTAGCCTTCATCCTGGCTTTGCTACTATCTGTGCGACCCTGGACAAATTATTTACACCTGCCCCCCTCCCCACCTCTGGCCTCTGTTTCTCCCTGGTGTAAAATGGGAAGGTCAGACTGGACAATCTTCCTGCTCACTCTGGCGTTCTGTCCTATTAAATCACTGATAGTCTAGGACAAAGAATACTGCCTCTCCTACAAGCCTCAAGATCCATCAGATTGACGTGTTTAACAACAGACTCAATCTGAGAGCATCTGATAGCAGACACATAGCTGCCTCAGACTTTGGGGAACCCCAGTCAGATGGATCATCAGACTGACTAGGACCCAAGATTTCGAAGAGAACCTAGATGCTATCGCGTCCAACACCCTCCTTTGACAGAGGAGGGACCTGAAGCTCTAAGAAGTGATGAGATTTACAGGACAGACAGCATTCTGAGCATCCCGGGGTGGCCTCAGATTCTCTTAAAGTTGTGTGGCCTTGCTGAGACTGCTGGTCATCTGTCGCACTCAGAATAGGAACATGGACACTGTCTGAACCACTCCCAGTCTGTCTCCTCCCTATCACCCCCCTCCTTCCCTCGTCTGTCTCTTCTGAAATCCAAAGACTGTTGCTTAGCAACACCTGAGCCAACAGGAAGCTGGGATGCCCAGATGGAGATAACAGACACCCAGGATCCACCCAATGGCACCTCTGGGTTCCTTTCTCCCTGGTTTATGTCCCCTGACAGCATCATAAGCAGCTCCTATAAATCTAGTACTTCTCCCCACTGCCCTGTGCCCTCCTTGCAGGGCACCCCCCCCTAAGACCACGCCACCTTGTCTCTCTGCAACACAAGATTCCTGCCTTGACCTTTCTGTCTAGCTACACTTTCTCCATCCTTCAAGTGCCAGCCTAAGTGCCGCACTCCCATGCTGCAGTCTTCCCTGACCACTTGGGCCACAGTGACTGCCTCAATCTCCCACGGTGCTAGAGTCAGTATAGCTGGCTAGTGTTGTGGCCTCCTACAAAGCTCAAAGCAGGGACTGTGTTTCCTCCTCTGGTTTTATAGGATCTTAGGATGTTGGGTCAAGGGGAGAAGGGACGTGAGAGACAAGCATTTTCTCTAACCGTTCCCCACATGTGGAATGCTCTCGTCTTCCACTTCACCTACTAAGAAGCACAACATTCCAAGTCCTCTTAATTCTAGGGCCTTTCCTCAGCTAACTATTTCTTATTTATCCTCTCTATAACTTGCTTTGTATATTTTTTTGGGTTTTTGGGGGTTTTTTTTTTGCTTTTTGGAGGGGAGAGGACAGCGCAAATGGGGTTAAGTGCCCAAGGTCACACGAGTACTAGGTGTTAAGTGTCTGAGGGCAGATTTGAACTCAGGTCCTCTTGACTCTATTTACTGTGCCGCCTAACCGTCCCTAGCTTTATATGTATTTCTTTACATGCTGTCTTCCCCATTAGATGGAGAGCTTTAAGGGCAGGGAATGTTTTTTGCCTTTTTATATCCCCAGAACTTGTCACAGTGCCCAGCACTTAATAGTCATTGATTATTAGTTATTAATAGTTATTAATGGTTACTAATTAAGCACTTAATAAATATTTATTGACTAACTGACCACTGCCAAGGCCAATGCTTGCCCTTTCTGCCAGGGCTGGGGTAGCCACCAAGGCTGCCCAGACACTGGAGCCCTGATACTCAGTGGGAGGCAGGGCCCATCATAGAAGGATTTCATTCCGAGTTGGGGGGATTCCAATTCCTGTTGGGAGGTGTTGGCTACTGGGGAAGACACACAGGGAGGAAGACAATTTACTGCTGGAGCTACTTCAACCAGTGCCACCTTCCTAGATCCCTGAAGAGAGACCTGGAAAGGGGCAGCTTTACTGCTTGGTGCTTTTAGGGCAAATGAAAAAAATCATGAAGAAAGTAAGATGATGAGACTGAAGGAGAGACACAGCCTGCATTGGTCCACAGTTACCCAGTGCCCACAAGAGGCAAGATCCTAGGCCTGCAGGACAGTCTGTCAGGCAATCAGGATAAGGACAGGATCCAGAGAGAAATAGAGCTCCGAGAGCCTGGCTGGGACTAAGACTTCTCGTCTTTGTAAGTTGTTCTGAATTGTTTGTCCTTCCCCTATTCCTCTAGCAGACCAGGGGCCTCCCTGAGGGTAAAGGCCAGGGTCTCTCCTATCAGCCTGGGACCTCAGGGATTTCATTCCCCAAAGTTCAGATTCTAAAACAATAAATTCTCCAGAATCTTCCTTAGACAAGAAGTCTTAGTCCCAGCCAGTGGGAAAGGAGGGGCAGGGGCCCAGATTCAGGGCTGCCTGTTAGGGATCCTGACAGCACAATGGAAACAATGACTCTTCAGTTCAGCTGGCGCAGCTCCAGCCCAGCCCAGCCCCCACATTCCCTTTGCATTAGGCAAGTGCCCAGAAAAGGGATGATCCCTAAAGCTCAGAGTTGACCCTAAGTGAGAGTCATTGTAGCTTTTGTCACAAGGAAGCAGGATGCATTAGGGATGGGGGGGGAGGAAGGGGGGGGGAGGGGGGAAGGGAAGTGCCGGCTTGGGGAGGAGTGTCCCACTAGGCCTTTTTCCCTTTCTAGGGAAAAAAGCCCCAAGCCCCAGTGGCATCCTGGAGTTGGAGCTGAAGGAGCTGAGTTCAGTGCCCTGCCGTGCTCCCTCTGCTCCCCGTGGGCCTGTAGGCAAGTCTCTTAGCCCTTCTGGGCCCCATCTTCCTCATCTAGAAAATGAAAAGAAGGAAGAGGAGTAAAATCAGAGAGTTAAAACTACAGAGGAAGAGAGCCCCTTCAGGTGTCTCAGGCTCAGTGCTCAGATGCTTAGGATTTGAGCCAAGCCTTCCCAAGTCCCAAGCCATCTCACTAGTGCAGGTTCCATCTTCCTCCTTTGGGGATGCCTAGATGCCTCTAGGACCCCTCCCTGCTCTGTCTGACCATGTACCCAGACAGGGAAATAGGGAGGGCCGGGCAGAACCAGGGAGGCAAAGCCTCATGCCCAAACTTCAGCCCCAGCTGAGCCTCAGGTCCCTTGCTCATTCTCAAAAGGTTCTCCCAAAGGCCCTCTGGGCTGGGAGGCTCACCCCCATGAACTAGTGAAGAAAAGATTTATTAAGGCGTTACTGCAACATAGGAATTGCACCATGTGCTGGGATCACAAATGTGAACAGGCAGGACAGCATTCTAAAGAGGGAAGATGGCAGCTATAGGGGAGCAAGAAGGGGAAAGTCTGGGCACGGCCATAGATAACCCGTCATCACAGCAAGCAAGCATATTTCTGGAGTCCAGAGACCTGGGTTCAAATCCTGATTACTGCCTCTGTGGCTTTGGTCAGGTCACCATCCCCCTTGGTCTCAATTTCCTCATCTGTACAATGAGGTACTTGGACCAGATACCTGTAAGGCTCTTTCCAACTGTGAAGCTATGATTTTTGCCTTGGATTAGTGGAGGGGCCACACCAGTTCAAGCATGTATTAGAGAGAACTAGAATAGAGGGAGTGGGATGGGGAATTAGGGTTAGGAAGGGGAGGAGGGATTCTGGGAGGAACCTCTGATAGACCTAGGAAGGTTGCTTAGGTCAAGCACTAGAAGGGGGAGGGGTGTAAGTAAACAGGCCTGTGGATAGCTAGAGTGAATAGCTGCCCCCCAAATCACTCTCCCACTTGGAGGGTCAGTGTCTGAAATCCCACCATTAGAGCCTCATTCCTTGGAGTCGTCCTCCAAGAGCCCCCTTTCCCAGAACAGACACCCCGGGCAGGGGGGAATGTTTTAAGCCTAATCAGTCATCACCTCAGAAGAGATGATATGGACAGCTGAGAGCTGTGTCCTAGGAAGTGGAGGCCTCTGGGAGAAGGGGCAGGTGCCAAAAACACGGATTTCACAAGACACTCTGGGTCAGGCTTGTATGTCAAAAGGGAAGGGAGAATGGGAGGGCAGCCATGAACTGGTAATGGGCTGGGCAAAGGGACCCTGGGAGTTTGAAACACTCATTAGTGAGCTCTGATACCCCTTCTTAACCCAGAGAATAGAAGTATATGAGATACACATACACATATGTAAACACACATATGTACATATACACATATGTGTGTATGTTGTTGCTCAGTCATGTTGGCCTCTTTGTGATCCCATTTGGGGCTACACACACCCCACATCACATTTATATGGCACTTTAGACACTGTGACTAGAGAAATGTCCTCTGAGTCAAGAAAACCTCAGTTCAAACCCCTACTCTGAGACATACAGGTTGGGAGATCTTGGGCAAGTCACTTGACTCCAGGCAATTCTCTAAGACTAACTCGTAGGAGCAAGTGACTATTAGCATTGGGAAAGGGAGTTTCCTTCTCAGGAATTCCACATAGCAAGAAAACATAGGTCCCATTCTTCCAAAAATGTGTCATCTACATACACATAGGAGGGCAGCCAGCTGGAAAAGTGCATAGAGTGCTGGGCTTGAGTCAAGAAGACCTGAGTTCAAATCCAACCTCAGATATTCACTAGCTCTGTGACCTCCTAGGCAAGTCACTTCACCTCTATTTACTATATGTGTGTGTGTGTGTCACATACACACACATACACACATGTTATATAGAACTTTAAGTTTACAAAGCACTTTCTCTCATTTGCTTCTCTTAACAGCCCTGTGAAGTAGAGGGACCAGGGCCCACAACACTCAATGTGATACATGAAAAGGCTGCACAGGCTTCCCAGGTTAAAAGCAAATGGAAACAAAGAAAATCTGTTACATTTACACAGTGGTTTGTGTCTTTTTGTTTGTTTGTTTTTGCAGGGCAATTGGGGTTAAGTGACTTGCCCAAGGTCACATGGCTAGTAAGTGTGTCAAGTGTCTGAGGCCGAGTTTGAACTCAGGTACTGCAGTGTCTCTATTCACTGCACCACCTAACCAGTCCAGTTTGTGTCTTTTTAAATGGCAACATGAAGTAGGTTGTAAAAGATACATTATCACCTTTTTTCAAATAAGGAAACTGAGTTTCAGAATTGCGAATGAACTTGCCGTAAGGCCTTGGGTATATAACTCTTCTCCTCACAGTCAGTATCCCAATCAAACTTCCCTACTTCCTATTCCCTAACCTAAGTATTACATCTCCTCCTACCAGTCATTTACCCAAGCTGTGCCCCTTACCTATAGGATTCTCACCTAACCTTGGCTTCTCAGAATACTTTTCTTCTGATAAAGCTCAGTTCAGGTATCACTTTCTCAGTGAAGCCGTCCTGTTCTCATCTGCTGTCTTTCCTTCCTCACATTACTTTGCATATATGATGCATCCACCTCCTTCACCCTCTAGTGAATTGTGAACTCCTTGATTTTTAATTTCCATAGAAACTCTAGCTATTACTATTAATGAATGTTTGTTGGTTATTAATTATTGATGGCTTCTTCTCCATTAAAAAAAACTAAATAAAATAAACTTTTCTACCATGGTCCTAAATAAAACATCACACTTGAATCATCCTTTATTGTTGAAAGTAACCACAGGTTCCATGAGGGCAAGGGAACATGTCTTATTAAAATTCTGTATGTTTCCCCAGTACCTACCACAGTGCTTTGCTCTTCATGAATTAGGAGTATAATCAATTTGTTTCAATGAGTGGATGTACAAATAAACAAATGAATGGATAGATGGAGGGATTAATGGATGGATGTGTGGATAAATAAATGGGTTAATAGGTAGGTGGGTGGATGGATGGATGGATGGATGGATGGATGGATGAGGCGATTTCTACTTCCTTTGCTACTGCTACAAGGCTTTCTCACTTATGGGTTTATCCTGCCCTTCTCACCTCCCATCCTGGTCTGAGAGGGAAAAAAGCTTCTAAGGAAAAAGAACACAGAATAGCAGAATATTAGAACTAAAAGGGACCTTTTAGTGGAACTTTCTCATTTTGCAGATGAGAGAACTGAGGCCCAGAGAGTTAATTATCCAACATCAGCTAGGGCTCTTTCCTCCATTTGTCTTCCCTCCATTGTGAGTGTCATCTTGAAGGGAAGGGGGCTGTAGTTAGGAGCCAGGAGAGTTGCCCAGATCTCTTAGCCCCGTTTCTGAGTTTCCTTGGCTTCCCTCCCCTGACCATTCTCAGTTTGAGAAGAGATTCTGCCCCGTCCTCTTCTCCAACAGTGGCTGCAACAGCACAGGGGCTGGGGCTGGGATTGAGCTGCAGGGCCCTGACTCCACCCCAGAGGGTGCAGTCATCCCATCTTCTGCTGCAATTCAGAGAAGAGCTGGCCCTAGCAATCATGGTGCTCGGAGCTGGAGGGAGTAGGAGGGGGTGCAGAGGGAGGAAGCATGAAGTAAAGGACGGCTAAAATCAGAAGATGGTCAGTCCAGAAAGATCAAGAGAGACCAATGGATGAAAGGAAGGCCATTCAGGTAGGGCCTGAGAGGAGTGCGAATCCTACCACCACTGGGCAACTGTGTGATCTCGGATCAGTTGGATCCTTTCTCTGTGCCTCAGTTTCCCATTCTAAAAAACGGGAAGGGAGGCGTACCAGTTTTCCTGGCTAAGGAAGCTGAGAAGAAAGGCCTTAGGGCAAGTTAATTCACCATTCTAAGATTCAGTTTCTTCATCTGTAAAAAGGGGATAATGTAGCTTTCACAACCCACTTCATGTTGCCATTTAAAAAGACCCAAATCACTGTGTAAACGGAAGAGATTTTGTTTCCTTTTGCTTTTAACCTGGGCTGCCTGGGTTGCCTTTTCATGCCTCCCATTGATCTTTGCAGGCCCTGGCCCCCTTATTTCATAGGGTTGTTATGAGAGGCAAATGCTAGAAAGTCCTTTGTAAACTTAAAGTTGTATATAACTTATATATGCACACACTTATATGTATGTATGTATACACACATATGCATATACACATATACCATAATACACATACATATATAGTAAGAGCTAACACTTATGCAGCCCTTACCATAGGCTAAGCACTGTGCTTTACAATTATTAGCTCATTAGACTCTCCCAATAACCCCAGGAGGTAGATGCTATTATGACGCCCATTTTACAGATAAGGAAACTGAGGCAGACAGAGATGAAGTGACTTGCCTAGGGGGTCACATAGCTAGTAAGGCCCCCAAATCTACAAGCCAACACTAGGTTCCCATTCTGAGCCCTGAGCCACTTGTCTCCAGCTGTGAGGCCCAGTCTCCAGCACTAACCCTACAGCTGCATCACTGAAGCTCAATTCCTAGCACTGAGCACATTCCTTAAATACTGAGCCCCCCATTTCTGATATCTCATGCCATCCTTGACCTGAACTCTCATCTCAGCCCCAAGGAGGAGCTCCAAGTACTCTGCACTAAGCCCCCATTTACATCACTGAACTCTCACCCTTGTTCTAGAGACCCAGTTCTGGGCACTGAACTCCATTTCTAAACATTGAGATTCTATCCTGGGCACTGAACCCTTTTCTCAAGGGCTGAATACCTGTTCCTCACATTGAGTCCTGATCTCTAGAATTATGTTTACATTCCTGGTGCAGAGCCCTCATTCCTGATGCCAGGTTCTCCCTTATTAGCATTGAGCCCCCACCAGCAATTCTAAACCCTCATCTCTGACATCAAATACTCTTTCCTGTCTTCTACCCACTGAGCCTCTATCCCTCAGCAATAATGGGTTCATCCCTGATAACAACACTTCATCCCTATAATATTGAAGCCCCATTCCCAACACAGAGCCCCAGTCACTGCCACCAACCCCCATGTAGTTGTATGTAGTCCCCTTTCTGGCCATGGACCCTTAGCCAACATTGAATCTTCATGTCTGCAAGGTTCCCAATGATCTCTTGTCAGATGTGATATCCTTCTTCCTCATCTCTGCTATCTTTCTGAAGCATTTGAAATGGTTGACCATGCCCTACTCCTGAATACTCTTTATACCTTTAAAAGATTTTGCCATATAATTTTGTCATTTAAATTTATTTTATTTTATATTAAATTATCATTTAACATAAATGATTAAATATAATTATTTAATAATCAACAAAGAGCAATATTTCAAAAGATAAGGAACAAAAAAAGGAGAATTGTATATTTGTAGTTTTGTTATATGTTTTTTTTTAACAAATATAATTTTCAATTTCAGAAGCTACTAAATTGCCATGTTTGTGTCTTCGGAACTTTTCTTTTTAAAATGTATTATTGATGTTTTTTTCTTTCTTTTTCCCTACTAACTCATTTCCCACACTCCAAATAGAAGCCCTTCCTTATAATAAGTACAGATCTCACTTTATGTAAGTAAACTGTTCTACAGACCTTTATGTAAAGCAATTTTTATATAATGTGAATTTGCCTGGGAACTTGGGGAAGGGAGGGAGGCAGAAAGGGGATCTCACCCCTGTGGAGAGAGGGGCTGGCACATAGTTCAAGGACACACAGGGGCCTTGGACAGAGAAGTGAGAGCAGGAGGAGGATGGGGAGTGGGCAGGGCAAGGTGGGGGAGGTACCACATGAGGGCCAGGGACAGACACAGGTACTAAGTGAAAACAGAAAACAGATGTAGGCAGGGTGGTCATGGTCTCCTCTCTCAGAGGCAAAGGTTTCAAGTCAAGCCCCAAATCCAGCAGTAGCACAGCCCTGATTGTCTCTGTCCGAAACATCAGTTCTACTTTCACTTTTAGGGTTTTTAGGGGTTTTGGGGGGGGGAGGAGGTTGGGAGGCCATAGAGCATCAAGCCAAGTACAGTAAACATAGGTATTTCTTTTGCAATGTGGATTTCTTTCAGAATTCTTTGCCTAGGGGTGGCTAGGTGGCACAGTGAATAGAGCAGTGGCCCTGGAGTCAGGAGTACCTGAGTTCAAATGCGGCCTCAGAAATTTAACATAAAACTAGCCATGTGACTTTGGGCAAGTCACTTAACCCCAATTGTCCTGCATTCCTCCTTCCAAAAAAAGTGAAAAAAAAATTCTTTACCTAAAGTCAAATTTACTTAATGGGAATTTAAATACAGCAAATTATACCAACACATAAGTCATGTTTGAAAATGGGCACCTCGTTCTGAATTTCTAGTTTATCATCTCTCTGTCAAGAAGTATGCTTTGCCATCAATCTTCTGAAATCAATATTGGCTACTATGTTCATCAGAGTTCTAAAATCTTCCATATTGCATTCATAATGCAAATTATTCTCCTGGTTCTGTTCATGGCACTCTGAATCAATGTATACAAATCTTCCCGAGTTTCTCTAAATTCACCATATTTGCCATTTCTTACATATCAACAATATTTCATTACTTTTGTAAACCAGAATTTTTCACCCATTTCCCAGTTGATAGGCACCCATATACCTGAAATAAAGCTTTGGGCTCTAGTTCAGACACTGATTTTGAAAAGAACAGGCCAATCTTAGTCTTCTAAGGCACTCTTTCTGCCTTTTGTTAGTTTTCTGTGGTGATCATCACTAAAAAAGTTGTCAGTATATCTATCAGGTTAGGTTCTACCCTAGCAATCACCATACTCTAGTCAAATGAGTACCCAGCAAGGCAGAAACTGCAGGACCAGCAGAGTTGGCCAAGCCCAGTGGAGCAACATGCAAATCTAGCAGAGATGCCTCATTCAGAGAGGGGGCAAGCCTACTGAAACAGTATGGTAGTATCACTAGAAAACGTCCTGCAAGTCAGAGGTGTGAATTGTCTCATTACACTTATTCCCTGAGAGAAATTATTATTAAATAACAAATTATTGGGGAGATCACTGACCTTTCCCAAAAATTTACCCCACCTAGACCATTTTATCTAGGTAGAGTTTTGCCTCCTCACCCAAGTAGAAAACCTTATAAAGAATGTAATCTAAGGTGAATTCTGGCCCACTGGCTTCCATTCAGGCAGGTTTGGGCAGGGGCATAGATCTTTTGTCTAAACTGTCCAAGGCTGGGGATGATTTGGAAGTAAATGACATTATCAAAGTCAAGTTCTCCCATCCCTTATTAGAATAGGTCCATTTCTCATTATAATATTCATTCTCTTTCATTGTTAACCAATCAGAGTCAGTTGCTACCCTCAGTAATACCCAGTATTCCAAGGGCATGTAAGCACTGAATGAGTTCCATGAGGGGGTCTTTGGCATGACTCCTTTTATTAATTATATGCTATTGTGATTAGTCCCCCAGAAACTATGTTTTCCAAACTTTTTAAACATCACATCCCCAAGTGTGGGCAGAGCCCCTAATGCCTTTCCTCATGTGTGATCCCTATATATATTTACTCTTCCTACTGATGGCACATTTATTTGTGGGAGATGTTTCCTGTATTTGGGGGAAGAGGAATTTCTATTGCAAATCTAATTACTCAGCTATTTCATTAAATACTTTTGCTTTGAATTAGTTATACCCTCTGACAGACTAGAAAAAATAGACATATCAGTGGAGGCTCATAAGCTATCATTTTGTATAGGCATGTATACACAAAGAATTTGTAGGGTAGCCCTATACAAGGGCTTATATGTAGATTAAAAGTACACATATTATGTCTTATCTCATTGATCTCATCATCTTTCATGAATTCTAAGTATCATCTCTATGTGTAAGCCTCCCTGTTCTATAAACCCAGTCCTGGTCTCTCTCCTAAGGGCTTCATTCCATATTGGGCATCTCCATTTGGATATACCTAAGCATCCCAAAGCCCATGTGAACAAAAAAGAGTTCATTATCTCCCCTACTGTGCAACACTCTACCTCTAAGTCTATTTATGCCAAGTGCACATACTTAATTATTTAAGATCTTTGATTTAGAGCCAGAAGTCTCCTAGAAATTATCTTGGGGGCAGCTAGGTGGCTCAGCGAATAGAGCACCAGTCCTGGAGTCAGGAGGACCCGAGTTCAAATCCAGCCTCAGACACTTAACACAGGAACTAGCTGTGTGACCCTGGGCAAGTCACTTAACACTTAACAAGTCACTTAACACTGTCCTACCTTCTTCCCTCCAAAAAAAAAAGCAAAAAAAAAACTATCTTGTAAATTCCTTCAAATGTGGCCAGAGAGCAATGTGGATTTTAAATCCAAGTTGTAAAGGGTGATAATGTAGGATATGGCTGGAAAGGGAGGGTCTTAAACAGCGATCTGGAACTTGCAGCTTCCAGGCTACATGGGGCCTCTAGGTCCTCAAGTGTAGCCCTTTTACTGAACCCAAATTTCGCAGAATGAATCTCCTTAATAAAATATTTGTTCTGTAAAGTCAGACTCGAGGACCTAGAAGGCCTCATATGACATGGAGGCTGCAGGTTCTCCACCCTTGGTCGTAAAAGTCAAACTGAAGACTTTGTCCTAGCTGAAGAGAGTCTCTGAAAGCTGGCAAAGTAATTAGACCTGTACCTTAAGAATATTATTTCAGTAGCAGTGTGGATGATGGTTTGGAAAGGGGAAGACCGGAAACAGTCTGTTTGGAAGACCAAGTCAAGGCCTATCTTACTAGCTCAGATGAGAGGTGATGAGAACCTGAATTATAATATTGGTGTCATGGGTGGAAAGAAGAGGAATGAGGTGATTTTCGTCCCATCTGCAATAATGGTCTTCATCACTAAATACTGAGCATCCCGAGATCAACTGTCATTGACACTCTGACACTGTGTCCCTCTTTGTTACTTTGAACCCCTATCCACAAGACTGTCACCATCACTGAGCCCTCCTCCCAAGCAATGTGCCACTGAGATAGCCATCTCTGTCACTAATATCACTGCAGCTGAGTGACCTTTCTTCACACCAAACCCCTGTCCCATTAACTAAGCCCTCAATCTTGACCCACAGCTGTACTGCTAAGCCCCATTCGTGCTTCCATCTCTATTACTGAGCTCCTGTAACCGGACGAAGGTCCCCATCCCTGATGCTGAGTCGTCATCTTCAGCACTGAGTGCTCCACCCCCACCAGACAGTGAGTCTCCATCTCTGACACTGAGCTGCCATCCTTGGCAGTGAGCCCTGATTCCTTCACTATACTTCCATCCCTGTAATTCAGAACTCCTCCTGAGAAATGGGTACCTTCCACTCACATTGATTTACTTAATAATAGGTACTTGGGGGGAGATAAATTGATTTGAAATCAATCTCACTTCCCTAGCACTGAGCTACCTTCCCTAATTCAGGGCCCCCATTTCCGACTCTGAGCCACATCTCTGATACAGGCTCAGCACAAGGTCCCTACTCCATGAGCTACTCACTGGGCCTCAGCACAGAGTACCAGTTTCTGACACTGGATCCTTTCATGATCCCTCAGGTCCCCCTCTCCAGCAATAAGCCAGCATCCCTGCAATGGAGTCTCTATCTCTAGCATTGAACCCCATTGTCTCTCTGATTTCCTAGCCCTGACGCACTGAGGCTCTATCCCTGGTGCTCAATTTCAGGCTCCAGCAGTCAAGCTAATCCTGGACACTTAGTACCCATCCATGACACAATACCTCCATGACTGGTGCTGAGATCTGACATCTCCCAGTGCTCAGCACCCCTCCCTCCAACAGACCTCCCCAACCCTGTTGCTGAATTCCTTGTCACCAAAGCCAAAGGTAACAACCCTAAGTCAGTCTTTCTTGCCCTGAACCTTCATTTCGTGTTTAATCCACTGAATGATCCAGATAAATTCTTGTCCACATTTTCAATGCCTCAGTGCTAGCCCCTCCCCAACGTCCCTGCCCCTTCCTCCTTTGCACTTAGCCCTTGCTTGTGGATTCAGTGGCTGCACCCTCAGCATTCTTCTGCTGGGAAGTCATCTGTCTGGAAGGGCAAGATATTTCTGGGTTAATCGATTTTTCTCTGATGCTGTGTCCCTTCAGCCTAATGGTTATGATGAATGGAGACTGTTACCAGAATCCAGGAACCCAAAGTCCTGACTGTCTGACAAGCAGAGAGCCTGGAAGGGCTGTTGGCATAAAACGGGGTTTGGTCTGGGAAGGAGGGGAGGCTGGGGCTTGGAGGAAATTCAAAATGTGAAGGATAGTCAGTGTATGAAGAGGCAAAGCATCTCCCCTGTTAGGGCTCTGCAGCTTCCAAAAGTCCCCATGTGAGTGAAGCCTTAGGCTTTTCCATAGTCTCTCTTAGTCTCAAACTCACCCCATCCAAAAAGTCTCTCCTGACTGATTGCTGACCTGGTCATTCTCCTGACTTTTAGGGATGACTGAGGCAAGGTTTATGTCCATCATATCCAATCCAAAAAGTCTCTCCTGACTGATTGTTGACACGGTCATTCTCCTGACTTTTAGGGATGACTGAGGCAAGGTTTATGTCAATCATATCCAATCCCTGACTGATTGTTGACATGGTCATTCTCCTGACTTTTAGGGATAACTGAGGCAAGGTTTATGTCAATCATATCCAGTCCAAAAAGTCTCTCCTGACTGATTGTTGACCTGGTCATTCTCCTGACTTTTAGGGATGACTGAGGCAAGGTTTATGTCAATCATATCCAATCCAAAAAGTCTCTCCTGACTGATTGCTGACCTGGTCATTCTCCTGACTTTTAGGGATGACTGAGGCAAGGTTTATGTCCATTATATCCAATCCAAAAAGTCTCTCCTGACTGATTGTTGACATGCTCATTCTCCTGACTTTTAGGGATGACTGAGGCAAGGTTTATGTCAATCATATCCAATCCAAAAAGTCTCTCCTGACTGATTGTTGACCTGGTCATTCTCCTGACTTCTAGGGATGACTGAGGCAAGGTTTATGTCAATCATAGCCAATCCAAAAAGCATTTACTCAGCACCTATTACATGCCAGGCACTGTGAGAGGTGCTGGGTATACACAGATGAGACAGTACAGTGTCTGCCCTCAAGTGTTATGTTCTGCTTAGGAGAAAGGGGTGTTGTTGAGTCATTCTTCAGTCATGTCTGACTCTTTTTGACTCCATTTGGGGTTTACTTGGCAAAGATACTGGAATGGTTTGCTATTCCCTTCTCCAGCTTATTTTACAGATGAGGAAACTGAGGCAAACAGGGTGAAGTGACTTGCTCAAGGTCACACAGGTAGTAAGTGTCAAGGCTGGATTTGAATTCAGGCCTGCCACCTAAGATCAGGAGAGGATTATAGAAAGTATTGCTTGACCTGAGCCTTGAAGAATATCAGGAATTCTGAGTGGCAGAAGAAAAAGAAGTGCATTCTGTGGTTGGAGGAGAGTCTGCAAAGACATGCACATGGGAGATAGTGCCTCATATGAAGAACAGATAGAAGGCCAGTTGGGTTGGCCCAAGGGAGCATGGGTGAAGAGTGCAGGGGGTGTAATAAGGTCAGAACAGTATGTGGGGGTCAAATTAAGAAGAGCATTAAATGCAAAATGAAGAAATTTATATTTGATCCTAGAGACAATGAATTGAACTTTATTGAGTAAGGGAGGGACATGGCCAGATCTGAACCTTAGGAAAATCTTTTAGCAGCTATGTGAAAGATGAATGAGAGATGAGACTTGAAGGAGAGAGACCAATTAGGAAGCAAATCAAAAAGTTTCTTAAATCCCTCATATGAGGATTATTTTTGTTCAGTGTATCCAACGCTTTGTGTTTGGAGTTCTCTTGGCAAGGATACTGGAGTGGTTTGCCATTTCCATCTCCAGCTCATTTACAGATGAGGAAACTGAGGCACACAGGGTGAAGTGACTTGCCCAGGGTCACACAGATAATATCTAAGGGTAGGATTTAAACTCAGGTCCTCCTGACTCCTGGGCTGGCAGTCTAGCCACTGTGCTGTCTTACTGCCCCACGTGAAAGTAATTATACTATTACTAGCCACTGATTGAGAGACATGAGAATAAAGAGAATAAAATAGCAAAGCTTTTAAATGAATTGGTATTTTTTAAGCATCTACATACATTTGGAAAAGTCATATAGATATATGTGCAAGATGGATCATTTATCCATTCTATAGATAAAAGTGATTATATCTGGCATGCATATGATTTCAAGCACCACTTGCAATCACTACAAGACCTGTGGTCCAAGATTGGGAACCAGTGGATTATTCTGTAGAAAAACAGCAATTTTGGCACTGCTGAGGGGTGGGAAGTATGGAATGAGATCAAATTCATCATTGGGTCTTTACCATCTAACCCAGCTCCTGCAATTTGTGTGGAACCCAAGGAGCTGAGCGGGTACTTGAGTGGAGTGTCCTCCCCACAGCTTGGCCAAGCTTCTTCTTTGCACTTTTGCTAAATGGAGGCTCCAGGAGTGAGTGGTCAAAGCTCAGGAATAATAGAAATTAAAAAGAACTTTCCGATTAGAATTCAGGTAAGAATCCAACTAAGGGATTTAAATAGGACCAAAGGATAATAGGACAAGCTTTTAAAATTGTTAGCTGCCTGGGTGAGTGCCCCTAGTAGTGTGTATTTCGTGATAAAACTAAGGATAGCTCCTGGGTTATCAATTAAAGAGATGCCAGTCTCTCCTCCCGTCCCCCACCTAGTCCCTGACCAACCCTGTGGAGAGAAAGCCACAGAGTAGCTAAGACAGCTGGCAGCAATAAGATGAGCAGCCCAGTGGAGACACCCAGCAAACACACCCAATAATGAGTAACATAGCTGAGAGACCAGAGCAGTAGAACGCCCCCACTTCGGGTGATGAAGCAGCTTGCTCAGTGACATCACCCAATAAAACAGGCAGCACATGAGTTGCTCCTAATACATGTATGTCCCATCAAGCATGTGCCCTGGTCATCTGTTTGCTGCATGTGTCCCCTCCCAGACAATTAGTGTGATAACCTGTGGAAGAGTGTACCTCTTTGTGCTTGGGGGAATATTTTTTGCTGATTTCACAATGCTCTTTTGCTTTGAGCTAACATGTCCTTTGGCTGGTCTAGTAAAAGCAAATATCAGTGGAGGCTCATAGGCATTTTTGAATGGATACTGATGCCCAAAGTAACTTCAAATCTAGGATAGGTATAGAGGGCCCACATGTGAGAGCAGCCATAGATGCTACAAGGTGAGCTCTAAGGCACCTTCGAACTCTAACATTCTATGAAACAAATGTATGAAGACTCCCCTAAAAGCTCCTCTGGATCTGTCATTCCATCTGATAATTACTCAGCTCCCATCTAGAACTTCAGCCTTTGTCACTTACCTCAAGAGGAACAAAGTCACTCCTCACAATGGACACTCCTGGAGCATCCAATTCCTCCTCTGATTCCTTCCTTCCAGATGCTGGCTCTAGTGTCTAGGGTGTGGAAACCAGCTATGGAACCCTGGGTCATCCTTTTCATGATGTCATCTCCTACTTCAGGCTTGGATTTCCCAGAGAAGCTATGCCTAGTGAATTAAAAGCAGCCATTGGAGTTGGGAGCCAAAGCACTGGCATTAACTGGCCCTAGGATCTTTGGGCATGCCACTTCACTTCTCTGGGACTCAGCTTCCTTACCTATAAAATGAGAGAGTTGAATTTGATCATCTTTAATGTCCATTCCAGGTCCAACATTCTGTCTTATTTCCCCATTAGACAAGAGACTCCTTGAGGGCAAAAACTATTTCTACCTACCCCAATCAGACTAAAGGCTCCCCAAGAGCAGGGACTTTGTCCCCTCCATCAGATAAGGGGCTCTCCAAGGGCAGGGGCTATGTCCCATCCCCATTAGACCAGGGGCTCCATAAAGACAGGATCGAGGTCTCCCCTCTCAGACCTGAGGCTCTCAATTCCACCCCATTCCCCATCAGTATGGTTGGAGGAGCTCAGTTTGGAATCTTCCAAATTGACTGCAAGAACAACCCTGCAGATTATCTCCACTTTTCCGCATTTCTGTTTGCAGAACTGCAATGCCTGACAATTCCAAAAAGATCTATGGCTAATGACAAAGCATCTGGATGACAAACTGAGAGCCTCCCTCCCCACCTTCCTCTAGAATCCTCTCTCTTCCCCCTCCCCTTACCCTCTTCCTTATTCAATAAGCTTTCCCCCATTGTCTGGTGATTCCCTTTCAACCCCTCAGCCTTTTCACAGCTCCGGCAGCTCCGTTGTGAGCAGGAGGACCCTGGAGGAAAAAGAGGAGCAGATGATGCTGGAGGGGGTACCAAGAGGAAGAGAAAGGATTGAAGAAACCTGTTCTTCCCCCAGCTCGCCCTGCCCCAGGTTTCCTCCATTTCCCAAGCTCTCCAGGGTTAACTGGGGGAATTGGGGAAGGGGAGAGAAAGCAGCAAGGTCAGATCTTATTCCTGAATAAACAAACCCCTCCCCTACAATGGTCAAGCACTTTGTGCCCAAAGCTCTCCTAGGCTTACAGACCTGATTAATCACCCCAGTGGCCCTTTAGACAGTAAAATTCCATACCCAGAATAATTTTAATTTATTTGTTTGCTTGTTTGGCTCTGAGGGAGAAGCCGCTTTTAATTCAATAACAATAGCAGCCCTGCCAGGAGCCTCCCTTTTCCTTCCCCGGTTTTCCAATCTGTCAGTTTCTCTTTTTTGCTGGGGAGCAGTTCCTCCTCCCCCTTTCTCTCCTCATCAAGCCCCTTCCACCTCAGAATGAAGATCCCTCTGCTCCTTCTCCCTGCTTGCTAAGCCTTATCCTTCCTTTACTCAGAAGTAGAGGGGTTCTCCTTTCCCCATCCACCCTCTCCCCCATTGCAGGAATTTATAGCATTATTTAGGTGACTCTGATCATCCCTGTGTAACTTTGCCTTCCCCTTCCCACCAGGGACTCGCAGAGAGCAGAGGGTGTACCTTTCTAGGGGCTTCCTTAGGACCTGGGGTACCCAGAGGACAGTGGCTCCCCATCGGACCAGACCTCCTCAAGGCTGCCCAAACTTCCTGCCATTCCTACTCAGTACATGAATCCACTGTTGGGTGGTAAATCACAATGGACAGATAGATATAGGATCATAGATGGAAGGGATCTTAGGGTCCACTTAGTCTAACTCTAACCCATTCACAAATTAGAAAACTCAGAGTTCAGAGAGGTTAGAGAAGAAGATACCCAGAATCACACAGGTAATTCACAAAATGACAGAGACAGGATCGCAACCCAGATCCTCGTCAATTTCAAAAGCCATTGTTCTTTCCACTGTGCCACAGATGTGGCCACACAGTATTTGTTTGGACACATCTTGGCGGGGGGGTGGGGGGGATAACTTGAGAGGTTCTTTCCATTTCAAGAATGTAACTCTGAGACCCTAGTTTCTTGTGGAGGGAAAGCTTCCTCACAGCCCACCCAGGGAAGCACAAGGCCCTGGAAATGGCAGCTGGTACCTGGCAAAAGCTTCCTGAGCCAAGATTAGAGCTGCCACACCATTACACAAGGAGAGTATTGCTGGATAAGCAGTGAGATTCCTGGACTGAGAGGATGAGATTGATGCAGGCTGGTTTAGTCAGGCTCCACGCCCCATAGGGAGGAGAGCCAGGTGGACAGACACAGCTAGAATGACTGATCAAGCCAGGAATGCAGCCCCTGCCACCCTGGGGACTTCTGCCCCTCCACCCCCACTCTCATTATCCTTATCTAGTCCGATTGCTGTGCCCCCTGCATAGGTGCATTTCTAAGAGGTTCCAACTGCCTTTGTCTGTCTCTATAAAAAAAATCCCACAGCCTTCAGCCCCTTTTCTGATTCTCCTAATTGGTCTATAGTCTGTCTAGACCTAATAGCCAGGGCTGTGGTTACATAAGAAGCTTCATTTCCCAAAGGTATTATGATGGGAGTTTTTTTTGGACTAGGTAAAAGAGGACATTCTTTGCCTCATTTCTTCCCCAGCCTTAATCACTGAATGGGTGTTGCCCCAGTCAAACTGAGACCTGTGAAATACCTTGGCTTAAAAAGGTTAAGGTCTCCCCCTGCATCCAGGGCCATTTCCAGTTGCCCTGATCTAAATCTGGCTGCAGGACCCAGATGGCTCCAGAGGAGAGAACGAGGCTGGTGACTTTGCACAGCCCTCTTCACTTAAATCCAATTCACTCGTAAGTCATGGCCTCACCTCCCTGAGGACAAACAACATTTCCCCAAACTGTCCCCTTTACTGGAGTTTAATTGTCAATCAGTCAACAAATATTTTTTATTAATGAACTAGATAATGTGTGAAGGTTGTGGCATATAAAGGCTTCAGTGAGAGAGTCTGTCCTCAAGGTGCTCACATCCTACTCAGAGAACATAGAATATCCATGGAGAAGTAGATACAAGAGAGATACAAAAAATAAATACACAGTAATTGGGGTGGGTGTGTGGGGAAAAATAACTACAGGAAATCAGGAATGGGAGCACTGCAGAAGAACTGTTTGAGAGGGCTTCAAAAGGTAAGGTTGAGGAGGCAGCATGTTCCAGCAGGGGGAACAGCTTTGTACAAAAGCCTAGGGGTGGGAGATGAAATTCCCTGGATGGGGAACAGAAATTAGGCCAGTGAGGTGGGAGCCTAAAGTGCACATAAGGTAATAATAATCATAGGTTAGAGTTGGTTCATGATGGGCTTTAAATGTCAGGGTGGTTCTGATAATATCCTTAAGATAAACTTTTATAACAAAAATGGCAAAGTTAGACTCCTGCCTCATTGAATATCAATGGGCAACTGTGTGGAGAGTGGACTGGAGAAGGAGGAGACTAGATTCTAGGAGCCTGGGTTGGAGGCTATTGAAATAATGCACGTCATGAGTCTGGGTGAGGGTGGATGTGGTCTGAGCAGAGAAGAGGACAGAGAATTAGATGTCAAAAAGGTAGAATCAGCACAGTTTGGAGACTGAGTGGCTGGGAGGGTGGTAAGTGAAACTGGGAGGGAGAAGGGACGAAGCATCTACATAGTTCCTACTGTGCGCCAAGTGCTTTACAAAATATCTCATCTGATCCTCGCATTAACCCTGAGAGGTAGGTGCTGTTATTATCCCTATTTTATAGTTAAGAAAACTGAGGCAGACAGAAGTTGAAGTGACTTTTTACCTAGAGTCACACAACTAATAAGTGTCTGAGGCTGGATTTGAATTCGGATATGCCTGACTCCAGGCTCAGTGCTCTATCTACTGCAACAGCCACTGTATCTTTCCAGAACTGACTCTCTGGGCCCCCATTTGGGGTTTTCTTTGCAGAGATCCTCGAGGGATTTGGCATTCCTTCTCGAGATCATTTGACAGGTGAGGAAGCTGAGGCAGAATTAAGTGACTTGCCCAGGGTTACACCGCTAATAACTGTCTGAGGCTGGATGTGAACTCATGAAGAAGAGTTTTCACTCTCTCCACTCTATTAATCTATCCACTGCACCACCTAGCTGCCCCTGACACTATGACACACCTAGCTTGTAAAAAGTGTGGAAGACTCTTAGGTTGGAAACTTGGGTGACTAGAAATATGGTGGTACCTTTGACAGAAAGAAAGGAGATAGGAGGAAGGATGGGTTTAGGAGGAAAGGTAACAAGTTCCATCTTGGATATGTTGAGTCCAGGTGGAGGTGTCCTGAAAGAAGTTGGAAATTCAGAAGAGAGGTAAGGGCTGAATATGTAGGTTTTGGAGTCACCTGCATAGAGATAATTCAATTGTCATTGAGGGGAGATAAGAGGGGAGGGGAGGGGAGGAGAAGAGAGGGGGAGATGAAGGAAGTGAGGAGAAAGGAGGAGAGAGGGGAATAGAAGCCAGATCAGAGTCTGGAGTATATACAGGCAGTGGGGAACTCAACCCCTGGGTAGTACTCTAAGTCTAGAGGACTAAGTCTGCAGAGAGGGTGGGGCTCTTTGGGCAGGAAAAGACAGGTGTTCTGCCTTTTCATGAGCTTGGGTTGAAGTATTCTGTAGCTTCTTTTTTTCTGGGTCAGGCTAAATGAAGCCTGTCCTATATTTGATGTTTTGTTAGCTTGAATGCTTGCATAGGAGCTGAAGGCCCTTTATCTTTTTTGTAGAGGTCTTGACTCCAGCCACTTTCTGATGTTCCGAGGGTGGGGAAGTTAACAAAGTTAATGAGATGTGAGAAGCCTCCAAGACCGGACTCCAAGCCTTTGTTCTGAGGCACAGATTCTATGTATGTTGTTATTCCCTTTTTATGGAAGAATAAAATGAGGCCTAGAGATGCTAAGCCATAGCTCGCATTCACATAGTGTTTTAAGCTCACTTTATCCTCACGACCATCCTGGGAGGTGGCTACTATTACCAATGCCATTTTACAGATGAAGAAACTGAGGCAGACAGCTAAGTACCAGGGAAAATCTTGCCTTCTGCAGGAAGTCTGGCCAAATGTTTCTTAATGCTGATGTCTACCTCTCAGATTACCTTCAGTCTATCCTGTAGAGATCTTGTTTCCACGTGCTGCCCAACCTTAATCACGAATGGGCATTGCCTCAGTTAAACTGAGACCTGTTAAAGACCTTAGCTTGAAACGGTTGAGGTCCCCTGCTGAAACCCGGGCCATCTCCAGTCATCTGAACCCACAGCTGGCCACTGAGACCAGATGGCCACAGAGGTGAAAGTGAGGCTGGTGATTGTACAGCCCTCCTCACTTAAATCCAGCTCATCTCCCTCATGTATCCCCTGTGTGAACACAGTGCCCAGCACATGGTAGGTGCTTAATAAATGCTTGTTAACTTGTCTTGGTAGAGGTGAAGGATTTTGCCCAAAATCACATGGTTCTCATAGACAGGATCTCAGGCTTCATGACTCCACTGGCCCATCTAGCTGTCTAAGTCCATAAGGGTTGAGCCAGGATTCAAACCCCAGGTTTCCTGACTCCAAGGTCTTAAATC
>CM053593.1:375363392-375450565 GCA_028646575.1 Pseudocheirus occidentalis
ACACATTCTCTCTCTCTCTCTCTCTCTCTCTCTCTTTCTCTCTCTCCCTCTCTCTCTCTCACATACACATTCTCTCTCCCTCTCTCTCACACACACACATTCTCTCTCACACACACACATTCACCCACACATATTCTTTCACACCCACACACATTCTCTCTCTCCTTCTCCCTCTCCCTCTCTCTCTCTCACACACACACACACATTATCTCTCTCACACCCACACCAACTCACCCACACATATTCTCACACACCCACTCTTAAACACACACACATTCTCTCTCACACACACACACATTCTCTCTCTCTCACTCTCACATACACACACACATTCTCTCTCTCCCCCCATCCCTGTCTCTCTGTCTCTGTCTCTGTCTCTGTCTCTGTCTCTCTCTCTCTCACACACACACACACACACACACACACACACACATTCTCTCTCTCTCACTCTCACATACACACACACACATTCTCTCTCTCCCCCCATCCCTGTCTGTCTCTGTCTCTGTCTCTGTCTCTGTCTCTCTCTCTCTCTCTGTCTCTCTCTCTCTCTCTCACACACACACACACACACACACACATTCTCTGTCTCACACTCTTACCCAATCACCCACACATACTCTCACACACCCATTCTTAAATACACATTCTCTCTGTCACATACACACATTCTCTCACACACAATTCTCTCTCATGTCCACTCACCCACACATATTCTCTCACACCCACTCTTAAACACACACATTCTCTCTCCCTCACACACAGACACAGACACAGACACAGACACACACACAGACACACACACACAGAGACACACACACAGACACACACACACACAGACACACACACGCCCTTGGAAGTGCTCATTTAAACCCAGAAGATTCCCTCCATGCCTGGTGGGTACATGAAATCTGCCTTTGCTCCCCAGGGAATGTCTGGCTTTTAGCTTAATTTCCACACTGCCCTTTTCATCCTGGAGTGCACCACCCTCTAGTAGCTATATTGGGAAATTTGCCATTCCACCACTGTTTCATTGAATCCTAACAGTTGAATTTCTTTTTTTTTTTTTTTTTGGCTCTGTTCCAGGACTTCGGGTGACAGCTCTTGTCTAAAACACTTGGCCTTGGCCTTGGCCTTCAAACATCAGCTGACTAAACCTCTGTGAGGCAGTGCCATACAATGGAAAGAGCACAATCGGAGGCCCTGGGAGCCCTGTCTGGGTTCTTTTCTCAGTTATATGCTTTTGGGTGCCTGTGGGTCTCTGCTTCTTCCTGGTAAAACAGACAAGCTCCCTCACAGTTGTTTTGAGGCTCTAGTGTGTAAAGCTCTTGATCACTATGGAGCACCTTCTAAATATATTCCTGTTATCTGACAGCTGGACCAGGAACAACCTTCAGAAATAATCTGTTTAAGCCAGGGCAGTGTGTCATCTTCTGCCTGCCTTTCCTGGCTCTCCAAAATCTGGGAGCGCATGGATTACTTCACCACTTGGCATCTCCATGCAGCAAGGATTAAGGTATGATCCTGAGATTCTGGCCAGTTCCCTGTGGGGAATCCTTTGCAGTCCCAAGGCCCACAGTGCCAAACTGAACAGTTCTCCAGTCCTGGAGCCACAGAGAACTCTGATTTCCCATGTCTGTGCTTTTGTCCAAGCTACTTCCTCTGCCTACAGTGCTCTCTCCCACTCTGTCCCCCAGCTGAATTTCTACACATCCTTTCAAGTTCAGCCCAAATGCCCCCTCCTCTAGGAATCTCCCACCAATGGTCCTCTCTCCAATGTCTCCCCCAACCTCACAAGACACATGGTTTGCCCCTCTCATGCACTTACCTTGTTTGTTTGTTTTTGAATCTCCCCTCCCCATTCAGCTGGAAGGGCAGCAGCCTGATCCCACTCAGTTTGTACAGGACCAACTCTACTTCTGACTTGGGCCAGTATGCCCCTTCCTAGACAGCCACCACATGGGCTCACCATATTGTGCCTGACTTTTAGTGAGAACATTGGCCAACTTTAGCCCAACTGCAGCTCAGAACTCCAGAACTCCAGAACACACAAGATCTGTCATCCTCAGCCTTCCCTGTAGCATAGTTGGGATTACTGCTGGGGGTCACCACACTGGGCTTCATTCATCAGGAAGCATATTCCAGTGACTTGTGTATGTCTTAGTATCCTACCCCCCAAGACTGAGATCTATGAGGGTGGGCGCCTGTCTGATACAGACTTTGCCTGTTTCCCCACCATCCGTTCTGCAAATGCCAGTGATTAGTCATAGGAATCAAACCTATGGAAGTTCAACAAATCAATGTTCTCTTCTTGGAGAAGAGGGAGCTGAAGCTAAGGGGATGTGACTTGCCCAAGGTCATATAGAAATCTAGCAAACCAGGCCAGGACTAGAACCCATGCCTAGAGCCAGCCCTGATTGTTACGTTTTCAACATAAGCATTTACATATTGAAAATTGGCCAGTGCTAAAAATCAGGCCTTGATTTATTGCTTTTGTTGATTGTCTAGGCTTAAGAAAATTGATAGATAAAATTATCAGTTATTCAGATTAAACTTAAAAGTGTATCTTGGCTACATTTTTCAGTGACTGGGTTGTTCAATATGTACCAAAATATTCTGCCTAGACAGGAGCTGAAACGAAATGTCCAAGCAATCAAAAGAAGATCAATTTGACTAGAGAGGAGAATGAATGGAGAATAAAGTGCCAGGAGCCTGACAGTCAGTGAGTAAGCATTTATTAGGCACCAGGTCACACAGAGGATACAAGGAAATATAAAAACACTGTTCCTGCTCTCTTGGCCCAATGGGGATGGGGATGTAATTAAGTCAGTACATTCCAGATATTCACAAAGTAAATGGAAGGGATGGGAGAAGTAAGAGCCAGATTGTGAAGTTTGCGTTTTGAGATGGAGGCAGCAGGTTGCTGTTGGAGCAGGGGCTGGCAAGGGCAGACCTGTGTTTTAGGGAGATTCATTTGGCAGCTGTGGAGGGAGGCTGGTTGGAGAAGGGAGTGCCTCACTCTGCCCTTCCTGACTCTCCATCCAGGGCACAATGGGGCTTCTGTGCAGACATGACATAATGTAATGTGATAACAATTCTAGTATGTGATAGTAATTAGATGTTAACTTGGATGATGGAGGGTTCCCCCAGACCTGCTCTGACCATCCCTGTTATAAATGAGATAGTGTGTGTAAAGTGCTTTGTAATCCTTAAAGCATTTTATAAATGGTATTATTAGAAAGCACTGTCTAAATGTTATAATATTCTTATTCACAATAATATTTCAATTCAACAAACATTTCTTAAGTGCTTTAACCCTGTGGGAGATCCCCCTTGGAGCTGCCCCTACAAACACCACAAGGAAACAGTTGCCAACCCCAAGGACTTTACATTCTTCTTCACAACTTGGAAACAGACAAGTAAAGACCAACTCTTCAATCTCTGTGATCTTACACTCACAGTCGCAGAACCCTGGCTGGCACTGACTCTGGTTTGGAGTCCCAGGACCTGGGTTCAGCTGCTTACTAACTAGCCTAGCAGAGCCTGTTTCCTAGATTTTAAACGGAAGGTTGGACTTCGAGATGACCCTGAAGGTCCGTCGAAGCCCAAATCTACCACTTTATGACCAGCAACAGATTACCTTGCACTTGGTTGCGAAGGAGGGCTATTTTTTTTTAAATTAGGAACTAGAAAATCATGAACATTTCCATACATAAAGGTCAGAAAGAGGAATGTATATGAAACTGTGAATCTGTTCCCTCCAGCTTGTTTTAAAATATATATAAATATATATTATATAACGTACATCATATACGTGTATATGTGTACACACGCACACGCACACACACACATATACACTTTCAGGCACCCAGGTGGTCGTCCTTCCTTGCTGAACTGACTTCATTTTTATTTTTTAAAAAGATTTTTCTCTCTTTTTTTCTTTCACTTTGCATCACAATCACTAATACATACGGCCCTCCAAAAAAGATAAAGAAAAGAAGCCTTCCCGAGTTAGGATTATTAAAAACTGATCCCAGATTAACCAGAGAAATAAACAAGAGTCCCACGGCCGAAGGCCGCTCGCTGGAGGCGGGGCGGATCTATGGCCATCCTCCCCCCCCGCGCATGCGCGCTCACTCTCCTACCAGGGCTCTGGGCGAGGACGCGCTAGCCTGCCTTGAGGCTAGAAAGGAGGAAGCCCAGCCCTAGCAACAGGCGGACCATTGGAGTAGCGCGAGAAGCCTCCGCCCTACCATTGGCTGGCCGTGCTGGTCCGGGATTGGTGAGCTGAGCCTTTGCCCAAGGGATGGGGCGTGTCGCTGCGGTCTAGCAGGTCCAACCAACTGCTTGGAGATGCGGAGATGCAGTGGAGCTGGGGAGGCGGGTGCGGCAGTTACCAGACAGCGGGGAGCCCACATGGGGAGGGGGTGCGAGGGCAAACGCGGAGAACTGGGGGTGCGGGGACGAGTGTGAGGAACAGGCGTGCAGTAGAGCAGGTGCAGAGTGTGTGGAACCCGGGATGTGGGGACAAACGCCCCAAACTGGGGGTACGGGGACAGGATAGGGAAGCGGAAGTGCGGGGGGCAGAGTGCAAGGGGAACTGGGGTGCGGGGCGTAGTGCGAGGAACCGGGGTGCACGGGTGAAGTGGGCGAACCTGGAGTGCGGGGCAGAGGGAACGGGGGTGCGGATGCAGAGTGCGAGGGAGTGTGGAGGGTGGGTGCAGCGAGTATAGTGAGTGCAGAATGTGGCAGGACGAGAACCCTCAAACATAAAGCCCGACTGCACAGCCAGTCCCAGATCACCATTGACAAGTCAACAGGCATTTATTATGAAGCCAAGGGCGGTGATGCTATGTGCTGGGGCGCAGAGAAAGCGAGGGACACACATTGTATTAGGGATGCAAAAGCGGGGTGTGGGGCTGAAGGGAGCTTAGAGTCCTTCACTGAGATCGTTATTTGACCCGGGGAAGCTCGCAGGAGGGAAGGGACTTGGCCAAGGTCTCTTAGTAAGTAGGAACTAGAACTCTCTCTCTCTCACACACACACACACACACACACACTTGTTAAATGCCCATAGGCAGTACCTATGCAGAGGGCCCAAATTTCAGTCTCAAGTAGATTCAAGTATTGTAGAAGACACCCCAATAAATGTCTTTTCCTGGCTCTCCTTTCTGCCCTCTGTTGCCCCAAATCAGTTGACCTTCTATAGCCCAAAGGGCCCTGTCCTTGCAGGTAGGCTGGAGACCTAAATGAATGCTTTGCTAATCCCCTTTGGCCTAGGTGATACCCATCACAGCCTGGTAGAGGGCAAGGCTTTGGAGTCTGGAAGATTTGGGTTCAAGTCCTGCTATGGACAATCTCTCAGCATAGGGGACAGCTCCCTAAAACTCTAAGTCCTAGGGATGAGGGAGCTTCCCACACGGGTCTGGGCTCCTTCCTCTCTTCCTTCCTCAGTGACCTTCCCCAGCCCCACCCTGAGCTTGCCTGGGTTTCCTTGCTTGTCCAGTTGCAGGCTGCAGTTCAGGTTTGTCTCTGAAGGTGGCAGCATGAGAGAGCCGTCCTAGCCAGCTCAGCCTCTGAAGCTCCCAGCCTTGCAAGCTGTATGTGGAAGAAGGATGCTGAGGCAGGATCTTCCAAACTTCCGGCTGGTCCTAGCCCTGGCCCAGCCACTTCGCTTGTCCGGCCTACCCCGCTCCACCACAAGCACCCAGTCAGGAAGGCAGTCTTCTGAAAAGGATCCTGGGGTGTTAGTGGACTACAGCCTTAATAAGTCAAGAGAGGGACCTGATGGCCAAAAAAGTGAAAGAGATTCTCCAAGAGGCACAGTTTCCAGGGCTAGGGAGTCACTTAGGTCAGCACTGGGGTACCCCATTTGAACATGTATTTTTCTGTACACACAGGGGTTCTGGATGATGCCGTGTTGCTTTTTTGAAGGGACCATAGATATTTATCCTGGAGAAAAGAAGGCTAAAATGGAGAGATCGATTCTTCTAGTATTTGAAGAAGTAGTAGATTTACCAGCTTGGCCCCAAAGAGTAGACTGGTATGATCCCGGAGAAAGAGCACTGAGTTTTTAGTTTGTTAGGGCCTGTGGGTTCAAATCTCCTCCCTGATACATACTCTGCATGTAACCTCCCTGACGAGCCTCCATTCTCCAAAATGAAGGGGTCCTGTCCAGCTCTTGCTCTATAATGTTTTCACCTTCTGCGGCCTCAGCCCATTCATCTATAAAATAAAAGGGCTGGGCTGGATGACCTTTGATGACCCTTTCAACTTGACATTGAGGATACCATGAAATTGCAGGAAGGGGGAAAAAAACAGCTTCCTAGTGGTGAGAGTGGTACAGCAAGTGGCTTCCTCAGGAGGCAGTGAGCTTTCCGTCCCTCTCATGGGTCTCTGAAGCAGACACCAGACAGGGTTCTTGTTCAGCTTGGGGTTAGACTAGCTGGCCTTGGAGGTCCTTCCCTACCAGCTCAGGTGTGTGATTGTGTGGAATAAGCCCTTAGTGAGAGCCCAGATGCCTCCTGGGGGGTACAGCAAGGGCCCCTTGCCCCTGCTTTTAATGCCATCTCTCCCCATCCAACTTCCAGGTCCTTCCTGCTGCCCTCAGGATCCCTCCTGTCCAAGAAGAAGGTTTATGGCCACTGAGGTATGCAGGACGGAATGTGCAGTACCCTCCAGGGACATGCCCTACCTCCATTGAGGTAACAGAATTCATCCCTCATTAGGGATCCTCAAAAGCCTGTCAATAGCTCTGTCTTCTGGGGGGATCCCCCCTGTATTTTATATTCCTGGAAACTTGGCAAAGATTCCCTGGCTTTTGGCTGCTGAACTGCTGCTCTCCAACATACAAAAGTCGTTTTGCTTTTGGCCAATCATGGCTCCCGTAGGAGCTTCAGCTACCCCGCTTCAGCCCCTGCACTGACCCAACTTGGTTTTAAGTGGGTCATATCAATACCAATTGCCAGAGAATGGCATTATAGGCTCAGAACTACTGACTTGCCAGACACAGGTTGTAGGGCAGGACACAGAATGAGGACAGGAGGTTGGTGGCAGCAGCAAAGGGCTTCCCACATGTGTACACTGGAGAGAAAGTAAGGCAGACACCCTACCTTTGTTTACACTGTCCCTCATCCCTGAAAGACTACATCTCTGGTTATTGAAGCCCACCCATTTCAGGTGCCACATCCTCCAGGAAGCCTCCTGTTACCCCTAGATGAAAATGAGCTCTCCCTCCTCCACTTTCTCAGAGTACTTTAATTTGAACCTTCCCCTATCAGATCCCAATCTCCCTAAGAAGAAGGTGGACGCCCCATCTTTCTAACTTTGCTGCTTTTGCACATCGGAGGGATTTAAAAGTTGGTTAAACTGAATGCTTATGTGGAACAGGAACCTTGGGTTGTGTCTGGCACACAGTAGGTGCTTAATCAATCCTTACTGGCTTTCCCATTTTCTGCACCCAGGGTTTATGCAGGTCTTACATGATATGGTTTGGGAGGTGCAGGGAAGTTCTCCTTGCCCCAAATTATCTTCTTCATTGCTCCATGCCTGACCTGGTATCCTCTGAGTTCAGATGTACACCCCACGAGGGAATAAAACATTAAACCTCAGCAGTCATCACCCTGATGCAAACAGTTCACTGCCTCGTCTCCACAGGCAACTCAACTTGTTAAATTTAAATATATTAAGCATAAAAGAACCGAGCTGGGTCCAGAGCAGTGAACACTGCAGGGTGGACATTGGGCTCCTATTGTGAAAGGAGTTGGGCACTCATTGTCAAAAAGCTGCCATCACTGTGCAGACCCAGACACTGAAGGTAGCTATACTGGTGTAGTGTAGAGGGCTGTGCAATCCATTGTAAAGAGAATGTTCTCACCCATCCCTGTAGCTAGTAAGTGTGTAGATTTGGGATTGACAGTTAATCCATGCAAAGGAAGTGTTTGTCTGCTGCCAATTCAGAACTGGTGCCCAGGCAGGGAGAACTCTGTGTAGCAGCGGCTTCCTCTGTGGGGCTGGAAAGGTGGACCTCTTACCTTCCATCCACCTCTAATGTCCTGTCAGGTGCTAAATCACCAGAAAGAAGGTGCTACAAGCGGAAGGTGGAGGGGGTGTAAATAAAAGCCTGAAAGCTTCTCTCTATCTAGGACCTGGCTTCTCTGATGGCCAGTATCGTGTGAGCAGAGACCCTTACATTTCAAGCAGTGACAGTCGAGTACAATTCTGTTCAGACAGTACCCCTGCCTGAATTGCTACTGTCTTAGCTCCCAAAAGAGATGGAAAGCAGGTCAATGCTTAGGGACTCAAAAGATGCTACAAATGTAGTGATCTGGAGAAGCACTTTCTATGGTTTCTTCCTTAAAAACAAATTGGGAAATGTTTCCAATGGAAGCACAGTTAGCTCCCGAAGGTGCCCAATTTCACCCTCATTCCACAGGGAGCATCCCATACCTGCTCATTTTGAGCTATGCTTTGGCATCTTCTGCTGGCTCCTTGCCTTGGCACAGCAGTTCAAGGAAAGAGAGCTTCACAGGCTCTCAGAAATCACCTAGTTTGGCCCTCTTTTTATGGAAGAAACTGAGTCTCAGTGAAGTGACTCTAAGGTCAAATAGCTAATAATAGGCAGAGACTGTTTCTTCTCTAATATCTATAGAGCAGTCTTATTTCTTCGGGAGCTCCTCATACTGATGTATGGGTAAACTGGGAGAGGAAATGGGTATATGTGCACTGTAAGCCAGCAATCCATAGCAAAGAGATCTTATTTCCCTAATTCTCTCCACAATTCCATCTGCAAGAGAAACATTCCCAAGTGTGTATAGTTTGATGTAATGGATAGGCCATTAGACCAGGAGTGGAGACCTAGATTCTGAGTATTCCTCTTCTGTACTTCCTGCCTTCATTTGGGCAGGATCTGAGAGATTTGGTTTCATTATCTGCAAAATGGAGGTAGCATCCCACCCCACCCTACCAACAACCCACTCGGTTTACCAAATTCAACAAACGTGTGCGGCTACGTGTTGGGGCTGCCATAGTTTTGGCCCTGTGGATAATTAAGGAAGATATGGAATGTTCACAGACTGGATGTAGAGGAAAACCAAAGTGGTTTACATTAATTGGAAGGATTCTCAGCTTGGAGAGCGAGGGAATCTAGGAAAACTTGATGGAGGTAGTTCCAACTTGAGGCTGATGGGATTAGTGTGATTTCAACAGACTCTAGATGAGGTAAGGGGCCTTTTATGCACAGAAAGAATATCTAAACTGCAAACTACAAATATGAGGCACCACTTTCAGGACTTTGCTTCAATATAGAAACCTTGAAGATGACATTAATGACCTATCCTACTCTTTATTAGAAAAGTGCCTTGGGTTATTTTTTTAGGCATGAATAATGTCGTGCTAATCTATACATTATTGTTCCAAACAGAAGAGGAGTGAATGAGAAAAGGGTTGCAATTAAAACTGGCATATGCATCACTTACATTATTTAAACTCTCACAGTGCTATGAGATCACTTAACTCCAGTGTTAACCCCATTTTACAGATGGAGAAATTTTGAAGCCCAAAGCTTAAATGACTTGCCCATGGTCACACAGTTAGCTTGTGTCAGAGGCAGTATCTGAACCTAGGTGTTCCTAACTCCAGGCCTGGCACTAAGTAACCTACTGGGTTCAAGATATAGTTTGCCACCCAGATTTTGCTTTAAAAACAAAATAATCACAAATCTTGGTCTGTCAGTTTACTTAGAACACTGCATGCCAGCCACTTCTTGGGAATAACTGCATACCCAATGGAGACCAGCACCTTTCTCAGACACTTTTGGTTATGAGTCAATATACATTCCAGGCTGGCCACTTCAAACGTGGATTAAGCTGAACAATGGTTTATGTGATAATTAAATATAAATGGAATGGAGAAACCTGCAGTCCAGAATTTTAAAGTATTTCTTAAACCTGTTTTCTATCACTGACTACCCCATTATTAAGTCACTGTTTCTGGGTTTAAATTTGTCCCTTTGGGGTTCATTATTTTGCCCCCTTGCCATGAAGTCTGAGAAGCTCAGACTTAGAACTTGGGGGTATCTCCATAAACTGTGGCAATAACTTGCTCGAAGAGAAAGTGATGTCTCATTCATTTGGCTGAGAACACACAAGTCTGTCCAAGGGCACAGTGCTGATTAATTTAGGCAAATTTCCAGGATCAGGTTACCAGCCCCACTTTTATCCTGTGAGGTCCTCACTGCTCACACCCAAGCTTGGGGAGTGACTGCTGTGAAGGCCATGTCACTCAAGGAACCACAATGATGCAATTCAACAACAGTGGAAGGAATGTCTTTGGTCTCTGGCCCCTTCTCTATTACAGATTAAACACTGTCAATTAAGTTTATGATCTTTGAAGTAAAAATTCAACTCTTTAGATGGAATTTCTTCCTTTGATTACACAAACCCACACTTTTCGCTTTAAGCTGAGGGCAGGGTCAGGTGAGATTTGAGATCCTTAGAGATAGGTTAGCATACCCTTGGCCACCCTAAGAACACCCACTATCCTCTCAAAGTCATGAAATACTGAGCCAAGCTCTCCCATGTACCGGTGAAGAGACACCGGAAGTGGGAAGGACATGATTCTGGACAGGGGGGAAAGCCGATCCATCTAGGTTCCCCAGTGTACGGATGCTGGGGACAAGAGCCCATGTCTATCTTGGTGGAAGACGAGGAATAATTCAACACACAGAACACAACCAAGTGCGCACTGACATCAGATCTGTAAGTTTATTTGCTCAATGTACGACGGCTACATAATGACTCACATTCATGATATTCCATCACTGAGGAAAACTGCTAAGAATGGTCCGTGTGTGAAATAATTCCTTACAGAAACACGGAGTTGAAAAATAATCACTGATTAGACCTTAAAAATAGTTCACTGCATAACATGACAAAAAGCACAAAGGCTCATTCCAAGAACATAGTCATTGTTCTCCTACACTGTGATAGTTATAATTTCACCGTGACAACGAACACCAGACATTAAGATTAAGCTAATACTGGTGTTTCTTTTGCTTTGTTTTCCTTTTTAGAAACAAAATAAGATATAATTGCATGTCACTATAGCAACATCCATAACAGATCAATTTGTTACGATCACTATTTGGTAGAGCGAACTTTACCCCCAAAAGAAAAAAATAAATTAAAAAACTTTAAAAAATTTTTGAAGACTTAATTTTTTTTTGTCATAGGAATACATAACATCTACAGTATAAGTTAATAAATCTCAAGCTACTGTATAGAAATACAACACTAGCATGCACAATATGGTATCGATAGAGTAATGGAGCAGTCATTTCACTGGAGAAACAGTATCATAGGCAAGTGCATTTCTTAAAAAAAGAAAAAAAAACAAAAACAAAAAAAAAGGAGGAAAGATCAATGAAGCTGCTTAAGAATCCAATCCCCGCCCCCAGTCGTCCCAGCCTCTGCATGATCATGGTCTGAAGGGTTTGCTAAAAGCAGCCAGAGCCAAAGCTGAAGTTTAAAAAAAAAAATAGGTTTTGTAATTCCAGTAAATTACTTCCAAGTTATACAGGTAGGGACAACACTGCTCACGTCTGAACATGAATTTAAATTACTTGAAAGTAAAAAAAGAACCACACCCCAAATCCCCCCTCCAATCTCCTCCACTCCATGGCATCTACTCAAAATATCAACTGGCAGCATCCAAAGGAATCCAGGTTTCTCCTATCTTTCCTTTCAGTCGGGGTCATTTAATTCAGACTTTTCCCTCTAGTTCATGGAGATGAACTTCTAAAGGGAATCACTATAGGGGAAAGTGCGTGATGTCACATAGAGAATACATTTATTCCATGTTAGAATGATTTCTTCTGACTTCACTAGCATTTAGGTCCAGTTTTCATGATTAAAATAGTCAATTTTGGTAGAAAAATTTAGCAGAAACATTTCTGTCAGCTATTTTTCATTCAATTAATTACTTATTCCTGCTTAAGTGAAGGGACAAAAAGCCAAATATCTGTGACCGTAAGACTTTAGACACATCGTAGCGGATTTTACAAAAAAAAAAAAAAAAAACATAACACATAAGCAACACGGATGTATCATATTTATAGACTGGCTTCTGCAAAAGGAGAAGGGACTCAAGGCCTACCAGAAACCAACTGGTGGCAAGAGCCCTGCACCTTCCTTCTACCCCAAGCAAGGAAAGCTCTCTCTCCAGCACTCAGCACAGTGCCGGGCACACAGCAGGTGCACAACTTAAGCTTGCTGACCAAATGACTGAATACATTAGAAGGGAATGGCAGTCAACCTCCAATTTCCCACTCTTTAATTTTGTAAAAGCTGGAAAAGTCAAAAGCAAAAAAGTGTTTAAGTCAAATAAATGTATTATCTGGTCATGGTCTGGGTTCATTTATTTTCTCCCTAACTAGTGAAAAGATCTTTGGGGGATGAGGGCAAGAAGGGGAAGGCATGATGCTTCTCTTTTCTATGGGGGGGAGAAGGAAAGAATGGACAGTTACAGGACTCCCTAAATTTCCCAGGGATGTGTTCATGTGAACCTCACTCTTCCATTGTGGATTTCTCTACCAAACGGGCTTCTAGCACCCGAAGTTTCCCTCACTGTACCTAGCCCAGCCTCTTCGGATGGCCACCAACCTTCCATATAATCCAACAGGTGACTGAGTGCCTTGCGCCAAAGGTACAGTGGGGGAGTCAAGTGAAAGGGGACTGGCAGTGTAATCCCTGAGGAAGAAGCTGTGGCGTCATTTTGGAAAACACCAATTCAGCACATGACATACAGACCTGAATTTTCTCTCTTTTCTTTTTTTTGTGGTGTTTAATCCCTCTCCCCAAACCTACTTCTGTTAAAGCGTTTTAAGTATTTTTTGGTGGAGTAACTAAAGGAAAAGAAAAAGAAAAGAATTCCATCGCCACTTGCCAAGCACCTGTTATTCATCCACGAGCCCCAGCACAGGGCATCTCTGCTCCTCCTCGAGCGAGCCATGGGGCCGCGAGGCGGAAAGCAGGGCTCAGGAAGAAAGGAACAGCGAACACCCGAGCAAATGAAGAGACACGAGAAATGGCTTGATGTCACGTATGGCTGTCATGTAGAATACTGTAAACTGTAACTTAGTGTCAATACTGCAAAGCTAATGGGCGTCTCAGAAGAGTTAACGTGGCCTGTCTTAAGGCTAAATGAGCCGCCGTACTGTGGGGATCGAAGCGATGCCAGGACGGGTAGCGTGCACCGTGGACGATACATCACTACGACACAGGAACTATACACAGCACCCACAACTCAAGACAGGAGCACATGGACATTAAAAAACAAAAAAACAAAAAACAGAGTTCTTACTGGAACCACAGAACTTATTGAAATGAGGGCCAATCCATTCAAATTGTTTTTTCATCTTAAAATCCTATCACTAGCAATAAGTTAAATCAAAGACAGCTCCACTCAGATTAATCTACAGAACAGTCCATATGCCAGCGTGAGGCTGCCACTCTATACCAGCACAGCCAGCCCGACTTTCCACTAGTGGTATTTTGGCAAAAATGTCAAAGAGGCAATCAAAGATAGGCCGTGGGTTCCTCCCCGGGAAGGTCACCCCCTCCCTTCCCCTCCCCCACCCGACCCCCCCAACTTGTGGGAAAAAAATAAAGACTGCAGTAGTAGCATCAGCGTGTGGCTGCCAGTCCACCTGGGTCTTAATTGTTGCCTTCTCCGCCATCGTCGTCTTGCTGGTCACTGGTCCAGAGCGTTAGGTTGTCCCGGAGGAGCTGCATGATGAGAGTTGAGTCCTTGTAGGAGTCCTCGTTGAGGGTGTCCAGCTCGGCGATGGCGTCATCAAAGGCGGTCTTGGCCAAGTGGCAGGCCTGCTCCGGAGCGTTCTGGATCTCGTAGTAGAAAACGGAGTAGTTGAGGGCCAGGCCCAGACGGATGGGGTGGGTGGGCTGCATGTGCTCCTTGCTGATCTCGTGGGCCTCGCTGTAGGCCTTCTCCGAGGACTCCACCACTGTGGCCCTCTTCTCCCCTGTGGCCACTTCAGCCAGGTAGCGGTAATAGTCCCCCTTCATCTTCAGGTAGAAGACTTTGCTCTCATACTGTGTCTCGCTGCAGTTCTTGATCAGGTAGTTGTCCAGCAGGCTCAGCACGTCCTGGCAGACAGCCTCCAATTCCTTCTCGATCTTCTCACGGTAGGCACGTACCATCTCAATCTTCTTCTCGTTGCCGTCGGCAGACGTCTTCTGCTCGATGCTGCTGATGACCCGCCAGGAGGATCGCCGAGCCCCCACCACATTCTTGTATGCCACAGACAGAAGGTTTCTTTCTTCGTTGGACAGTGGTTCATTCAGTTCTGTCACCTGTGTTTAGGGAGACAAAAGGGACATTTTAGAGTAAAGGTGATGTGAGAAGGATTTCAAGCCATTTCTATGCCGTTGTTCAGATTCAAATAAGACGGTCATTTAACAGAAAGGATCCACAGAGGAACAAAGGAGAGGAGGGGGGCAAGATGCATCAAACCAGGCACAAAATACCCGGGCACGGGAATCTACCACCAAATCTGGTACCTCTAACAAGAGGCCCAGGGCAGGAAAGTGTCCGGCCCTCCCACTGTTTCCAACTCTGGCTGCTGGATCAGGTGGCTACTGCTGATAGAAACCCAGCCTTCTCCCCTTTGGGGGGAAAAGCGACACTTTCACCCAGTTAAAGCTCCAAAGAGCAGCAGAGGCAAAGACAGGATTCTGGGACAGAGATAACAAAACCAAGTGAGATCCAAGTTTGTCTCCAATTCCCTCGAGTCCTCTTCTATTTCTCCATAGCGACATTTTAATATTCCAGTGAGTGAATTAATCACACACACATACACATGTGCACGTGCATGCGCATGCACAAACACACGCTACCTGACACAAAGCTGACTTGGATCTCCGGCCTCATTTACGACATCACGGGGCGTTATTACACCACACAAGGTTCTACTCGCATGGTACAACGCCCACACCACCCTTTTATTCTGAATCAGAACCAAGCTGTTTTTCCTTTTTTGCTTTTATCCACTCAATCCAGTTTATAAAATTTTGTGAATTAGCTTTAAAAACATCACTGAACATTTATGCAGCACAAAGTTTCTGCCTCAGACTACCTTCCCTCACAATAATGCACACTCTTGTGCTATGAGTAGAAGCAGCTCCAAAAAACAACCTGACCACGCCCTACAGAGTCCGTGTGATGGCCCACAATTCCCTGGGGCTCACCTGTTGGAACCTGGCCTTGCTATGCACCTCTTTTCAGCCTGAGCTTGTGGCCTTCCATCAAGGGAAGTGGGGAATACTGCTCCCAAATGGCCAGATCCACAAATGACAACAGCTGAGATGTCTAAGAATGTCACTGTCCCTGAACAGGTAGCAGCTAATCCTCCTCATGCCTGAGTGAGGCAGGTGGCCAAGGCAGCACCAGCCTCTGCATCTCCAGATGAGCACAGTCCAGAACAGGCTGGCGGTGGGGAAAGCACCAAGTCCACTCCCCTTGGGCCATGCTCGTTCCCCATTAGGCACCCTACCTTAAAATCCAAGTACTGCCAAGTCCTATTAAACTGAACTTCTGGCATATCAAAAGCCGCTCATTTGTTGGAAGTTACGGAAATAGAGCATCAAATTTGTTACAATTCCTTAAGCTAACAAACCCAAACTCGAAAATCTGTTTGCTAAGATCTCATTACAGTTACTACTTCAAACTACACGCCATCTTATAGATATTAGTAAAAATTATGATTGAAAAAGGACCTCAAAGGCCATCTGGTCACCCTCCCATCTTATAAAGGAGAAACCCAAAGCCCAGGAATTAAGTGGTCAATGCTACATAGTACAGTACTAAAAAATATGGATTCGAACCCAGCTCCTGTGACCCCCAAAGCCCAGTTAGGGTTTTGTGGGGTTTTTTTTCATTATACCCGGTTTGCTTCGTGGCCTTGATTCTCCATTCCAGCGTGTTTAAAGCGGAATGCTATGTGCCGTGGAGAATGCCCAGATCTTCCAAGTGGGGGGGAATCTTCAGAATGTCAGACTCCTAACCTCCTTCTGCCACCATCCTCTCCCCACCCCCATTCTGCTCAAGGCCATCCTCGGACAAACCAAAGCTAACTCAGGTTCATCTTTTAGAAACCTGGGAATGCTGTCTGCTTCTTCTCCCTTAATCCAAAAGTCAGTCTTGCCACTTCCACTGTGCAAACCCATCTCCTGGCTTCCTTTCCATTTCTATCCCTGGCCTGGCCTCCTAAAGTGGGTTTTTCAGCCTCTCGGCTCTCCACCTCCCAATTCGACTCTCCAAGTACCCTAAAATTAAGCTGCCTCCATTATCTCCTCAAATACCTTTAAAGACCTTCTTTTGCATTCTTTTGCTGGCTGAAGAGTGTGAAAATCACTTGGTCCCACACTACCAATTGACCCTATCTGCACTGGCTCCCCAATGTGAAGCTTCTGGAACTCCATCTTCATACAGGACCATTCCTACCACTAAGAAGACGTCTGCCATAGTTAGGGGTGGGCAGGGGAGGGGCAGAAAGCAATGGGAGTTAACAGCCAGGCCGCGAAAATGGTGTTATTCATGACTGACAGAAAAGCAGCCCTTTGTTAAACAATGGTTTAAGAATTTTGTTAAATGATAATAAACAAGTTTATTCAGACATAAATACAGCTTAAACTCATACTCGAAGTTGCTTTTAATTGGACAAATTTGCTGCAGTATATTCCTAACACTTATGAATTCCACTGCTTGATCACTGACTCTATGGTCCGCACAGCACAGCAGACACTGAGCACAGCACTCCCGGCTATAACAGAATTATCTCTTTCACTGCAACATGAACCTTGGGTGCCCAAGACTAGCAAGATTAAGCTCTGGCCCTTTCCCTAAATCATGCTGCCCTTATGTGAAGGGCCAAAAACTATTTAAAGCCTCAGTGGCCTCACCACTATACATCATGAGGCCTTCACCAAATAAGGATTTGTTCAGAGGCAGGCAAAAGTTAGCAACCTATGCTTATAGAAAGAAAGAAGGGCTTTTTGCTAATTCTCAAGCCTTAAATTGGAACAGAACAAGGTTATGAAATAATACCATTACCTTTAGATCTGCTAACTCAGTCACATTTGGAAAATTCCCAAAGATATTTCTCTGCCAATAAAGTCCAGCCACAAGATCCTTTAATTTCTAAAAACTGAACCGTGTCATTTAGCCCTTAAAAAACAAAGAGATTAAACATCTGTTTATTTGGGGTGGGGTGGGCACCTGAATAGAAGGTACAAAATATATCTTCTTTGGGGAGGGGGGAGACATTTATGTTTTGAAACTGAATTAATCGAAGCAGTTTTTAATACAAACTCAATAAACTTTTGAACATATTGCAACAATTCACCAGTGCCTGGGAATTTAGCAAGAAATGTAGAAAAAGTACAAGGTTTTATTCCCCAGAGCTTTTCTACTAAAAAAAAAAAAATTCTAGTTCAAGAATTCACTCAACTGGTTCCAATTCTGAGATACACATGATCCTAGTTCAAATTCAGATTTCATTTAGTGGGTCAAAGGAGCCAAAGAAAACAAGGCTGGGAGAAGAAGAGAACCAATGTTTCTATTAATCATATGAACAATTCATTCATAAACCGCTCTCCCATAATCATATGTGCACATGCAAATGGGTAGCAAAAGTAACTATCTCGCGAAGAGCTGCCTCTTCAAGGAACCTTTGCTCCTCCTGGAAGACATTTTCTTGACTCTCTCCTTCTATGCTTCAGTCATGTACAGAACACACTATCCCTAAACTTTCTAACTCCTCAGCTGCCAGAGACTAGATGCATCAAGATTTCTCTTCCCAAGTGAGATCAGAATGCCCTGAAGAGACCTAGAAGAAGGGTCAAAGTGCAATACAAGTCACATAAGGGGACAGAGACTCCTGAGACCCAGAGGTTCACCTAGCCTGTCCATGGCTAGATCCAACTGAGCCCTCCTCTCCACACCTTACAGGAGCTAGGTTCAAATCTAGGAATCTAAGACTGGCCTGCTTCTGAGGAGGCTCCTTCAATGTCTGGCCCACTCTCCCTGTTAAAGCTTCTTCCAAAGATGGAGCTGACATCTGTTTTTGCAATTCTCACCCATGGTCTCTACTTCTGCCTTTTGGGGGGGGGGGGGGAGGGAGGAATGCAGGTTGGGCAGTGGGGTCAAGTGACTTGCCCAAAGTCACACAAGCTAGTAAGTGTTAAGTGTCTGAGGCTGGATTTGAGAAGCTCAGATCCTCCTGAGTCCAGGGCCAGTGTTCTGTTCACTGCGCCACCTAGCCGCCCCCAACACCTCTGTCCTACTTCTGTCCTCTGGGACTATGCGGGACCTCTACCCCATCTTACCTAGAATGGAGCGAGCCCTTTAAATATCAGAAGGCAGTTCTTTAGTCTTTCCTCAGCTCACTTACCCCACCCACTCCACCTCTGCTTGGGTCCCAGCACTAGCCTTTACAAAGAATGCCTTCTCTAAAGCCCCTTATCAAATGCCCTCCAACAAGAAGAGATGCCAGCACAGAGCACTCCGGAGCATTGAGAGGCTGAATACCACTAGCCAAAATGATGGATTAGCTTCTGCTGATTCATATTGGGTTTGGTCCCTCCATCTGAACAGGCTAGCCACAGCCATCTCTCTGAGACTTAGCAACTGATTTTTCAAACCCCGGCTTTCTAGTCACAATAATTAAGAGTTGAGAACTAAGTTGCTGGAGATTTTACATAAACTCCTACGAAATTATGTTATTATGGGTCTAAGATTCTGTACTTGTGACATGTTTTAAGGTTACACACTTGAGAACATTATCACTGGCACAGAGTGGCATGGCAGAAACAAACACGGGTCACTGCTGACATGTGCCAAGTCCTTCTTAATACTTAGAATATCAGCAGACAGAGGGGAAAGGGAACTTTTAGAACTTAATAATTTGTTCTGTGTATATTAATTCTAAAGTCGTGTTTTACAGATCTAAGTAAAGAACAACTCAACAAAGATTTATCTCAGGGCCTGTGAGGTGCCAGACCCTGAGTTCTAAGGAGAGCAAATGAAATAAAAGCACGATTCTCTGTTTCTCACAGGATACACAGCCGAGGGCCTGCACTACCACTGAGGCGGCAGCATGACACAACAGGGAAGAACAATGGTCTGGGGTGAGAGGTCAGACATTCAGACCTTTGGGACCTGAACAAGCCATTCCCCTTCTCTGGGCCTGTTTCTCTCCCTGCTCCCAGATCAAGGGTCCTTCACCCAGAGCCAGGGACCTGTTAAAAGTATTTGTTAGCCACATTCAGTAATTTGTTTTCTTTGAAATCCATCGCATTTAAAAACATGATTCTGAGAATGGGTCCAGAGGCATCACCAGCCTGGCATGACACACAAAGAAGGGGAAGCAGCTCTGGCCTGGAAGGATCTAGAGGGGGGTATTCCAAAGGAGAGAGTGAAGCTAAAGTAGGGAAGCAGCACCAAGGACCAGAAAGGAAGCTGGGGCCTCCCTCCCTCCAGAAGCTGTAAGAGTGATCTAAGAAGGGGACAGCAACAATCGGATCACAGACAGGCTGCCCTCGTCTCCATTCTAGCCTTCTTCCCCCTCACTGCCTTCCAAGTTCTTCCCCTGCTTTGAGGTCTCACCTCCTCTAAGAAGCCTTCTCCTCCCCCCGCCCCCACCACCACTAGGAGAGCCGTCCCCAGCAGATACTCTGGACACATCTGGTGTTTCATGTTTTATGTTCATGTTCTTTTCTCCACTTCCATCATCCCCCCAATAGAACACAAGTGTCCTGAGGGCAGGGCTTTTTGTCATTGGATCCCCAATGTCCCTGATACATTAATCAGGCAACAACAGGAAGGATGAATGTGAAATAGAAAAGGGATCAATTAGAAGGCCACTGCAATAGTCAAGCTTGGTGGAAATGAAGGCTCTGAACAGCGTGGGAGCAATGGAAAAAGAAGGATAAATTAACGTGGCAGGTGCTTAACTGTGGAAGAATATTGACAAGACTATCATGAGAAAGCCATACCGCCGGTCCAAAGATGGCTAACACTGCTGAAATAAAGGAGAAGCATAAGGGGGGCAGCACTGTGAAGTCTGAGGGGCAGGTGGGACATCTAGTGGGAGGGGGCAGCTAGACGGATCTATGGCTGAGAGAGGCTCAGGGTTAGGGATGAAGAAGGTTGTAGAAGGGAGAATAAAAGGAAAGCAAGGAGCTCCAGACTGCTATGCGGAAAGTCAAGGAAGAACACCCACCTTCAACATGCCCGACCTGCCTTCTGCTCTCACTCTGCCACAACTTTTGCTACTGTGAGCAAGTCATTTCAGTCGGCCCAAGCTTCCCCAGTGATCAAGCAGAGGAGCCTGCACTATTTCTCATCACTAGGCTAGGGAGCTATTCATTAGGGGTCCAGGAATTTCAGAAACTGCCAGACTTTTGGAAAGCTTCAAGAACATACCAGACAGCTTTATGAACTAATTAGTAAATAAGGAAATTAAGCAAGCATCCCTTCTATAAACTAAATGCTGCACCTCCATGTATGAGAAGTGTTTCTACAATGTAGGCAGGTACTGTAACACAAAGTTCACAGCAGCACTTGGTCACTATGTATTTCTTTGATGCTGAAAGCAGAAGGGGTCTGAGCCTCCTTCTGGTTCTAAAGCATTGTTCCTCGGGCTACAGAAAGAGTCAATGATTTCATCCCTGTGAATCACTATTGCTAACTCAACACTACGCGCCACTGGGCTCACACTTCTGTTAAGGGGTAGAAGAAGATGTTACTAATAAGACACAAACACAATGTTTCTAGTGAATGAGTGACAAGGTTTTTTAAAACCTCACAAACACAGCAGAGGACAGGAATACTCAGTGTTGGGGGCACTGTGGAAAGATGGGCATGTAGATGCACTATAGATAAGAGCTGTGAATTGGTCTAACTACTGTGGAAAGCAATTTGGAATTATTCTAAAAAAATAACTCAAATGTCTCTCCTCTGACCGGAGGGCCACCCCCCTCCCTGCAAGGCACACATCTACGAGAGGTCGATGGCAAAATGAGAGGCCCCAGAAATATGAAAATAGTGAAAAAGACCTGACTGGTGACTGGCTAAACAAGCTGAGGTACATAATAAATACAGTGGAATATTCCTGGCAAATATGATGGCTACAGAAGCATAGGAAGATTTCTATGAACTGATGCAAATGAAAGAGAACAAGATACACAATCATCACAACCAAACAACTGAAAAGGGAGACCTGGAAGGGCCTCTGGCTAGGGAAGGCTGCCTGGGAGGTCAGGTTTTCTGGGTTTGCCGACTGATTTTGCTGATTGTGTGTTCCCCAGTCCCCCCCACCCCCATCCCCTTTTAACTACTTGTTAAAGAGGAGAGTTCTCTGGTAGGAAGACCAGAGACACTCAGAAATGTATGCGATAAAGAAAATGATAGTTATCCACACCAAATTATTTTATTTGTTTTGTTTTTTGTTTTGGAGGGCAGTTGGGGTTGTGACTTGCCCAAGGTCACATGGCTAGTTTTTTGTGTTAAGTGTCTAAGGCTGGATTTGAACTCAGGTACTCCTGACTCCAGGGCCAGTGCTCTATTCACTGCGCCACCTAGCTGCCCCTCACACCAAATTATTTTAAAAGCAATACAAATAGATATATTACTCCCAGGATCCTAATCATTATGGACTAATTTCTAGTGACTGTTCATTATAAGGCCCAATCATTATAAAGCTTCTTTCTTGTGCCTTTCTTGTGGTCCCCAAGATTGGTGCATACAGAGCAGGGACCCAGTTTCCTGATTTCTATTCCAGGGTTCCTTTCATCACATTCATGAATATTTCCACAGTATGATAAATTAACTGCATTGCAAATCAATATTCTAAGTACTCCTATCTACTGATTGCCTTCCTGTTCTCTGTGAGTTCATATTTTAAGGGAAAAAAATGGAAGAACACCCTTGTCTTACCTATTTGATCCTTTCTTCAAGTATTCCCTTTGGAGACCTACAAAAGAACCTTAGGCTCAGGAAAAATCAGTGTGATGGAACTAGGTGAGAAGCCAGGCTCTAGTCTAGAGGAAGGTAAAGAGACATTCCCAGCAACTGACACTAGGAACCACAATTAGGAGGCCAGAGAACCAACCATCTAGTGATTTCTGATACTTTGTAAAACATCTTGCTACTCCACCAAAACAAAGGAAGATACTAGGTGTTTGGTCCATTAAAATTAAAATACAGCCAAATTCAAACTGTTGTTGCCAAGATTCAGCTGTTTCTTGTCTTGAAAATTCCTACAGGGGGCAGCTAGATGGTACAGTGAATAGAGCACTGGTCCTGGATTCAGGAGGACCTGAGTTCAAATACAGTCTCCGACACTAGACACTTTAACTAGTTGCATGACCTTGGGCAAGTCACTTAACCCCAACTGCCTTGCCTTCCCCCCCTCCAAAAAAAGAAAGAAAATTCCTACTCTAAGAATTATAAGAAAAAAGTCTAGGTTTATCAAGGAACTAACAATTAAACCAAAGTTTCTACAGTTACTATACGAACATACACAAATATGTCAGTTATATAAAAATGCACATGTGTATATGTACGGGTGGGTGTCTAACGTATCTACCGTATAAAAATGAAACACCTCAACCCAAGGTGGTGGTTAGCACAAGAGAGTGAAGATTTCTCTCACCTCTCAATTCTGTCATTACATTCCACCCAGAAACTGCCTGTGTCTGGACATCCTCTCTGCGGAGTTTTACATCTAGCCTAAAACGTATTCCTGCTTCACCACTTAACATACAAGTTCTAGAGGGGCTATCTTTCTCCTACCACTAAAGGAAGCTTCAACACCTCTACTTGGAGAAGAGAAGGCCATTAGTGGTAGTGTCCTCTCCACTAACTTCTTCACAAAAATGAGTTGTTCTGCCCCCAAAACAAACAGAAATGTAAGAATTAGGTCAATAGCCTTCTCGTCCCCAGGCTCTCTGGGGTTAGATAGATGGAGGTTCTTGGATCACCAAAACAATCAGTTGGTGGCCCCCTCTTCAAGTCTTGCTGCTGGGTAGGCCCAGCCACACTTGGCCTTCTAAGGCACAGTCACCTTCATACCATCATGAAGCATCCATGTAAGACTTGTGGGGCAGAGCCCTCCCTACTCCAAGGTGACTTGCTGCTTTTTTGTGATTCCTTCTCCTTTTCAAACTTGATCTTGACATTTATTTTAAACTGATGTTAACTATGATCCTGCTGGGCTGACCCAGCAGTTTTGGTCAAAGAGGTACAATGCCAGCTATTCTATCTTTAACTGGAGGTTCCTAATAAAGACCAGAAAAACTCCAGCTATCCTGCCTCATACATGATATGACTGGTAAAGAGACTTTAGCTCCCTTGTGTATCGTGCCCTCAATTCTAGTGCCCAATCTTTTGGTCCAGATTAGGGTTTTCATAAAGAAAACACATCATCTCAACCAACACATACCACTAGTTCTTATGACAAAATAAAATCCTGCTGTGGTAAATACCTGACCATCACAAGATCATAGATTTGGAATTCCCGGGGCCCTCTACAGTCATCTTGTCCAACCACATGGGCCCAACTAGCTGCCAAGACCTGCCAATTGACCCTCCTAATTCAGATCTCTGTCAGAGGTACCCCTCATTTGGAGGATTGCAACTGGCTTCTGACTGGCTAGTTTCTCCTCTCTCCAGTCCATCTCTCAGACCCAGGAACCAAAACCATTCACCTTGGGGAAAAGTCCAGACTCCTCTGTGGGACACTAAGTGGCCTTCACAGACTGGCTCCAGCTGACCTTCCCAGGCCAATTTCACATCACCTCCCTGTGGGCCCTCTGTGTCCCTACCCCTCTGGCCTACTTAGCCTTCTGTCCATGACAGGCCCTTTCCTGCCTCCATGCCTCTGCAGCCTGCTGCCCAGAACTGAGAGTTCTCTTGTGCCCTCTGCCTCTCAGAACCCTTCATGCTCCTGGGAGCTGACTTCCCTGGAAGCTAACTTACCACACCAACTTCTAGGAAAAGCCTCTGTCCCTGGCGCTGGCCAATGGCCGAGCTCCACCCTGAGCCCCCTAAGCAACTGCATAAGGGCCCTTCTTACTTACTTGGTGCACACATGGTGTCCTCCTAAAGGTAGACTGTAAGCTTCTGGAGGGAGTTTTTGATCAAATGGTGCCTGGTACAAGCTAAGCCCTTAATAGGTACTCAATGATTGATTGCCCATCATAATCATTCATTAAAGAGTGCACAGGAAAGTACAAAAGAAGAGGGATTAGAAAGCAAGCTCTAATCAACCTAATCCTTGTCCTTGGGTCAGGGAGATGCTGGGAGGGAAGACAGAGAAACCAATTCTACTAAAACGCAATTTTAGTCATTGTAAATTTGTAAGTGTAAATGATTATCTAAATTGTATCAGAATTTATTCTATTATAGCCATTAATGTGAGAACAAAGGATGTGACCATAAAACAATTCTTTAACAATATGACATTTGACAACATTTTACATTATGAGAGCACATACTAAAGGGGAAGTTAAGTATATACCCCTGTATCTAGGGCCTAGTACTCTCAGAATTCCGCAAATGGAATGGTACTGGACAGTCCTCCACATTTCCTTGTAAACAGAACACACACTAAAATAAAATTCATCCACTAATAAAATGATGCCACAGCAATTAAGAAGGACAAGCATTCACAAACCATGCACTGGAAACGGACATTTCTGAGAATCCCGGAGCATGATAACGGTCAAAGACGGCCGATTTGTCTAGAACTGCTTCTCTGTGGCATTTAGGGTCCTTCCAAAAGGTACTGTCTAACAGACTTCTAAAAGAACGTCACGTGTACAAGGACCTGCATTTATTTACTCCTCCAGCCCAAGAGCTCTGGCTAATTGTCAACATAAGAGATGACTAACTGTGACTACAGGATAAATAAAAGGTAGTTTAGAAATTCTATAGAGCGGCGCTGGTGACTGCTAAGGAACAGAACAAATTAAAAAGCACCACAGGAAGTCCAAGTCAAAATAGTCAAAAGAAATTAGTAACTTGTAACAAGACTCACCACTGGCTGAAAAGAAACTGGAAAAATCCGGTTTGCTTTTAACTGGGAGTCTTATTTAGAAGCAACATGAGAAGCATAAAAGACACAGACCCCAGATTTAAAGAGAAATACTGCAAGAACAGTTGTTACTGGGGTGGCGAGGTGGCACAGTGAATAGAGCACTGGCCCTAGGGGTCAGGAGGTCCTGAGTTCAAATGTGACTTCAGACACTTAAACCCCCCCACACACACACTAGCTGTGTGACCTTGGGCAAGTCACTTAACCCCAAATGCCCTCCAAAAGGCAAAAAAAAAAAAAGATTAAAAAAAAAGAACAGTTGTTATCAAAGGTAGGAAAATATTACATATCATCATCATACAGGACTGAATTATTTGTCAAATTTTTAACTTGTTTATAGCAAGAACAAGAAACTTATTTCTAGGATGAGCTCTTAAACCAGTAGTTCTCAATCTTCCTAATGTCTGACCCTTTAATACTCCTATGTGGGCATATCTGCATGTGGGTGGACCTGCCTGGAGACAGAAAGAGGAGCGTGTCTTTGTTCCTAAGACCATATTCCTAAGAAATATGTGTTTTCTGATGGTCTTGGGCTACCCCTGTGACCCTTGTGGTGGGTTGAGACCCACAGGTTGAGAATTTCTTTCTTAAACTTTCATCAAAGGGGGGAAGATTCTATCACTGGATTAGAGAGAAGTACTTAGGTAGGGAGTGGTCCTCTAGGAAAATCGATTTCTGACCCTGCTTTGTGGTCTTCTCCATCTCCTTCCACTCTGCCTCCTATTGAATGGAGGTGGCTGTGTATTCTCCATAGCCCAGCAAATGGAACCCAAGCTCTGGGAGTCATTTAAAGGCAAAGGCTTTGAATGAAATGTACAGCCTCATCTGCAGACTAGCTTAAAGATAGAAAGCCTGGTTACCAGGAATTTTTTCAGAGGGGAGAACAGGACTTCATTCAGCTTTCTCAGGGGCTCCCAGAAGGGTTGTGACCTGCAAAGAGGGAATAGCTATGAAGCATCACAGTTTCTTGAATTATTACATTATTGTTCATTTGATGGGGTTTGCTTGAAGAGCTGAATTCATGACTGTCTTTCCAAATAGATAATTATATTCCTTTATCTTTCCCAATAAATGGATCCACTTCTATTCAAAGGCCTTATTTTTTTTTTTTTTTTGGCTTTTTGGAAAGGGGGAAGGCAGGGCAATTGGGGCTAAGTGACTTGGCCAAGGTCACACAGCTAGTAAGGGTTAAGTATCTGAGGCTGGATTTGAACTCAGGTTCCCCTGATTCCAGGGCCAGTGCTCTATTCACTGCACCACCTAGCTGCCCCCTATTTTTTTTTTTTTACATTGTTGCCATTCCCATCACAGTTCTAAACCCAGGCAGTAAAATGGTGATAAAAATTATATTCCGTCATCTTCAAAATTACTGGCATATCATTAAAAGCGATTAATAACCTGATCAGACATTAATCATAAAAAGAAAACATGGTACTTTTTAAAGACATTTAAAAAGCCATACAAACACAGTACCTATCCAAAGAGAGAACCAGTCATTAACACCTTTTCTCAACTCCCTAAAATCCCATCTCTATTTTGAGTTCACCAATTTCCACCTGACACTATTTGGGTTTTAAAAATCTAATATCTAAACTGGGCATTAATAGTACAGATAAATTCAGTTTTCGGATCAGCTCCATCAGATCCACAAGACTAGCCCTTTTTCTTTAAGCAACCTTATTTAAACTAATTGAGAAATGATTATAAATAGCTAAGCTGTTTCTGCAACTTCCAGAAGCCTTGGATCCTCGTGGAAAGATTCAGTTCTTCGGTGCTAAAGCAATGGGTCCGAGTCTGGCCAAGAAAGAAAATTAAACCCCACACTGGAGCAACATTGGCTTCTTGCCTGATATTTCAAGCTTGTCCTTTCATCCCTTTGGCCCCTCTATCAGAAATAAGGAAAGGCAACCCAAGAGGGAAGGCCCTCAAAAGATGAAATAGGGACAGCCTCAAGGCCCCCTTCAAGGGTCTGATGTCAATCAAGATGAAGGGGCTGCCCTTGAAAACGAAGGCGTCCTGGGCTAGACGGTCACCTGAGGCTAAAGGAAGACAGTGGCTCCTTCTCTCCCAGTTATTAATGAGTTTTTAAAGGTGGTCAGTTGGGGGTATACACCCCTCCCTTTTTACATCATCTCAGCTACTAAGCAATTGGAACTTTAAGGAAAAGGCCGACCACGAAGAACCCTTCCCCACCTACAGAGATGGCCTCACCACCACTCTGATCTTCTGGGGAGGAACACTGAGCAGAGCTCAAAGGGGCTTCAGGGGCCATCCCAAGAAAAACCTCCACTGACCAGACCTACCTCATCAACGGTGATCCAACCTCTGCTAAAAGTGCCCCCAGTGAAGGGGAACCCAGTATTCTGAGATAGTCCAATCCTTGACCATGGGGCCCTGAACTATCTGTCCCCTCCTCCACACACACCTTGAACAGGGGAGAACAGAGGAGTCTCTTGTCACCTCACTGTTCCTGTGACTTACCATTTTATTTACATAATCCAAGACTGCATTAGCTTTGTTTGGCTGTTCCCCACCCCTGCAGGATAGACTTAATTAATCTGACTGATTACTGGCCTTGTAGTACACTAAAGGGAAGCTAGGTGGTGCTGTAGCAGACTGAGGAAGATTCATCTACCTAAGTTCAAAGTTGACCTCAGACACTGCCTAGCCGTGTGACCCTGGGCAAGTCACTTCACCCTGTTTGCTTCAGTTTCCTCATATGTGAAATGAGGCGGAGAAGGAAACAGCCAAATGACTCCAGCATCTTTGACAAGAAAACTCCAAGTGGGGTCACGGAGAGTTGGACACGACTAAAACAACCCAACTGCAGATTCCCAAATCTTGTTCAGATAATAAATACACTAACTGCACCTTGTACTTGGGGAAATTGATTTTTTGAACCCAAATGTAAGACATCACTCAATGTCTAAATCAATCAGTCTTTCTGGATCCTGTCATTCCTTCCTGGCTTTCCATTACCTGTTAAGGCAATCCTTATAACCTTATCCAAAGACCTTTATCTGGCCTGTCCTCCTGCCTCCTTTTGCAATGGGGAGGTTGGAAGCAGAGGGGGGAAGCATGACAAAAAGCAACAGGAGGGTCTTGCTGCTCAAGGGCCTACGCCTGGTATTAGTAAATATTTGTATAAATATTTACCAGCTGACTCCAGTACTGCAAAAGGTAACACTACTTCGACAATACATTGCTTCAACACACAAGAATATTCCACTCTCCCGAAGCTACTGTTCCCTAAAATTTCTTAGCCTGTTTTTTCCATATTTCCAAGTGCCCCAGGTAGTCCTGTCCCTAAAGAATTCAGACTTTCCCAATTCTACTAGTGACTCCCTGCCCTTCCCTTGATTTATTCTCTCAAACTTCATAGACTATCAGTGCTAGAAGACATTTGTATCAAAGTACACTGGCAGGAGGGGTTACCTACGTCTGCTGACCCACGCTGGGTCTTCCCTACTGAGGGAAGATAATTATTCATTCATTACCTTTTTGCTGAGATGCTGGATTGCTACAAAAGGGGCAGCATGAGACTCAAACCAGTCTAGAACTGCTTTTTAAAAGCAAATTTCTTTCTAGAGCTATTAAGTCCTGGTCCTACAGGCAGCTTGTTTCCTGGGTCCAGTCCTAGTGACAGTCATCATTCCTCTTAAGAGAACTGTAACCAAGCACTTTTTAGCCCCCGTAATTCCTTCCCTCAAGCCCTACACTAGATCAGGTTTAAAGCCTCTTGCTGCCTTCTCACTGTCCCACTGCAGCTGCCTTTTCACACTCAGCTGTTGGGGGGGGGGGGTGCTCTTTAACCGTCCCTCCCCCACTGCCAGCTGCCCCCTGTGATCACTGTCATATTCCCAGCCCTGATAACAGTCCTACTAGTGACAGAATTACTGGAGATGAAAGGACAATGCACATCGTACTCAGTCTTCTTCCTCAAGTTCAGAGACTGGATCTCTAGAGAACAAAAGGGAAAAGACTAATGATTTAATGTGTTTGTCTTGGTGGCATAAATATGTAAGCGGGAAAAAAAATTCCTTAGTTCCATTAAAAAATCTGTATATGAAATTTGTGCCATTTGCTTCTATACAACCAAGAAACCACACCACAGATGAGACTGATGTTCAATACAAAGAAAATCTGCTTATGGCAGATTCACCAGGAAAATGCACATTACAAATGGTTCCTGCAAAGAGTAAGGCTAAAAAATGGAGAAACCGTGCAACAAGCAGCAGAGACCAGGGAAGCCACGACTGGCACAGCATGAAATGGCTCGTCTCTATTCAAAGAGCAAATATCTAATCATTCCTCAACTGGGAGGACTTTGACAGCAGAAGGGGGGGGGGGGTGCTCGAGAGCTGGGAATTTTAAACATAAAGGTATTTGTGGCTTCTTTGCACTGAAAACATGCTATGACCTTCACATCTCTGTTCAGTCTTAGAGAATGTAATAAAAACATAGAAACCAAATTAAAAGTCCACAAAGCAGCTATTTTGTTTAAGTCTTGGGCTGCTTTGGTTTTTTGTTAGTGCTGTTTGGGAGGATGGGGTGAAGGTCAAGGTGGGCCGTTTCATCATTACAGGGGAATGCTTAGTGTGGAAATTCCCATCACTGATGCACTGATCAACTTAATAGTTGCAACACTGTCTTAAGAGTTGACTACATGACTCCACAGCATGGTCCATGGATAGACAGGGTCAGCCTTGGAGTGAGGAAGATCTGAGTTCAAATCCCACCTGTGACACACACCAACTTATGCCACCATGGTAGTTACTCAACTTCTGGGTAATCCAGGCAATTCTTTAAGACTGTAAGTTAGAGAAGCAACATGACCTGCATCCACCAAGGGTGTTTTCACTCTCCAGAGGTACAAGCAGAAAAATAGGATGGTCACCCTGGACTGTCTTATGAAGAAAAAGTTAGTCTTTACAGTAAGGGGGACAGGAGAAGGGGAAGATTCACTAGTGGGCTGAGGTACTTGTACTTTTTACGACAAGGCTGCTAAATGACATTAATAATCTATTCCTGGAAAAGGAAAAAAGCCACCAACCTGATGGAACCCCAAAGTATTACTCTTTTGTGGATCCCCATAGAGCATCCATTAAGCTGGGAAAGAACTGTTTCATTAGAGATGGGGGGAGAAGATACCTTTTAAATACATTTGAGAAGACCCCCTCCTCCCCCCAGTCATTACTTAGTGGGGCAGTACGTCTAGGTCTGGAGTCAGTGTCTCAAGAGCTCATCTGGGGGAGCTGCGCAGTTTCTGGATGCCGGCTGACATCTTTTAAATAGAAAGCTGGCATTTAGAACAGTGTCTGGCACATAGCAGGTACTTAATAAAGGTCTGATTGATGGGAATGGAAGCCAAGCCGAGTCAGGGCACACACCTGCACTGGGTTCAGTGCTTCTGATCATCAATATGGCCCTTGTTTGCTGTAAGATGTCACTTAGTACATTTCCTCTCTGGGCAATGATAGAGACATCTGTCACCCTAGTGGATGTATTCTAAGTAGGGTAGAAGGTTAAAAACTTATTCTTTTGCACAAATGCAGAATCTGATTCATTTGAAACTACTTCTAAAATATAATAGCATCTACAGAGCCCTTGACAAAGCTCTCACTGGATCCTCACAAGATCTGATAGATGTTAGCATTACCACTGTCTCCATTTTACAGATGAGGAAACTGAAGCAAACAGAGGTTATGATGACTCACCCAAGGTAACAGAAGTAGTAATAGTCTAAAGCTGAATTTGAACTCGGGTCCTCTCGCACTCTATTGACTGTGCCACCTTTCTGACTCAAAGATACTAAGTCTGAACTGTTACTATAATTCTAGGGTCAATTCTAGAGGTGTTCACCAGGCTAACTTCACAAAGTTTTACATTTAAGCAAATGTAAAATCTTCCTGCCTCTGATTCTCCATTTAAAAACTTAAGGTTTAAAAAAAGATGAGTTGAGGAAGGTCCTAGATTATCAAGGCAACAGTGGCTGACACAGGAAGAGCCTCATTTATCACTTGACCCTCACAATCAACCCACCTCTGAGGTAGGTGCAGGTTTTTTTCCTAATGAAAGGATTTTCACTCATGGTCCAATGAATCAATTAGTAATTTAATCAAATCAAGATTATGTTCCAGGTACTGTACTAAGGGCAGGTCTCTCCGATTCCAAAATCTACTACCCTATACTGGCTATCCAAGGGATAGACACAGAAGATCCATCAACTATGGAGCTCCACAGCCCCAAGGGGGAAGAATTCCCATCACTTGAAATAAGGTTTGGCAGACAGCCACTTCTGAAAAGCCTGCTGAGGTATTATTACTCCATTAGTGATAATGGCTATTGATCTAGTCATCCTGGAATATGCATCAGTTTAAAAAAAAAAAAGCAAATTTAAGAGAGAACAGATTCCTAATTTATCAATTTACTAGGAAGGTGATTTCTTTAAAATTAAGGAAATCTCCAAATCCCTTATGAAATATAAGGGGTTAACACGGAGGTTTTAATTGTCACTCAAAGAGAGATTCCTTTGCTTTCCCAAGGCAGTTGCAAGTACCAGTAGCCTACTTAGAAATATTAATGTCCCAGGCTATTACAAAACCTAAGTAGAAAAATGGTATTGTCCAGGACATAAGAAATAGCAAGACCCTTCCCCCTCCTCCCCCCAAAACTGACAAATTCCACCTCATTTCCACCTCAGACACCCACATACAACTACTATTGCTTTAAATACCTGAATTCTGGGGCTAAGATAACTGAGTTACGTCTGAGGCAGAATGATGCCCAACCACCATGGCTGGAGAGAACAAGGCTGGCTACTGGCCCATAAGGACGGCAAGCACCGCGCTACAGAGTCTTTAAGATTTTCTCATTTGATCTTTGTACCAACCCTGGAAGGTAGATGCTATTATTATCCATTCTACAGATGAGGAAACTGAGGCAAAAGGTTAAGTGACTTGCCCAGGAAATCTTGGCATTTCCAGGTTTCCTCTGGTTCTGTTCAATGCTTTCCCTCCCCCATTCTAAAGCACGCTGACAAGTTCTCCCACTCGCTAAATGTAAGGTTACACAACCACCATATGTATCTAAGATGGAATCTGAACTCGGGTCTTCCAACTCTAGGCCTGGCTCTCTCTCCATTGAGCTATCAAGCTGCCACATTCCTCTAAGGGGATTTGAACCCTGGCCTTCCTACAGCCCTTTCCAAGCTGTTGCTGAATCTACAATAGACCATGTGAACACTTTTCATAAAAACACTTCCCTTAATTCAAGCCCAAATCCTGTGATTTGATTAATGAGCTCTGTTACTACAACAAGGTTCAGGTAATAAGCATCCTTTTATTCAAGCTAATTTAAAGGGAAGTTCATTTTTAGGAGAACTTTTAAGTTTTTATTTAAGGCTAAATCCAAATGGAGTGTAAACATGGCAAGAAATTCAAATATTAGCTGCTTATCAATTGATCTTTGGATTCCACTGTTTGCCATCCTAAAGAACGGCTAGATGTGACATTAAAGAGAGAAAAATGATCAGCCCCAATGTACCTCGGGAGGTCACTGATGGGTACGTCTAAAGGCAAAGTGATATTGCAAAAATATTCCAGACAGTGGAACAACCCTTCATTCTATCACAAATGTCATTTTCTCCAGCAGGGTAGATACAATAAAAATTTCAGTCCCACTCAGCTCTTGTATTATCGCATTTCTGCATTACCTTGGCCATGGGCCATTCGAACACTCCCTACCACCTGGGCGCATTGCAGCCTCGGTGCCATTATGTGTGACATCACCATGTTGCTAAGGCAATGAGTGCGAGGTCATAAGCTTTCCTGCAAAACTGCAAATGAGGAAGAGTTAGAAGGTTCGACAGCGCAGTCAAGACAAATCCATTTAAGATCAACACCTGTTCAAATGCTCAGGCTAATATACTGCAAAAACAAGAAACTGAGGTTTGAACATAAGGTTAACATCCATGGTACCAATATGATGTTGAAATACAGGCTAGATGGAGTGTCCGCCCCAATTGTAACGTAATTCTAGCAGGAAGCTCCTACCCTCATAATACTCTTTTTAGACATCTAAACATAAAAGGTTTCAGCATGGCCTACTTTAATGATCCAGTTCCACTTACACAGGTGTGACTGAAATCATGATAACACACAGGGTCCTCCAATTAAGGATGGTTTAGCCTGTATACTTGGTTTATTCAGCTATGCAGTTTTAAATTGGTGTATTTTTAATACCTTAGTTATATAACTGTATACCTTCATCTATCTGTCAAGGATACCTGAAAAGAACCTGTCAAGTATTAGGAGAAGGGAGGCACCCAAGTCAGCCGGCAGATCCTGCCATTTCCAGGGTTCCTTTGGTCCTGTTCCAAACCTGCCTCCCTCCCCCATTCTCCAGCACGCTGACATGTTCCCCCTCTGATAAATGTAAGGTTACTGAAAAATGCTGCAATATAGGCAGACATCTGTGCACCAGACAGGCTGCGACATTTCAAGATCAGCATTTCCTTTTCATCGACAGGAGGGGACACTCCAGCCTTTTCTTTATTAAAGGGAGAAAAAAAGGGCTCAGACCTGTCTCACGGAACAAATAAAAACCATTTTCCCCCTTTAAAGCAACCCCTCCCTCCCTCCCTCCACCCAGTCTAGCCTCTCTGCAATATGACAAATGCAGAATCTTCTGGAATGACTTGATACTGCCTCCCACGATCGCTTTGTTTGCAAGATCAGATCGGAGAGATGATTTTTTTTTTAACTTATAGGGATTTCAATAGATGTATGCCTGCATTTGGAAAAGAAACAGCAATTGTCACAAATTGAACCACTTCGCTTGAAGCATAACCTTTATTTTGGGGGGGAAATACCACACGTTTCAGTTAACAAGGCTGCGAGGGAGGAAAAAAACGGAGACGTGGTCGAGACAATAAAAGAAAAATGATAAAAGGGTGAAATGCCCCCCGGCCCCCACCCCTCCTCCCCGAAGTCAGGAAGAAGGGAGGGGGAGGGGGGCATTTTAAAAGAAGAACCTGAGCATTTAAGACCCAGGCACAGCGATCTCCGAATGACTGGGATTTTTTTTTTTTAAACAACTGACCTGGGATTTTTTCTGCCCCCAACCGCGAACCCCCATCCTGAATTCCTCCTGGGTGGGGGGCAGGGAGGGGTGGAGGGAGCAGAAGAGAGAAAGCAGGCGCAGGCTGGCGAGTGAATGGGAGAGGCGCCGCCCAGACAGACAGAGAAAGAGGAACCTCCGAGGAGCGACCGCATGGACGCGGCGCCCCCCCCCCCAGCCCCACCCCACCCACTCCCAACGCCCCCCACACTGCAGGGAGGGCACAAAGGGTGACCCCCCCCAATCTGGCAGCCCAGGGGGGTAACGGGTGGGGATGGAGGCCTCACGTCGGCCACCCGCCCAGTCGCGACACGAGGCCCGGGGCCCTGTCGCGACAGGGCTCTCGGGCCGTCCTGGCACTGTCGCGACAGAGAGAGGGGGCACTCACGTTCTTCATGGCCGCGGCCATGTCGTCGTAGCGCTCCGCCTGCTCGGCTAGCCGGGCTTTCTGCACCAGTTGTTCGCGGTCCACCATCTTCGCGGGGCGGCTCGGGCCGGCTCCTGCGGGGCTGCGGGGCTGCGGGCGGTGGCGGAGTGGGCGCACGCGGCGAAGGCGGCTCGAGCCCGGGCGGCTGGCCGACCAATCACGTCCGCGGGACGGTGGCGGCGGCAGAGGCTCGGACTCCGGCTGCTGCTGCTCCTGCTGCTGCTGCTGCTCCTGCTGCTGCTGAGGCTCGTGCTGCAAAGGAGGAACCCGGCGCGAGGCGGCTGCGGCTGCTGCGCGTGCCGCGGGAGAACAACTCCCTCCGGCCACGCCCACGGTCCTGACGTCAGCGAGAGGCCCCGCCTCGTTCCCCCCTTTCCCTCCCTCTTCATCGGCCCTCTCCTTGTCCTCCCCCGTCACTGCCTCGTCGCAAGAACTCCTGGGATATGTAGTTCTCTCCAAGGGGAGCGAGTTCCCCGGGCAACCTCTTGACTGATGATGGCAAGACTACACCTCCCAGGAGGTTGTGCGCGGAAATCCCTCGGTCTTTGAAGGAGGGGAGAGGCCGGGGAGAGTGGGGCTGTTCGCAGCAGGGTAGCTACAGTAGCAGGGAGGGATTTGGGGGAGAGAGCCTGAGCCACAGGGGGCGGGGGGGGGCCACCTTGGGCGCGCCCCTCTCCCCGGGTTGTACTCGCAGCTATGGGGGAGTGGGGGAGGGAGGGCGCGGCGTGCCATGCGTCACCCAGGCGGAATGCTGATTCACTGCCTCCCGAAGCTCCGCCCCCTCCCTCTCTGCGCAGCCCCGCCCTTCCCCCCTCCCTGCCCGGCCCCGCCCGGGCCTGCGCGCGTCCCTCCTTCCACCTCTTTCCTCCCTCCTCCCAACCCTGGTTTCTAGGGTCTTTGGCCCTCATTGAATGGGGAGGTGGGGGTGGTCGCCCTTTTCTTTGGAGGACCTGTCACCCTACTGCCCAGTAAGCTCCAGTGGCTCCTTACTACCCCTACAATCAAATCCACGGTCCTCTGCTGGCCTGTAAAAGCCCCCCCGCGACCTGGGACCGAGCTGCCTTACCTGCCCCTCTCCTTTCACTCCCCTACCCCTCCGATCCCCCTTAGAGGTTCACCCCAAGAATCGCCCACCGTTCAGCACTGGTGTCCCCCGAGAGAGTGAGTGGAAGGCCCCTGAGGGTAGGCACCGGGGGCCCCAGTGTGACCCTGGACAGGCCAGGCCCCTTCGTCCAGCCGGTCAAACCCCGAGTTTGGGATGCTTCCCCGCCTCCCTCAATTCCCCGGGGTCCTGCTTTCAGCACCCTGGTCATCACTCCCTTCCACCTGCCTCCTCTGAAATGAAATCCGGTTTAACCTGGCAGGGACAAAGTGTGAGGAACCAGGAGGAACATGAAATCTCATCTGTAGAGATGTAAAGATGTAGGTAGCCTTCGCTGTGGGTTGTTTGCAAGATAGAGGCATAATTAAATATCTGGAAATCTTGATAGATACAGTTACTATGCAGATAGATATAAGACAGATATGATGTCTATATAGACACATCTATCAATGTCTAGATAGAGCTCAATGGAGATCTTGATATATCTCAATAAATATGCACAATAATTCAAGATTAGATAGATGGATTGAGCCAGCTGTCCCCTGGATTAGAATGTGAGCTCCTTGAGGGTCTGGGTTTTTGCCTTTCTTTATGTTCCTACTGCTTAGCACAGAGCCTGATACATAGTTAAATGCTTAACATTTTTACTGATTTGTTGCTTGTGGTGCCTAATAAGTGCTTGTTGAATTGGATTGAAATGGCCTGAAATGAATAAAATGCTAAAGTTCATCCCTACTCTCCAACAAAGCTAACCATGGACATTCTAACACTTTCCTCCATCAAGAATATGGTTTCGTTTTGGTTCGGTTCTTTGTGACACAATGCACAGAGAGACACAATGCCATGGAATCACAGAGACCCGAGTGCAAGTCCTGCCTCTAACACAGGCTACATCACCCTGGGCAAGTCACTTGATCTCTCAGGATTGCAGACAGCTCTCTAAAATTAGATTGCAGAGAAGGTTCTGGCTTTCATTGATAGAGGGAGTTTCCTCCTTATAGACTTCAATGAAATCCCAAGTCCAGTGCCTATATTCTGGAATAAATCAACATTTCCCTCCTTCATGGGTCACAGACTCTGGCTTTATGGTCATTTGGAAAGAGCCCTGGACATGGAGTCTGGAGATTCCTGTTCTTGATCAGTATGTGTCACCGTGTAACCTAGGGTGAGTCACTTCCCCTTTGGGGGTCTGGCTTTCTCCACTACAAAATGAAGGTTGCTTCCAGCTGGAGCATGAGATAGGGCGGTAATCTCATATCCAGGAAGCGCATCCAGCTAACAACCTGGCTCTCAGTAGGAAGGAAGGAGGGGCCAGGATGACAGGGCCATAGAGGGCCACTCTTCACTTCTTTCTACCTTGGGATAAATGGGAAGTTAACAGTGATCCGCCGACAGAAATGAAACTACTTGAGGCAAAAAGGAAACAGACATGACCAACTGCCCTGCATTGTGACTTTCCTCAGAGAACAGTAAAAACTGTGTGCATGGCACTTAAGCCCTCAGTATTCCAATCCTTCCATAGTCCCCCTGGGACTTTATGGGCCTCCTGGGAATTCAGATAAGGACACGAGCACACACACACACACACACACACACACACACACACACACACTCTAACACGAACAGAGTCCTGAAGAGGACCAGGGGGCTGTTTTTAAAACCTCAGCTCAATGAACAATATAACACGTTTACTAAGTGTCTACCATGCATTCTGAGCTACATAAACAAAACCCAATTAATTCCTGTCTTTAACGAGCTTGCATTTCCTTCAAAGAATACATAATAGAGTCATTGGTTTAGAGTCAGAAGGGACCTTAGAGGTTATGAAGCCCACCCAACCCCCTTTTTCTAGAGGAGGAAACATAGATAAATAAATGCACTGGTGTTTGGAGTTCCCTGGTCTTTTTTTTTTTTTTTCCCAACTCCAAATCTCTTCTGTGTAGATGAGTAAGGATGGAGGTCTGGTGGAGAAGGAGCATCTAGAGAACAGCTAAGCTCCTACCTCCTCAGCCGGGTCAAGCCACAAACATTTATGAACCACCTATTGTGTGCCAAGCTCTGTGCTAAGTGGTGGGAATATTTTTAAAAAAAATTTTTTTAAGGCAAAAAACAGTCCCTGTTCTCAGCTCATACTTACAGCAACACTAAGCATGTTCAAAGCAACACATAGAAATTCAGGCAGGCCTTCTTAGCCTTAAGAGTATATGCCCTTGGGCGGCTAGGTGGCGCAGTGAATAGAGCACCAGCCCTGGAGTCAGGAGGACCTGAGTTCAAATCCGACCTCAGACACTTAACACAAAAACCTAGCCATGTGACCTTGGGCAAGTCACTTAATCCTAACTGCCCTCCAAAAAAAAAATTCCCCAAAAAAAGAGTATATGCCCTTGGTTCACCATCTTGTGTTTGCTTATTTCTTTCATCTGGCTGTCCAAAGGTTTCTGAGCCTGGCCATTATGTTTACATTGGGCTACTATATAAAGTTCCATACTTTTCACCTGGAAACAATATTCTCATGTCCCTCCTAGCCCTTCCACTTCCAGTATCTAACCAAGGACATTTCTCAGAGTGGCTAGTATACACATGTTTCCTGGGGAGAAGGAAGTCCTGTCTGAATATAAGCTGTTTGAGGACAGGGATGGTGTCTCATTCATCTTTCTTTGCTTTCAGGGCTAGAAATAGAATATAGCACCCCCACTCAAGAAGCTTCAAGGAGTGCCCATTTTGGTTAAGATGTAATTAAAATTCCCTCTTTGTCACTATAGCCCTATGACAGTCTGGGATCAACCTATCTTTCCAGGCTGATTATGTATTAACAACATCAGACTCTTCATAATGCCATTTGGGATTTTCTTGGCAAAGGTACTAGAATGGTTTGCCATTTCCTTCTCCACCTCATTTGATAGATGAGGAAACTGAGGCAAACAGGATGAAGTAACTTGCCCAGGGTCACACAACTAATAAGTATCTGAGGCCAAATTTGAACTCAAATCTTCCTGACTCCAGACCTGGTGCTCTGTCCACTGAACCACCTAGCTGCCCTTGGTCACACTTTACTCCCTATATGCTACATTTTAACTAAACTGACCAATTTGCTATTCCCTGTTCACAACATCCCATCTCCTGCCTCTGTGCCCATGTAATAGGAATTTCACAGAATATTCACAGAGATTCCCTGTGGAATCTCTGCTTATGGCCTGCTGATGGCCAACCATATAAGGCCAGAGGTAACGGGGTAAAAGGGTACATAGTGCTCTGGGCCTGGAGTCAAGAAGACTGGAATTCAAATCCTTCCTCACATATTTACTGGTTGTGTGACCCTGGGCAAATAACCTTATGCCTCAGTTTCCTTTTCTGAGAGCTGAAGATGATGGTGCTGCTGCTGGTGGTGCTGCTGCTGGTGCTGGTGATGCTGCTGGTGGTGCTGCTGCTGGTGCTGGTGATGCTGCTGGTGGTGCTGCTGCTGGTAATGGTGCTGCTGCTGGTGATGGTGCTGCTGGTGATGCTGCTGGTGATGGTGATACTGCTGGTGCTGCTGGTGATGGTGATGCTGCTGGTGATGGTGATACTGCTGGTGCTGCTGCTGCTGCTGGTGATGGTGCTGCTGGTGCTGCTGCTGGTGATGGTGCTGCTGGTGCTGCTGCTGGTGATGGTGATGCTGCTGGTGGTCTTGGTGATGATGATGGTGATGATCAGAGTACCACCTTACAGGGTTGTTTTGAGAATCAAATGACTTAACATATTAAAGCACTTTGCAAATCCTCAAAATGCCATATAAATTCCAGCTGTTATTATTATAATTATGTATGTGTAACTCAGCAGTGAAAGCATTTGGCACTTTAGTATCATATCAAATCTTTAGTGGTCCCTTGGTCCTCCCACCCTTTGACAACAGGAGGGGCATGGATATCTGTGTCAGTTAAAAAGTAACTCCCATATGGCAAATAGGTCTCTAATTAGGCTTCCTGTGAGGAGGTAGGAGGATGGGAGGTGCTCTTGCCCCGCCCCCAAACCTTTGACCACTCCCCTTCAGACCATCGCCCCAACTAGGCAACCTTCTACCTGAATCCCCAGCTGCCTTTCCTGCTTTGGATGTACTTTCTTAAGTACATGATCAAACATCATTCTCTCTGACTCTCTTTCTCTCTTTCTCTCCCCCCCATTTCCCCCGTCTGTCTGTCTGTCTGTCTCTCTCTCTCATTGTCTCTCTGTAAATTTAAAAATTTTTTGAACTTAAACACAAAATGAGAAAAGAAAAAAAAGTAAACATTGCCATGTACACAACAGACCATAAGAGAGGTTTCAATATAAAACAATAAATTTGCATTTCAAGAAAACCTATATAATAAATACTACACATTGTTTTCAAAGCTGCCTAGTTTTCCTTTGCTTCCTTGTTGGTTTTCTTTGTTCTCTGCTATGCACTTTTTACTTTATTTTTCTTCCCCTCCTACCCCCACCCAAAAAAGGCTATAATTAGTCATAAATATATATATATACAGTTATGAATAAACATACACATATATATATACTCACACAGAGATTTATTATATATAATATATTATAGATAGATACAGAGAGAGAGAGAGAGAGAGAATGTACACCATAATGTGCTTATTTCCTCCTATCATTTGTGTCTCTGAAGGTGGAGAGCATCTTTCTTCATAAGTCCAAGCCTTTCCATGTTTTTCTAAATCAACCAGCTCATTATTTCCTACACCAAGCTATAGCCCATTGTTTATGATACCTTTTAGCAGGATGTAGCTTCCTTCCTTATCTCTTTTAATTAGATCTATTTTTGCTTTTGCTTTGTCTGAGATCAGGATGGCTACTCCTGCTTTTTTTTTTTACTTCCACTGAAGCATAAGTCTGCTCCAGCCTTTTACCTTTCCTCTGTGTATATCCCTCTACTTTGAATGCATTTCTTGTAAACAGCATATTCTAGAATTGATTTTCCACTCTGCTATCTGCTTTTGTTTTATGGGAGAATTCATCCCATTCACATTCACAGTTATGATTACTCTCTGTGTCTTTCTCTCCATCCTATTGGTGGGAATCCCTACCACCACTATTCATGTTTTTCTCTCTTCTTTCTCCCTTTCCTTCCTCACTAGAGTTTTGCCTTTGACTAGCACTTCCCTCAATCTGTCCTTCCTTCTATCCACCACCTCCCTTTTTTTCCCCTTTCCTCTCCAACTTCCTATATGGTAAATTAGATTTCTATACCTAGATGATTGTGTCACTGTCTCTTTGAGTCAAATCTGATGATGATGTTCATCTCCCTCCCTTCTTCCCCTCGACTGTAATAGGTCTTCATGCCTCTTCATGTGATGTAATTTACCTTTTTCTGCTTCTTCCTTCCCTCTTCTCCCAGGACAATCCCTTTTCATCACTTAATTAGATTTTTTATCATCACCATTCAAGTCAACTTATACCCATTCCCTATGTCTGTGTATACCTCTTCTAAATGTTTTAATAAAGATACAATTCTCAAGAGTTACAAATATCATCTTCCCTTGTAGGGCTGTAAACAGTTTGCCCTTTTTGAATAACATGTTGGTTTTTTTCTTTCCTGTTTACCTTTTTATGCCTTTCTTGAGTCTTGTATTTGAAGATCAAATTTTCTGTTGAGCTCTGGTCTTTTCATTAGGAAGGTTTGGAAGTCTTCTGTTTCATTGAATATGCATCTCCTCCCCTGAAAGATTATGCTCAATTTCATTGGGTAGTTGATCCTTGGTAGTAATCCAAGCTCCTTTGCCTTATGGAATATCATATTTCAAGCCCTCACAGCTAGATTCCAACCCAATCACATCCTACCTATAAATCATCTGTGGGAACCTCCCCCCCTCCCCAATTTTCTGCATTCTTTCTATTCTTGGCTCCATAGATTTTATTTATACAGAAAAAAATGAGTTTAAAATAATCAAAATAATCCTTTTTACAATTTGACAATGCTCTCACCTTTTAATATAGTTTAAGGTGTGATACTACTAAATCTACTTCCTTTTCCCCTTGGTTTCTTCAAAGTTTTCTGGCCTTTTGTTCTTTCAAAATGAACTTTATTATTTTTTTTCTAATTTGGTAAAACCATTTTTTAGTAACTTAATTGGGATGACATTGAATAAATAGAGTAGGTAAAATTGTCATTTAAAATCATATTGGCTTTACCTACCCATGAACAATAAATACTAATTATTTAGAGTTAAGTTTATTTGTATGAAAAGTATTTTATGTTTATGTTCATGTAGTTCCTGTGTCTGTTTGGCAGGTCTTGACTCAGGTGTTTTCTATTGTCCAAACATCATTCTCACAATGTCCAGGCCTGGAGGTTGTTGATTTGAATTCTAGAAATCCTAGGTCTATTGTGTGACACCAACTGTCAGCAAGAGTAGATTATTCATCAGAGAAGATGATTACCAGCAAAATGACATCTGGGAGTTTGTTTGGATTATGCAGATTGAAGTGAAATGCCCATTTGGCAGTTCCACACACATGTTTTCAGGTCTTAGCATCTTATATTTATTTTTCATATTGTATGTGTGTGTGTGCCTGGCATATAGTAGGTGTTTAATAAATGCTTATTGATTGATTGACTGATGAAGGGTCTGGAAAGATTATTTACCTCTAGTCCAGACTTTGCCATCCATTCTAAGTGTGACTTTGGTCCTCACCTTTCTCTTTCCATAAAACGAAGGTCCCTCCTGCTTGTAACATTCTATGATTCTCTGATCACTTCCCTTAGTGTGCATAAACCACTTTGCATATTATCAATTGCATGGTTTTAAAATTAAATTGCCTTCCCCAGACACCCAGTACCCTCCTCGACAGGTTCTTTGTCTCCCCCTGCTACCCTCAGCTGAGTCTCCACCCCACCCATAGTAGAGACATGCTCAGGAAATGCAGCCTGTTGTGATATTAGTCAAAACCAAATATAACAGGAGAGGTAAAATATGAATGTAGAAAGGGAAATTGGTTCCAAGGCCAAAGAGAAATGATTTCTGGATGATTCAAGTTTCTGCTTTTCTCCATTAGAACATTTGATAGAGAACCACAGACATCTGTAAGTTTGGGAACAAGCAGCAGTTGGGAGCAGTCTCAAGTCTTCCTCATAGGTTCAAAACTGTGTTATACAAAACAAGTCCTTCTTCCACTCCCACTGTTCCAAACATCTTAGGTGGGTGAATCTATGGAAGTTAACCCTTATCAATACAAATTTTGCTTTCTCCTCAAGTTGGCAAAATAGGGATATAAAGGCATTTATAAGGAGCAAATGGCACTTTTACTAGGATCCTAATATTTAAAAGGTGCTGATTTGTCTGTATTCCTTTAACAGCATAGAAACACTGGATTTAGTAACCAGTCAGCAAGAGTGATTACTCAAAATAGGAAGCTGCCAGAGCTTCCACCCTCTTCCCCCTAACTGTTCACCAGGTAAACTTTTTCTTGGTCTAGTCCTGTCCCCCTCTCCCAAATTTTCACGTTGTCTACCTAGAGTATAAAAATTGTTAGCTATGGCTCTGCTCTTAGAGTTGTTCCTGGACAGTATCTGGCAACCCAGTAATGGTGAGGGTCTTTGCCTCATCCTAGTGCTACCTCTAATATCTCTCCCCTTTTTCTTCCTTCTTTCCTTTCTTTCCCCCTCACTTCTTCCCTCTCCCCTCTCTCCTTCCCTTCTTTCTTTCCTTCCTTCCTTTAACTCTTCATTTTCATTTTTCCTAGCTCATTCATTTGGGATGACTAGTCACATTTGTTATGACTCCTGTAATTCCAATCATGGAGTACCACTTAGAATATCCAGATGCCCGGATCCCACCCACAGGATTAGGGCGACTCCCTGCTTCATTAACTCTTTTTCTGGTATGAGAAGCTGGGCTGTCTGATCATCCATTTGCTTCCTGCTGTTCCTAGGAAATGGTTCCTGTCACACTCCCCAAAGACCATTCATCTTCTCAGCCTGACAGTTCTTTACAAATTCTTGTTCAATATTCTAAATAAGGATGGATATCGAGGTTGCTCCCCTCTTTTGTCTTTCTGGGAGAAGGGAGGCATCTTATTTCAGGGTCTTGAGTCATGTCAACCTTAAGGTCTGAATATAGGCATTGTGGTATGATGGGGGAAAGAACTAGGCTTGGAATCAGGACGGGACTGGTTTTGAATCCCCTTCCATACTTATTTGGTCTTGATCAAGTAGTTAATATAGTAGGAAGTATAAAGATACTATGTAGCACAAAGTATAAAGATACTATGTAGTCTAAAGATACTATGTAGTCTAAAGTATAAAGATACTATGTAGCATAAATTATAAAGATACTATATAATACAAAATATAAAGATATTCCAGTATCTTTGCCAAGAAAATCCCAAATGGGGTCACAAAGAGTTATACACCACTGAAAATGACAAAAGGGCAACAGAAGTGGACATTATAGCACTTACCTGTCACAGGCGTTCTGAAGTTGTTATGTTTGTAGCACTTTATTAGCCTTTAAGGGGTTATATAAATATCAACTATCCTTAGCCTCTCAATTGGGGAATATGGATCCAGAGGTTGAACTCAGCACCATAATTCCAGAGCTGGAAAGAACCTCAGAGACCATCTAGTTTAGCCCTATCATGTTACAGATGAGGAAATGGAAGCCCAGGGAAGTTAAGCCATTCCATTGAAAGGGGAGAAGAATGGTTTAGGACCCATCTAAGAAGTAGCAGGATGATTCATTCACCTTTCTCCCTTAAATATCTTACACAAGATGACACAGTTATTATAAGCTTCAGCAGCAGAATTTGAACCCAGCTACAATGATTCCAAGGCTAGATTTTTTTTTTCTGCTATACCCTCACTCCTTCTCTTTCGGTTTGTCAGTATGACCTTGGGTAAGTTCCTTCTCATCTCGAGTCTCATTTCTTTCATCTCTCAGTAGAATCAGAGGGCTGTGGGAGTACATATTCTCTCCATCCCTAGTACCCTGATTCTAGGTCTTTCAGCTCTAGCTTCTCCTTCTCCTTGGAGTCTCTACCTAACCTTCTTCCCCACCTGGCTCAAACAGCTTTCTTTGCTCCCATGGTCTGTGACCTTCAGAATCTTGGTGTCCCCTTGCCCAGACTGGCTCTTTGGCAGCTACCCAGGAGATGGGTAATGTCCCGAGAGCTAAACCTTGAGCTGGCACTGCCTTATGCAGCTGGACACCTTGGAGAGCTCTCGCTTTCCTCAGTCCTATCTTCTAAATGACCTTTAATGCATTCTCTCTTATTGATGTCTGGAGTGCATTAGTGTTCTGCCGTTACTTTACAGCCATAAATCTCTCCCTTCTCCATCCACTCAGTTCCTGGCTTCCTCCAGCGGTTGGAAGGTTCTTTAATTGGCTCTTCAGCATCCTCTCCTGTGGCTCAAGCAGGGTTAGAGGGAAGAAGTCACTGGAGATACTCCCTGTGCTCCTGTGGGGACATGGATCCACCCCTGCTTCAGCAGGATTGTCTGCAGACTTGGATCCCTGCCTAGCCTCCTGTCCACTATCCAGGATCCCTGACTCAGCTGTGGACCCAAGTCTGTGAGTCTGAAGAAATGACCAGAAAGAAATCCCCTTGTGGGCTCCCTTTCTTTCTGAGTACCACCAAGGTGCTGAGCCAAGTGACTCACAGCCTGGGGCATGGGAGTGAGGGAAGGTGGAGGGGGTGGGGTGGGGGGGCAGAGATAGCCTAAAGAGTAATCCACTGATACAGAAATCACTTCACTCTTAGGGTACACACAGCCCAAAGAATATCAGACACACACATGCAACACACCAGAAATTGGGGGAGGGGAGGGGTGGCACTGCTGCCCAGGAAAAAAAAAAACAGAGTGAGGAGGACCCCAGCCCAGAAGCAGGAAACCAGTCATTTATTCTGAACATCTCAAAGAATTGGGTGAAAAGAAGTCCAGACTGGAGTCTAGGTCCTGCTGTGTGGTCTTGGGGAAGTTACTGTACCTCTCTAGGCCTCCTTTTCTAGCTAGAAAACAATGAAAAGGATTCCTCAGTACCCTTCCACTTTCCACTGTGGATTGAACAACTAATGAGAATGGGAAAGGGTTGATGGGAACAACGCCATTGATGCTGTGGATGTGCCCAGACCTGTGACAGATAGAATCTGGTATAATGCAGAGGAGACAGAGGCATCTTAACCTTCACATACTGAAAGCAGTTGGATCAGGTTTGGGGGGCAGGGGACAAGAATCAGATCTTATGGGCTTCCTGGAGTGAGAGAGGCAGGAGGCAGGAGGCAGGAGGCAGGAGGCAGGAGGCAGGAAGAGAGCCGTGTAATCCCAGGCTATTTTGCTGAGTCAGCCAAGAACGCTAATGCTGGCTTCACGGTCATCGAATGGGAATGCTGGTGCTGGTGCTGACACAGTGAGATGAGAACCCCTGGCCTGTATTGAGGCAGGATGGGCAGACAAGTCACAGAATTCCAAAATCCCCCGGAAGTGGGATTGTAACCCAGGTCCTCAGACTCGAGAACCACTGTCCTTCCCATTGTATCACCCCATGAGGAGCAAGGCATGTCACACATCCAAGCATTTTCCTGTGCCTGGCAGACCAATTCTTTCAACAATCTCCAATATTCTTCTGTTTATGATTGTTCTCCGCCCCCCCCCACTCTCCCATTCAAAAAATAGAGGACCCAATGGGCATAGAGATATTACTGACCTCTCAACCAGAAGCCAGTCAAGGTTTCTATCAACCAATCAATCTATCTATAAGCATTAAGCACCTACTATGTGCCTGGGTCAACAGTTAGGTAATTCAGTGGATTAGAACCCCAGACCTTGAGCCATTTTTTTTGGAGGAGGGTAGGCAAGGCAGTTGGGGTTAAGTGACTTGCCCAGGGTCACACAGCTAATAAATGTCAAGTGGCTGAGGCTGGATTTGAAGTCAGGTCCTCCTGACTTCAGGGCTGGTGCTCTATTCACTGTGCCACCTAGCTGCCTCTCCCCCAAGAGATTTTCTATTAGGAAGACTCATTTTTGTGAGTTCAAGTTTGGCCTCAGACGTTTCCTAACTGTGTTACCTAGAGCCTGTTTGCCTCAGTTTCCTCACTTGTCAAATGTGCTGGAGAAGGCAATGAATGGCAAACCACTCCAGCACCTTTCCAAGGAAAACCCCAAGTGGGGTCACAGAGAGTTGGACATGAAGAGAGCAGAGAACTAGGTAAGAGTCAGGAATCCTGGGTTCTGGTCCCACCTCCGACACTAATTGGTTATATGACCTTGGACAAGTCACCATCCTTCTGCATATTTGTTTTATTATCTAAAAATGAGGGAATTGGGCCAGATGCTTTCTGCAATCTTCCTCAGTTCTAAGACATTACTATTCTATGGTTCATTTGTTTCCAGACAGCATAAATTTTTTAAGCAGAAGATGGATTTTTGGAAAGATTCTCTTCAACTATGGTGCCCAGAACAGAGGGGATGTACTTGAAATATCCATTGCTAGCAATAACAGTGGATATTTAAAAAAAGAGAGAGAAGAAAAGTATGGCCATGGGAGAAGGGAGAAAGGAACAGAAGAGAGGGAAAGAACAGGAAAATATGAGAGGCGGGGAGAGAGAGAGAGACAGAGAGACAGAGACAGAGACAGAGACAGAGACAGAGACAGAGAGAGAGAGAGAGAGAGAGAGAGATGGATATGGTGGGAAGTTGCCCTAGGTAACCTCCCTCAGTAGTCAACAACCTTTTAAAGGAAAAGAATCATTTTGGGTGAGTCTTAGAATTTTGGGGGAGAGGGAAGAGCTGGAGTTTTATGTGGAGAGTTCCTGATCTGGTGGTCTGAGAAACCTCCCATAGAGCTAGGCAAGCTCTCTGGCTCCTTTTTGGGGGGTTCTTGTTGCAATGACCCAGATAATTCCTGATAGGAGTCCCTGTGAAATCTCGCCAAGCCTTGTAGTCTTCTGCAAGGGACTGTAGAACATGCCTCTCTTTGGGGGAGGTACCCCAGACCAACAGCTCAGGGAGTTCCCTGATTACTCCCATTACATAAGTGTACACAAACATACACAATACAGCTCTTCATGTATACACACATGTACCATGTACACAGACATGTGTGTATACAGATGTTTATTTATTTGAGATAGCAGCTAAGTGAAGTAATAGATACTGGACCTAGAGTTAGGAAAACCAGAGTTCAAATCAGCCTCATACCCTTAGGAACTGTGTGACCCTGACCAAGTCACTTAAGCTCTCTGCCTCAAATTCCTCATCTGTAAACAGTAACTATCTCACAGGGTTCTTAGGCGCATAAAAATGAGATCAAATTTGAAAAGTGCTTTGCATACTTTAAAGTTTTCTATTTTAGAATGATGATGGTGATGACTACAGATGAGGGATAGTGTCACTTAATGAATCAAGGCTGCCCTTAGAGGTTTAATGGTCTCAGAAGCTGGGTTCAAGGCATACCTCTAACAAATACTGCCTGGAAGAGCTTCACAACTTAACTGCTCAGTCACACAACTCCCTAAGGCTATAAATTGCTGGTGAAGAAACTGACCTCCATTGATAGAGGGAGTTTCCTTAGTGGGACTTCTTTAGACTAATAAAATCACAGGTCTGGGAAACTCTCATGTCTGGCAAAATCTCTCTGTCTCTCTCCTCTTCTCTGTCCCTGTTATACACATATGTAACACATGTGTGTATATGTGTGCACAATAGTCCACACTTTGTTCTGCCTTATGTATACATATTTAAAATATGAGATACATACATAGTCAATTGTTATGAGAGCATTTCCACCAACCTCCTCTGTTCTCTGATCTGGTTCATTCATTTTTATTGCATAAATTTATTTGCACAAGGGAAGAGAGTTCATCAGAAAGGTGCTGAGTTCCAATCCTTTATCTTCCTATAAAGAGTAATTTAGCAAAGGGTTGGTCTTGGAGTCAGGAGGGACTGGGCTCAAATCCTGCCTTCAGGAGCATCAGTGAATCACAAGGATTCCAAGGCTTGGGTTCTTCATGGGTGATGTCTGTAGTGATACCAAGATCATGGGGCTGGTAGGCGGCTCCAACAAGCTTAACTGTATAAAGTACTTGGCAAATTCTAATCTATAATACAAACATGAGTTATTATTAACAGTAAACTCTCCATCTTGGTACTTATTGCCTCTGAAGAGCTTGGGGATGAGTATGGGTGGCTGGGCCTCAGTTTCTTCATTTTTAAATGGAAGGTTAGATGAGATGACCTCTAACCTCCCTCCTCACTGGAGATCTGGGATGGCCCTCCTGGAGCTTTCTCTTATTAGAATATTCCTTAGTACAATGAAGGTTTCAGATTCATTAACTGTCACCCAGGAAGGCAGAAAAACACCTAAATTGGAGAGTAATGAAGGATGACAAGAGGAAGGAAGAGTGAAGTATGGCAGCAGTGAGCCCTAACAGAGGAAAGGGTTTAGGAAGTTGGGACCTCAGCTAAGAGGAGGAGACTCAAGTCGGGTGAGCCCAGTGAGGGCTCTGTGTTTGGGCAGTGGGGGAAGGGAGAAGGGGGGAGGGGAGGGAAGGGGGAGGGGAGGGAAGGAGAAGGTGAAGGGAGGGAGGGGAGGGGGAGTAGAAGCAGCCTTCTAAGTTTGGGGCTTCCACTCTATTGGTCAGTCTTTTTTTTCCTTTTCTTTTTCATTTTCTTAGTTAATTTCTTTTTAGCTTTCAACATTCACTTCCATAAGACTTTGAATTCCAAATTTTCTCCCCATCTCTTTCCTCCCCCACCCCAAGACAGCATGCATTCTGATTATCCCTTCCCCCAATATGCCCTCTCTTCTATCAGCCCCTTCCCGTTCTTTTATCCCCTTCCCTTTCATTTTCCTGTAGTGCAAGATGGATTTCTATATCCCATTGCCTGTATCTCTTATTTCTCTACTGGCCAATCTTGAGGCTAAAGATCCAGCATTCACAGTAAACCTAGGGGCTGGCAGTCAAGACAAGGTAATAGAAAGAGATCCAGATCTGTAGTCTAAAGATCTGGATTCAAATCTTGCCAGGGACACTTAATGGCTGTGTGACCTTGGATAAGTGATACTACCTCTCTGGGCTGAAGTTTCTTTATCTGTAAAATGAGGGGTTTTGATAGGTGGTTCCCAGGTCCCTCCCAGGTCTCTCCCAGCTCTAAATCTGTGAATCTAATGACAGGAGAGTGGGTGCAGGAGGCAAATAGGAGGGGCACAAAACAGGAAGGAAGAGGGGCAGATTACCTGAGAAACCCAAGACAGTTCAGGATGATGGAGTGTTAGGGGGAGGGAAGGGGAGGAGTCTGAAATTTCCAGGTAAGTTGTCAGAGGCTGAACCAGGCACTGTTCCAATCTTATTCACACACACCTGATCTGCACGTCAGCTCCCTCCCCCCTTTCTGAGGCTGGAAGGCAGTGACATCAGCCCAGTCAGGAATGAACACGTGTCTGTCTAGGTGTCTGGAAAATACCCAAATGGAGCCTTATAAGACTCTTCCTTTGCTGCCTTAGATGGATAAAAAGTGAATCAAATAAGGAGATTCTTTCCTCAGGCAGGCCAACTCATTAACTCTAGGGACAGACCAAAGCAATTGGCTAAAAAGATTTTTATGCAAAGAAGATTCATTGATTGTGAAGGGTTAGAGTTTGTAATGTCACAGCCGGGAGGGACCATCTTTCCAGGTGGAGGAAACTGAAGCTTAAGGTCTCTCTCTCTGTGTCTCTCTCTGTCTCTCTCTGTCTCTCTCTGTCTCTCTCTGTCTCTGTCTCTCTCTTACACATACACCACATATGCACACATATATGTATATACATGTAATACACATAGATAATTTAGTAAGGGGAAGAGCTGGGATTTGGGCATATGTCTTCTGACTCCCAAACTGGGCTCTTTTCATTCTGTGATACCATGAGGCACAAAAAGATTGAGATCCTTTCCTCTAGACCCAGGAGACTTCCAGAGCCTAACTATCCAATCAGGTTCATGTAATCAGACCGTTAGGGCAGCTAGGTGGCACACTGGATAGAGCACCAGCCCCCAGAGTCAGGAAAACTCATTTTCCCCAGTTCAAATCTGGCCTCAGACACTTACTAGCTACATGACCCTAGGCAAGTCATTTTACCCTGCTTGTCTCAATTTCCTTGTCTGTCAAATAAACTGGAGAAGGAAATGGTAAACCATTCCAGTATCTTTGCCAAGAAAACCCCAGATGGAGTCACGGAGAGTCTGAAATGACTGAACAACAACTAACAATGAGAACGTCGAATGAGCCATAGAACTTGAGAGATGAGATGAGTAACACACGAAAAGGAGAGATTCTATGATTCTATGAATAAAGGTGACGTGCAAGGACTTACTATGTCACTCTCCTGCTCCAAACCCTTCAGCAGCTTTCTTTCTATGTATGAAGAAACACAAACTACTGAGTTTGGCATTCAAGGCCTTCCACAATCAGACTCCAATCTATTTTTCCTGTCCTCCTTTACACTACTCTCTTTCCCTTCTCACACTCTAGGTTCTAGCCACAACAGAACACTTCTCAACCTTCTCCTTTCACGTTTCACCTTTCACCTTCCTGCAAACCTGCACAGGCTATTCCCCATTATTGGAACTGACTTCTTTATCTCTAGCTCTCAAAATCCTTCTCATCCCACAACCATAAGCAAACCATATCATCTCAGCATGACTTTCCTCATCTGTAAAATGAGGAAGTTGGATGGGCTGATCTCTAGCATTCCTTTCATGTCTGGATCTATGATCCTCTGACCCTACTGTGAGACCTCAGACAAGTCACTTAACCCCTTTCTCATTTGTTAAAAGAGGTTGGACTCAACATCTTCAAAAGTACCTTCCATCTCTAGAATTAAGATTCTAGGGTCCTGAGGTTAAACTTTAGGAGTCAGCTCTTCCATGAAACTTTTCCCAATCCTTCTAGCAGACAGGGTTTTTTTTTTCTCCTCAAATATTCCCAGAGCACTTTGTCTGGATTTCTCATAGGATCATAGATTCAGGTCCCTTCTAAGAGAAGGATCCTTTTATTTGATGGGTCAAAAACTGGATCTTGCCCTACCACTCCAAATCTTGTATTACAGTTACCTGTGTTCAAATCCTATTATCCTGCCTTCCCATCTCCACCCCAACTCCAGCAGAATGTAAGCTCCTTGAGGACAAAAATGGTCTTGTTTAAATCTCCAGTGTCTAGTATAGAGCTTGGCACACAATGGGACAGTTACATTTATCAGATGAATTGACTGATTGCAGCTCATGCCAATATAGAACTTTAAGGGCCAATAGCATTGTTTTTAGCTCTGCAGAGCTGGCCCAGGTCCTAGAATGGTTTGTTGGTTGGTTAGGATCAGCAGGGTTGATTAGTCAGGGAAACTAATTTGTAGTTTCCTCAGCTTCTTTCCTCAGAGGAATCTTCTTGAGTCTTAACAAAGGGCTGAGCAGAGAGGAGTCTTTCAAAGGCTTAATGAGTAAGACTACATTGCCATATGGAGGTTACTGAAAGATTTCCTGGGTATATTCCTTTTTAAGGATAGATATTCCCAGGTTCCAGGGGACTTGTGGGAATAGAAGGACACCCCAGGGCATCTTTCTCTTCTTGTAACTGGGAAAATGAGAGAGGAGGTCTTGTTTATCTGTTAGTGAGACAGATTTATGTTCAGGGAACCTTCAGACTTCTATGAAACAACCAAGGTTGAAGAAGGCTGGAGATTTCTGATTTATTGTTATTGACAATAATAATAGCTAATAGTAATATATTTTATCTCATTAAGTCCTCACAGTAATACTGGAAAGTAAGTGTTATTATCATTTCCATTTTATACATCAGGAACCCAAGGTTTGACCAAGTCAATGACTTGCCCAGGGTCATGCAACTAGTAAGGTCTTCCTGACTCTTGAGTTCAACATTCTATCATCTAACTACTCCAGAGAGCTTCTCTATGTAGGGAGCAGAGAGACAGACAGTCAAGCGTTATGGTAGGGCCATGCTGACAGTGTAGTCAATGTGGATACAGGCTTTGAAATGCTTGGTTTTAAAAAGCACCCCAGTTCTAGTGGTAGGGAGATAAGGCTCAGTGATGAGGTTGGGGCATGGGAAGGAGGGTGCCATAGTACTCGCTTTGGAGTTGGGAGGACCCAGGTTTTCAAGGACGACCCATGCTGTCTATTGTACGTTGTCTATTATGTGCTGTTTATTACACATTGTCTATTATATGTTGTCAATTACATATTGTCTGTTAGTATTGTCTACTACATGTCTATTACCTATATCTACTACATGTTGTCTGTTTCCCTCATTAGAATGTGAGCTCCTTGAGGTCAAGGACTGTTTTTGCCATTCCATGTCCATAGTGCTTAGGTACAATGCCTCACATGTTGCAAGTGCTTAATTAAGGCTTGTTAATTGACTGATTGCAGACCTAGAGCTTGGAAGGACCTCGGAAGCCACCAAGTCTGACCCCTTCAGTTTATAGAAGGGGAAACAAGTTAACAAAGGCTCTGACTTGCCCAAGGTGATCCCAATAATGTGACAGGGGCGAGATTTGTGACCAGGTCCTTTGACTCCAAGGCTACTGGGCTTGTCTTCTGTACTAGGAACTCTCCTGTTCCTAAAGAAATCTTCAGGAAGGGCAATAATCACATCCCCCATGAAGCATTCGCCAGGAGAGCCATCAAAGAGCACTCTTTGCAGAGACAGGGCGGTCGGCCCTGGGATTTCTCCTGCAGATTGTGCAGAAAGAAGAGACAGCCCAGCTCGGCTTGGCTCCATCTCCCAGCCTGGCCTGCTCCTAGCCATTGATCTCCCATTGATCAAGACGGACAAGCCAGCTGCCAGAATATGGCCAAGGTCACACTGCTCCCTACCTAGATCTTTCTTTCCATCCCACACTTTCCTCCCTCCTTAGGAAATCTGGCTGACAGGTGTAGAATAGGCTCAAGATTTGGAGCCAAAAGACCTGAGTTTGAATCCTGGCTCTTCTACTTACTGCTTCTCTGACCTTGTGGAAGCTACTTCTTCTCCGGAGTTTGTTTCCTTTTCTGAAAAAATGAGGGAGTGGACTAGATGGCCAGTCATGTAGGTCCCCACCAGCTCTGTGTCTCTGATCCTGAGTAATCCCATGTTCAGGTGGCCCCAAGGAAGCCTTAGCATCTCCGGTGATTGCCCTAGTGATGCGAGGCTTTTCATGGACCTTGAAGGCCTTTTACAGAGGTTGCCCAGTCACAGATGCCATAATCACATAAGGACTTGTCCCAAAAGGCTTTTCCCCTTCATTCTCTACATAAGGGAGAGGGGAACTGAGGAGGAAGTGGAGAAATGTGGGCCAGAGAGGCAAAGTCACTTTTTGAAAGGCACCCAGAAAGTAACTGTTTGAGGAGAGAAAAGCAGGCTGGATTTTAAATTACAACCCCAATTCTGTCACTTATCTGTATGACCTTGAACAAATCACTTCTCCAAGCATCAGTTTCTTTGTTTTTAAAAGGAGATGGTTGGGTCTCTGAGGTCCCTTCCAGCTCTAACGGCATGATCCCTTGGAAGCAAAGCCAAACTGTGGGGTGTGTGTAGGGGCCCAGCCCTCTACATACTTTCTTTTGTATCCCTCTTGGTAGCAGACCAACCATCCACCACCACCCCCAACTTCCCAAGATCCTCTGGGCCTCACCATTTTCCCTGCTACTTTCCCTGCCTAAGAACAATCAACATTTTCCATCTGCTGTGAACTAAACATAAGGTAGAACTCTTCTTGATGTATTGTCTCCCCTAATTTGAATTGAGAGCAAGCATTCTCTTTACTTTCTAATTGTATTCTCAGTGCTTAAACTCTTCCTAAATGCTTTTCCATTGCATTTCCTCCTGGAAGGGGTGTGCAGGTTAGGGTTCTACAAAGGAGAAAGTTCTCCTGGGCACATGTCCCAGTCTAGGTGAAAGGGGAACATGTATCTTGGGCAAAATTGCAAAGTAGACAGAATGGTGTCCTGCATATTTTTTTTAACATTAGACCTGTGATTTCATCAATAGAAGGAGCTGCCAGAGAGGAAAGCCTCTCGCAATATAGCTGGCAGTTCTCTGCAATGTGTAATCTTTAAGAGAAGCTGGGAGGGTCGCTGGAAGGCCGGGGACTTGCTCTGGGTCCCACAGCTGGCATACATCAGAGAGAGGACTTGAAATCAGGTGTTCCTGGTCCAGAGGAAGGTTCTCTACCAACTGAGTACCTTAGCCATTCCCTTAGGAGAGCCATCCTGGTTTTCTCCTTAGGTTCACTCCTGTCATTCTTGTCTTTTCTTTTTTTCCCCTCCCCTAGTGGAAAACTATTCACAATGCTAAACATCAAGTGAGTGCCTCCTTCAGGTAGAGACACAGAGAGGAGTGAGGTTGGGGTCCCAGAGCTGATATTCAGTACAGGGGAGGAGCTACCTAAACTTCGCATATTAGTAAAATCCAAGGTCAGATTTGATGTGTCACTGGAGAGGTAGAGAAAAGGCCCCATGGCAGTTCAGAGAAAGAAGAGCCGGCTTTCTGCTAGGAGATGAAGGAAGACTTCCCTGAGGAGATGCCTTCTGACCTGGGTCTAAAGGGCCAGTCAATGGATTTAAAGCTAAAAGAAAACTCAGAGGCCATTAAGTTCAATCAAATCATTTGACAGAGGCTGATAGGGGCTCAGGGTACAACTATTAAATCTCCCAGGGTACTGAATGACTTTTGTCCAGGGTCACATGGCTAAGAGTGTCAGAGGTAGTACCTGAACCCAGATCTTCCTGCTTCCAAGCTTAGCATTCTAATCACTGCATATCATCCTGCTGCCTCTGAAAGTCTAGGGTTATAGCAGACGGAGGATGAGGTCCTGGGGAAAAGCTATGCTATAGCCACTGACCTGAGATAAGACAGAGTGCTATAAAACTTTATGTACCCTTTGATCCAGCAAGATCACTATTGGCTCTATATCCCAAAGAGATCAAAGAAGAAAATTTTTTAATGTTACGGTAGCTCTTTTTGTGGTAGCAAAGGATTGGAAATCAATGGGTATCCATCAATTGGGAAGTGGCTGAACAAGTTGTGATATATGATTATGATGGAATACTATTGTGCTGTGAGAAATGATGAGCAGGATGCTTCAGAAGAACCTATATGAACTGATGTGAAGTGAAGCAAGCAGAACCACAAGAACATTGTACATAGTAATAGCAACATTGTACCATGATCCACCATGAATGACTTTGCTATTCTCAGCAATAAAATGATGCAATTCCAGAAGACCCTTGGTGAGAAATGCTTTCTACCTCCAGAAAGGAACTAATGAATTCTGAAAGCAGACTGAAGCATGCTTTTTAAAACTTTATTTTGATTGTTTTATTATTTTGCTTTCTTAAACAACATGGTTAATATATAAATATGCTTTGCATGATCTCATATATATAATCCATATATTGCTTACCTTCTCAAGGAGGGGGTGAAACAAGAGGAAGGGAGAGAATTTGGAACTCAAAATCTTTTTAAATGATTGTCAAAAAAATTTTATATGTAATTGGAAAATATTTAGTGGAACAAATGAAAATAATTTACAAAAAGAAAAGGAAGATGGAGATGGGAGGAAGGAGCACTTACACCTGGGTAAGGGACCAGGAGCAGAGATTTCTACTAATCCTTATTTTGCTAAGATCAATCGTGCCTTGCCCAGAGCTTGACAATGGTCCACACAATAACCATAGAATCTGAAGGGACCTCTGATCTCCTATAGTCAGCTCATCCCACCATCCATTTATTGAGCCAAGGAAGTAAAATAACTTTCCCAACTCCCACCACACAGGTGATAAACGGAAGAACTAGGGTCTGAACCCATATTCAAATGACCAAATTCAGGCATTTATGTTTTGTGCCAGGCTGCATCAGGGCAAGTCTGCCCCAGGGAGGACAATAGACTGTGTGCCAGTGGGAAGGTGGCTTTCAGAGCTTCCTGAAGCCTGCCCTGATGGTCTGACTCTGTGTGGCTGAGCATTTGGGGCACCTGTCCACACATTCTCTCTCTCTCTCTCTCTCTCTCTCTCTCTCTCTCTCTCTCTCTCTCTCTCTCTCTCTCTCTCTCTCTCTCTCTCTCTCTCTCTCTCTCTCTCTCTCTCTCTCTCTCTCTCTCTCTCTCTCTCTCTCCCTCTCTCTCTCTTTCTTTCTCTTATGCTTTACCTTCCCCCACTCCCTAGGCCTGGGAAGGTTCCTGTCTGAAGGGTCCAGCTCAGGCTGGCCACGGGTGAGTAGCAGGTCTTTTTTTAGCACTGCTCTCAGCAAGACCTCTTTAGAGCATAGGCTCCTTAAATAAGAGCTGACGTGGGCCCTGACAAATCAGCTGGGTTGTTCAAGCTCTTTTCCCTTCCAGGGGCAGAGGGAGAAGCCCTGGATGCACTAGGATGGCAGCTGGGCATTCTCCTTCCCTCTCCCCAAGTCTCTTCTTTCCTTGGCCAGGGTTGAGGGTCAGGGATGGTAGGAAATGGGTCTGGAAGTCTAGGCCCACTGGGGGTTACAGATATGACCAAAACAGAATTTCTGTTCCCCCAGGGGCTCTGAGACTTCCTGGAGAGACAACTCACATGTCAGAACCCATTAGTGTGACAAAGGAGTTGAGAGAAGTTGACATCACTGAGTTGTAGAGGGAAGACTTCATGGAAGAGGTAGAAGGGCAGGAAAAGGTATGCTAAGAAGCATTTGGTGTTGAAGTGGACAGAGCGCCCGACCTGGAGTCAGGAAGACTCATCTTCCTGAGTTCAAATTTGACCTCAGACACTTCCTAGCTGTGTGAACTTGGGTAAGTCACTTAACCCCATTTGCCTCAGTTTTTGCATCTGTGAAATGAACTGGAGAAGGAAATGGCAAATCACTTCAGCATCTGTGCCAAGAAAACCCCGGATGGGGTCACAGATAATGGGACAGGACTGAAACATAGAACAACAAAAGAAACATTTATAAGGAAGAAGAACATGCCAATGGGGAGGAGGGAGCTGGGCTGCTAGATTAGCCAATCAAACATTATTAAGCACTTGCTGAATGCCAGGAATACAAAAAAAAAGAAAAAACCCAAAAGAGTTAACAGTTCCTGTCCTCAGGGAGTTTCCATTTGAACAGGAAAAGAGATGGATGGGTCTGAGAGGCTGGGGCAGATTGGGTCCAATTCATAAGTTCCTAGATCTAGGTTGGAAAGGATCCCAAAGTCCAAAGTACAACCCTCTCCTTTGATGAGGAAAGGAGGCCTGAGGAACTTAAGTGAGCTGCCCAAAGTCATCAGGCTAGTGTTGCTCTGTAGCCATCCCACACCCAATAGTGTGTCAGCTCCTTGAGGACAGGAACTTGTTCATTTTTGTCCTTGTTCCCCCACTACAGGACACAGTTTGGTGCTTACTAAGTACTGAATCTATAGACAGAGTAGGGGTTACAGCTGTGATTTCCTTAGAATTGGGGGAGAGGGGAAGAACTGCTTTACCAATGCAAATTGACCCTTTGTCAGGAGATCATCATTTTGGACAGTCGCCTAAATCATTGAGAAGTTAAATGACTTGCTCAGAGTACTACAATCAGTACATCAGAAGTGGGACTTGAACTCAAGTCTTCCTAGCTTCTCTGCTACATCACACTGGTTCTTTTGCCCAATAGAATGAAATGGGATTTGGCTTAATGGAGAGGAGTAGAAGAGAATCTAATTGAATTCTAGGGTTTAGCAATATGTCTACAGCTTTGGGGCAGCTAGGTGGCATAGCTGAATAGTGCTAGTGAATAGAGCACCAGCCCTGGAGCCAGGAGGACCTGAGTTCAAATATGACCTCAAACACTTAACACAAAAATTAGCTGTGTGACCTTGGGCAAGTCACTTAACTCCAATTGCTCTGCCGTCCCCCCCTCCAAAAGCAAAATATTTACACAGCTTGGCATAGGAAAAGAGCCCATTAAACTTCTTGCTCCTTTATTTGAGATCAACAAATGGCCAAGTGAACTGAGAAGACAGGACACACATCCATAGAATTGGTCCTTCTGGAAGGCAGAGATTGCTTCAGGGACCAGCACATAGTCAGCACTTAGAAGTTGCTGGGTGATGGATATTTGGAGGAAATAATTCCAAGGCAACTTAGAAGCAAGATTTGGCTTCAAAGTATGGAAAGATTTCCTACCAGCATTGACAAAAACAGAATTGCTGTCTCAGGAGGTAATGAGGTCTTCAGTGAAAAAGTCTGGGTGACCATTTCTCTGGGATGCTACAACAGAGATTCCTGTTCTGGGAGGGGAGGGGGACAAGATGCTCCCAGTTCTTTAGCCCTTTCTAAGGCTGCATCTGAATCCTCTGGCCAGGGAGATGGATGTGGGAGGTGGTGGAGGAGGTACAGTGGCTAAGTTTGGGACCCAGTGCTAACCATAACCAGCATCTTAGAGCTACTGGGGAGTGGGCTGCTCTCTATTTTACTATCTTCTCCCTTGATTCTGATTTTTTTTCCCTGTCCCTTCAGCCTCCTCTTCTCTCTCTTTCTTCTCTGATCCCTAATCTCTAGTCTCTCTTCTCACTCTGCTTTTTTCTTTCTTCTACCTTGCCTTTTCCCTCCTTTTCTTCTTCCCCAATTCCTTCTCTTCCCTTCCCTTTCCTCTTTTTCCCTCTTATCCACTCTTTTCCCCACTTCTTCTCTCCTCTCCTCCACTCTCCTCCCTTCTTTTCTGTTCCTGATCCTTCTCCTCCAGCCTTCCTCTCCTCCTCCTCCCCCAAAGCATTGTTTTGAGCTTTGCAGTCTGGGAAATACAGATGTTTCCAGAGTCAATGTCCTGCATTGTGCTCCTCTGACTCCCCAGAGCCTTGGGCCAGGCTGAGAGTGGAAGGGAGAGGTTGCAGTTTGGGATGGTGGAGCATTTACTACCAAGCCCTATAAGGGGGAAAGGAGTACCCTCTTACTGATCCAAATTGATCTCTCCCTTTTCTTCTCTTGCCTTCTGTCACCATTCTCATGTTTCCCCTTATACCCTCCATTAGTCCCTTCAAAGGCTCCTTTCCCTCCCTTCTGTCGCCCTCCCCCCAACCCAGGAAATTCATTATCTAGGAGAGCTTGGTCTAGAACCCTGAAGAATCACTGTGCTCCATCTCAAGTAGCCCCTCTCCTACCTCCCAGGGATCAAAGCAGGATTTGAAAGGTATCTCAGAGGCCATTGACTCCTCCTTTTGACAGAGGAAAAAACTAAGACCAAGAGGAATGAAATCACTTGTCAATCACGGCCACATGGGTAGTGTTGGAGGTGAGTTGGGAACCCACTCCTCTAATTTCAAAGCCAGTGCTCATTCCACTGAACCAGGCTGGCCCCCAAGGATGGAAGTGAGGAAGTGAGTCCAATTACTCCAACATTTGTGCCCACGTAAGCTGGGCTATGGGACTCCTGGATAATCCTATTCCTCCATCAAGGCACCGAAGGCCAGAGACTTGAGTCAGACCAAAGCAGGCCCCATCATATACTGATCCTTTCAGCCTCCAAGAACTTGTCCTTAATAGAAAGGAAGTCCTTGATCAAGACGCTACCTTGGAGCTGGGCCACTGGATTTGCCTCTTCCCAAATCAGGGCAGGGGTCCAGTGGGAAAAGGGTTGAGGGATCTGGAATATGACCAGGATGGAGAAGAGGGTAACTTTCCCTTCCCCTTCCTTCCCCCCATGCTCCTCCTGCACTGCTATCTCCATTGTGGCGCTAAGCAGCTGCCCAGGACTGGGCACGTGATCTTGGTGCTACTGGAACTGTTGCCAGTACTAGCCCCCAGTGGGCATCTCTCCCATAGCTGGATGTCGTCTTACCATCCCCATCATCAGGCAAGATCTCCTCAGTCCCTTCAGTCTTGGGGTCATAGACTGAACTAATGGGACCTCAGATCTTGGGGTCCAATCCCATCATTTAACAGATGAGATGACTGAGTCTCAGAGAGGCAGAGACTTGGCCAAGGCCAAGCAGATAGTAAGCATCGGAGGGTGGGATTTGAACCGAGACCTCCTGACATTGTACCACGGAGCCTCAGGGGGCACCTCCTTCCTGTTCGAATTGTTAGAAAGCTCTTCCTGAGACTTGACGGAAATGTACCTTCCCTCCACATTCCCATCCCAGCATCCCGGGTCTGGACAAGGCTTTTCTGCAGCCCTAGCAAAGTTCGAACGTTGATCCCCCTGGGAATCACTGGAGCCTTCCCTGAGTCATGGAGAGCACACTTTCCTAGCACATATCCTTGACAACAAATCCAGCCCCTGGCCTGAGATGTTTGTGCGTGTCTCCACCACACCGGGAATTTTTGAAAGGTTCGGCTTGAGTCCCTAAGCGTTCAGGATCTCTCATTGTGTGATACTGGGGGCTGCGCCTCATGTCCCTCATCCTGCCTCTGGAAGCAACTGTTACAACCAAGCCCTCCATCTCACCCTCAAGAGGGACACAGCACATTCAGGTTCAGACCTCGCTCCTTCCCCTCTCTTTTCTCCGAGAGCTCAGCCCACCTAAGACCTCCGCCCATCCTGCTTCCCCAAGGGCGTTCCTCGTCTCCTTTCCCCCGGGATCTAGAGCTTTCTGAGCCAATCTTGGGAGCAGGGATTCAGCCTATCGGGAAGCAAGCGTGCGTGTGGGAGTGCTGATACTTTGGAAGATGAAGGGGATAAGCATTTATTAAGCGCCTTCAAAGGGCTAAGTGCCGGCTAAACGTTTTGCAAATAGTACCTCATTTGCTTCTTAAAGAGATGATTATTTCCGGTGCCCCACCCCAACCATCCCAGAGAGTAGGGATTTAGCCTGCCGTCGGACTTAGGAATTGGCTGCTGCTGCTTTTGAGGGGTGGGGAGTGGGGGGGGGCGAACTGTCCATTTTCTCTGGCCCCACAGTCTATTTGTCCATCCCTACTAACCGCACCCTAGCTCCCGCTCCCCCCCCATCCTCTCTCTGCATCTGATCCCTACCAGCCCCCAGCCTGGCTGACTGATGATGACTCCACCTTGCCCCCGTCTCTTCCAATCGGCTAGCAGCTGGAGAGCAGGATGGGGCGAGCGTCAGGAGGCAGGAAGACAAGGCTGCGGCTGGGCTGCGGCGGAGGATCTGGTGGCCTCTCCCGGGGGGCCCTTTCCCCTCATCCTCTCTGCTCACTGCAGCTCGCCCTGGCCTAAACCCAGCCCCCAAGCTCAGCCCGGCCCCAGCCCGTCCGCACTGTGACTCAGCAATGAAGTCAGCCCCACCCGATGGAAGACAGAATGGGGAGAGGGTGGAGATCGGCTCCCCGCACCTCCATCTCAGCCTGCGCAGGGGGGAAGGGGGAGGGAGGGAGGTTCAAATCTCCTTACCTCGTTGGGTCACAGGCGCCCCGAGGCAGACAGTTTGTCCCCCATCCTCCCTTCCACCCCGCCCCAGCTGTTCCGGCTATTAGGAAGCAGAAACCACCTTCCTTCAGGGGCGTTGCTGGGGAGACAAAGTGGGCTCTGCCTCCCTCCTCCAGTCGCTTCCCTCTACAAGAAGAGAGAAGCTTAGGCTGTGAATGTGTGGTCTGGCTCCCTATACTCCTCCCCGCGCTGAATCACTGCTGTCCCCATCTCTATCATCACCCAACACCGGCAAATCCCGTCCTGGAGGGGGGACCCGGCAGATCTGTGGTCATTGTTTTATTTTATTTTATTTTTATTTAAGCCTTCCCTGGAATGGGTCGGGCTCAGTCTTCTCAGAGATCTGAGGTTCACTAACTGGGTTTTGCTTTTGCCTAAGCTACAGGCAGGAGGAGACAGTCTTGCACAAACAAATAGCCAGAGAATCACAAAGCAGAGACTGGGTCAGAGAGGAAAGAGCACTGTCCTGGGACTTCTGGTGTAGCACTGATCTGCTGTTCTGGCTCAATTTTCCTACTCACTAGTTACTTAGGATGATGGTTCTGGAATATGGGATTATAGGACTGGAAGGGACCTCAGAAGTCATCTGGCCCAACTCGCTCATTTGATTAACCAAGGAGGAAACAAAGTTCCCCAGAAACCACGATTTACTCAAGGTCACAGCAATTAAGAGTGAGAACTCCGGTCCTCAGACGGCCAGTGTTCACTCCCTGGCACTAGTCAGTTAACAAGCTTTTTTAAGCTCCTATTATGTGCCAGATGCTGTGCCTGGGGATGCAAAGAAAGGCCTATGACAGTCCCTGCGCTTAAGGACCTCTCAGAGGAATAGAGGAGACAAAAGACAAACAGTACTGCCCTAAGAAATCCACATCCAGGAGGCCCCAGGGTAGTCTCAGAGCAGAGGCTTTAAGGAGGACTGAGAAAAGCTTTCTTTAGCTGAGACTCAGAAGCCAAGAGACCGAGATAACTCCCTACTGGGTGACTTTGTTTAACATCTCAGAGAAGCAGTTCTCCATCTCTAAATAATGGTCCTGAGGTACCTGGGTGCTACAGGGGGATAGAGCATTGACCTGGACTCAGGAAGACTCCTCTTTCTGAGTTCAAATCTAACGCCAGACACTTATGAACTGTGTGACCCTGGACAAAGTCACCTCACCCTGTTTGCCTCAGTCTCCTAATCTGTAAAATGAGCTGGAGAAGGAAATGGCAAACTACTCCAGTAGCCTTGTCAATAAAAACCCTAAATGGGGTCATGGAGTCAGACAGGACTGAACAACAACAAAATGCTTCAAAGTTTGCAGAAGACTCGGCATTTTTATTCTCACGATGACCCTGAGAGGTAGGTGCTACTATTATTCTTATTGTCCAGATGAGGAGACTGAGGCCATTTCAACCAAGATTCAAATAACTTGCCCAGGGTCACATAGTAAGTGTCTGAGTCCAGATGTGAACTCTGGTCTTCCTGACTCCAGGTTCTTCGTGTTATCTATCCTCTGCCCTTCTAGCTGTCTGATAGAGATAATCAGAGCTATAGGAATCCATAGCAGGGAGCCTTGGTAACCAACTGGGAGAATTTCATAGAGAAAGTGGCATTTGAGTGATTTGTTTCTTTCCTGGAAGAGAAAAGAAATGCCTAAGGTAATAGAGCCAATAAGGATGATCTTGACCTAGGGTAGCCACTGGGGCTGGGGGTTCACTGATAGCTCCTCCCCTCCTATCATTTGACTTTAAGTCAGCCCTATCAGCATGCACTCCTGCCTATACATTCCTGTCTGTTTTCACCCAGGCTATACCCATTCCTAGTACCCACACTACCCTTGCCCACTCAAGAGTCTGTCATGCCTTCTGTCTACTTGCTATGCCATTCCCTTCTCTGGCTTCCAAATTTCTGCTCAAAGTTCACCTTCTTTGGTCTACGCTGGGAGCCCCTCTGATCTTCTGCACCAATGCCCCACCTCACCCTAGTGAATCAGCAATATTCATAAATGCTGTTGCACTGGGCACTGGTTCATCTCATTTTCTAAATTGGTTTCACCAAAGGAGACCCCAGTGTTCCAGCCAAATCCTCAGATTATGCACAGAAGCCCTTCCCATAACTGGCCAATGACGCACCAAGAGAAAAAAGACGTAACTTCATATACCCACAATCCACTTGGAGGGAGGCCCACTCCTGCCCAATACCAAAGTCTCTCTGTCCTCTTGATGAGGTGAAGGATCTGGGAGCCCCCTTGAGCTCTCCTTGAATCTTTGAGGGTCTGGGAAACCCCTTGAAGTCTGATTAAATCTTCCCACTTGATGAGGCATTTGCAGAGGCCTTAAATATTTCATTGTGGCTGGGCCCAAACCTCTGTTACTAACCTGGCCCTCCATTGTCCATCTGCTTCCCACCCTGGAGCCTATCAAAATATCAATCCACCCTTGCATTGACCTCATTAACTCCTCCTGAAGACCCTCCCCAAACTCATTACTGGAGTCTGACCTCATTGATTCAAGGAGAGCTCAAGGGGGCTCCCAGAGCCTGCACCTCATCACTCTCACCCCTTCCTTCATCCTGCCTTTATTCCTTTCAGAGCTGCCTTGGTTTTCATTCATTCATTCAGCAAAAACCTATTGTCTACCATGTGTGAAATTTACTAGGTATGGAGCAATAAAAAAAAAATGTGATTCGCTGGTTCCCTATCCTTATAGAGTATTACAGGGAAGAAAAGGCATGTCTTCAGGTAACCATAAGACAAGGTAGAATTGAAGAGAAAAATGTGATGAGAGATATAAATGGAGTCATCAAAGCTTTCAGAGGCAGATGATATCAGTCCTGGTCAGGAGGAGGAGAGGATGGTTATAGCATCATCAATTTAGAGTTAGGACAGTTTAGTTCTCTGACATCATAGAAATCAATCCTCTCATCTTACAGATGAGGAAACTGAGGCCCAAGGAGACTAAATGATCTTCTCAAGGGCGAGTCGAGCTAGGATCTGAATCCAGGTTCTTTGATGCCAATCGGGACTTCATTGACGCCTCTTGTCTCCCTGGGCCATACTTTGCACCTCCCCCCCCCCACACTCATTTTACACAACTCATTCCCTCACTTTCGTTCTATATGTATCTATACATTCGAAATGCGAGTTTTGTATATTCAAGTTCTTGAGTTTTGCTTTTATTAATCTCCATTCTCTTTATTTTCATTGGAAAATTTAACCTATCCACATTTACGGTTAGATCATTGCTAAGTTTGTGTTTTAGAAATCAGTGAATGGAATTCTGGGATGAAAATCACCATTCCAGAGACAGAAAAGTAGGTGGGCACCTAAGAGGGGGTTCCAGGCTTAGAAAGAAAGGAAGAGAAGGGGAGGGGAGGGGAGGAAAAGGGAAGGGAAGGGAAAGAGAGGAGAGGGGAGGGGACAGGAGGGGAGAGGAGGGGAGGAGGAAGGATTTGTTAAGCTCCCTACTGTGAGCTGGGTGGGGCTCTGTGGCTAAGCACTTTACAAATATCTCCTTTGATGCTCTCCACAGCCCTGAAGGGAGGTGCTTTTATTGTCCCCATTAGAAAGTATCCTTTAGAAAACATCCATCAGCATATATTTATTAAACGCCTTAGAACTATGCTGGGTATTGGGTTACAAAGATGAAAGAGAAACAGTTCCTGCCCTCAAGGCAGACCTGGGTGATGCCAAAGGTCCCCAGATGAATATACAGGGCAATTAGATGGCCCAGTGTATGGAGAGCTAGACTTGGGGGGTCTTTGACACTTACTAGCTGTGTGGCTCTGGGCAAATCACTTAACCTCCATTTGCTTTAATTTTCTCCTATGTAAAATAGGGATAATAATAGTACCTATCTGCCTCCGACCCCACCCCACCCCAGGTTGTTAGGCTCAAATGAGATAAAATTTGTAAAGTGCTTTGTAAAAGTAATTTAATGCATTATGTGACCTATTGTTACTGTTATATTAAATAAATACAGGAGATGGGGGCCCGGTCCAAGACAATGGGAGCAGGGGGGAACACTTTCCAGGGAGGGATGAGAGACTCAGGGAAGAGGTGACACCAAAGCGAAGCCTTGAAGGATGCTGAGATGAGGCCAGAATGAATCCTAGGCAGGGGGAGCACCTGTTTGTGTACCCTGAGCTAGAGAGGACGTGAAATGTTTGGGGGAAAGCAATGGGAAATCTCCAATATGACATTTTGTTTTAGGAGTACTCTCTGAGAAATCTCTGCTCTGACACTGGTTGTGGCCCTTTCTTCCTGACCTTTTCTGCAAATTTCCAGACCCTGTGATTGTTTTCTGCATGTCAGTCAACAAGGCCTCCCTCATTCAGTATTCAGCATCTCCCCACTATTGACCTATGTAATCCTCTGGTGGAACCCCTTAAAGTCTACCCCCTGCTAGTATCCACCGGGATAAGCCACGAGTCCAGTTGGCCTGGAAAGTTGGGGGGGCGGGGGTGGGGGAAGAGAGGCTTGTGTGAAATAAACCCAGGGAGCTAGAGCTAGATAAACTAGTTTAGCCAAGTAAGTACCACTGAGGTTGCTCTGGGGAAGCTTTTGACTCTGCCCAGCCCAATTCCTGTTATTTCAGTAAAATGTCGTTTTTCCTAAAGAATACTAACTCAACTTTCTTCCCTCTAAAATGGAGATACTACTGCTTCAGCTACCTGTCTCTCAGCGTGGTTGTGGAGGGGAGGAGGAAATGCTGCACAGACCTTGAGCTCTATAGAGATCAGAGCTCTGCTCATGGCGAATAAAGGCACCCCTGTGGTCTGAGGCATGTAGTGGGACCGATAGGAAGTGAGGGCTAGAACTGGGCGGCAGATATGGGAGTAGGAAGGAAGGAAGGAAGAAGAAGAGGGGTAATTAAGGATACGAGTCGAGGGGTCATTGATCTAGAGGTGGAAGGGACTTTGGAAGTCGTTGAGTCCAATTCTCTCATTTTACAGATAAGGAAACTGAGAGGCCCCAGAGAAGAGAAATATCTTGTTCGGGATTTCACAGCTGGCAAGTGTCTGAGGCAGGATTCAAATCCAGGCTACATATTGACTTGGAAAATCACAAATTAATATTATCTGTGTTGTATCTTTCTTTATTTTGTTAAACATTTCTCACTTACATTTTAACCTGTTTGGGCCTCACTCACTGAGAGTTTCAGTTTGAGCACATAGGTGCTCCCTTCGTTACCCTGGGTGGCTAAGCAGGCTCAAGGACCAAATCCACAACCCAGTGAGTATTTATTAAGGAGCTATTATATGCAAGGGACTGGGCAAAGATTTTAAAGCAAGATCCTTTGCCTCAAGGCAGGGGTGGGGTTAGTAAGGTTAGTAAAGTTAGTAAGGTTAGTAAGTCACATCCAAGAGGTTCCTCTGGTACCTTAGCTTTGGGTTCAGAGATCAGTAAAGCTTGGGAAGGAGAGAAAGGAAAAAGCCTGGAGATGAGGGCAAAGTGCCCTAGACTGAATCTGAGAAGCAGCGGAGGCCCTAGACACCTGAAGAGAACAGCAAGGCCCAGAGCCATAGGTAGGAATTCTTGCACCCAGGGCAAATCTGCTTGTGGAAGGACAATCTGTCCCCAATGATATAGTGCCCCAGGGACAGCCTTACCAGGGAAGGGGGTGACCTGTTCCCCAGAGAGACTGGCTTGTAGAAAGAGGCTGGCTGGATGTGTAAGGAGGCTGAAGGGAGAGGTGCAGCAGGAAGAAAGGCAGATCAAAGGAAAGGAGAATCACAGAGATGGGACCCTAGAGCTGGCAGTATGTGCTGCAAGGAATAAACAGAGTGGACCGCTATGGGGAGGAAGCATTGCCCCTCACCCCTTACAAGATACTGGCACCATGAGACAAAGCCTTGACCACCACACCCTAGTTTTGTCTCTGGCAAGGCCTAAGTCTCAAAGCAGAAACCTTTTTGGTTTTTGAATGTGAGTGTGAGTATACATGGGGATGGAGTATATTGGGACAGACACACAGTAGGCACCTGATACCAACTGATTGCTTGGTTTATGAACTGACTTCTTGTAAATAGATGCAGGGGAGGGAAGGGGAAGGGAATGCCTGAGGGTCCAGAGTGGTCCAGAGAATGTCTATGAGGTTGAGAGCGTTGTATATCTTGGTCCTCCTTCATTCATGAAGGTCCTCCCTACACCTCCCTAAACCTCAGTTTCTCCATCTGTAAATTGAGGAAGCCATACCTGCCTCACAGGATTTTTGTAAATTCCTGTCTATAAAGCACTATCACTGTTTACATTTTCTCAGTAAGTGAGCTTGGACAAGCCTCTGTACTTCTCTGTCCTCACATAAAAAATATCATAGGGCTGTTATAGGGGTTAAATAAAATAATGTTCATAAAGCATTATACAAAAAGAATTTATTGAGAGGCAGTTTTAGGCAGAGAGCTAACCTGATGCTCAGCTAACCTGAGTTCGATAGTGACTGTGAAACCATGGACAGGTCACTCAGCTTCTCAGTGAGCATTACAGATAATTCTCTAAAACTATCAAATGTACGAGAGGCATTCATCTACACTGAGGGAGCTCCGTATACTGAGGAAATCCCATGTCCAGGAAAACAGAAGACAGGGTTTTTATTTATTTTACAAATGAGGAAACTAAGGTTAAGTGACTTGCCTTTGGTCACATAGCAAGAGTCTGAACTAGGATTTGAATCCAAATCTCCTGACTGCAGAGTGTGGGGCACAGGGAGAAAGTCGGAGGTCACTTCTGACTTCTCCTCCCCAGGTTCTTCCTGTCTTTTAAGCCAGAAGGGCTGAGCAAGGACCTGGCATTCATCCCTGCCTATAGCCTCATCCTGTTAGCCCCCTCCCCCGCCCTCATTTGATGCATTGCGACTTGGAAGGCTTCAGAGTTCCACCACATAGGGTGGCATATGGACTAAAGTATAATTAATGCCAGGGCCAGGTTCTCACACAAAGAAAGCCTCCATCTCCACCATTTCCCCATCTGGCCCAGAGCTGGTTTGGGTGGGCTGCGGCCTTTCTGTCTGACCCTAGGTCTGGAAGGAACAAGAGACATTAGAGAGAGGGTCTATCAGCCAGATGCCTGGAGGCCAAATCCCTGACTGCTGGAGTTCCTGGGTTGCCCATATTCCCATTATATATGGGGGAAATGTATGGGCCTGGGATAGTGGACCTCAGGATCTCTTGCTTCCCAAAGGCCTGGGGATTGCCTGGTGAGGCTCCTGCTGAAGAAGAATGAGGACAGAACCCTGGCTGACCTCTGAGATGGTTTGTCTGAGGACTCTCTTAATGCAGACACAATATCCCTGGACCAGAATCTTAGTATCATCGATTTAGGGCTGGAAGGCATTCTGAGGTCACACCCTCATTTTACAGATGAAGACACTGAGGCACAAATGATTTGCTCAGGGTCACACAGATGATTTAGCCCAAGCTGCCACACAGGGGCAGAATGTAAATTCAGGCTCTCCTTACTCCAAGCCCAATGCATACACCACATTTGCTTTTCTTTGGAAGAGAAACAATGGAGAAGAAAAGGGTTTATGCCTGAGTACAGGCTAAGAGGAGCTTCTTCCTTCTCCCAAGGGGAGGGGGCTAAGGGTAGAAGCAGGGGCAGGTTCTCTCAGCCTAATTATTTCCATAGGAAAATGAGATCTCTATGTAGATTGTAAGCTACCAGGGGAACAAGGAGAGAGAAAGAAGATATAAAATCTTTTTCCACAGAATTCTTATCTTCCCCCCTTCCCTTTTATCCTTCCCTCCTTTCCTCTCCCTCTACCTAGTGCTGAGCAAAGCTAGAGTCTAGCCAGAGTTGGGTAGGAAGTGGGCTGGGCTGGCCTGGGCTGACCCAGCTGGCTGAGTAGGCAGTGTTTCTGAGAGCAGAGGTTGCAGGGGAGAGAAAGGATGGATGTACTGAGCTCAGGGTCATAGTTTCAGCCCTAATCTAACCTCTTAATTTTATAGAGGAGGAAACAGGGGCCCAGAGAGGTTAAGTGATTTCCTAGGGTCACACATCTGCAGTTGGCTGATTAGGGAAGGCCCTCAGAGATGCCCAGCTAAGCACAAGTTTGCCTCTGTCCAGAAGACCTGGGACACTTGCCTGGGAGAGTATGTGTGTTGAGGATGGGGAAAGGGGAGAGGTAGGAGTGGGTGACCCCTATAGCCTTCCAAGGGGGGGAGGCATTTGGGGTGGGAAGTTCTAGCTACAGAGAAAACCCGACCATCTCTCCAACCTTATCAGAATGAGTAGGACTTCTTTGAGGGCCTCAGAGGAAGAGGGATACAACCCTGTACCTGGAGGTACTTGAGGAAGGAGAGGGCCCAAAAGCTTTGATAATGTAAATGAGGATTTTCTCCAAGCCTTCTGCAAGTCAGTGGGAAGCAGTCTCAGACTAAGGGAAAGGACACAGCTCAGTCTGGAGGTGGGGGCTCAGAGCCAACAATGACGAGAGTAATAGAGCAACAGCATCTGATATTTATGTGGTTGACAAAGCATCTTAAAAGCGTCACCTCATTTTATCTTCAAAGCAAAGCACTCGGAGCAGTAACCGGCCCTCCTGACTTGATGGTGCTTTACACTTTACAAAGAGTTTTCCTCCCATCAGTCCTGAGAGATCCCAAGGATGGAGGGACAGAGAGGGGGCAGTATGAAAGCTTAGGGTGGCCAGGGAAAATTTCCAGGGGGAGGTGGTATGGACACTGAGGCCTGGGGGGTGAGCAGGATTGGGATGTTCAGAATTAGAATAGTAACATAAAAGAGAAGAAAATAGGCCACCATAAGGGGTTAGTATTTGGGGGGAGGTAGCAGGGATGGGAGCTCAGGTCAAAGCAGGCCTAGGGAACTCATGGTCCTCTAGGTCCTCAAGTGTGGCCCTTTGACTCACAATCCTCACTGCCCACACTTGAGGACCCAGAGGGCCACAGGTTCCCCACTCCTGGAAAGGATGAAGTTGAAAGGTTTGTGTGTGTGTGTGTGTGTGTGTGTGTGTGTGTGTGTGTGTGTGTGTGTGGCCTCACCCTTCCTGCCCCAGCCCTTCTGCTGATTGCCAATCTTGGTCACGTATACCTCATCCCTTTCAGATACTGTTTAGTCCCTGTTAACTTAAAAGAGTCTTTTCTTCGACTTTCAATTGGAGTCTACAAGGAATATCCCATTGATGATAAAGTATTGATTTCACTTAAAAGAATGAGAACAAAGTCCTTTATTTACTTGGCAACTCTAACTTGGTGGCTACACAGATTTCCTACCTGGCATGGAGGTTTGAGGCCCCCTGACTACTGACTTGCCCAGTGGGGAAGAAAGGGTGCCAAGGCATAGAGAAATCACCCCCTGCTCCTGAGTTTCCCCTTCCTCTTGTCCCCAAGAGGATTTTCCACCCCTGTACCTGATGAGGGGACCGTTGAGGCAGGGACAGAGAGAGCTATACAGTCACGCTCACTGCCTGTGACACCCTTGTCCCACAAATGAAGGTATTATAATCCACATCCACCATGCTCTAAGCACCATTTGTGAGGGCCCTGGTTGGGGTGGGGAGCAAAAGAAAGATCCAGGCAGGAGATGGGAGCAGGAGTATGTCTGGCCTGCATAGTCCTGAGGTGGGAGCTCTTAGGAGGGGGAGGGTCTTTCCCCAAGATGCACCTAAGGGTATCCAAGTTGAGTCTGTAAGGCCCCATGGAAGCCCCCACCCCCACCTCCATGAAGCTCACTCTTCCCCCTGGTCCTTTCCCCCAGTGATGGTCAGAATCCCTGATAATTTTTGGCTTTCAGACCTGGGAAGGAGGGGGTCTGGCTGTGTCATCTGCCCCAGTGATTCCAGGTAGGGGGAAGCATTGCTATAATCCAAGGCACTCCTCTCATTTTTGCAGGCATCTTGACCTTGAGTTCATTGTAGCCCCACCAGGATCCTTTAATAATTTAGGGAAGGGTGATGATGTTTCTTCTCCCATGATGCAGATGGAGAAAACTGAGACCCAGGAACGTGAAATGAGTTTGTAATGGAGAACAGATGAAAACTCCAACCTGGGGTAATTGTTCTTGGCTTGCACTGTCTGGATATGTGTGGGCCCCTGTCCTCACTCCACAGGAGGGGACCCCCGGTGTCAGTTAGGGCCTTTCCCCATTAAGAGGTGCTGGAGAGCTGAGGGAGCCTTGTTCTTGCACACAAGGTTATGGGGGGCTGCAGGGATAAGAGGGATCACCGTGGCTGGCACTGGGCCCCAGCATCCTCAGCATGGTCGCAGTTGTGTGCGTTCCAGCGGATGTGAGAGCATCGGAGCAGGGACACCTCGTTGCCCCGGCATTTGACATTGTCCAGGAGGATGAGGCCCTGACCTGGGCCATAGTAAGCCTCTCCGGGGGCTGCCAGGGCCTCCCCACAGCCGAGCTGGTGGCACACCACGCCCACAGCACGAAGATCCCAGGCATCATCGCAAACGGTGCCCCACTGGCGCAGGAGATACAGCTCCACCCTACCCTCACACCGGTGGCTGCCGTTTGCCAGGCGGAGATGGCCTAGATGGAAGGTGGAGGGACAAGAAGAGGAAGAGAAAGAGAAGGAGGACAAGTGACAAGATGAGGCATCCAAGGGTGGATGGAGATAGAGCACAAATACCTCCCTACCCCTCACCCTCAATCTGTGTCCTAGGAACCAAGCCCCAGGACATTGTCAGCTGGGCCACACCGAGGATCAAGTGAGACATTTTCCCTGCCCCCCAAGCCTTGGCCTGATGCAAGCAGACCCATCTCCTGCCTGGAGAAAGCCCCTGATCTGCTGAAAAGACACAGTTCATGTCTTCAGGGAGCCTCAGGTATGGTGGAGGAAATACGTGGAAAAGAGATGACAGGTATTTGAAAAAATCTATAAATAAGAGGGAATTAATGAGAGGAAAAATCAGCATCTTGGAGGTGGAAGAAATCTTAGAGGCAGCTGAGTTCAGCCCTTGCTGAAGAATCCATCATTGCCAGCCCTTAGCACGGTGCCTGGCACACAGGTGCTTAAGAAAGGCTTGTTGGTATTTTCTCCTGGTTCTAGAATATCCCTAGTTCTGTCCTCTGAGGAGCAAATAGAAGGAGCCACAGTCTTTCAAACTTTTGAAGACAAATACTGAGTCCCCCTATACTTTTTCTTTTCAGGCTCAATATCCTTTGTTCTTTCAATAGGTCCCTATATTACATGATCAATATTTTCTTTCTTTCTTTTTTTCTTTCTTTCTTTCTTTTTCTTTCCTTCCTTCCTTCTTTCTTTCTTTCTTTCTTTCTTTCTTTCTTTCTTTCTTTCTTTCTTTCTCTCTTTCTTTCTTCCTGCTTTCTGGAGGGAGGATGGCAGGGCAATTGGGGTTAAGTGACTTGCCCAAGGTCACATGGCTAGTAAGTGTTAAGTGTCTAAGGTTAAATTCAAACTCAGGTTCTCCTGACTCCAGGGACGGTTTCTCTAATCACTGTGCCACCTAGCCACCCCTCAATATTTTCTTAAAGGGAGCAGCTAGGTGGTATAGTGCTGGGCCAGAGTTCAAATCTGGCCTCAGACACTTCCCAGCTGTGTGACCCCAAACAAGTCACTTTACCCTGCTTGCCTCAGTTTCCTCATCTGTAAAATGAGCTGGAGAAGAAAATGGCAAACCACTTCAGTATCTTTACCAAGAGAGTCCCAAATGGGGTCCTGGAGAATCAGACATGACTGAACAACAAAACTCCTTCCTAAAATATGACATTCGGAACTAGACATAAGATTCCCACATATCCCCATATCCAGGCCTAGGTACAGTGGTAGTCTTTACCTCTCACTGAACACCAGACTTCTGCTAGTGAACCCTTGAGACCACCCATGCTTCTCCTGCCTACCACCTTCCACTATTAGCCTGAGCTTGTGGTCAGCAAAAGCAAGTGCATTTCCCTCACTAGACTCTTAAGGGAAAGGGGAGAGATTGGCTGTGTCTTTTCAGGCTTGATCTCTCATCTATATTCCCTCCCTAGACCCTTTTCCAGCCCCCTTCTCTGTGACTTCATGATAATTGTAGACTGTGAACCGGACTGGATCTCAGAAGACTGACTGGCCCATTTTATAGATGAGGAAACAGACCCTGTCCAGGATTTGAATCCAAGTTTCCTGACTCCCAGCCCAATTCATTGCACCACCCTCTAGTCTAGGGTGAGTGGGCCAGGTTGGGGTACCCACTTACCATCCCTGGGAGGTATGCTGGCTACCACCTTTGTTGTAGTCTCAGGAACATCCTGCCAGACCTGTTGTCCTGACTCTTCTATCCCTGGCTCTGTGAGAAAGAACAAGGCAGGGCCAGGGAGGAATGTGGGTCATTCAGGGCAGAACAGGAAACCATGGCATTCAGGAAGGGGGAAGGGAAGAAAATAAGTGTTTATGGAGTACCTACTGTATGCCAGGCCCTGTGCTAAGACCTTTAAAAATATCACCCCCATTTTACATTGAGGAAATTGAGGCAGAATTGGGGTGACTTGCCCAGGAGCACATGGCTAAGTGTCTGAGTCTGGATTTGAATTCAGCTCTTCAGGCCTAGTCCTATTTGCCCTGCTGCCTCTAATTCTAATTCTAGGGGAGAATCCTCTGTGAGGTGGTCAGCCCATTGCAGCCACAGCAGGTGGGGAGTTTTTCCCAAGGCCACCATTTTTCTTGGTGAGGAGTCCTTAAAATTCCTCTTCTTGACAAAAAGGTAGGAGCTGCCTCTCTCTTTCCTCCCATCCCTAGAGGATGTCTCTCAGCCCTGGGTCTGTGGGAACTGAGTCACGAAGAGGTTCCTTGTTCTCTTTCATCCCAAGTGAAGGGTGGAGCCAGAGTGGTCACACCCACAGCAGATGGGATCCAGGCATCTAGACGCAGTGGCTCTCATAGCCTGTAGGTTGTGACCCCTTTGGGGGGGTCAAATGACCCTTTTACAGGGGTCACAGAAGTCACCTAAGAACATTGGGAAACATATTTCCGATGGTCTTAGGAACCAAAACACTGTTCCTCTGTCTCTAGGCGGGAGATGCAGATAGTCCCTCATACTAGCATTAAAGGGTCGGGGCATTAGAAAGGTTGAGAACCACTGATCTAGAGCCATCTAGGCCCCATCCCTTTGCATGGATAAAGAAACTAAGGTCCAGAGATGGGGAAATAACCCCACAGAGTCATAAAAGTAGCACATGGAGGAGCTAGGGATCATGTACAGGTCTTCTGACCCTCCAAACAGTGCTGGGTTCAAATGTCACCACTGATATCTCAGTACCTGCATGAACTGTGCTAAGTCACTGCACCCTAAGCCTCATTTTCTCCATCTGCCAAAGGAGGGGGTAGGCCTAGCTGGTCTCTGAGGCCCCTTTCAGCTCTAGGTCCAGGCTCCAACATTCCTGGGACCCTGTTCCATCATATCGCAGGTTTTGGGGGATGCCACAGTACTTTGGTTATGGGTTAAGTGAAAGATGGAAGGGAGAGAGAAATGGATCCTGAGGATCTTGAACATGGGACTGACTCTTCAGAATTAGGTATCAATTAGTCAAGTGGAGAATTTTAAAATGAGCTGGGAGTAGAGTAACCCGAATTCCAGGGACTGAAGGGAGAGAGTTGGTTGAGAGGAACAGGAGGAGAGACTAAAACGTTGGTATGGTCAGGAAGCCAGACCAGCCATAAAGGAAGAGGCTGGGCTTGATACCTAAGAAAGCTTTCCTTCCGAGCTTGGCCTCTATCTTGTTCCCTCTTTTCCACTCCCATGAGCCATGGGTTTTGGCTTCCCTCCTCTCCCAGTCCCCAAAGGCTTGGTGCCTCCCTTCTCCCACCCCATTCCCACTCACCCCTACAGATGGCACCTGCATCCTCATGGTGTCCACAATTGTGCTGGCCCCAGCCCAGATGGAAGCAGTCTGCCAAGTGGGTCTCCATGCCCGTGCAGTCCACATTGTCCAGCAAGACAGGGCCCTTCCCATAGCCAAAGTAGGCCAGAACGGTGGCCCCCACGGCTCGCCCACAGCCCGCCTCCCGACATGCTACCTGGGCATCAGCAAAATCCCAGTCGTCATCACACACTGTACCCCAGCGGCTTTCATGGAGAACCTCCACACGACCCTGGCAGGGGCCATTCCCACTGACCAGGCGGAGGCGGCCACCTAGGGGGTAGGACAGGGCTGGAGGAGACACAGACTCCCATATACCCCAAGTCCTCCCCCTCCAAGACTAGGCTTTCTAAGGATTTCCAAGCCTGGGGCAAGAGAGGATTCCAAAGCTCTTTTGTGTCAGAACTGCCCCCTCCCTGGCCTTGGTCTAGCCCAGGCTGGCCCACTTACTTTTCTTTCCTGGGGCCATGGTAAGGATGGTGGTTTCCCTAGTGTGCTCCACAGCAGCTTCAGTTACTGAAAAGACCACAGGCCTGAGAAGATTCTGGAAGCAAGAGGCCCCTTGGCTTCCTGCCAGGGGCTAATGATGATCGTGGGCATAGGATAGGGACTAAGCAGGGGGAAGGGTCTGAACGACAGACTTACTGACCAAGAACCCTAAAAACAATCTTTGGTAAAGCCCCCGCCCTTAGCCCTAGAATGTCATCCAACCCCACCCTTCATCTTCTGACCAGACACTTCCCCTTGACCTTCCCCTATCCCAGCTTCACCCAGCTAGTAAGGAAGAAGGTAAATTCCCATGTTCCTGACTCCCCATCCAGGGCTCCATCCACCACACACCTAGCTGCCCTATGGATATTTATCATTATTAGCTAGAGGCAGTCATGGTAGTGGAAAGGGTTCCAACTTTGGAGTCCCAGGGCCTGGGTTCAATTTCACCTATCACCCATTTGACCTGGGGCAAAGCATTTAAACCTTATAGTTTCCTGATCTGTAAAAGCAGAGGGTTGGGTGGGTCTCTGAAATGCCTTCCCCCTCTAAAGCTATGGTCCATTTATCTGCTGCTTAGTTTCCTTGAGTCTGGGATCCCATCCTAAAACATTGGGGGACATCTCTCAGTCCTGGCCCCATAGGGACCAAGCCAAGGAGAGATCCCAGGTCCCAAATAAAGGTAGGGGCAGCTAGATGCAGTGGAGAGAGCACAGGACCTAGAGTGAGGAAGACCTGAGTTCAAATATGACCTCAGACACTTACTAGCTACATGACCCTGCCAAGTCACTTAATTTTTCTTCCCTCAGTTTTCCCATCTATAAAGTGGGGATAATAACAACACCTGTCTCCAGGGTTGTTGTGAGGATCCAGCGACATAATCATTGTAAAGCACTTAGCCCAGTGCCTGTCATACAGTAAGTACTGCATAAATGTTAGCCGCCACCACCAGCGTCATCACCGTCAAATAGAAATGATCCCAGGACAAGGCACCACCCATTATTTTTTTATACTCAGTGTTCTAGAGACTATAGTGCAGGCGAAAAAAATTATTGCTTTTGTGGTTGAAATTATTATTTTAAAACCAACCCTAATCCTACCCTCAAATTTGGCCTCATTCTAATGTCCCCAACCTCACACTTGAATCTAATCCCCCCTCACTGTCCCAAATCAGCTCTCAAACCCCCACTGTGCTCCCAACCTTACTCCATATCCTGTGCCAAGCCCACATGAAATCCTAATTTCATTTATTTATTTATTGCTTTTTGGAGGGGGGAAGGCAGAGCAATTGGGGTTAAGTGACTTGCCCACAGCCTGCCTCCCAACATGCTACCTGGGCATCAGCACACAGCTAGTTAAGTGTCAAGTATCTTAGGTCGAATTTGAACTCAGATGCTCCTGACTCCAGGGCCGGTAGGCCACCTAGCCGCCCTGAAATCCTAATTTTAGCCCCAGATTCTAATCCCATCCCAAGGTAAGTCCCCATTTAACCAAATGAGAATTCCAGCCTTAGTCCCATATTTTTGTTCCAATCCTGTTACAGTTATAATTATTATAATTTAGTAAGGCTAGCTCACATTTATACAACCCTTTAAGGTTATCCCATTGGGATGATGGGATAATTATCCTAATAATGGGAGATTATTCCATTCCATCCTCACACTAATCCTATGAGGTAGGTGCTTCTAGCCCTTCCCTCTAGGGTTAGGGACCATTTAAAAAACTCTTCTGAGGGGCCACTAGGTGGTGCAGTGGATAGAGTGCTGGCCCCAGAATTAGGAGGACCTGAGTTCAAACCCAGCCTCAGACACTTACGAGCTGTGTGACCCAGGACAAATTATTTCACCCCAAACTGTGGCATATTGCCAGGGGTGGGCAGGCATCTAGAAAAATCTTATCATACACTTTGGTATTCAGGATCTCCTATAGTTTAGCCTCGCTGGATCTTTCCAGCCTTGTGTCCCAATGCTCTCCTCCATGAACTCTCCACTCCAGTCAATTTAAAATTACTTGATAGTAGAAGGAACCTCAGAGTTCACCGAATCAGACTACTTCATTTTACAATTGTTTTCTTGATACTTCCAAGTTTCCCTCCCTCAGTTTCCCTTCCATCCCCATGAAGATTTCTACCTTCAAGTAGAAGGGGGCTCTCTCTGTTTCTGCCGCTCCTTCCTGTCTGGATCCTTCCTACCCTGAACTCCTTCACTGACAAAGGCAGCCCAAATGATCTTTGATCCCACTCGCCCTCCCTCCTTCTCAACTGAGCTCTTCCAGGGATGGGGACTTATCAGAGCTTATACTGTATGACTGATTCTCTTTCCACGGATATGCCATTGACTGACCAACTAAATGGTAAACTCCTTAGGTTAGGGGAGAAACTAATCATATTCTACCTCAAATAATCCAGCTTTCCTTTAATTCTGACGCCCATCCACCCCCACACTGATGGGTAAACTATGGATGCCCTGCCTAAAGGTTTGGCAGTTTAGGGATCTGCTCACCCAGGAATTGACCCGGAGCTGTCCAGCACAGAGGGTTCAGGAGCCTGTCTTCTTCCCCCTTACCTGTGACTGGTTCAGTGAGCCTGACCTTGCCATCACGGGTGACCAGGGATGGTGAGGACATAACAGTGGGGACACTACGTCCTATAAAAAGAACAGGAGAAAAAGAGGTCTGAGATCCTCCCAGGACCAATAAGCAGTTAAGGGATATGTGCCACCCAGGCTAGTGACTTTATCCATGTGGGAACTTCCCTCTAGGGAAACTCCCTCTTCCTATACAGATCCAAGCCTTCCCTGCAGTTTACAATCTTAAGGAGTTGCCTAGGGCACTGAAAGTGTAAGCAGTTTTAGAGCAGAATAATTCACTGGAAGTAGCTCCAACCATGTAGTCAGAGGACCTGGGTTCAAATCCATCCTGATATTTTGTAAGTTACTTTGACTCTTTGAGTCTCAGTTTCCTCCTCTTTAAAATAAGGAGGTTGGAGTAGGTGATCTCCAGGGTCCCTTCAAGCTCTAGCTTTAGAAGCCTATGACTTTTCCAGGATCACACAACCAGAGATCTTCCTTACTCTGAGGCCAGCTTTCTAGCCATTATTCTATTTCTTTCCTGGGTAATCCTGGGACCTTTTAGAGTAAATTCATGTCACTAGATTAGTGGCATAAATTATTACTGGGGAACTCTGGGGAGCAATATTTCAGTTACAACTCCCCTTTGGAGTCAAACCCAACCCTCCCAAGATAGTCCAATAGCCCCTGCTTGCTTTGTATCCCTCCCATCAGTGCTTGTATGTACACATATCTAGGGGAGCAGAGCATGGAAAGAAGAAAGAGAAGAAACTCGATGCCTCCCCTCATTGGCAGAGCCCCAGGAATAGATGGTGCCCAGGGGGCTAATAAGGGATGCCAGGGGATGATTAACATTAGAGACAGTAATCAGCAGATCCAGCAGAAATGTGGAACATGCATGGGGAGGGAGGAGATAGGCCAGTATACATCAGCTTCTGCCTGGAGGCAAAATCCCAGTCATTCAGAGCCACTTCCTTTCCATACAGAGCCAGTGCCCACAGCACCCACAGGGATGCTCTGAGCCTGGTTGACCTGGGTCAGTTTCTTCCCATTCTCCATTAGATAGAGAGGAGATGGGGCTAGTCCTTCACTAAGAAGGATGACTGTTTCTTCCATGGACAGGATGAGTAAGAAAGCACTTCTCCCCAACCAAACCCTGCTGAAAGGAGTTCTTGCCACCAGTCTGCCCCAGGACCTCCAAATGTCTGTTAGCTTTTTATTCCCCTGGAGGAAGGTTTTAACTTCTGAAGGCTCAAGTGATAATGAAAACAAGGTCCCTGGTGAAGGTGGGGACTATCCTTTCTCTATTGAAATGCTAGCATCAGGCCTAGGGGTGGGGGGAAATCTGGCTGCCCCTGTAGCAGAGCCCTGGGAGGTTAGGGTTGGCACAGCTCAAAGGACAGGTGAATTTGGACTTAGGGTAGCAGAAAGGAGAGAAGGAAAGAGGACTGGAAAAACGCAAATGGAAAGAGGAATGGGAAAATGGGCAGCATCCTGGGAAGAAGTGGGACCTGGCTAGCAATGAAAGTCAGTGAGGACCAGATCACATCTCCAAATGCTGAATGCTCACCTTGAGCCCACTTTGGCAAAAATAAGCTTAATGGACTTTCAATGTGACCTTAGGAAAAGGGTTCAGTGCCAGGGACTCAAGGGGCAGGGATGGCACTGGGACTTTAAGGTGGAGTAGCCTGTGTTATAAAACCAAGACAATCATGAATATGATTGCTATGATTACTTTTTATTACATCCATATAGTGCTTTTTGGTTTACAAGGGGTTTTCCCAGTGTGGCATAAAGAAGACTAGAAAATCCCAGCTTTGCTACTTCTTAGCTGTGTAACCTTAGACAAGCAACTTAACCTCTCCAGACCTCATCATCTTGATCTGCAAAATAAAGGCTTTGGACTGAATGGTTCCTAAGACCCAGTATCTCTCAGACATTTGTGATTCTGCAATCTCATTTGATTCTCACAACCCTGAAGGGGAGGCAGGATCAAAAGATCCTATAGTTAGAGCTGGAAGGGACCTTAGGGTCCATCAAGTCCATCCTCTTACTTTTCAGATAAGTAAACTGAGGCAGAGTGGTTTAAGTGACTTGCCCAGTCACATAGCTGAGGTCCTCCTGACTCTAAGACCAGTATCCTATGCATCATGCTATGGAGATGTCACTATTCCTGAGACCTAGAGAGAAGCTGCATCACCCAAGGTCAAGTGGACGGCAGAACTGACACTGAGAGTCAGGTCTCTTACTTTCTAGTTCAGGCCTCTTTCCTCTAGAATATATTGTGGAGGGTTTGGTGCAATAGAATGTTGTCTCCCTTGCACATAGGAAGCACTTAAGAAATGCTTGTGCTGATTGGCACCCCTCTCCCATTACCTGAGCAGATGACACCAGCATCCTCGTGGTGTCCACAGTTGTGGATGCCCCACCCCAGGCTGGGACACGCTGCCAGGCGCAGCTCTCGGCCATCACAATGGACATTGTCTAGGAAGATATGACCGGTGCCGTAGCCAAAGTAGGCATTGGTCTTAGAAGCCACAGCACTGCCACAGTCCAGCTGGCGGCAGACCACAGTGGCATCTGGGAGCCCCCAGTCGTCATCACACACAGTGCCCCATGTGCCACCATGCAGGATCTCCACCCTGCCTTGACACGGGTTGGCGCCTCTCACCAGGCGAATGCTGCCATCACCTGGGAATGATCAAGGGATAGGAAAGAATTATATCCAGAATGCCATGTACCTTACAATCCACAACCATGCTTCATGCATTGTCCTGCCAATCCACAATATATCACAATGCTTATCCAGTGCCAAGTGGTCCCTTCCCATTCATAACTTCTTGAGAGCCTCTCCTGTCCCAGACAAGTAGGTAGGGCATGACCAAAAGGTCTCTGATCACATTATCTCCGGGCTTATTACTCTTTCTAGAGTTCTGTGTTCCAGACAAATTGGTTTTCTTACTGTTCCCCATACAAAATATCTCATCTTCCCTCCATGTCTTCATACTGACTGGCCCTCATACCTCAAATGAACTCCCCCCTCATCTCTATCTCTTAGAATTATTCAAATCCCTGGACGGGGTGCCGGCTCAGCTTAGATGCCCACCTCCTGTTCAAGGCATCTTTAAGTTCCTCCACTTGTTGATTCTCTTTCCTAAAGTTACTTCATGTTTATTAGTTTTTATTATTATGTGTTTACTTAAGATCACAGATCTAGAGGGGAAGAGATTCCCCAGGACCATCTGGTTCAGTGCCTTTAGTCTGATGGCAAATGGGAGGCCCACTCGGGCACAGTGACTTGCCAACATCTTATTTGTGGAATTATCATTTTTTCCAGTAAAATGTGTGCTTCTTGAGGGCAAGGCTTATTTACTTTTCAGCAAAGTGCCTGGCACATAGTACACACTGAATGAATGTTTATTGGAAGAATGAATGGATAAAACCAGCTCTGCAGGCTAGGAACCAGGGGATTCTTCCCAGTCACCTACCTATCCCATTCTTCGGGGGGATGGTGGGGGAGGCTCTGCTCGTTAATACTTTCCTGGCCAGCGTTGGTAAGAGCTCTGAGGAGGGAAAACATTGGGGTGAGGAGGGAATAGCTGAGTTGCTGTACTAAGTCCTGGGGGAATCTTGTATTCATCTCTGGGGGTCTTATCTGCCCCCAAGGAACTCTGGATGGGAAATATTAGCCTCTCAGAATTGTAATGGGGGAGACAAATGGGGCAATCATTGACCATGGGAAGGGGGACCTGGGTTCCCAAAACCCCAAAGGACTATCTCATAGATTCTCTAGGGCAGTGTGATCACAAACATGAGGGAGGTGTGTGTGTGTGTGTGTGTGTGTGCGTGTGTGTGCGCGCACGTGCATGCACTCATGCCTGAGAGAAAGAGGAGAGAGACAGAGAGAGGGAGAGAAACAGAGAGAAACAAAGAAAGTTGGAGAGGGTGACAGAGACAAAAGAGAGACAGAGGAAGATCTAAACAGAGTGACAGAAATAGGACGAAACTTGGAGAGAGATAGAGAGACAGAGAGACATACATGCAGAGATGTTTTGGCCCCGGGTGGCATTGGAAATTTTCTAAGACTAAGATCACTCTGGGGAGCTAGCAAATTCTGATGAAATTTTGCCCTGCAAACACTCTGAACAGAGGGGAGAATTCTTGAGCAATAGGAAGAACTGGGGAAAAGGCAGTTCATTGCCCAGAGAACATTAACACCCAGGGTGAGAAGGAACCCCTTTGTTAACCTTTTCTTCACCTTTTCATCCATCCCCCTGCCCTTGGGCAAGACAACCCCCCCCCCCAATTTCCCATGTTGTCTTCACAGTCCTCAACTGGAAATTAGGACACATGAGTTCAAATTCCAGTCTTTCCAGTAACTGACTATGAGACCATAAACAGATCACTTTTTTTTCCTGAGTCTCACTTTCCTCCAAATAAACTGGAGGCAATAATTCCTTCCCCCCCCCCAGTCATTATGAGAGCAAACTGCACTGAAGAACAAATGAAAAAAGTCCTTTTCCAGTGTGAGGAATCCTTCTTTTTAAAGAACTTTCAAGAAGAATCTGATCAGAGTGTTTTAGGTGTGGGACATTAGAGAGTGTGAGCTATTTGAGGCTAAGGAGGCCCCTTCTTGGTGTCACCAGCCTCTAGTGAAGTACCTTAAATAGAATAGGTTTTCAGTATGTCCTTGCAAATCATGACACAGTTAGGAAAATGGAGGCCTGGGGAAGTCCAAGGATTTGCCCAAGGCAATGGTGGAAGCAGGAGGAGAACATGGGTGAGCCTTGGCTCCCAGTTCAAGGATTTTCCCACTCTGCCCTACTCTCTTCTCTTCCCAGACCCCAGTCCCCAGTTAGATGAGAAGGGACCATGTGGTTCTGAGGGCCCATTGTAGTTTCTCTTTCATGTCACTCACCATCGCACATGACAGCCACATCCTCATAGTGATAACAGTTATGGACACCCCAGCCATGGCTGCCACACTCACTCAGGGCCGCCTCCTGTCCCTTGCAGTCCACGTTGTCCAGTTGGATGGGGCCCCGGCCCTGGCCAAAGGCAAGGGGCAAGGGCACGGGCAAGGCATACCCACAGCCCAGCTGGCGGCAGACTACATTGGCATCAACCACGTCCCAGTCATCATCGCACACGGTCCCCCAGGAACCATTGTACAGGATCTCCAGCCGGCCCTGGCAGCGGCTGGCTCCCCCCACCAGCCTCACCTCTGGGGGCAGAGGGGGGCCAGGGGAGGGGAGGGTGCTTACTTCGGGGTAGGGCAGAGGGCAGTTCTCAGAGCAGGCCAAGATTGGAGAAATATCCAGCTCCCCAAACTATGGGATTCCCAAACCTCCTTACCTATTCCATTCCCTTGTCCCCCCCCTATCTGGTCAGGGGCATTTAAAATTCATGTTTCCCACCCCTAGCCACATATTTGGTCCTTCATCCCATTTAGGCCATGGTCATTAGAAAGCTAACCATACCCTTCGCATGGCCCCACCCATCAGGCTCTCAGTGTTTGAGATGTAAAAGGGAAAATGAAGAAGAACAAACTCATTTATACTTAGGTTATCCTTAGAGTCCCATTGGTGGGGCTCTGTCACTGGTTCAATCACTGTGAGCCTTTCTCTCTATACGGTCTCAATTTACCTCATCTGTAAAATGGGGGTAGGCATAGCTTTTTTATTTAAGATTCTGGGGTGGGGCACCTGGGTGAAGGACCCTCCAGTTTGGTGTGGAAGAAGAGGAACCCATGGCTTATCTAGGAGGGAACCCCATTACCCCACTCCATCCTACAGAAGGTCCTACCTGGAAATGGTAATGGAGTAGGCTGCAGGGTGCTGCCTGAAATAGAATAGAGAAGATCAGATTGGTCTGTCCCATTAGGGAATGTACCCAAGGAGTGTCACTGCTCCTTGAATGTATAATTAACCCATTGCTTTTCACATACATCTCATTTCTGTTCACACTGCAACCATATAAACTCAAGCCATCAACAAATCATTCCTGAATTATTACAACAACCTCCTAACTGGCTTCTCCACCTCTTCTTTCCTCTCTCCAATGCATAGGTCACAAAATCACTAGCAAAATTTTCCTAAATCACAAGTTAGATCATGCCATTCCCTCACTCTGAAACTTTCAATGGCTCCCCACTTTCTACTTAATAAAGTCCAACCTCCTTAGTTTGCAAGGTTTTCCAGAATCTGCCTTCAATTTGCCTTTCTAGTCTTCTACTATTTTCTCAGTGTTCTAAATAGATGAGGGCACTCAGGACTCCTTCAACACATCATACCCTTTGTTCCAATGACCTGCTTTCCTATTCCCTTCCCTTTCTGACTTCCCCCAAATCATTATCTCCCCAAACCTTCAAAAGTCTTCAGACTTCAAAAGTTTTGAGTAACTTCCTATACAAAGTTTTCCCTGCTTTTTCCCTTTCCCCAGAGAAGCGAGTTCTCGCATCTCTGAATTCTCCACATCTTTTGGCTCTACCCTTCAAGTCTCTGCCTCAGAATCTCACTTGTATATATCCCTCATTAGACTACATCCTTCTTCAAGTCAGAGATGGCTACAGTCATCTTTGTATCTCCTAAAGGACCAAAGACAATTGCCCTGCCAGTCAATCTAACACCACTCACTCATTAGGTCGCTACAATGTATCAGGTTCTGAGCCGGGCTCTGGTGATACAAAGATGGAAATGACACGGTTCCTGTCCTTGAGGAGCTTACAGTCCTCCCATAAGGAGGAAGGATCTAGCCACATTAGGCTGCTACAGTGTATCAGGTAGAACTAGAGCTGGGTTCTGGTGATACAAAGATGGAATTAACACGGTCCCTGTCCTTGAGGAGCTTACAGTCCTCCCATAAGGAGGAAGGATCTAGCCACATACAAAAAATGAAGTGGTGCCATAGATAGAGTGCAGGGCCTGGAATCAGGAAGACCCGAGTTCAAATCTGCCCCAGATACTTCCTAGTTGTGTGACTCTGGGCAAGTCACTTCACCCTGTTTGCCTCAGTTTCCTCATCTGTCCAATTATCTAGAAAAGGAATTGGCAAACCACTCCAGTATCTTTACCAAGAAAACCCCAAAAAGAAGTCATGGAGAGCCAGAAATGACTGAAATAACTGAACAACAACCCTGAGGGGAAAGGCACCAGTAGCTGGGGTACCAAGAAAGGGGTCACGGAGAAAAGGGTCTTTTGAGATCTTGAAGGAAACAAGAGATTCCAAGGGGCAAAGGTGAGGAGGGAGAGCATTCCAAGCATTGGGGGAGAGCAAGTACAAATGCCCGGAGGTGGGCAATGGACTAACCAATTTGTCTGGGATCACAGAACTTTAGAAAAGGATGAAGGTGGGATAAGGCTAGAACATCAGGATGGCGTGAGGCTGCAAAGGATTTTAAATACCCCACTGAGGAGCTTGTATTTGAGGCTGAGGTGAGAGGAAGTCAGTGGAGTTTATTAAGTAGGTGGGGCCTAGCATGACCAGACCTGTACTTTGACTCCTTGGCAGCTGCAGAGGAGGGCTTGGGGTGAGGAAGTCAATAAATGATTTGTTGAATGAATGAACTTGATTTCAGAATTGAAAACGCCTCCTTCATGTAACCTGCTCTGCTTAGCCCCAGCTGAAAGCATTTCCTCAGCTTTTCCTAGAGTCCTGGGACTGGGTCTCTTTCTTTACTTCACTTTGTATTACAACTATTGGTGAAGTTGCCCTGCCCACCAGCTGTAATGTAAGCTCTTGGAGGGCAAGGGCTAGGTCAACATTGTCTTTGTAGCTACAGGTCTTAACATGTTGCTTTGTATACTGTTCCAAAAGACAATTACTGTAGCACTGAGATTCTACCTAGTTTGTGATTGAATTACATAATTATGTTCATTGAAAATCCACATCTTAAGACTTTCACTCTAGCCTTCTTCTCTACCTCCTCCTCACTAGAAACTTGGACTCTGCCCCAGAACCACCCTGGACTCCTGGGTTTTCTCCTGCCCCATCCAGGCCTCCAGCTCCAGGCCATCTCCACATACCCTCCTGTTTCTCCTCCCCTCCCCTCTTCTTTCTTCCTTTCTCTCTCTCTTTCTTTTTCTTTTCTTTCTTTCTTCCTTCCTCCCTCCCTCCCTCCCTCCCTCCCTCCCTACCTCCCTTCCTTCCTTCCTTTCCTTCCTTCCTTCCTTTCCTTCCTTC
>CM053593.1:375451065-375477697 GCA_028646575.1 Pseudocheirus occidentalis
CCTTCCTCCCTTCCTCCCTCCCTCCCTCCCTTCCTTCCCAAAGAAAGCTGATTTACTGGACAATAGCATAAAAAGATATTCCACAAGGATACTCCAGCACTTAGACTGGGCAGACTTATCCCCCTTCCTCTTTTTTTCTTCTCTCTTTTTAAATTTAAATTGTCTTTTGCTTCACAGTCTTACGCCACACCTTCTGAAGGACCCCAGGGCCGCTAGCAGCTGGCCACAGCCCAACCAACCCTTTGTCTCTAAAGCTGCCACAAGACGGCTCTTGGGTGGTTTGTGGAACCAAAGCTCCCTCTTGTGATAGGGACCTGTGATTGCAGGTTTCATTCTTAGGGATGCAAAATGGGAGACCAGGGTTCAGAGTGGGAGATTTTCCTCCAGTCCTGCTACTTTGGAAGGATCACTGTGGTGACAGGATGGAAGGAGCAGCAGTGGCCTAAGCCTTTCTGGGACAGATTGGTTGTGGGAGACCTCTTCCAGCCCTCCAAAAGGAGAGCACCTCCCTAGGACTAAATTCTCCTTTCCCCAAAGAATATGTCTGGGAACTCTCCTTCCCTGCCTCTCCCAGAAGGTGATAAGCCTGTGGAGCTGGGGAGAGGCCCTATTAAAGACAAGGCCTATGAAAGTCCCCTCCCTCCCCTCTTTGGAGACATGGGGGTCTCTGGCATGGAATGTTCCTTGCCATGGTGGACTTGGTTTATGTGCTGCTGCTTAGCTCAATATTCAGGTTTTTGTGAGTATTATAAGGAATGGCTCTGGAGAGAGGGAGAAGAGGTGGATATATTGGGAAGTATAGGTGGTGTTAAAAAACAAACACTGCTTTTGGATGGAGGAACGAGGCAGGCCTTGATTTCACACTCCCCTTGCCTTTCTCTGACAGAAAAAGCCCTTCTTCCCAGACATGGGAGGGTCAGTCTTGCACCTCCAGCCTCACCCCTCTTCAGCTGATGAGAGGGTCTGGGGCGCTGGGGAGAGGGGGGACCCGGGTCCCACAGCTGCCACTGATTTCAATAGCTGCCAAATTTCAAAGTTCTCGCACCACTCTGCCCCAGAATAAGACAGGGACTTTGGTACAATAGCTTTTTTTCTGGCTGGACAGGTAATTTCATTGGCGTAAGGAAATTTACTTGATCAAGGCAAAAGCAGTAAGTGTTCTGCAAATTATAATCTTAGAGAACTAAATGAGCACTGTCAAAGCTTAAGGGACTTGACCAGAGTCACAGAGGCAGCGGGATTTGAATGCAGGTGTCCCTGGCTCAGAGATCAGCTGGCTATTCACTATGCAGCAGCTGCCTTGGCATAACTATTATCACTCCCATTTTAGAGATGGGGAGACTGAGGCCCACATCACACAGCTAGCTGCTCAGTATCAGATCAGTCCAGCACATACTAGCCACTCTGACACTTGGCTTCTCCCTCACTTAATCTCTCTCGACTTGTTTCCTCCTTTGTAAAATGAAGGGGTTGGACCAGATGACTTGTCTTTTCCAGGTCTAAATCTGTCCTTCAATTATTCTAAGTCTCTCCTGATCCCTCCAAGCCTCCCCTTTCCCTACTCCAATGATCTTGTATTTTCTTATCTATATACCATTTTGAGCCCTTGTCTTTTATTTTATTTTATTTTTTTTGCTTTTTGGAGGGCAGTTGGGGTTAAGTGACTTGCCCAAGGTCACACGGCTAGTTTTTTGTGTTAAGTGTCTGAGGCCGGATTTGAACTCAGGTACTCCTGACTCCAGGGCCGGTGCTCTATTCACTGCGCCACCTAGCCGCCCCAGAGCCCTTGTCTTTTAGAATTTGAAGGGTTAGCATGTGGGGGCAGCTAGGTGGCACTGTAGTGGATAGACACGGGGCTGGGAGACAGGAGGATCCATCTGCCTGAGTTCAGATCCTGCCTCAGACACTTACTAACTGTGTGACCCTGGGCAAGTCACCTAACTCTGCTTTATTCAGTTTCCTCATCTGTAAAATGAACTGGAGAAAGAAATGGCAAATCACTTCTGGATCTTTGCCAAGAAAACTCTAAATGGGCTCATGAGGAGTCAGACATGACTGAACAAAAAAAGCATATGGGGGAGCGATGACTTTTTGTGTTTGGTCCCAAACAACTAGGAACAATGGACAGATATATGGTCAGGGGACAATATGGCCCAATGGAAAGAGCATTGTCTTCAAGTCAGAAGAATGAGATACTTACTACCTGTGTGATGTTGGCTAGATTGCTGGACCTGGAGTCAGGACAAGTTTAAATCCTGCCTCGGACACTTGCTAGTTATGGAACTCCAGGCAAATCTCTTTGTCTCAATTTCCTCATCTGTCAAATGGAAATAATAATAGCCCCCACCTCCCAGGGTTGTTGTGAAGATAATAAGATAATATTTTTAAATGCTATGTCAATACTGGCTATCACGAACAGTCTCGATTTCTTCTTCTATAAAATGAAGGGGTAGAAGTAGATGGTCTCTGAGCTCCCTCCCAGCTCTAGATCTGTGAAAGTCATGGGCAAATTTCAGGTCAATATAGGAAAGCCTGTCTGGACAACCAGAGCTGTGCCAATGACAGGAGGCCTTGTGGTCTGGGGCTCTATTCAAAGAACTCTAGCACCAAAGAAGCCCTGATTTAGAGAGATAGAGAGAGAGATGTGTATACACACATATGTATGGTATATATTTGTATGTATACACACGTGCATAGGTGTGCACACATACATGTGTATACACATATGTGTATATGTATTTACATATTTTATGTGTGTGTATATGTACACACATATATTTACACACCAACCAGCTTAGAGATCTTTGTACTCCACTTGTAAAACAGCTGCAATCCAGTATTTGCCCCAACAGGGTCTCAAACTGACAGGTGGGGGCATGATGGAGTGGCTCACCCAATGGCAGGAAGAGAAAGGCCAGGGCAGGTAGGAGGATGGGGCCGAGGGTATTCCTTTCTTCTGGTCTCAACCCTCTGCTTCTCTGAGCTGGGCAGGGACCAATTCTCATTTCTGCTCCTCTCTTTGGATTTGGAGGGTCTTCAGATGTCTCTCCGGGGAGTGGAGAAGTCACAACTGGAACATCTGGAAGTCCAGGTCAAGGCCCCCTAACCAGGGGAGGGCAGGGAGGGAAGAGTTAAGTTGTTGCCTGGGAGTGATCAGTCTTCCCGGGTCCCCAGACCCCACCCTGTGCCAGGGTTGCCCCCACGCCCACCCCAGCTTGCCTTGCCCTTGGACACTTGGATCTACATGATCATTTTCATGTTGTCTTGCCCGTTAGAATGGGAGCTTACTGAGGGCAGGGCTGAGTTTTTGCCTTCCTTTTTTTTTAACTGAGCCTCTGCCTTCCATGTCTGGAATGTTCTCCCTCCTCTTCTCCACCTCCTGGGTTCTCTGACTTCCTTCAAGGCTCAGCTTAAATCTCACCTCCTGTAAGAAACCTCCCCCATTTCCTCTCAGTGCTAATGTCATCTCTCAGAAATCACTCCCAGTTTATCCTTTTTATATCTTGTTTATAGGGCATTGAGGAGATCCAGTGGATAGAGCCCCAGGCCTGGAGGCAGGAAGACTCCTCTTCCCAAGTTCAAATCTGGCCTCAGATACTTCCTAGCTGTGTGACCCTGGACAAGTCACTTCACTCTGCTTGCCTCAGTTTCCTCATCTGTCAAATGGGCTGGAGAAGGAAATGTCAAATTACTTCAGTATCTTTGCCTCCCCAAAAAACAAACCCAACCCCAATGGGGTCACAGAGAGTTGGATACGACTGAAAAATAGCAGAACATCTTGCTTGTGTGTAGTTGTTTATGTATCTTCTCCTACTGTGATACTGTGAGCTTCCTGACAGTAAATACTCTCCTGTACCTTTCTGTGTATTCCCAGCACTAAATGCAGTGCTTGGTACCTGTGTTGTTCAGTCCCTGTCCTTCCAATCTGTCTGACTCTCCATGACCCGCTTGGGGTTTTCTTGGCAGAGATACTGGGGTGGTTTGCCAATTCCTTCTCCAGTTCACTTGACGGATGAGGAAACTGAGGCAGACAGCATTTAAGTGACTTACCTTAAGCTAGGAAATGTCTGAGACTGGATCTGAACTTGGATCTTCCTGACTCCTGGCCCAGCCCTCTATCCACTACACCTGCCTGGCACTTAATAAATGGTTGCTGTCTTATTCATTCTTCTTGGGCCATCTCCCCCTCCCTACATCAAGCTTCTCCAACTTCCATCAGAGTGTAAACTCCTTGAGGGTAGGAATGATCTTTCTATTTGTAGTCCCAGGATTAGGCAGAGTGCCAGGCACAGAGCAAGCACTTAATAAATGTTTGTGGACTAACTGACTGTTACAGCCACCAGACCCTTGGGCAGGGACAGAAAAGGGAGACTTTTTTCTCCTGGAGCTGACTGGATGAGTATCCTGGGGCTCAGGCCCCCGCTGCTCCCTCCTTCCAGGGAAACAGTCCATGGAGCGGATTCTTCCTCCCCCAACTCCTGTTAGAGTCCAGCCCTGCCCTCTCCCATGCCCACCCTCCTCCTCCCCCAGGATTATCTAGGTGAGAGCTTAAAGCCAGGGCAGAAGTGTTCAATTTCTGAGGCCTAATGAAGGTGGAAAGAAGCTGGATACCACATTGAGGCTCCTTCCAAATGCTACTGAGCCTTCAAGTCCTGGTTCAGATTCTCCGTCCTCCAAGCAGCCCTCCACAACTACATCAGCTCCTGTAAACCGGGACTTCCCCTGTTCAGATGACTGGTTGTCCAGGTAACTCATTTGGGCAAAGCAAATACCCAGTGGGTAACTGATTAAATGCTCTAGACTCTTCCCAGTGTCTGTTAGAATAACCTGCTTTTATTGGGAGGTTTTAAGGAAGCCTCTTTGCCCTTTTATGTTGACTAATTTTGTGGGTCGAGACACATCTCTGGGGGCTGTTTCCCTGCCTGATGCCTTCTAAGGTCCCTGCCAAGTTCTAGAGTTATAATTCTGTGAGCTTGCTGCTTTTGCCACCTTGGCAAAGCCATTTAGACTCTCTGGGTCTCATTTTCTTCATCTGTAAAATGGGAGTGTTGGACCAACCGGCCTTAAGGACCCATCTAGTTCTAGATCTACGATGCTCTCCAAAGCACCTCTTTGGCACTTTTTTGGTACAGATGGTAAACATCTGGAGAATGAGGAGGTTGTATTAGATAGCCTCTGAAAAAGGCCTGGGTTCGAGTCCTGTCTTTGACTCATTCTAGCTGTATGACCTTGGGCAAGTTACGAAATGTCTCTGTGCCCCTAGAGGCTGCAGAGAAGGTGCCTATTGGTAGGAATTCCTCACCCAGCCCTCCCTACATTCATATGATCAAAAGTCCATGTGGTTACATTGCTTCCACTCTCCAGTCAAACTGGTCTATTCTTTTCCCTAAATCTGCCTTCTAGACCTTTACCTGAAATAACCTCATAGGAAAACAGATTAGAGCTGAAACAAGCCTATAACAAGCCATCTAAGTCAAACGCCCTTCATCCTTTCATTGTACCGGTGAGGAATCTGAGGCCCAGAGAAATGACTTGTCCAGGGTTGTCTAGGCAGTAAGCAGAAGAGGCAGGATTTGAACTCTAGAGCCATCTCCCTTGGAACATGCTGCCCCCTCCTTTCCTGTTGAACCCCTTTAAACCCCATTAAATACCAGCTTAAATGCCACCTCCTCCAGGAAGTCTTCTCAGGTCCTCATTCCTGTGATTTCAGTCCTTCAAACAACCCCCAGCCTTCACCCAGCATGTTTTTGTACCTCCCAGAAGTGCTTTTCACACCATGCAATGCTGTACGTTAGATCTGTCTGTGTATGAGGAACATCCCCTGAAAGACTACAAACTCCCTGAGGACAGGGAAACTGGCTGAATTCAAGAAGGGTCCTATGGCATTATTCCTGCTTGGGCTATGGCTGACCTGCCTCTCTGAAGGGTCCCCAGTGCCCAGCTTCAGTGCTCGGCCGAAAGTCAGACAGGTGTCTGATGAAAAAGTGATGGTGGGAAGAGAATATGAGTATTTATAAAGCACCTACTATGTGCAATCTAACCCTGGCAGGGAGGTGCCATTATCACCCCCATTTTACAGATGAGGAAATTGAGGTAGACAGAGGTTAAGGGACTTGCCCAGGATCACATGGCTAGTAAGTGTCTGAGATCAGATTTAAGCTCAGGTCTTCCTGAATCCAGGCCTAGTATTCTGTCTGCACCACCAGCTGCTTGGAATAAAGGAGCCATATGAATATGAATGAATGAATGAATGAATGAATGAATGAATGAATGAATGAGTGAATGATGAATGAATGAGCTGTAGAGGAAAATATATGGTCTCCAGGCAAGCCTCTTCTTCTCCAGTCAACCAAGTCTTTGCTGCACTCCCCTTGGGTCCACCTTGTGCTAGATGCTGTGGGATGCTTACCATGGAGGGGGGAAAAGTCCCTCCTCCTTAACAAAGGGCACAAGCCTTTCAGCCTGTGGGCAGACTGAGAGGAGGCCCATCTTCTGAGGACTATGAGGATTCACTGGTTGAGAGCATGGACACAGACATGAGAGGGCCCTTGGGACCTCTGACTTCTATCATTTCCTAGACAGGCCGGTCCAAAGTCATTCAGGCCATAGGCATCAAAGGCGAGACTTGAAAATTTTCCTTTTCTCCCAGAATGATACTTTCTCCACTGTCCCACAGTGTCTTTGATGGGTCTGTACTGTGTCACCCTCTGAACACTGGCTTCCCTCTCAGGATGGGAGTGTTCTATGGGCATCCAAACTGTCCCCACAGACAACAATGGCCAGGAATGAGACAGGGGCAGAAAGGCCAGATTCCTCCTTGTTCCAGTTTTTGCCCTTGGGGCCAGTCAAGCAGAAGCCTGAGATGGATAGGGGCTGGGGCAGAATTTCACATTAGGGCAAGTTTTTTGTGTCCTAGACCCCTTTTGTAGGTTGGTGAAGACGATGGACCATCTCTTACATCAAAATAGATGAAAATGCAAAATTTCAGAAGCTAGTGAAAATAAAGGTGTCATTTTTACCCCCATCCTAGTTCATGTCCAGTGCAGTTAGGTGGCACATTGGAGAGAATATGGGGCCTGGAGTCAGGAATACTCATCTTCCTGAAATCAAGTCTAGCCTCAGATACTTTACTAGCTGTGTGACCTTGGGTAAGTCACTTAACCCTGTTTGCCTCAGTTTCCTCATCTGTCAAATGAGCTGGAAAAATAAATGACAAACTCGTCCAATATCTTTGCCAAGAAAACTCCAAATGGGGGTACAAAGAGTCAGACACAATGCCTCCAATTCCTTGAGTTCTCCCCCTCCTCTCTACGTTCTGGCTTCCCCAGTTCTCTTCTAGTCTCAGCTAAAATCCCCCCTTCTATTGGAAGTCTTCCCCAGTCACTTTTATGATTAACGCTTTCCTCAATTGATTATCCCCAGCTTATCATTTATCTATCTCCTTAATTGTTTGCATGTCATCTCCCCCATTAGATAGTACCCTCCTTGAGGGCAGGCACGACTTTTTTTGGTTTTTGTTTTTGCCTTTCTTTGTGTCTCTAATACTTAGCACAATGTCCAGAACACGGTGGTCACTTAAATGTTTGGTGATTTGAATTAGCAACTTGTGACCTTGTGCAAATCTCTTCCATTCCCAGAGACTTGGCGTATTCCTTTGTAAAAGGGCTGGAGAGCATTTCTTCCTCAGGGTGCTGTAGAGAATGCTGAGAAATAGCATTTTGACGTGAAGAGCATGAAAACGCCTGATAAAGGAGAGAATTTGTCTCTGGTGCTTTACCGAGATTCCTGGTGCAGGATTTTCATTTACATGTCAATCAGAGAGGATCTTGGGAGAGACGCTGGCTTCCTCACTCAGCCCTATCCTTAGGTCAGCTGATAGCCAGCTGTGTCCTGGGACAGTAGATGGTTGGCTACTAGGTATTATTTCAGGGCCCTGGAAAGGCTCTGCCCAATCTCTAAATCCCTCCCTCCTGCACCCCAAAGCAGGCAAGAGGAAAGAGAAGCCCAACCAATACGCTAGGTGTCATCAAAGAGCCATCTCTGTTTGACTGGGAAGTTGCCCCTCCCAGCTATGTTGGTAGGGGGACAAGGGTTTCTAAGGCCAAGCTGGGCAGGATCCCACCGGGGCAGTTAGCCCCCCGTACCACAAAGAGTTGGGTTACAGGGGAGTCAGAAAGCCAGATCCCAGCCTGGGCACTGTTTTCTCAATACTCCATTCATCTGGCAGAGGGAAAGGCCCTCCCACTGGAATAATTGTCTTTTGTCCTCTGGGGTTGGCCCTCCCTTCTTTTCTGAGGAGCTGAGGCTAGCTGAAAGATGGGAGCTGAAATCTGGAGGGGGTGGAGGCAGCTGATTCTCTTCCTGCCTTAACCCAGCCTCTCCAGTGCCCAGCTTCTTCAGTGGAGCAGGAATCCTCCAGGCCCCATTTCCCTGTGTCACCCCCACCTCTGTGAACCTGCCCCCCAACACCTTCTCTGGTCCTCTGGGCCCTCCTGGGAGTTGGGAGGATAGGAACCGGGGGAACTGGGGAGAAGATTATCTTTGGGCTGCCTCAGGTCATCTCTGCCTCCCCCTATACAATGAAAAGACAAGCTATCGCTGAGTCTTGTAAGGGCAACGCTCCTGCCCCCTTCCCTACCCAGGTATGAGTGTGTGGTTGAGTGTATGTAGTCTGGCTCTGTTCTCCCTTATGTCATCCTAACTCCCTTCCCTGATATTTTATAGCACCTGCCTTCAACTCCCAAAATCTTACCAATGACTGGCTTGAGAAGGGAAGAGAGTGGAAGACAGGAAGGGCCAGGAGGCCTTTTGTAAAAAGTCTACACATAACTTTTCTGTGTCCTTAATTTACTGCAGATAATAATATGGAGCATCTAAGCCAGAGAAGAACAAGCTGGTTCATCCTCTCCCTCTGCCCTCCCTCTTTATCATGATAGATTCAGAGCTGGAAAGGATTTGAGGACCCTCTCATTTTACAGATGAGGAAACTGAGGCCCAGAGAAGGGTAAAGTGACTTGTCTAAGGTGATGCAGATAGCAAGTAGAAGAGCTGAGATGCGGATTCAAAGCCAGACCCGGAGACTCCAAATTCAACACTTGCGGTCACACCACTTCCCCCCATTTCCATCCAAGAGCAGCCTCTATGTCCAGGTCTACCAGGTACAGCTTCCTGGAGCCAACAAAGCAAGTTCCCATGCAAGGCAAGGTACATTCCAACCCCATTTTATGAAATGGCTCTGGCAGAAACCACAGCATTAGGCATAAGGAGATTACAAGGGAAGGACAGTTCCCAACAGGAATGACCTGGGCAGTCGGCCCAATGGTGCCACGATGGGACTTCGGAACATCATGGTCAGATTGAGCCATAAGATAGTGGATCTGTGGTGTTATTGAGAAACATCTTGGTCAAGTACAAGGTTAGGAAGGGAAGACCTAGAGGTCCCGCCATGTCTAAAATCATCACATTGGTGGAAGACTTTTAGACCATCTCTGAATGACACCTGAGCCCTCAGACTCCGGGAAGAGACCTTTAACCATGTTTTCTTTCCGGTTCCCTCAAGAGTTCAATAAAATCTAGCGCTTTGCAAATGCCCCTTCTGACTTCCCTCTGGCCAAAAGAGAATAAAAGTGCACATACCTGGATGGGATTTCTTCAGCTTTATCTGTCTCTTGTCTCCTTTTTCCCTTTTTCCCTCCTCCTCCTGCCCCTTAGAAACAGCCGGTGATTAAAAAATCAGTCAATACAAGTCAGGAGTCACTGCTTCCTCTCCACCTGAGGGAGGCCAAACTGGGAGGGGGGGGGGGAGGAATACAGAAAGCTTTTTTTTTTTTTCTACAAAAATAAATGGAAGGAAAAATACAAAAAGAGGAAGGGAGGAGAAGGAAATCGCTCATCTGTCCCAGCCCCAGTGGTCACCTCTCCAGATGGGGGAAACAGGTCGTGGGGGATCGCAACGGCTGGAAATCCCCACTCACTTCCAGCATGACACCCTGGACCCCACACGGAAGGGGAAGGAGGAGAGGGAGATAACAAAAGGCAGGAACACATCCCAAACAGATCGGGAGGGCCGAGGTCGGGAGGCAGCTCAGGTTTCAGAGAGGCAGACCTGCCCTGGCTCTGGCCCCTGCAGTGCAGGAAGAGGAAGGAAGGGTGCCACTCATCACATTGGACCCAAACTCTTCACCTTGGCCTTCAAGGCCCTCCTTAAGCTTGATATGCCTTACCTTTCTAGCCTCCTCTCATGCTTCTCCCCTGAAACGGAACCTCAGCTCCAGTGGAGTCAGGCTCCCCACAGCCCCCTGGGCACACCGTGCTTATTTCTGATTCTGTCTCTTCTCCCTCCTCCTCTGTCCAGATTCTAACTGTCCTTCAAGGCCCAGCTCTAGTCTCCCCTGCTCTGGGAAGTCATTTCCTTCTTGTATGACCCAGAACAAATCACTTCCCTCCCCTTCATAGGTTTCAATAAAGGTTGAACGAGATGATGGCCAAGCTGTCTCCTGCCTTGAAAGCCTCTGATCCTTCCTAATCCATTCCAACCCCATGATCTTTCCCCCTCTGACTTCATGGCCCTCATCATGTCCAATGTAACAGGGGCAATCCCATGGAATAGACTCTCAAGCTTCACAGGATGGACACATGCTGGGGCTTTTGCTAAAGGATCAGAGATTCCTTGGTAATTGCTTGGTCCCCATGATGGAGACTGATGAGGCTAAGTGTGTGTGCCTGGGTCACTTCTGAAAACTCACTTTGACCTCTCACTTCTTAAGAAAAAGTTTTATTCTGGCCTTAAACATGGAGAGAAAGAGATAGACAGAAACAGAGAGAGAGACACAGAGAGAAACAGAGAGAGACAGAGAGACAGAGAGAACATACTTCTATACAGCAGAACACAAAAGGAGGAATCCATATTTAATATATAAAGTGGGGGATATTTATTTCATACTCTTGCTTTTAAAAGAAGTGTAATAAATTCTACACATTTACTTTCAGAACTGTCCTGTTTGTGTCCACTGCCTTCTGAAAATCCTTCTTTTGTGCATTTAAAGAAACACTATAAAGGCCCTCTTTTTTTAAACATCCTTATGACTAACTCCATTCATCAGTAGACTATAGTCTTCTTGAAGGCAGGGTCTATTTTGTTCTGGTCTGTATATGTCCAGAATCTAATGTAGTGCATCTTCCACAGTAAGAATTAAGCAAATGTTTGTCAGATTAAATTGAGTGATCTCATTGGAGCCTCACCACAACCTCATGAGGTAGGTACTATAAGTTTTACTGTCCAATTTCACAGATGCATAAACAGGCCCACAGAGGTAAAAATGGCTTGGCCAACACCACACAGCTAGTAAGAGGCAAAGAGAGGTTCAACACTACATTGATGCCCAGGTCTCCTGATTTCAAGTCCAGTAGAGCTAGCATACCAAGCTGCCTTATCTGCCTCAACATCAAGGAACATTTATTAAGCGCTTGCTGTTTACAGGGCACTGGCTTAGGTGCTTCCAAATAATTCTGTAACATGGGTGGGGAGGAGTTAGGGCAGATATGACGGATAGATATAAGAAGTTTGCATAGAGAGAGACCTCCAAAATGTCGGCGAGAATTGGGAATCAAGAAAGTTGGGTTCTAGGTCAAGCTCTTCTACTACCCCTCCCCACTCTGTGATTTGGAGTAGTTTGTTTCTCTTTGCTGGTCTTGCTTTCTGCTGAACAACGAGAAGTTTGAGCTAGATCAGTGGTTGTCGGCCTTTTCAAGGATGAAGAGTCCTTTTCAACAAAAAAAAATGGAACTTCACAAGAGCAATTGTACTCAGTATCTGTTGATTAAGAAAATATACAAAGGCAAAAAGCTCATCTGAATTTAGGAACGTTTTTAGGACTTATATTTTATTAACACGTGCATATATACATAGTACTTCTATATATTTCAAAAATGTAAAACATATTTATAAGATATTGTAAACTAAGCCCCTTTGGTTATGGACTCCCTTAAAATTACCTCTAGTTCAAGTTATGGATTGGGTCAATGTATGCTAAAAATAATAATAATAATAATAATTCCCCACCAGTACTTCTTTTACCAGACCAACTAAAAGAGAAAGAGGAAATTCTGTTTTACACACAAGGCTATATTTTCCCACAGGTTAACATGCTAGTTGATGTGTACAACGAAACATGCCTGATTCAAAAACATATGTGGGATCAAATGTACCTAAAGGGAACACGTATGGACAGGAAACGTGACTTTTTAAGGAATTCCCAAGGAGAGAACACATAGACCTCAAGTAGTCACTTGTAAAAGAGGTCACACATTCAGGGAATGAACATATGAGGCCATGCAGTTGATGCTCCTAGGGGAGTGTTCCCATTGGACTATCCCTCTGCATTCTTTGCTTCTGTTTACTTTTTTGATATCACCTGCCATATGGTGAAGTTGGAAACTTTTAGATACACTATTGGTCCAGTCTACCCACCAGGACTCCTTCAAACACACTAACTTCCCAGTTCCTCCCCTCAGTCTTCTTATTTGTCATGACTCCTTCCTCCACCCTGCCTCAGCTACCCACAGAGATGGACACATCCTTGATCTTCCCATCAATCATAAGTGTTTCACTTTCATGTTCATAAATTTTGAAATTCCTTTATCTGATCACAAACTTTTCTCATTCCACCGTCCCTTTGTCTTATACCTCCTAACTCTGTTCTTCATCCTCACCCTGATCTCCAACCTCTTCACCCATCCTTTCTTTTCTGGGTCATCACCCCTAGATGACTTTACTCTCCTGCCTTCCCCATCTTAACCCTTTGTTGAACCAGTTTAACTCTGTACTCTCCTCTTCTCTCTTCCTCGTCCTCTTGTCCTAAGGCTAAGCCTCAGGCTTGGATTAATGCCATCATTTGTTGCCTTTGCTTGTGCTCACATACAGCTGAACAAATCAGGAGAAAATCTGGGAACCGCTCTGACTCAATCCACTACCACTAATCCACTATTATATAATTTTTCCTGGGCCCTCACTGCAGCAAGGCCATCCTGTTATACCTTTTTAATCTACTCAGGATCTCACTCACCGCGTCATCTTTTCCAAATTTCTTCATCTTTTCTCATATTTCCCACAGCTTCTCCTCCTTCCACCCTGTCAGCTCAGAATTTTGTCTCGTATTTCACTGAAAAAAGAAATGAAGGCCATTGACCAAGATCTCCCTCTTATCTCCCCTTCCTCATTTCACCTCGATCAGATGCCTTCAGCCATTTTCTTTACCTCTGCCCCACACAAAGGGGCCCCTACACCTTGTCAAGGAAAACTCTTATTAATGCACAAGTGATCCTATTTCATCCTGTCTTCTCCAGATGATTTCAGAAAAACCTGGAAAGACTTCCACGAACTGATGCAAAGTGAAGTGAGCAGAACCAATAGAACATTGTACACAGTAACACCAATATTGTTATAATGGCTGACTCTGAAAGTCTTATCTGCTCTGATCAATAAAAAGACAATTCCAATAATCCATATGGAGATAACTCCAAAAGACCCATGAAGAAAAATGCTATGCAACTACAGAGAACTGATGAACTCTGAGTACAGATTGAAGCATACTTTTATTTTTACTTCATTTTTGGTAACAGAGCTAATATGGAAATATATTTTGCATGACTTCATGTGTATAATTGATATATTGCTTGCCTTCTCAATGAGTGGGGGAGGGACTGGAGGGAGGCAGAGAATTTAGAACTCAAAAAAATTTTTTAAAGGAATACTTATGAACTGATGCAAAGTGAAGTGAGCAGAACCAATAGAACATTGTACACAGTAACAGCAATATTACACTGTGATGAACTATGAATAACTTAGTTCTTCTCAGCAATACAATGATCTAAGATAATTCCAAAAGACTCATGTTGGAAAATGCCATCCACATGCAGAGAGAGAACTGATGAACTCTAGATGTAGATTGAAGGACACTATTTTCACTTTCTTTATTTTTTGACAGTTTTTTCTACTTTTGTTCTGTTTCTTCTTTCACAACATCACTAATATGGAAATATGTTTTACATGATTATGCATAAATAACTTATGTCAAGTTGCTTACCATCTTAGAAAGGAGGGAGAGGAGGGGAGGAGGGAGAAAATTTGAAACTCAAAATTTTATATTAAAAATGAATGTTAAAAATTTTCTTTATGTGTAATTGGAAAAACAAAATATCACTTATAAGAAAAATATATTTTACATGATAGCAAATGTATATAAACTGTATTAAACTGCCCACCATTTTCAGAAGAAGGGGAGAGAGAAAATTTGGAACTCAAAATCTTCTAAAAATGAATACTAAAAATTTTCCTTTAATATGTAATTGGGGAAAAATAATATTTAAATTTTAAAAAACCAAAAATAAAAATCAGCAAAAAATAAATAATTTAAAAGGAATACTTAAAAATAAATAATGATTATTTCTTAAAAGATCTATCATCTCTGCTCTCTCCTGATGCCTATAAATATGCCCATATTTTCCCCATTTCCCAACCTGCTACCTTGCTTCATCTATTCCTGACTACCTATCACCCTATTTTGCCTCCTTTTCATGGCCTTGAGAAGGCTGTCTACAATGAGTGCCTCTACTTCCTTCCTTCTCATTCCCTTAAGGCCTTGTGGTTCCTCACACACCGCACTTCATTTCCCAACTCTGGGCGTTTTCACTGGCTGTCCCCCATGTCTAGGATTCTCTCCCTCCTTATTTTCTCCTCCTGATTTCCCTGGCTTCTTTCAACTCCCAGCTACAATCTCACATTCTACAAGGAGGCTTTGCCAACATCCCTTAACATTAGGACCCTTTCTCCGTTGAGTATGTCCAATCTATGGTTCATAGGTAGTTGTTTCCACATTATCTCCTACATTAGCCTGTGAACCCCTCGAGAGAAGGGACTGGGCTTTCCATTTGTCTTTTCATTTTTTTTTTTTTGCCTTTTCTTAAGTCCCCAACACTTAACACAGTACCAAGAACACAATAAGAACTTAATAAATACTTGAAGACCTGTTTTGTCTCTGCAGTCTGGCTTCTGACCTCATCATTTGATTTGAAACTATTCTCTCCAAAGTTCCGGTTGATTTCTAAACGGCCAAATCCAACGACCATTGTGTCAACCCGCACCCTTCTTGAGCTCTCTGCAGCCTTTAACCCTGTTGAAATTCTCCTCTTGCTTCTGATGCTCTCTTCTTTCTAGGTTTTCATAACGTGCTCTCTCCTGGTTCTCCTAACTTTCTCATTATTCTTTCTCTGTCTACTTCACCATCTGGGCAGCCCTTACTGATCTTGAGGGTCCCCCAAGTCTTTGTCCCTGTCTCTCCTCTCTTCTCCTTTTCTACTGTTTCACTTGGTAACGTCTTCAGCTCCCATGGATTCAGCAATCACATCTATCCAGATGATTCCCTAGCTCTATTCATCCAGCCTTAACCTCTCCCCTGAACTCCAGTCCATGTCTCCAACTCTCGGATATCTTGAACTGTATTATCTGGTAGACAACATCTCACCATATCTAAATCTGACCTCATTATCTTTCCCCCAAACCCTCTCCTTGTCTTAATCTCCTTCCTTTTAAGGGCACCACCAGATTTGCAGCCTGGGTATCATACTCCACACATCGCTCTCTCACCACTCATATCCAATCTTTGGCAAAACCTGTTGTTATTACCTTTGTAATATCTCTGGCACATACCGCTTTTTCTTCTACAATACTGCCACCACCCTAGCAGAGAACCATAATCCCCTCATACTTACACGCTGGCTAGTTGGTCTTCTGGCCACAAGTTTTCCCCATTCCAGTACATCCTCCACTTAGCTGTCAAATGATCTTTGTAAAGATTTTTTAAGGGTTCGTTAGTGGGTAAGGTCAACATTACCTGTTCCCATTGGATAAACTTCAGTGGCTGTCTATTGACCTCCAAGTTAACATATAAAATCCTTTGTTTGACGTTCAAGACCCTTCATATGCTGCCTTCCTCCCTCTTTTCGGTCTCCTTACACTTAGCATCCTACCATACTCTGGGATCCAGTGACACTGGCCCCTTGCAGTCCCTCACACTAGGTACTCCATCTCCCGGTTCCAGATATTTTTGCAGGTTGACCCCATGCCTTCATCTCTGCCCCTGGCATTCCTTCAAATGCCCGATAAAGCCCCACCTGCTACAAGAAGCCTTTCTTCATCCTGCTTAATTCTGGTGCCTTCCCTCTGTTGACAATCCCCCATTGATCCCGTCTATATCTTGTTTGCATGTTGTCTCCCCCATTAGACTGGCATATCCTTGAATACAGGGACTCTTTTTGTCTGGCTTTGTATGCTTAATGCTTAGCTCAGGGCCTGACACACAGTAGGCACTTCATACATGCATACTGCCTTGACTCTACCGAGTTGTTGATGGCGCCATCCAATTACTCTTTGCAAGTCCTCTGCTGCCATCTGCTGGTCTTTTTCAAAAGTGTAGCTGCTATGCAACCTCTATTGAGCAGGGAATTCTTTTGGGCTGCAGCCTCAGGAAATGTCCATTCAACCAGGCACTAGCAATTGTGGGGCAGGGTGGGAAGGGGTGGGGGGAAGGATAGGGAGAAGTTTCAGGTGAAACTTGGAGGAAGCCAGAGAAGCCAGGAGGAAGAGCGTTCTAAGCATGGTGGACAGCCGTGAAAAAATCAGAGCTGGGAGCTGGGATGTGTTGCCACTGGATGGATGTGGAAGGGAGTGAAGTGTAATAAGAATGAAAAAGTAGAAAGGGGCCAGGAAGCAAAGGGATTTTATACTGGATCCTGGAAGTAAGAGGGAGCCACTAGATTTTAGAGAGAGTAATATGGTCAGACCTGGGTTTTAGGAGGATCCTTTGGCAGTCGTGTTGAAAGAGATCAGAGAGAGGAAGGCCATCCCGAAGTTCACTGCAATAGTCCAGGTGAGAGGGTCTGAATGAGGGAAAGGAGGCTGAGAGATTGGAAAATGTCTGATTAGAACTGAGGAGTCCAATCCCCTATCTACTATACCAGCTAATTGCCTAATCACCTTAGGAATTTCACTCCATAAATGAATGAATGAATGAATGAGTGAATGAGTGAATGAATGAATATAAAATATTACTTTACTTGTAATGAAGTTTCTGCTCTCTCTAAATTATCTGTTCAGCCTACAGAACACATATGGTTTTATTTATGTATTCACAGATTCTCTTTGCCCTAAATCCAAGGGCAATGGCCAGGTTGGAAACCACTGACCTACATAATCTCTCAGGCCTTTTCAGCACTGGTATTCTATAGGTAACGAAGTGACTAACTCAAGCTAGAGCTGGCATGTAATGTCACTCTTAGATGAAACATGGAACCAGATGATTCTTGGAAACTTTCTTCCTTACGTGTCTTTCCCATAACCAATAGTAAATGTTTTTTCCAGTCCAGGCTAATTCTGTTTCTCTTTTAGAAAGACAAGGAACTCAATGAAAACAGAGAAGCTTCTTGGAGGATGAGGAAGACTGGGGGTGGGGGTGGGGTAAAGAGCTGGAGTACTTTAATTCCTTTCAGTAACTTGCTCCAAGCCCTTCTCCTTCAAGAAACCTGCTCTGACAGAACCAGGAAAACATTGTATGCAGTAATGGCAATATTGTTCGATGACCAGCTTTGATAGACTTAGCTCTTCTCAGCAGTACAATGATCTAAGACAATTCCAAAAGACTCATGATGGAAAATGCCGTCCACATGCAGAGAGAGAACCATGGTGCCTGAATGCAGATGGAAGCAGACTGTTCTCTTTTTCGGTTGCTTTTTTCCTTCTTGTGGTTTTTCCCTTTTGTTCTGATTCTTCTTTCACAGCATGACTAATGTGGAAATAGGTTTAATATGATTGCACATGTACAGCCTACATCAGATTACATGCCATCTTGGGAGGGGGGAGGGTAGGGAAGGAGAAAAAAATTTGGAATTCATAATTATAAAAATGGATGTTGAAAACTATCTTTACATGTAATTGGAAAGAATAAAATGCTATTAAGTGGGGGAAAAGAAAAGAAAAAAATCCTGCTCTGAGTTCTCCAGCCCAAGCTGATCCCCTTCCCCCATCCCTGGGTTCCTATAGCCCTTGACCATATCTCTTAATACACTGATCCCACTGTATGTTGTATGATGGAGGCATGTGGCTTATTCTTCCTATACTAGATGGTAAGCTCCTTGAGGGCAAGCTGGGCCCTACCCTCCTTTGTATCTCCCACAGGGTCTAGAGAAGGGTCAGGGGCAGAGCAGACAGTAAATGTCAGGAGAATAAATGGATACAGATTCACTTCCCATTGAGACTTTGTCCAAAAGAACAGCAAGGCCCAAGCAGAGGAGCAGTCCCAGTCTACGGTTCCCAGACTTGGAGAGAAGCTGGGCAGAGAATAAGGTTGGTTTACAGATTGATCTCAACCTCTTTGCCTCTCTCCCACTACAAACCCTGGGAGGCCTGAGCAGTTCACCTTTCTTTGAACTTGTCTGTTAATTCACTAATCAGATCTAATCATCCATCTATACTTCCTTTCTCTCTGTATGGTTTCTCCCTTCGATGAATTCTGCCCTTTTCATCCTTTGATTGTTCCCCCAAGGTTATAACAACTTTTACTTAGCTCAGCTATTTTGTGAGACATCCTTGCTGGCTGGACCCTCTTGCCACCTCTCTATTGTGTCTCTCCCATGCAGCCAGCCATCTGTATCAATAAGAGAAATATGCCTTGGGTTTGCAGTTAGTAGGATAGAAGATAATCACATGGGTCTCCTCCCCAAGGGGCTGCAGACCCTCTGCCACAAATAATCTGAGCCAGGAGGCTGCAATGTCAGCCCTTTCCTGGGGAGGTGGGAGCAGCTGGGATGCTAAATCCCAGGCCTGGTGCCCATGGTTCGCATCCACCTGCCTTTAGGAGAGGTCATGTCAACCTTGGCTTGCTCATTTCTGTTTAATGTATTTCACTGAAAGGTAACAGAAAATTACTAAGCCCCCTTGTATAGATCTTTGTGCTCAGAGATGCTGTGGGATATGGGGGGGGGGGAATCCTGGCTCTGGCCCTGCCCTCAAGAAGTGACCATCTCAGGGCAGCTAGGTGTTACAGTGAATCAAGCACCAGCTCTGGAGTCAGGAGGACCTGAGTTCAAATCTGACTTCAGACACTTAACAATTACTAACCTTGTGACCTTGGGCAAGTCACTTAACCCCAATTGCCCTGCCTTCCCACCTCCAAAGAGAGAGAGAGAGAGAGAGAGAGAGAGAGAGAGAGAGAGAAGAAAGAGAAAAGTGACCATCTCGTGAGGCTGGTGACTTTGCACAGCCTTCCCTCACTTAAATTCATTTACTTGCATGTCCTAGCATCACCTCCCTGATGTCACGATCCTCTTAGAGGATGAAGGACAAATAGCCTCTCCTTGGAGAAAGAAGTCCAAGCTCCATGAAAATGAAATTAAAATACAATACTGACTGTGCCTCAAAGTATAGGACAGTGTGTGAACACTGCGTGTTATAGGTTAAAGAGGGAGAGAGATGGAACAGGCTGGAAGTCCAGGAAGGCTTCCTGGTGGAGATGGGATTGAAGCTGGGTTTTGAAGGACAGGAAAGATCTGGAGAGGCAGAAAGGAAGGAGAGAGGCAGTCTTTGAGGGCAGCTAGGTGGTACAGTGCATAGAGCACCAAAACTGGACTCAGGAAGACTCCTCTTTATGCATTCAAATCTAGCTTCAGACACTTATTAGCTGTGTGATTCTGGGCAAGTCATTTAACCGTTTGCCTCTGTTTCTTCATCTGTAAAATGAGCTGGAGAAGGAAATGACCAATCACTCCAGTATCTCTGCCAAGAAAACCCCCAATGGGGTCACAAAGAGTTGGAAATGACTGAACAAAAAGACAGGAGAGGGGATTAAGAAGTCGAGGGTCTGTCATTGAGGACTTTAATAGCCAGGATTTATAGAGTACTTTAAGATCGTCTGAGTTAATCTTCACCCTAACCCTGTGAGGTTTTTATAGCTGAGGAAAGTGAGCCTGAATGCCAAATCCCAAAGCCTCACAGTGCCTGAGGCAGGATTCAAACTCAGGTCTTCTGGATTACAAGCCCAAGGCTCTACTCTTCACTGTGCCAAAGAGCTGTCTCCAGCAGCATAGATCTATGTGGCCCTAGAGGACAGACCTCAAAGCAATGGGTGGCCCCAAAGTTCAGCAGATTTCTATACAAGGAGGAACAGTTAGAACTGTCCAGCAATGAAATGGGTGGACTCTAGGAGAAGCCAGTGATTAGAAGGACTAAAGTAGAGGTTGAATGCCCACCTGGGAGGGATACGACAGAAGGAATTCTGGCAGCAGAGAGATCTGGACCAGATGACCTCTGAAGGCCCTTCCAAATCTAGGTCTCCATGATTTTGTAAGAGGAGACCCAGGAAGGATAAGGTGGGAAGGGGGACATAGAGAGAATAGGTCCTTTTTAGGGAGAGGGTAGGGATTGTAGAGACCATGGTCATTGGGGCACACACCCTCCAAAAACCGTTCTAAAGGTGAAGTGGAAGGTGTGGATTATGGGGAGTTAAGTGGGGCAAGACACAACTTCTACTGACATCACCCCATTTTTACCTAGGCTGCACCAGACCTCTCCTCTGCCTCTTGGACACAGGCAACACACATTGAATTTCATTCCCTTCTCCTGATCTCCAACCTGGGGGACAGGATGGTGATTCCTTTCTGCCAAACAGAGTAAACACACAGTCTTTCTCCCTAGTTAGTGACTCTCTAGAATTTCTCTCCCCACCTACATGTACATGAGCAGGTAGGGTCCCCAGAGCTTAGCTGACTACATGTGCCCCTCAGGATTCTGCGGGCATCCCTGGAGGCCATGGGGCTCTTCTAATCCTATCATTCTGAACCTCCATCTAGAGCTCCAGGAGGGGTATTTATTTCATCAACGTCACAAGAGATCAGTGCCTCAATATCATTCCACTCATGGATATTTCCTGGATGTCATCACAAAGCAATTCTAACAACTAGTTTTGACAAAGGAATGTTTTCATGGAAGATGGAGCGAAAACCAAATTTACAAAAATTTTCCTCCCAAACCAGGGACACATTTCCCCACCCCCACCCCCACCCCCACTACCACCACCTTGGCTCCCTGGAGGGAAGTGGGATCAAACTTAAAACAACACAAGACATTTGCCCCACCCAGGTTACTTCCAGCTGTGTCAAAGTCGTTGGACAAGTCACTCTCTGACTGCAGCTAAGACAGGGCTCCTCAAAGTTGATCTCCTGCTGGACACTGTCAAGTCGGTCACTTCCCCGGGTTCTGACCAACATCACGAAACCAGAAACAGAACCTAAGTATCTGTTTGTTTAGGGACCCAAAGGCCTACCTTCTGTCTACCACACTGTTGTTTGGGGGGGGGGGGGTGTTAAAGAAAATACCAACTCCCAACTGAACTGAGGACCACCATGTCAAAGAACTCTTATAAATTTTCCTGAAATGAAAAGTCTCTTTGTAAGAGTTTCACTATTCATATGCACAAAAGAAATCATTCAAGAAAGAGGCATGAAAAACACTGTTTGGCTATGAATTCATTTAGAGCTCAAGATTTTAATGATTCCAGTTCAAGTGGGGCCAGAAAACTTATAAATGAGAAAAATGTGAACTTTACTTCCTTAAAATATCAGTGTGTTCTGTGTCTCACAAAAGAGCCTCAGGGAGGCAACTGGATACATTTGTGGAGCCTGGCAAATACTTGAATATGAATTTGAAATTTCATGCCTCTTACAGAATCCACTCTGGTGAGAAACCTACAAATCTATTGAGTATGAGGAATGCTTCAGTGACAGCCAGCATCTACACTGGAGAAAAATCCTATAAATGTGAAGGCTGCACGAAATAAATACTTTGACCAGAAGGTCACTCTACCCTTTACACAGGGGAGCAAAATCAGGCGGTGTGTGCAAGGAAAACAGAGCTACATTCATATTTTGGCTTCTCTGCCACACTCTTGACTCATGTTGACCTTTACCACTAAGACCCTCTGATCTTTTTTTTTTTTAATATAAACCTTTTTTGGGGGAGGAAATCAGGGTTAAGTGATTTGGCCAAGGTCACACAGATACTAAATATTTGAGGCTGGATTTGAGCTCAGATCCTCCTGACTCCAGAGCTGGTGATCTCTTTATTGTGCTACCTAGCTGCTCCTAAAGATTTAGACTTTTAAAATAAGTGATCTGTCAATACTTTCTCCATCCTCTGCTGCTGTCCAGCTTTGATTGACATATAGCACTTTTTCATCTCCTTTGTTTCCCAATATTCATTTCCCCTTTGTTATTGTTTGGCCATTCTGGTCATGTCCAACTTCATGACTCCATTTTGGAATTTTACTGACAAAGATACTAATGTAATTTCCCATTTCCTTCTCCAGCTTATTTTACAGATGAAATAAAGAGGGATAGGTGACTTGTCCAGGGTCATCCGGTTAATAAATGTCTGAGGCCAGATTTGAGCTCATGAAGATGAGTCTTCCTGATTCCAAGCTCAGTGTTCTATCCACTGAGCTACTCAGGTGTCCTCATTTTCCCTTGGTTATCTCTTATTACAAAGAATTTTTAAGAAGCAGTTCAGCAAAAATATCCAAATGCCACATTATATGCTGCATTCCACACCCACAGTCCCCCCTACCTCTTCAAAGAATGGAATAAGATGCCTCCTTAGATCTTGTTTTCTGATTACAGCTTCAGTTTTATTACTGTCCTTCCCCTTCACATTCATTCCTACTGGTACTGCTGATGTACTGAGTCCAAGTAGAAGACTTTACATTGCTTTCTATTAATTTTTTTTTTTTTTTGCTTTTTGGAGGGCAACTGGGGTTAAGTGACTTGTCCAAAGTCATACAGCTAGTAAGTGTGTCAAGTGTCTGAGGCCAGATTTGAACTCAGGTCCTCCTGACTCCAGGGCCGGTGCTCTATTCACCTAGCCAACCCATTGCTTTCTATTAAATTTTATGTTTACCATAAAAAAAAAGCAAAAAATAAATTATGCCATTAGATGAAGCCCATCATTGTAGAGGGAAGGGAATAAGCATTTACTTAGCACCTATAATGTAGGTAGGTATTTACAACAATCCTGGGGGGCTGGCGCTGTTTTTATCCCCACTTTATAGCTGAGGAAACCAAGGCAGACAGAGGTTAAATGATTTACTCAGAGTCACAAAACGAGTAAGTATCTGAGGCTAGTTTTGAACTTAGGTCTTCCTAACTCCAGGCCCAGTGCGCTATTCACTGCACTACCTAGCCTGCTAACCTCTTTATTTGGTTGCTGACTCAAGCATCCATGACACTAACTCTCCCAACTTTGTGCCGTCTGAAAATGTGATGTGTGCTGTCTGTCTTCATATAAGTTATTGGAGGGAAATGGCCAACAGAATAAGACCAAGGAAAGAGCCCTGTGGCATTCTCTTAAGAGACCTCTATCAACTGATTATCCTTGGGGTGTGCGTGTGGGGTCTACTCCATTGCCTTTAAAAAAATTGGGGGACAGCTAGGCAGTGCAGTGAATAGAGTACTGGCCCTGGAATCAGGAGGACCTGAGTTCAAATCCAGCTTCAGACACTTAACACAAAAACTAGCCGTGTGACTTTGGGCAAGTCACTTAACCCCAATTGCCCTGCCTTTCCCCCTCCAAAAAGAAAAAAAATCTGATGTCTTCTATTGCCATTGTCTAAATAAGAGTTCTATCCCGTTAAGTCTCCATGCTACCTATAAGATCATAGTTATTCTCTCCCATTAAGATTCTTAGCTGAGTCGTGGAAGCATAGATTAAAACTTAATTGGAAACTAAATAATCTAATTCTAAAGAATGAATGAGTCAAAGAACAAGTCATAGGAACATTCCAGAAAGAATGACAAAATGCAAAATGACCTATTTGTACAAAAATCTAGTAGCTCTTTCTGCGTGGCAAAGAACTGGAAATTGAGGGGATGTTCGCCAATTCGGGAATGGCCCAACAAGTTGTGGCGTATGACTGTGATGGACTACTATCGTGCTATAAGAAATAAGGAGCAAGACGGCTTCAGAAAAAACCTGAGAAGAGTCATATGAACTGATGCGGAATGAAGTGAGCAGAACCAGAACATTGTATGTAGTTACAGCAATACTGTAATGGTGATTTACTGGGAAGACTTAACGACTCTGACCAAGGCAATGATCCAGGACAATTCCGAAGGACCCAAGATTTATTTCCACCTCTGGAGAGAAAACTCATTAACTCTGAGTGCAGATGGAAGCCAATTTTTTAAACTTTCTTACTTTTTCTTGGGGTTTGTGTGTGTGTGTTTTATTTTTCAACATGGCTAATATGGAAATATGCTTTGTAAGACTTCATATGGAGAATTGTTATGTTTATCGTCTGATGGGGTAGAGGAAGGGTGGGAGGGAGGGAAAGCATTTGGAACTCAAACTGTTCAAAAAAATGATTGTTAAATTTTTTATGTAAATGGGAAATATATAATGATATATATGTGTATGTGCACACATACTTACATACATATAAAACCTTTAATTGGGTTTGCTAATTGCCGCCTTTTAGACTTCATAGATAGCAAGGACTTTTTTTTTTTAACTGATCTTTACTCTAGCTCTTGTCTCCGATGAATTCCTGAGCCTGTAGGTGATGAAAAGCATTGAAAGACAGAGCTACAGTTTTCATAGTTTGGTAGGGTCAGAGGAAAGGAGAGGTTGAGCACATGGAGAATCTTTTTGCCTAGGAGATGGAGGGGTAGAAGATGCTGGAGAAGAATACTCATTTGGGTACTTCCTGTGAGCACTATTCCGTAGGTGTGAGTCTTAACACCATCAACCAGACTAATGGAGCTCCTCAGCTCATCAGTGAAAGATGCTGTCTCTCCAACAGCATAGGCTGAGCACAGCTTCATGGCTTAGTAGATTTGTTAATGGGGTTGGCTGTTAACTTGATTGAGAGGGGCAGGTGAAAGTGGGATTCCTCAGAATGGGAAGGGCTGGGCTATGAGCTCCCACAGGTGTGAGCAGTCTGTGCTCCCTCCATGGGTATAAACAGGCCCTTTTCCAAAGGGAGATTCTGGAAGCCAGATAGACCCAGGTTGTGGCTGGTGGTTTGGGCTCTTGCTTTGGGCTATGGCTGAGGGAGGCTGTCCTAGGCCTACTCATGGGAGAGCTATGATTCGTGGGCCTTCCAACCTTCTCCTTGTCCCTCTTCTGCTCCTGATGCTCACCGGGGTCTCTTGGCAGGTTCCCCGTTCTCCCCACCCTGTGCAGGTACAGTGTCTGGAGTCCCATCTGGTGGTGAGTGTTCAACGAGATCTGTTTGGTACTGGGAAGCTGGTCAAAGCAACAGACCTAAGCCTGGGCCAGGGGCACTGCAGGCCTTCGAAAGAAGATGCTCAAGTAGTCACCTTTGAGGTTGGCCTCCATGAGTGTGGCAGTGTTGTGCAGGTAAGATGCCAGCCCCCTTCCTTAGGTATAAAAGCAGTTCAACCAACTGCAATGAACTGCCTATCCCATGCCTGGGAGCACCGAAACCAGAGCTAGCCTCCTGGGCCTTCCCTAGATCTGGGGAAAGACTTCATCCCCAGAAGAAGAAAGAAAAGACTTTCTGGAGTGGTCATGGAATCAGAGATTTAGAGCGAGTAGAGACCTTAGGGGTCATCCAAAGACCCCCACTTTACAGATGGGGAAACTGAGACCCAGAGAAGTAACGTGACTTTCCTCAGTGAGGAAGTGACTATAAATAAGATTTATGTAAGGGGCTGGGTGGTGCAGAGGATTGAACATCAGGCCTGGAGGCAGGGAGGCTCATCTTCTTCAATTCAAATCTAGCCTCAGTCACTTCCTAGCTGTGTGACCCTGAGCAAGTCACTTCACCATCTTTGTCTCAGTTTCCTCATCTGTAGAATGAGCTGGAGAAGGAAATGGCAAATTACTCCAGTGTCTTTGGGGGAAAAAAACCCTAAAACAGAGAGTTGGGCATGACTGAACAACAAATGTGCTAAACACTTCACAATTGTGATCTCATCTGAGCCTCACAACAACCCTGAAAGGGAGGTGCTTTTTTTTAATTCCCATTTTACAGATGAGAAAACGGAGGCAGGTGGGTTAAGTGACTTGCCCAGGGTCACACAGCCAGTTTGTGAGTATAGGAAGGGAAATGGTACAAGAAAACTGGAAAAGTAACAGACTTTGAAGCGCCATCAATGTCCATTAAAGAGTTCTTTATTTGGTAAAATGGGGAGCCATATCTGGTGCTCAAGTAGAGGAGTGTTACTTATTGATTGTGTGAACTGATTGTGTGACAAACCATTTCTCTTCGTGCCTTGGTTTTCTCAGCCGCAAAAGCTCAGGTTTGGACCAGCTCACTTCAGGCTCTTAGCACTGACATTCTACAAGCCTGCAATATCTTTTCCACTTGAAGGTGGCTGTCCTGCCTTCAAGGGCATTAGAGTTTGGTTGAGGGAACAAGAAGGAAAGGTATGAAGAAGTTGGCTGAATTACTGAACTGTATTGATTATCTCAAGCGAGCTCAGGGAAGGCTTTTTGCATCTGGCACCCCACCTGGAAGGATGAGAAGAATCAGGACAGGTGAAGGAAGTTTCCGTTTGGAGAGACCAG